>OX090902.1:2400000-3000000 GCA_944319695.1 Tiphia femorata | reverse complement strand
TTACGAGAGGTGTTATTGCACTCTCGGTAAACACATTTTCTAAAGTGCAGTCGCTGATCTGTATTTTTTGTATTCATTATAAATTGGTATGCTTAGTTCTTTTCATGCAACCGAAACTTGTTGGAAAACTCTTTCGAATGCTTCTGGATTGAGTATCTGCAACTGAATAGGGACCAATGCTACTGCTACGTCTGACAGTAATAGGAAAGAAATGTCTACGCGAATTTATGTTTTGTACCGAAAAATGCGAAAAAAGAAAATAACAAGTGAGACGTACTCTTACCCCTGTACAATGTAGTCGCAGGTCAATTTTCAACGGATAAGTTGTTTAAGGTCTCGGTTGGATCCTCTTACAGCGGGTATCTGTAAGAGAATAAGGAGCAATACAACTGCTACGTCTGACGGTAATAAGAAAGAAATTACTACGCGAATTCAGGTTTTTTATCATGTTACGTCCTACACGGAAGACGCAAACACAATCAGACGATTCTGGAAGAATCGTTCGCTCCACCTGCAGGCCAGATGAGCGGTCAGTTGAAACTTTACTCGCGTTATCCGACGGTCGAACGGCACCCCTTTTTGAGTCAACGCGATACGCGCTCTACTCCGGATACGGCAGAAAGTCGATGATCGTCGATCGTTTCGAGGGAGGTTGTCGATGACTGGAGAGGATAGGATATGTAATTAGAACGGTACAAACGAACAACACGCAATATCACGGAGGGAGAAATAAAGAGAGATAAAGAACAGACGCGAGGCTTTAATTCAACTAAGTTCTTACCTGTCAGTTCGTCCGGAAAAGATATTCACAAAAATCGGAGGAAAAAATATTCAAACAATAATGAGGGAAAATGAGCACTGGTGGTCCCATTTATAATTTCTTTGGGATGATGCATGCGTGGGCAGGTCGATACAGAAGTGGGGTAATTAGCATAGGATAGATACATAGGAAAGAATAAGATGAGTAGGTTCATTTTAGGTACGTCACATTTCGTTAGCCAATCGGGTCAGGCTGCGCAGCGGCCATCTACGCGCGAGTCGCGCGTTTCGCGATTTTCCCCCCGCAGGTTGTTGCACATTCCAGGGTGCAGGGTAGTCAAAACAATTCTTCTCTCCCTCCGTCTTTTACCAATAAGTGCGCTTACACTGGCCGTCATTTCCCAGAAAGTGACCATGGCCTGGATGAGTTCTATTTGTTCGATTCTCTGCTAAGCGTGAGATTGAAACGCAGTAACGGGGATGAGTCACACATATTCGCTATGTCTGTGACATTGAAATCCCGGTGGTTGAAGTGAATATTACATACAGGGTGTTTGACATAAGATGTCCAACCCGAAAGTTGGACATAGATTGGGTAAAACCGAGAATAAAAGTCATATACCATAATGCAAAATTCGCAATAATTATGGAGATATTAATAAAAACGCGTGAGCCAATGAGCGGAGTCGGTGAACGGCGATGGATAAGAGGCGCGCGGCGACGGGCAAGCGCGGTAGACAAGAGGCGCGCGACGACGGGCAAGAGCGATGGACAGGTGGGGCAAGCGCGGTAGACAAGAGGCGCGCGGCGACGGGCAAGAGCGGTGGACAGGTGGGGCAAGCGCCCTACCACGCTAGCCTCTCACCGCGCGCCTCTTGTCCATCGGCGTTCACCGACTCCGCTCATTGGCTCACGCGTTTTTATTAATATCTCCATAATTATTGCGAATTTTGCATTATGGGATATGACTTTTATTCTCGGTTGTACCTAAACTATCTCCAACTTTCGGTTTGGACATCTTATGTCAAACACCTTGTATTTCGCACAGCTATAAGTTATGCTATTTTACTTTTACGTTTCAAATGTGGTGAACTTTGATAACGCATATTTATCGTCAAATCCTACTAGGGTAAGTCCGGTAGAGATGGTCATGCGGGAGAGATGGCCCGCGCCCGAAATTCGAAAAGTTAATTACAGATGGCTTCTTATGCAAATTAATATGACTCGCTGTCATGATGGTTCACCGGCTTCGGTACCCTCAGCGCAGGAATGTTGGGTATATGGATGTCAATTAAAATAGCAAAATTCATTTTGGATACCGCACTACACGGGTATGCGTTGCACAAAATGTACGGATGGGGTGTACATCTACTCGGGGCAATTTGGGATAGTGTCACGAACGTTTTGCTCCATTTAAAAGAGCCAAAAGGGAAAGGAGGAGAACCTATTATAGAAAAAGGGGTGAACGCTGAAACGAAAAACACTGAAATACAAATCGAATAAACCCCTACTTCAAATCTATATTCGACCATCAGTGCACCACCAGCCGCGGATGCCACAGTACATACAAAACTACAACAAGTATATTATACAAGGGCAGAATAACACCGACAATGAAGTAGAAAAAAGAGGAGAGAGAGAGAAGGGGGAAGAAGGAGATAAGGAGAGCGAGAACAAAGAGAGAATTCTTCTTCGAGTTGCCGCACAAACAAGGGATCCAATGACACTTTCGCCATCGCGCTCAAAAGGAGCGATAAACGGCCACCAAAAAATTTCTCGCAAGTACCTCAACCCCTTTCATCACCCCCCCTTTCTGCCTAAAAACGATTACAACTGCATAACAGCTCCCGCGAGCCTTGATGAAGATAAAACAACCAATCGCAAGTTAATCCTCATCGAGCAACGAAGGCGAAACATAAAAAAATACGTGGTCCTCAAGATGATCACCGCACAATGGATACGCGAAAACGCCGAGGTGTTGGCCATCATTATTAACACGACAAACGTAATGCGCCACGGAGAAGCCCTTCTTCAAGAATCGGCAGCCACGGCACTCCAGGCAGCGGCCCTACAGCCCCCGACACCGTACGAAGCTCCCGCAGGCGTAACACCACATCTAAGTAACGAGGGGATATTACTCCTAGACGAAGACCCTGCTCTGGATAAGGAGGTATATGATATTTTTCTACACCTCCACCAACCTACGACGGGGGAGGCCGAAGGGGACGATATTCCGGGTGTCCTCCAGGAGTTCATACGGGATTACGAACGTCCCGCGGAGGGGACCAGTTACGTCTCCGCAGAGACCACTCACCCTTCCGATGCGGGACCACACGTATTTCGGCCGTCACGTCCACCGCCGTCATACGAACAGGCATGTGCAGGGGGGTTCCCAATCCTGGAGACGCAAAGGGGACCGGAACACAGCGACTCCAAACGATGCCGGCAAGAAGAGTAAAAGTTGAAAAAAAAAATATGTATACTATCAATTTTTTTTATTATTTTTATTCTTTTTATTTTCTTTTTACTTTCAATATTTTTTTCTCTCACTTTTAATTTTTCCTTTACCATTCATTTTTCTTTAGACATAAATAAATACCTAGAATTATATAAATAATGCGTACCCATATATTAACCCTTAGAGGACCGGAATGACGCCATATGGCGTCATAACTTTAATGTGCAGTATCAATGTTTAAAATTATGTATGTACATATGTATAATGTTTATATGTATAGTAGAGGGTGTGTGTGTGTGTGTGTGTGTGTGTGTGTGTGTGTGTGTGTGTGTGTGTGTGTGTGTGTGTGTGTGTGTGTGAATATGCTTGCTACGTGTGTGTATAACGGCCTGTAGACAAAAAAGAAATCTATACTTTTTTTATCGAAAATTAAAATACGTGCACGCACAAAAATGCTAAATAATTACGTATTTTCATAAAAAAATACAGAATTTTAGAATATCTGAACACATGTATAAGAGCACAAATACATTCATATACGTTTGATAGCAATTAGAATATACATGTTTGTTCAATATAAGTATAATACAGAGCTCGGCAAGACGTTGCACGTTTCGGCCGATTTTCAGCCGACTCCACCTCCCGTCCTCTCTTTCCCTTGGTACCCCGCGCCTTTTACGCCTTTACTTTGTACACACACATACACGCACACATTCGTGAGTGAAGTTACATTTGTAACAGTCAAATAAAATGTAATTTCCTGTGGAATCCGCATAGACTCAACCTCTAGACGTCCTCTACGCAGCTGCATAGCCTAGAAATTTCTATCTAGGAATTGTTATCGTAAACACCATCACACAGATGCAACACATAAGACCTTGTTTTGGAAAGAAATTCCATTGCACAGACACAACACATTTTTAGATTTTTAGTTATAAGAAGGGTGCCGGCGCACAGTGGGGCGAATTCACAAAAAACCGGATATTGGACAGAAAATTGAAAGATTATAAATTCGAAATTTGACAACATTTTCCGTTAATATATATATTGAACTATTAATAAATATGTTTCCAATTGATTTATCCTTCCTTTTTTCGTCAGAAGATGCTGATAAACATAACGTTTTCGCCTAAACTGAAGTTTTATGAATTTGATAGACTACTTTTAAAATTTCCTGTGAGAAATATAACTATCTGTATAAGTAAATGCCTATAAGAACTTGTTTATTAGACTTAAAACAACATATTTATCTTAATTTTATATCATTTTTAGTACTACTACATATTAGAAGCATATATGAAAGATTTGACAAACAAAAAATTCTTTCTTCAATCTTCTAGCATGAAGAAAGTTCTTGGAATGGGATGGAATGAAATGAATTTTGTCCCATATGATAAAGCAAAGTTTCTAGTTTCTTGACATGCCTGATTGTTATCCCCCTTCATCCCCCTTTTGTGAAAAAATGTGTGTCAAAGTTTATTCGATTTAGTCGAACATGTTTCTCACTAGGGTCATTTTCTTGGCAATATTATAATAAACTGAAATATTATAATAAAATGAAGTAATTCAGATCCTATAATATCAAATTCGCGAAAATTGATAGAGCGTAAAAGAAAAGAATTCACCGAAGATGCTAAACGTCTATTATATATTAGTGATAACGATGAAACTGATAACTAATTCAAAACAATTAATGTGAGAGGCAACGGGACTCACTAAAATCAAGCACCCCGAGGGATCAGATATCTGTCACGTCCACGTCGTTGATTCTGGGTAATGCTAAGAGCAGATAAATGTATAAAATAATATTCGAAATATGAAAATGTCAAAATTAATTTGTATTACGTTTTTTCTCGTCTTATATTTATCAGAAATAATAAATTTTGTCAGATTTAGTCACTCCATTGAAAAAAGTAGAAGTTATAACCAAATGACCGAAAAATGACTCATTCGCCCCACTGTGCGGCGAGCCCTGAAAGTCAATCTAACAGTGCAATCTAACAGTCAGTTCTAGTACACCAATTCCATATAACTGAACAACAACAACAACAAAACAGAAAATTGATATAAAAAAAAATTTGGCCATCTCTACCGGACTTACCGTACATATTCGTAACGTTATTAACAATTGATTCGATGTCAAAGAGAATATGCTGGAAATAACTTCAAAAACGAGAAAGTGCAGCAGCAGCAGCAGCAGCAGCGAATTCTGTTCGTAACCTGAAAATTTTCAAAAAGAAAACGCGACCTAACTGATGCGGAAAAAAACGAGACAGTGCAGCAGCAGCTAGTGGCGTCATAAGCGGAGGAAAGGGTACAGGCGTTTCTTAATAATTTGATTTATTTTACATAATAAATACATACAGTAATATAAAAATATATACATATATAATTACACTATTACGGAGGGATGAGTGGAGGCCATCTCGTGGACTCATCGATGGAGTCAACCCTTCCCAGTACCCGGAGGTGTACCACACACTCCTCCAGCTGATGTGCTTACAGGTAAGCACGCCGTTCTTCGCTCGGGGCAATGTCGCGTTTGCCGCCGCCGTCGCCGCTGTCTCCTCTGGCCATGGTACGAGTGCTGGTGGTGGATGACCGTGCCAGATTTTCCACCGAGTATACCCAGTGCAGTTCACCTAAAATTGCAAACAAAATTGAAGATTTAATTTTAAACGTAATAGTGATACATAAATATTACAGAAATGTTGGCTTCAAGTAATGGATACAAATTCTTACCATTGTCGCACTACAGGTATCTCTAAACCACTCAGCAGCCGGTCCGTAGATTCCATAAAGTACGTTTCTATACAATCCCGGCACTCGGCTGCTGAGTGTCGCTGCAGCACTTCCCGGTCACACGAGGTACACTCGGTGTAAAAACTGGCACGGTTGTACATTACGATTGCGTGCCATGGCCAGAACGCTTGATATTCCTGTTGATCAGCCGGAGACAGCTTTTCGACACATCGGTGGCATATGCGCGCAATGCCCCGAGAAAAGAACGGTGTGCTTCCAGACTGCAAGCACAAGAGCTGGAGGAGTACACGATACACCTCCGAGTACTCATATGGGTTGACCCCATCGATGGGTCCACGAGTCGGCCTCCACTCATCGTTGTATCTTGAATACACAGGCATTCTAAAAAAAAAAAAAAAAAAAACTGTTATTGAGAACGTTTTTAAAGAAAAAATAGAATAGGTATTACAGAAAAATAGAATAATCAGAGCGTTATAATCAAATAATGAGCGTTTTCATAGAAGAATGAGAAAAATAGAATGACAATTGGTACTAACTCGTACGGGATCTGATCTGTTCGATGCTCTCACGGGCGATGGCTATTACAGAATGAAGCTCCCAGTCGTCTAAGAGCAGTCGAAAAGAATTGTCAACAGAAAGTATGGCACCTAAAAACAAGGAGCTGCGCGAGATTAAAGTTTCAACTGACACGAGCCTGCACAATGACTCCCCTTTGTATAATGTCGTATCTCGCAGGATCAGATTGCACCGAATAGTATCACCCGCTTATTTTTTAGGCACGACCGTCATTTTTTTTCGTTTCAAATGAATTCTCCGAACGAACGATGCGTTGAACGGTCGATCGAACGGTCTATTGAACACTCCGTTGAACCCTCGAACGATTCGTTGAACGCCCGATCGATACACTTCCAAATAGGATTCTCACGTGTTTTTCCTTTTCTACATACATTCAAGCGTCCAATCATTCGAACATTATGGCAGACTCCAATTCAATGCATTCATCTTGCAGGATCTTTTACTATTGGGAAATTAGTTTCTTGCATGTCAATAATTATCTATTCGTTCAACAATATCTACCCTTCACGACTACCAGTCGTCGCCGCCCTTTGTACCTCCTCGCGCATACCTGTGTTACGTCCGAGACGTAACGCGTCTCATTTCATGCGTATTCTAAATATTAATCGTGGCCGACAACCAGCAATAATAGATAAGCCTAGCCAACATAAATTGTGACCTAAGCGGTCCAGCACCTTTAAACATGCAGCGCGCCTTCCACTCAAGGAAGACTCGAGACCCGAGGTTGCCTGACCAAGAGATTTTCCAAGCGCAACGAATCAATGTCGCGCCTATACGGAGCGTTCGACTTCGAGTAGACCAGATAAACAATCCGAGGTGATGGCTAGCGCGTTAGCCTGACCCCAAATCAGTTAGCGACCACACGCTCTGTGCGAGGAGCATACGACACTAACACACAACCGAAGAATCAATGATCTCAGATACCATCTTATCTCTACTCTCTTTTTCATCCTACAACTAATCTCTTTATCCATAGTCACGTTTAATTAATATTACAATAATCCATTTACTTTAAGTCACGTACTTCTATCCACATGTTGCCTCGCTCCTTTTCCTTTTTCTGCATTTTCAAATACCTTTTACCTACGTTTTACCTTACCATATTTTTTATAACATCCTTAACCTAACCAGATTCTAAGAACACCGTTCCTGAATTATTCATTTCCTAGGCATACCTAAACTCTAAAACGCAGTACTTGTCATAAAACAATTAACTCTTGACCATCCTCTTCTGACCAAACGAACGGTATCCAACAGATGCCATCCCTACAGCCAAACGCTCTATACAGTTTCCCTACTGCACTGCACGTGTCGAGACAAAGCGACTTAAGCTAAATGTCAGGCGCTGACCTCGCACTGTGAACATCACTTGCGATGCTCAAGCGAGTCCATCCGATCCCTGGTCGCCAAAACCTTATGGGCAGACACAGTCCTAAGGGTACACCAAGGTACACCACCGAGCACGGGGCGACCCATAAATTAGCTGACTCGATGACATCACTTCGACATCGAGGACAGTCTTCTTACTCTCTATACCTTTCTCTTTCTTACCTATCTCCCCACTACTACCTTTTTTTCCGTTCGACGCATTAGTCCAGAACCAATCAGCAAATTATCCCCACCACATCACCACCTAAAATCTGACGTATTTCTCTCATTCTCTCATGCTTCCAAGCTCATCTATGCACTTCTTCATCTTGCAGCCCTTAGCGTTGCCAAAGCGAAAACGCCCGCAACCCTAAGGCTCCGCCTCCTAAAAAACCCATAAGAAACCCTGCTCTGCTTAGGGAGCTCATTCCAAAACTCTCATCAACTACGGTTCAGAACTCATCGATATTTTACGCAGTCTTTGCACTTAGTCGCTTTTACATTTTGGTGGACTTAGTCTTTTTTCCACTCTGTGGACTCAGACTTAGTTTTTTCACTCAGACTTAGTTTTTTCACTCAGACTTAGTTTTTTCACTCAGATTTAGTTTTTCACTCAGCGGACTTAGTTTTTACCAGACTTCAACTCAGTGTTTTTTCTCAATATTCGAATCAGTTTTTATCATCTTTGACGCCAACCAACCAACCAGGGTGCCGCAGAGTTCCACTACCTTTTTTCTACGCCATTCCATTTTTAAACAACCGAGTAAGTACTCATTCACCAGTTTGCAATCTTTCACGTCACTTACGTATTGGTCACTTTAATCCTTTTTATTATTTTTCCATTTTTATTTCTTTTTCCTATTTCTTGACATTTTTCCATCCAGTTACTACCACTATCTCCTTTATCTTTTATTCTCTTTATTCGTCCAAATCCTCCTCCACCCGATTTCTCGACTGTAACATTCAACAGACCCATAATCCAATCTAGCTTTCAAATTCTAATCCTTTTTATTAATTTTTCCGAGCTCAATACCTAATTAAATTCTGAAATCACTATTTTCCAATGAGATCAATCGTCGTACGTTTAATCAATTCCGAATCATTGTAAATACCGTTTGTTTTGTGAATCAAACCATTTTATGTTAATCCAAGTCTATTGTAATCTGACAAGCACCTTTGTTTTACGAATTGTTAACCAAACCGTTTAATCAATTTCGAATCATTGTAAATACTGTTCTGTGAATCAAACCATTTTATATTAATCCGAGTTTATTGTAATCTAGCACGAATACCTTTTGTTTTACGAATTATTAATCGAACCGTTTTTCATGTTAATTTAATTCTTTAATAATCCATCACGACTATCCGTCATTCAATCGGAAACTTTATAATTAATTCCGATCTTATGTGTCAGCCACGATTCGTATTTCTAATTTAATTCTTTGTTTATTTTTATTATTATTACTATTATTATTACTATTATTTATCTTCAACCGAACTGAAACAAGTATAATTTCAATTACATTGTTAATCAAGAAACCTAATCTCTTTCAATTATTTGTTTCCATATTCTTTTCAATATATTTTATTATTATTATTATTATTTCTTGTCACACTCTCTGTTACTTGCAACCCTTCTCTACCTAATCCTTATCGATCATCATTTCAATCGTTGTCCGCATCGACTTTCGAGCTCCGTCCCGAATAAAGCGCTTCTCGCGTTGATTCATAAAGGAGCACCGTTGGGCCGTCAGGTAAGCCGTGTAAAATCATAGATTGACCGTCTTCCCGACCTTCAGGTCTAGCGAGCGATTCTATAGGAATCGTCCTGTTGCTGTTGCGACTTGCGTGCAGGACGTAACAGACCAGTATAAAGAAAATTGGGGGCTCGTCCGGGATGAAAAATGAAAGTTGATGTAATTCGATTGTAATGACCACTCGATCTCAAAGTGACAAATCCGTAATTGACGCCGAATACAAGAAAGCTATTGCCTCTTATTCTTCTAAATCTGTCACCTCACCAGACTTAACTCCAAATAATTCCGAGGACGAAAAATTAGATTGCACGATTGTAGAACAGACTCTTTCTGACAGTATTTTGCATGTTAAGCACGCTTTTGAAAAGACACAAATTCCTTGTAGTACACCTTTGAAAAAACCAAAATTAGTAGAAATAATGACTTTAAACCCAGGACAAACCATCTCTTTAAAAGACGCTCTTGAAATAGTACCATATTTTGATGGAAAAAATATTCCCCTCAGCTATTATGTGCGAGGATGTAAAGAAGCTTTGTCTATGCTTCCTTCAGAAGCCGAAGTAAATATTGCAAAATTAGCCCGCACCAGATTATTAGGAGAACCTCGTGAAACGACAGAAGGTTTAAAAATTACAAAATTGACAGATCTATTGAACCATCTCGAAAGAATATACGGATCCACTAAGACAGTTTACCAATTATTCGGAGAATTAGGAACTTGTTGCCAGAAAAATGAAGAATCAGTTACTAACTATGCGAACAGAATCCGACGGATCGGTAGACAAATTTTTGAAGCTCATTCTCTTGATAACAGTGGCGGAAGCGGTATGAACGCCCAAACAATCGAACAAGATCAGATTAAATGTTTTATTCGGGGATTGCGACCTGAGATTGAACAAAGATTAGGAACGTACACTAGCATCGATGAAACTATAAATAAAGCCATAGAAATTGAACGCGACGTACTTGCACGACGCACGTTAAGAGACGCAAGACCGTATTCTTGTCCGATGACTCCGCCGACGGAACCCTCTCTTTGTCAGATTTGTCAAAAGGCTGGACATGCAGCCGCGATTTGTAAGAACCGATATTCAACATCACTTAACTCTCAAGCTAACCATTTGGGAAATGAAATTCTTATTTGTCAAATTTGCAATAAACGAGGTCACGAAACCTCCAAATGTCGTCAAAGAGTTCCATATCATCAACAATTACCACGATTAGGAGTAGCTTACGTCGCGAATAACGTTTTAAAATGCCAGCTATGTTCAAAAACGGGTCATACAGCCGAAAATTGTTTCAGTAGAAATTCCAACAGTAATAATAACAGTATAACTTGTCAATTATGTAAAAAGACAGGGCACGCAGCCGATACTTGTTTTAGCCGAAATAATAATAATAATCGTATTTTGACCTGTCAATTGTGTAAAAAGGCAGGACATTCAGCTGAACGGTGTTTTTCGCGAAACGCTCGCGTCAATGTAGCTTCCATTAGAGAATCATGTCAATTATGCCAGAAACCTGGCCATACAGCAGAAACATGTTGGGTAAAACCACCCGCACAGTCAGTATTAAATTGTCAACTTTGTAAAAGGTCCGGTCACACAGCCGACCGTTGCTTTGCTTCCAATAGCTCTTCTACTGTCTATAAACCGCGAAATAATCAATTGTTCTGCCGATATTGTAAAACCGAAGGGCACGAAATAGATAATTGTGTACGAAGACGAGAAAATAATAATAGAACAAATCAGGGAAACGGGAACGGTCCCTCGATGTCGGGCGTAAATCGAGAGACCCGTACCCAATCGCGCCCTATGAACGCGAAACCGGTCAATCCGCAATAAGGATTAGGCAGGTATATATGAATCTTACCAAAAAGGGCACTGTCCCTTCCGTATTTCTAGAATGCTATGGAGCCAAGTCACCCACCGATTTAATGATTGACACGGGTGCCGCTCCAAATCTAATTAAACAAAGCGTGATACAAAGTACAGTAGGCATAAATGCCAGCAAAATTTTGCAGTTAGATGGAATTAGCCCACAGCCTGTCTATACCTTAGGCGAAGTGACTTTATATTTGTTGAAAATTCCTGTAACTTTTCATTTAGTACCCGATGATTTTCCAATTTCACATGACGGGATTTTAGGAAGCGAATATTTCGATCAAACGGGAACTCAGATTGATTACGCATATCGATACTTGCACACTCAGGGAGTTAAAATTCCTTTCACGGATCCAGAATTAGTCGGAAATTATGTGTTTACTGCGCGAGCTTATTCAGGAGAAATTGATTTATCGAACGAAAGGAGTAATCAAAATCGTGAAGTAGAGGATTCAACGTTCAATTATATGACTGCGCGAACTCATTCAGAAGAAATTGATTTGTCGAACGAAATAAATAATCGAAATGATAAAGTAGAAGATTCAATGTTTAGTTATATGCGAGAAGATACTTTAAATGAAATCGTAGAAAATGAATCGTATCCAGACGGTTTCCTCCTAAATCCGGAAGATGAAGACTATAAACCCGTCCAAAGGGAAGTGGAAAATATTGTCCAGCCCACTCCTGAAAGGGAAGGTCTCATCGCGCATCCCGTAACGGAGAACGTCGAAGTTAATTTTTTTCAAGATTATGATAAAGTTATGTCCGAAATTATCTCTCCAGTAGAATTGAATATTGCTGAATTCGAAATAAGAAAAGAAGTTCAATGTAGTTCAAAAGAAGATTGTTTTAATGATAAATCAAGGGAAGTTTGTATTAATGAAATCGAAGAAATTAATGATATTAATGAAATTGAAGAAATTAAAGAAATTGAGGATCGCAGAAAAGGAAGAATTTTTTTTAATAAATCAAGTAATTATTATACGAATTGTTCTAACGATAAATCAAAAGAAATTTATATTAATGAAATTGAAGAAATTAAAGAAAGTAATAAAATTGAAGAAATCGAAGAAATCAAGAAAAATGAAGAAATGGAAAAATTTATGAAAGATTATGGAAATGAAGAAATTTTTTTTAAAGAATCAAGAAATTATTATAGTAATGATAAAATTGAAGATATAAAAGAAGAAAAATTATTTGAAAATAATCCTACGAAGTATCAATCCAATGAAGTTTTTATTTGCGATATCAAAGAAGGAAATGAAAATGAAGAACCTCAATTTAATAATCATTATATAAACCGCGCCAGTAATACGAAAGGAATACCAAGAGGAATCAAGAAAGAAGAAATGAAGAAAGAAGAAGGAAGAAAGAAGAACTATCCGTACGAAGAGGATCCACATTACCAGCAGGGATACAATGAAGAAACCAAGGGACGGCACGACGACCGTCGAACGCTGAATCATGACCTACAACCATTTGGGACTATAGAGACTGTGAACCGACCGCAAGAGAAATACGAGAAACGTATGGACGACGCGCGGAGAGATATACGCAAAACCGACTGTCACCCCATCGAATCATTTAACAACGAACCATCATCTGGAGCTCAAGCCTTTAATACAATCCAATTAAATAATTTTAATTCAAATAGGATTAACACCATTAGGGATCTACTACACTGGACTCATCTCAATCAAGAGGAACACGACAGTCTTGAAGAATTAATTGTTGAAAATCACGATAGATTCCACTTACCCGGAGAACTTCTACCTGCTACAACCGTACTTGAACATTCTATAACCACCGTCGATGAATTACCCATTAATACAAGACAATATCGTTTTCCACAAATTCATAAAGAGGAAATAACGCGTCAGGTACAGGAATTATTAGATAGACAAATTATTAAACCGTCTCAATCTCCTTATAATACACCACTTTGGGTAGTACCAAAGAAGGCCGACTCACAGGGAAATAAACGCTGGAGGATGGTATTAGATTTCCGCCTCTTAAACGAAAAGACTATAGGCGACGCGTACCCCTTACCGAACATAATAGATATATTAGATCAATTAGGTGGAGCACAATACTTTTCCGTTCTTGATTTAGCTTCCGGATTCCATCAAATACGAATGAATCCGAAAGACAGTCATAAAACCGCGTTCACTACTCCATTCGGACATTACGAATTTGACCGAATGCCATTTGGATTAAAGAATGCACCTGCAACTTTCCAACGCTTAATGGACTTAGTACTTTCCGGATTACAAGGACACGAATTATTTGTCTACCTGGACGATATCGTGGTCTACGCTTCTAGCCTTGAGGAACATAAACGAAAATTCAATATATTAATGCAACGACTTAGGGATGCCAACTTAAAACTACAAATAGACAAATGCGAATTTTTCCGAAAAGAAGTCACGTATCTAGGCCATATAATAGGAAAAGATGGTGTACAACCTGATCCGAAGAAATTAGAAGCAGTTAAAAATTTTCCACAGTTACAGAAAGCAAAAAACATTAAACAATTTTTAGGACTAGCAGGATACTATCGAAGATTTATAGAAAATTTTTCACAAATAGCTCGACCATTAACGAACTTGTTGAAAAACGACGTTCCCTTTGTGTGGACGGACGCACAAGAACAAGCTTTCGAAACATTGAAACAAAAACTTTGCGAAAGCCCAGTTCTACAATATCCGAATTTTAAGCAACCTTTTATTTTAACAACAGACGCGTCAGGATACGCGATCGGAGGAATTTTATCGCAGGGAACAATAAATAAGGATCATCCAATAGCATATGCCTCCCGCACACTTACCGACAATGAAGTCAAATATGACACTTACGAAAAAGAAGCATTAGCCATTCTATATTGCGTGAAACATTTTAGACCATATCTATATGGACGGAAATTCACTTTAGTAACCGATCACAAACCTCTTATGTGGTTTAAAAGCGCACAAGACGGGAACGCGAGAATATTAAGATGGAGACTGAAACTCGCGGAATATGAATATGATGTCGTTTATAAAGCCGGAAAAACAAACGTTAATGCCGACGCACTCTCACGGAATCCACCCGACATAGTACACTGTAATCCAATGCATGCAACGCGGATACAAAACCGAATAGATCCGCGGGATACGGAATACATACGATCTCTGTTAGAAAATGATACGTTAACGGATGACGAAGACGACGCATCCGATCATTACTCGGAAGATTCATATCAATTGGAACTTTCGGACGATGAATTCTCACCACCGGATAACGGAAACGGAGATTCTATTCCATTTACAATAGAAGAATTAAATGAACCGACACATCTCAACATAGAAACTCGTGCTCTAATCCACAACGATAATTCTCAGAATGACCATAACCTCACAGAAAACGTAACAATAGACGACGCAATAGATAACACACCCTTAGCGAATCGATTACACATTCACCATGATGAAGAAAGAAACGTGAACGATAACGAAATTAACGATGACGAAGATGACGCGAGAAACTCAGGCCCGCGCATCACAGAAATAGAAAGCATTCGCAGCAACATTTTAGAATCCAGAGATTTATTCTTTCTGCGTAAAGATCATTTGGCATATTTCGTTAGTTTAGATAACAAACCACTGGATAAGGGAGCTGACAAATTATTTGAAAGACAACAGCTACCCCCCCTACTCAACCCAAAATCAGGCGAAGTAAGCGCTGTTAGGAAAGGAAAAATGCATTATTTTCGGTTAGTTATCGACACTGAAACCGGTAACGGACCTACAACACTATTAACCATCGTCAAAACTTTATTGCTCGAATTACGCAACCTTGCAGAAAATCTAAACATTCTTAGCATCAGTATTGCCGAGAGCACTCACATACTCAACATTCCGTGGACAGATATTCTATCAACCATACGATTAGTATTTTTGAGATCAACTATCAGGATTATCATCTGTAAGGGATTAATCAAATATCCACCGAAAGACTTACGTCCATCAATCCTACGGGAAATGCATTGTTCACCTATAGGAGGACATAGAGGAGTAAGCAAAACCTACAATCGTATTAAACAGAATTATTATTGGGAAAATTTAAAAGAAGAAGTTCAACATTTCATTCAACAATGCTTACAATGCCAATTAAAGAAATTAGTTAGAGTCAAAACAAAACAGCCTATGGTAATAACGGATACACCAGGTGCAGCTTTCGATAAAATTGCTATGGATATAGTAGGACCACTACAGAGAACTAGGAAAAATAACGAATACATTTTAACCATTCAGGACCAGTTAACAAAATTCTGCTTAGGCATACCTCTTCCCGATCAAACTGCTGCCACTATAGCGGACGCGTTTGTTCGAAGATTCATCTGTGTATTTAGCGCACCAAAAGCCGTACTCACCGACCAAGGCAGAAATTTCGTAAGCGATTTACTTAAGAAATTAGCAAAACAGTTTCGTATTAAGAAATTCAGAACCACCGCTTTTCATCCACAATCTAACGGTTCATTGGAAAGATCTCACCATGCCCTCGCGGAATATCTAAAACAATTCGCCAACGATCGACATGAATGGGACGAATGGGTCGACTTAGCTATATACAATTACAACACCAGCGTACACGAAGGAACGAAGCACACACCATACGAATTAGTCTTCGGCAGAATCGCAAGAATTCCATCGAGTGAACCGCTACCAGCAAACGACAGACTCAGTACATACGATGAATATTTAATAAATCTCGTTACTCAACTACATGAAATACAACAATTAGCCCGTGATAACCTAATAACGTCTAAGGAAAGGTCTAAAGAATTGTACGATAGGAAAATACATCCTCAAACATTTAAAATAGGGGACTATGTTTTCCTACTAAAAGGACCTAAACCGGGAAAATTCGGTGACCATTATACAGGACCACACGAAATATTAGAAATTCTTGGAAAAGGAAACGTTAGAATCCGCATTAACAAAAATTCACGCATAGTTCATCCTAATAGACTTCGAAAATCTCACATACAGAATCCGCAATAGCAACGAAAAATCATATTTCCAGAAATGCAGTTAAACCGGACAGGGAAGCTAATCCTAGTATTACTCCTTCTCACGGTACAACTACGCGCCATATACGGAATCATAGGATATGATTGTGGCGGTCGATCTGCCAATCTGACGACACTATCCTTACTCGAAATAGGAGAATGCAATATACCGCAACAAAACGTCAATATCACCAATACCTACATCCAATTACTACAAATTAATGAATTTAACTTAGCCAAAGTCATTCAATGCAAGGTAGAAATAGACCGAACTGTAAAACGCTGTGGAATGTTCTCACACACCATGGATGTTCAGAACGGTAGGATCGCGTATCTCTTGGAAATTTCAAGACAGCAATGTGAAAAAATGCACCACTCAGGAACGTATGAAGTAGCTAACACCGTCGTGACGGGTCTACACTCCAACACCTCCATAAATCAACCTATAACACTCGCCGGAGTAATAGGAACCGACGGTGAATGCTCAGGGTCCGCATACATCGATCCATATGGAAGCTGGACAGACGTAATTGTTACAGCAACGATGAAAATAACACTCCGTGACTATACAGCCGCCGTGAATGTTGACAATAATAAAATCCACTTGAAATCAGGAGTTGCCTGTGAACTCAGCACAACACATTGTATGGATTTAGAAGGTGGAAACA
Source organism: Tiphia femorata (assembly GCA_944319695.1). Lineage (NCBI taxonomy): Eukaryota > Metazoa > Arthropoda > Insecta > Hymenoptera > Tiphiidae > Tiphia > Tiphia femorata. The sequence continues at coordinate 2,982,718 of OX090902.1, read as the reverse complement.
CCTACTGGAATTCTATACCTCAAGATACTTGTCATTTTTCTAAATATGGAGTTCTATATGAAGGGCTCGTAAAGAAGATTGCCGACGAAACATTACACACAGTATATTCACTCACTACGGATGACGTAACTTTCGCCCTATCTGGCAAATCAGAATTGAAAATCTGCGGGTACACTTTAGTTAAAACAGAACATCCAAAATTACTCATATTCGAAACCCGTAGAGGCGAATCCGTTATCCCACACACTAAAATAGACACTATTAATTTAGATATATTTTCATACGTAAATTCCAAATTCATATATGTCGAAAAACATCTCCGTACTCAACTCACACAATTATACCACGATATTCTAATGCAGCAATGCACCTTAGAGCAACAGATGCTCAGAAATACTCTCTCAATAGCCACTCAATCACCCGACATATTTGCATACCACTTGATGAAAGGGCCCGGCTATATGGCCGTCGCCGCTGGAGAAGTCATACACATTGTAAAGTGCGTACCAGTAGAAGTAAAGCTACTGCGCACAGAAGAATGTTATCAACAACTTCCAGTTACACTAAACAATGACACATTTTTTCTTACACCACAGACACACATGCTCATGAAAACAGGAACACAAATCAGTTGCAGTAATTTCCTACCTCCTATGTACCTTTTAGAAAACGCTTGGTATAAAATCACTCCAATCCCAATACAAGCTCTTCCTCCAACAGTCATTAAACCTATGGTAAAACCTACCTGGAAATATACTAACCCTGGATCATTAGCTACCAGTGGAATATATACAGAAACGGACCTCGACAACCTTCGCGATCATATAATGTTACCAGCGGAACAACCAGCTGTACTTAATATTATATCACGTGGAATGATGGGACAATCCGTCACCACACAAGGAAAATCTTTAACGCACTTATTCGACCAGGACACAGTCGATAAGATAGCCGAATCCGCATGGGAACGCATTTGGGGAAAATTCACAATATTAGGAAACATCAGCGCAGGATTTATAGGAATTATACTTGTCGCGAAATTAGTTAAACTACTAGCGGATACCATAATTCATGGTTACGCACTACACTCAATCTACGGGTGGTCCCTGTACCTCATTGGGGCACTATGGGACTCACTCACACATCTGCTCGTACAACTGGGACGAAAACCTCCCATGGAAAAACCAAAAACCGACCAATCTACACAAGACGAACGCATGGAATTAAATAGTATAGAAACCCAAACAGAAGCACCTCAACAAACCCCCCCAGCATCACCTTCTCTTTATCCTGTTTTACCTAAAACTCAGCATGATCCTAGTACGTCCTACTTTTCCCACTTGTAGTTAGTCCACGTAGAAATAAAAAAATAAAAATGGAAAACTACCAACGTAAACATATGGTGAAGGAAAGCACCAACACAAACATTTGGTGAAGGAAAAATATCAATACAAACATATTGGCTCCTAAAATTGTACGTACGGCAAGACGAATAGGAATACCATGATATTTTTAAACGGAACGAAGAAGCCCATAGACGAATTTTCCACGACAACGCACATTGCAACCAAGTATGGCATGGCACCACCATTGCAGAAGAACCGACCAAATACCAGATGAATGCTAGAGAACTGGCATCACCTCTACAATCACCCACAGTGACAGTACTCCAGAGACGTGGGGACCCACTCATAAAACATCCCGAGGTCATGGGATTCGACTATCCTTCCTCAGACGACAAACGAGGACTATCAACGTTACAGCAACCAACTACAGCTCCTTTCATTAGCCATCGAAGCTCTAGTGCACTATACAAAAGCGTAACCAACCAAAAATATTCAGTATTATCTTGTTTTTTTTCCTCTCATGTATATATCATTTAAGAGTATCTTATATGTATATTAGCAGTTTGCGAGCGAACCAGTAATACCTTGTTATGATTTTGTTTTCATTTTCTTTTTCTCTAAGGATTGATTGGCTCGACAAACAAATAAAGATAAGCACACACCTACACTCTTATTATATTTTTATTTTACGTAAGTACCTTTTTTTTCGGTATTATCATTTTCTTTTCAGAATCATCTTTTATATTCCATTTTTTTTGTTTAAATTCATATACAACACACATACACTATAGAAATAAGATCATTAAATGACTTAAACAGTAATCCCAATTCCAACCCAAGTTTAGTGGGGATGTTTAAACCATTTAGTAAAATATCACTGCCTTATGCTAGCGATATTTTGCGAAAACGCATGGATACGTCGCGTAACGGTCCTGCCGGACGACGAGCGTTCCGCTTCTCGTAACGCCCGTCTAAGGGGGGAGGTGTTACGTCCGAGACGTAACGCGTCTCATTTCATGCGTATTCTAAATATTAATCGTGGCCGACAACCAGCAATAATAGATAAGCCTAGCCAACATAAATTGTGACCTAAGCGGTCCAGCACCTTTAAACATGCAGCGCGCCTTCCACTCAAGGAAGACTCGAGACCCGAGGTTGCCTGACCAAGAGATTTTCCAAGCGCAACGAATCAATGTCGCGCCTATACGGAGCGTTCGACTTCGAGTAGACCAGATAAACAATCCGAGGTGATGGCTAGCGCGTTAGCCTGACCCCAAATCAGTTAGCGACCACACGCTCTGTGCGAGGAGCATACGACACTAACACACAACCGAAGAATCAATGATCTCAGATACCATCTTATCTCTACTCTCTTTTTCATCCTACAACTAATCTCTTTATCCATAGTCACGTTTAATTAATATTACAATAATCCATTTACTTTAAGTCACGTACTTCTATCCACATGTTGCCTCGCTCCTTTTCCTTTTTCTGCATTTTCAAATACCTTTTACCTACGTTTTACCTTACCATATTTTTTATAACATCCTTAACCTAACCAGATTCTAAGAACACCGTTCCTGAATTATTCATTTCCTAGGCATACCTAAACTCTAAAACGCAGTACTTGTCATAAAACAATTAACTCTTGACCATCCTCTTCTGACCAAACGAACGGTATCCAACAGATGCCATCCCTACAGCCAAACGCTCTATACAGTTTCCCTACTGCACTGCACGTGTCGAGACAAAGCGACTTAAGCTAAATGTCAGGCGCTGACCTCGCACTGTGAACATCACTTGCGATGCTCAAGCGAGTCCATCCGATCCCTGGTCGCCAAAACCTTATGGGCAGACACAGTCCTAAGGGTACACCAAGGTACACCACCGAGCACGGGGCGACCCATAAATTAGCTGACTCGATGACATCACTTCGACATCGAGGACAGTCTTCTTACTCTCTATACCTTTCTCTTTCTTACCTATCTCCCCACTACTACCTTTTTTTCCGTTCGACGCATTAGTCCAGAACCAATCAGCAAATTATCCCCACCACATCACCACCTAAAATCTGACGTATTTCTCTCATTCTCTCATGCTTCCAAGCTCATCTATGCACTTCTTCATCTTGCAGCCCTTAGCGTTGCCAAAGCGAAAACGCCCGCAACCCTAAGGCTCCGCCTCCTAAAAAACCCATAAGAAACCCTGCTCTGCTTAGGGAGCTCATTCCAAAACTCTCATCAACTACGGTTCAGAACTCATCGATATTTTACGCAGTCTTTGCACTTAGTCGCTTTTACATTTTGGTGGACTTAGTCTTTTTTCCACTCTGTGGACTCAGACTTAGTTTTTTCACTCAGACTTAGTTTTTTCACTCAGACTTAGTTTTTTCACTCAGATTTAGTTTTTCACTCAGCGGACTTAGTTTTTACCAGACTTCAACTCAGTGTTTTTTCTCAATATTCGAATCAGTTTTTATCATCTTTGACGCCAACCAACCAACCAGGGTGCCGCAGAGTTCCACTACCTTTTTTCTACGCCATTCCATTTTTAAACAACCGAGTAAGTACTCATTCACCAGTTTGCAATCTTTCACGTCACTTACGTATTGGTCACTTTAATCCTTTTTATTATTTTTCCATTTTTATTTCTTTTTCCTATTTCTTGACATTTTTCCATCCAGTTACTACCACTATCTCCTTTATCTTTTATTCTCTTTATTCGTCCAAATCCTCCTCCACCCGATTTCTCGACTGTAACATTCAACAGACCCATAATCCAATCTAGCTTTCAAATTCTAATCCTTTTTATTAATTTTTCCGAGCTCAATACCTAATTAAATTCTGAAATCACTATTTTCCAATGAGATCAATCGTCGTACGTTTAATCAATTCCGAATCATTGTAAATACCGTTTGTTTTGTGAATCAAACCATTTTATGTTAATCCAAGTCTATTGTAATCTGACAAGCACCTTTGTTTTACGAATTGTTAACCAAACCGTTTAATCAATTTCGAATCATTGTAAATACTGTTCTGTGAATCAAACCATTTTATATTAATCCGAGTTTATTGTAATCTAGCACGAATACCTTTTGTTTTACGAATTATTAATCGAACCGTTTTTCATGTTAATTTAATTCTTTAATAATCCATCACGACTATCCGTCATTCAATCGGAAACTTTATAATTAATTCCGATCTTATGTGTCAGCCACGATTCGTATTTCTAATTTAATTCTTTGTTTATTTTTATTATTATTACTATTATTATTACTATTATTTATCTTCAACCGAACTGAAACAAGTATAATTTCAATTACATTGTTAATCAAGAAACCTAATCTCTTTCAATTATTTGTTTCCATATTCTTTTCAATATATTTTATTATTATTATTATTATTTCTTGTCACACTCTCTGTTACTTGCAACCCTTCTCTACCTAATCCTTATCGATCATCATTTCAATCGTTGTCCGCATCGACTTTCGAGCTCCGTCCCGAATAAAGCGCTTCTCGCGTTGATTCATAAAGGAGCACCGTTGGGCCGTCAGGTAAGCCGTGTAAAATCATAGATTGACCGTCTTCCCGACCTTCAGGTCTAGCGAGCGATTCTATAGGAATCGTCCTGTTGCTGTTGCGACTTGCGTGCAGGACGTAACACCTGCAAGGAAGTTGTTACGTCCGTGACGTACGAGGCTCCATATCAAAGGGACGCTGCGACAATCCGGCCGTCGATAGGCAGCGGTGAATGGTAACAGAAGATAAGACGAACTGTCTTACGCACTCGAAGCGTAACTTGGGGCTTCATGTCCAGCATATTCTGTTTGACATCGAACCAATTGTTAATAACGTTACGAATATGTAGTAGGATTTGACGATGCATATGCGCTATTAAATTTCCCCACATTTCAAACGCGTAAAAGTAAAATACCATAATTTGTAGCTGTGCCAAATATGTAATATTCGCTTCAACCACCGGGATTTCAATGTCACAGACATAGCAAATATGTATGACTCATCCCCGTTACTGCGTTTCAATCTCACGCTTAGCAGAGAATCGAACAAATAGAATTCATCCAGGCCATAGTCACTTTCTGGGAAATGACGGCCAGTGTAAGCGCACTTATTGGTAAAAGACGCAGGGAGAGAAGAATTGTTTTGACTACCCTGCACCCTGGAATGTGCAGCAACCTGCCGGGGGGAAATCGCGAAGCGCGCGACTCGCGCATAGATGGCCGCTGCGCAGCCTGACCTGATTGGCTAACGAAATGTGACGTACCTAAAATGAACCTACTCATCTTATTCTTTCCTATGTATCTATCCTATGCTAATTACCCCACTTCTGTATCGACCTGCCCACGCATGCATCATCCCAAAGAAATTATAAATGGGACCACCAGTGCTCATTTTCCCTCATTATTGTTTGAATATCTTTTCCTCCGATTTTTGTGAATATCTTTTCCGGACGAACTGACAGGTAAGAACTTAGTTGAATTAAAGCCTCGCGTCTGTTCTTTATCTCTCTTTATTTCTCTCTCTGTGATATTGGGTGTTGTTCGTTTGTACCGTTCTAATTACATATCCTATCCTCTCCAGGCATCGACAACCTCCCTCGAAACGATCGACGATCATCGACTTTCTGCCCTATCCCGAGTAGAGCGCGTATCGCGTTGATTCAAAAAGGGGTGTCGTTCGACCGTCGGATAATGCGAGTAAAGTTTCGACTGACCGCCCATCTGGCCTCCAGGTCGAGCGAACGATTCTTCGAGAATCGTGCTGTCGACGTCTCGCACGCTTCGTTCGTGGGGTACGTCATTGGAAGCATCCTAAATCAAGAGGAAGTCGGAAAAGACTTGCCCGTCGCGTACGCGTCGCACGCCTTGAATAAAGCAGAACAAAATTATTCAACGATCGAAAAGGAATGTTTGGCAATAGTTTATTCGGCTCAATACTTTCGCCCACACCTTTACGGGCGTAAATTTAAAATTGTCACCGATCACAAGCCGCTCTCGTGGTTGCATTTTGTTACGCTGGAATCCGTACGCACCCAGAAGTGGAAATTCAAACTTTCCACAACGTGTTGTTTCCAATTTCGCTGAATTTGAAATATGTCATAGTTCAGCACCCCTGGATGTTCATGGTACCTGGTTGTACATGAAGATGGCTCGTAGTTTTCGAGAAAATTGCAGTTGTATATTGCGATTTTTCGGCTTAAATTGAGGATGTGACACCACAGAGCCCGAGAACGAGAGACAGGAGAAAACAACAGAGAATCAAATGTCTTTGTCTCGTCGATACGCGCGTCTCTCTCTGTCCTATCGGGTAAATGCGACACCTTCTCCCCGATATGTGCATCTCTTTCCTGTTCACTCTACGGAACACTCTGTGTCGGTGACACGTTCCTCTCTTTCTCGTCCAGCCTACAAACGTCGTTCCTGGCTTTTAAATTTCTCTTGCTCTCGCCCTTTATCAACGACTTCTTTCTATGAATTGCAAAGAGTATGTTCATCATATATAGCGAATAATAAGAATTATTATACGCTATGAACCCATGAGATTGAAGAACGTTAATGTCGGAAAACAGGAAAATCTACAAATAATTTTTATTTTTATTTTTCGTATATGCATATACTATCCTTTGCATTCTGCGATCTTCTTCCTTCATTCTCGATTTCCTCCTAGTTGTTTAATTGTGAGCTTCTCGCAATTATAAAATGCGGGCTACGCACGCCCATATACCACGTAAACATTTTCCCAATATGTACATGCACTGATATTTGCAGACATGGACATCATACTCGCTTTACTCCTGACTCTCTTTTCCTCCGTCACTGCGCTGATCGGATACGACTGTGGTGGTCACAATCTCAAAGTCACGACGATATCGCTTCTCGACACGGAAGAATGCGATTTGGAAATAAAGAGCACCAGCCAAGTCGAAACTTACATTCAGCTCCTGCAACTCAGCGACTACAACTATGCGAGCGTCATCCAATGCAAGATCGAGGTAATGCGTACGATCTACTATTGTGGGATGCATTCTCACATTTCCATCGTACAAAATGGCCATAACGAGTACATTATGGACATCAGCGAGCAGAAATGTCGCGAGATCCACGCAGAAGGATCTATGCGTATCGGCACCGGGGCCATCATACAGGGGCTCCGACCAAATTCCACTTCGCACCACTCAATCGTATTAGGCGGTTCTACTGACCAAAGTGGAAAATGCACAGGCGTGCAATATTCCGACCCGTACGGTACTTGGGACAACGTCGTCGTCCAAGGCATCGCACGCATTACACTAAAGCAGGCTTTCGTTCCAGTCAAACTATCCGAGGGAAAAATTATCCTACGATCAGGTATCAGGTGCCCACTCGCAGATGGGTTCTGCATTGACAACGAAGATGGGCACACTTTTTGGAAACCTATTCCGGTAACAACATCATGCAACTTTGCGGCATACGATGTCCTTTACGAGGGCATCGCAACAAAGATTGATACCAACGGCAGTTCCCCGACCGTCTACAGCCTGACGACTGAGGACGTCACCTTCGCACTAGCCGCCATCTCCCAGCATCACCTGTGCGGATACACCTTGCTGCGGACTGAACATCCCAAACTGTACATCCTGGAAACGCAGAAGGGACGAACATTCACCACCAGAAGCAGAGTGCCTATCGACAGTTTGGACATTTTCGCATATGTCAATTCAAAGTTCGTATACGTCGAGAGGCATATACGAACCCAGATGACGGCCTTGTACAACAATGTACTAATGCAGAAATGCGAATTGGAGAAACAGGTGTTGAAACACGCTCTCACGATCGCTTCGCTTTTACCAGACTAGTTCGCCTACATACTCATGGGAGGACCAGGATACATGGCAGTCTCCGCGGGGGAAGTCGTGCACGTCATCAAGTGCATCCCAGTCGAAGTTACCGTAAGAAGAACCGAGGTCTGCTATACCGAGCTGCCGGTCTCCCATCGAAACTCCTCCGTCTTCCTAACACCGAAGTCGAGGATCGTCACTAAATTCGGAACCGCACGAGAATGCAATTCTCTTATGCCGATCATGTACCGCATCGAGCACACCTGGATCGAGCTATCGCCAATACCACGTCAGGGAAGCACCCCGCAAGCTTTGAAACCAGCGACAAAACCTACGTGGAAGTACCTTACACCAGCGTCCATCGCCGTCAGTGGAATCTACTCGGAAGCGGACATCGAGCGCCTCCGAGATCACATCATGTTTCCTGCCGAAAAACCCGCTTTGCTGAACAACATCGCACGTGGAGTCATGGGTTACGACCAAGGAGGAAGTCATATCTCCATGTACCATCTTCTAGACGAGGATACTCTGGAAAAAATTGCCGATAACACAGCGTCCCGAATCTGGGCTGGATTCATCAGATTTGGATCCGCCACCGCCGGAATCGTGGGAATCTTTCTGGTCATACGTGTCGTGAAATTACTGATCGACACCGTCATTCACGGATACGCTTTGCATACCGCATATGGCTGCAGCCTTCATCTCATTGGGGCCTTATGGAGCTCCATCACTCACCTGCTGCTGCATCTGGCTCGCTATTCACCCCGGGGAAAGAAGAAGGAGCCTGAAACAACATCCGAGCATGAAGAAGCTACTCCAGCCAGTGCGGCACCCAGTCAGACGCCGCCGAATCAGCCCGCGCAACCTCGTGACCCCGCAGTTACGTTCTCGTTGAGTGAACAAAATTCGGTACCACGCGCGAATCCGCGAGTGTACTCTTACTCCGAGTTAACAGAACAAATACATCGTTTAGATTAAATCTAACTTCATTATCTTTGATCTTTTCAAGAGGGGAGGTGTGACGTCCTTGGTATTAACTTGACGTCAAATGGTATTAAGTTGTTTAGTAAGGAAATTTTTTCTTTAAAGGTTTCTATTTACTTTTGGTTTTATTTTAGATCTTTAGGAGTTATGTTTTTGTGTTTTTTTTGTTGATTGGTTATACCTTTTTTTTTTTATATTCATTTAAGGGGGGAACCTGGTTTATAGGGTCAAAATTTTCGAATTTTTTTTTTTTGCTTAATCAATAGTTAAACTATTCAAGAATATATTCCAAAAGTTTTAAAGACCAATTCGAAATATTTTAAAAGTTATAGAACACATGGTGAGTCTGCGTCGCGCAAGTATACGAGCGCTCGGCCGAAGCGGGCCGCGCGCTCTGCTCCATGGTTCTTTTATTTGGATATAACTTGGCAAATGATTATCTAAATGATGCACGACCATATACATAATATATCCAGACTGCGCGTTGACGGAGTGGGGGTAGAGCTCACGTAGAAAAGGATGATCTCGTCATAACAAAATTATCCACTTACTACGGTTTAGCCATAAGACGAAATGTAGATTCTGTGGGTGACATGAAAAAAAGCATAATGGCAACACTCTACCATTATTGCTCGACCGATGAAAAGCCGAAACATGGAAATTGCCCCGCAGGTGCCGACAGTTGGTGCGAGTGGCGTAAAGCTGAAGCCGCCGGTCAACTCGTAAACTATAAACATCCTACTCCAGTTATAAAACCTGATATTGAGAAACACCTGACTTCGATCTATGAAGATCTTTCGAATGAAGATCTTTTGACTAGGTGTTTAGGCGGGCACACACAAAATTCCAACGAATCCTTCAATTCGACTGTGTGGCGTATCGCTCCCAAACACCTCAATTCGGGCTTTAAAATTGTTCAAATCGCTGCATATTTGGCTACTGGCATCTTTAATGAAGGCTACACTGCCATTTTATTAACGATGCAGTTATTACAAATCAATATCGGCCAGCAGTGCAAAATGTTTGCTGATAATTACGACGCGCAGCGAGTTACGAGAGGGGAGCGGCGCCGAAGCAGCACGACCAAGGAGGCTCGCACAGCTCGTAGACTAGAACAAATGCAGCAAAACGAGTTTTATGAAGAAGCTGAAGGCTTGCAGTATGGCCCTGGTATAGCTGATTAGCATAAGATTGCGGTAAGTCACTAATAAATGATATTTTTTTGTACCGCAAACTTTAAACGCGTTTTTCTTGAAATATCATTTTCGTACTTTCTTAAAATCTGCGGGAAAGATAGAGAGAAAACTAATTGCTCAATCGACTTGATTCAAAGTGCGTTAGTTAGAGAATGAACAACCATTCTATGTGAACCTCAAACATTGGTAAAAACATTAAATTAAATAATTGTTATTGCATAAAAACGGAGGATATTTTTTCTCAGAAATGTCATTTTTTTGTTCAAGTGCTAAACAAAATTGTATTTTACGGTTTTTTAAACATGTTCTTGGTTCACATAGAATAAAAATACATGAAAATTAATAATCTCTTTGGTTTTTTTGTTTCAGCTTAAAATTACGGGCTACATTTTTCCCGCAGTTGGCGACTCGGTCGGCGAGGTAGTCTGATTAAAGATACACCACGACGCCATTTTGCAATTATTTTACAACATAAATTTTTTTTTACATCTTCAAATAAGCAGTTAAATATTGTGAAAGTTTCAGAAACCTCAACTGCATTATTGTCAACCAAAAAAATTAATAAAAACCTCCGTTTTTTAGCCATCTAAACCAGGTTCCCCCCTTAATGAGTTTCGGTATTTTATTTCTGTTGTGTTGTTTAAGATTAATGAGTTATTTTATTTTAATTATTGGTTGATCTTCAAATTCAATTTATTCTAATTTGGGGGCTATGCGGAGAGTTGCTCAAATTATTTCTTATGAAATTAGAATAATTTTAATTATTCTTAGGTGTTTAATTTTAGTAGAAGGATTTAATTTATATTTTTTTTATAATCAACGTAGATTTAGAATATTTTTATTTATATTACCAGTTTCTTTAGTTTTTTTTGTTAGGATTTTAGCTGAGTTAAATCGAACTCCTTTTGATTTAATTGAGGGGGAAAGAGAATTAGTTTCTGGTTTTAATACTGAATATTATAGGGGGTTGTTTGCTTTGATTTTTTTGTCAGAGTATGGAATAATCTTTTTATTTAGTTGTTTATTTACTTGTATATTTATTGGATTAAGAGTCTTTAATTTTGGTGGGCTTATTATAGTTTTGTTTGTTTCTTTTTTAATTGTTATAATACGTGGGGTTTTACCACGTATTCGGTATGATGAATTAATATATATGTGTTGAAAAATTTTTTTACCAATATCTTTATTTTACTTACTTTATATTATTAACTTGAAGGTTATATTTATAAATTTTTTATTTTAGATTAAAACGTAAATTTAGTGTTTTTAAAATAAGTTAATAGATTTTAGTTCTATTTTATATTTTCAAAATATATACTTATTCAAGTTCATTAACTTATTAATCTTTTTCGTAAATAATTGTGTCTCAAAATGAATTTAAATGTGTAGTTACAATTAAATAAAGGAAATAAATAATTGAATTTATTTGTCTAATAATGACAAAAGGATTTTCAATAGGTTTGGCTCCAGTTCATGTTAATAAAAAAAATGATATAATGAAAGTTCAGTATATAGTTTGATTGATAGGATATTGTATATTTGAATTTATCTTTATATTAAAATTAAATGGTAAAGTATAAAAGATTATGATTGATATAGTTAGAGCAATAACTCCCCCTAATTTATTTGGAATGGATCGGAGAATTGCATACGCAAATAAAAAATATCATTCTGGTTGAATATGGATAGGTGTAATTATTGGATTAGCTATAGTAAAGTTGTCTGGGTCTCTTAATATAAATGGGTATTGAAGAACTAAAATTATTAGTAATATAATTAATAGGATAAAGGTTAATCTATCTTTAATAGTAAAATATGGGTGAAATGGTCTTATAAATTTTAATCTTTTTGATCCAACTGGATTTCTAGACTTTCTTGCATGTAGTATAAATAAGTGAATAATAACTAGGGCTATAATAATAAGTGGAATAATAAAATGTAATGAATAGAATCGGTTTAGTGTTGCATTATTAATTGAGAATCCCCCCCAAATTCATATAACTATTGTATTTCCTAAATAAGGAATAGTGGAGATTAAGTTTGTAATTACTGTTGCTCCTCAAAATGATATTTGACCTCATGGAAGAATATATCCTATAAATGCTGCTGCTATTGAAAGAATTATAATTGTTACTCCCGAGATTCATACAAAAGTTTTGGTAAAAGATTGATAATAAATTCCTCGACCCATGTGGATAAATATACATATAAAGTATATTGAAGCTCCATTTATGTGGATATTACGAATTAAGAATCCATAGTTTACTTCTTGACAAATATGAATAATTCTATTAAAGGCTATTTCTGTATTTGGGCAGTAGTGTATAGATAAAAATAATCCCGATAAAATTTGGATAATTAAACAGATTCCTAGAGCTGATCCTGTATTCCAATAATAAGAAATATTTGAAGGGGTTGGTAATTTGATTAATGAATTATCTATAATTGTTAATAATTCATTACCTTTTAAAATAGATTTTTTCATACTTAATTTTAATTTTTAGAGATTTTTTCTTATAAAAAATTTTAGAAATATTGATTATTATGATTATAAGAAAAAGTATTATTATAATTATGAATGTTTTTGAATGATCAAGAAATTTATATATTGATAAAGATTCAATTGAATATAGATTATTTGTAATATTTAACTGTGGGTATTCTAAATCTATTAATGATACATTTACTGTAAGAAAGATTGTTATGGTTATTAAAATGGCTAAATTAAGGGTTAAAATTATTATTTTTGAATTAAGCTCTATCTTTTTATTTGGGATTATGGATGAAAAATAAAATATTATAATTAATAATCCTCTAATTATGACTAAAAATAGGAGGTATGAAAAAAAATAAATTTTGTTTCATTTATTTATAATAAAGGCAATAATAATGATTATAATGATTAAGTTAATTAATATTTTCAATGGGTGAATTGAATTAATATTAATAAGAATTATTAAATTAATTATTAAAATGATTAATAAGATAATTGTGTTGAAATTTGCAAAAAAAGTAGGTATAAAAGTTTGAGGCAATTTTGTCATATTCAAGAAATAGTTTAATTAAAACATTAATTTTGGGAATTAACAATATAATTTCTTATTTTCTTGATGATTTTAAACTGGGTTAATTTAAATTTACAAAATTTATGTTTTAGTTTTAAACTATAAAATCTATAAAAAGTCTATAAATCTTGATTTATTAACTTTGACTTTAACTTTACTTTCTTTGGTTTTATTTATTAAATTTTATGGTCATATACTTTTAACTTTAATTGGACTTGAGTATTTAGTTTCCTTAGTTTTACTAAATCTTTATATTTATTTTTGTATTTATTTTCTTGAATTTTATTTAATTTATTTTTTATTAATTGTTGTTTGTGAAAGGATTTTAGGTATAATTTTAATAGTTGAATTAATTCGATTTTATGGATTAGATAGTAGTAAGATTATTTCGTTAGTTGGATGATAAGTTTAATTATTTCAATGATTTTTTTAGTTTTTTTTTTATATTTGAATATTTTTTAATTATTTTCTTTTCGTTAATTTGTTTTTTTATGTTTTTTTGTTTTTTGTTTGTATTTTCATTAGATATATATTGAACATTTTTAAGTAACTGTTTTGGGGTGGATATTTATTCTTATTTGTTAATTTTATTAGTATTTTGAATATTTGGTATAATATTTTTGTGTATTAATGATTTAGATTATTTTCAAATATTTATATTTTTAGTATTAATATTTTTTTTGGTTTTAAGATTTATAAGATTAAATTTATTTGTTTTTTACTTATTTTTCGAAATGAGATTAATTCCTATTTTTTTAATTGTTCTTCGGAGGGGGTATAATTTTGAGCGTTTAAAAGCTGGCATGTATATATTTATTTATACTTTAATTGTTTCATTACCTCTCTTATTAATTATATTTGTATTATATATAAATTATTTTTCTTTAATATATTTTTATTATTTATATTTTAATATCAATTTAAATTTTATAATTTATTTATTAGTTATTTTATCTTTCTTAGTTAAGTTACCAATATATTTAGTTCATATTTGGTTACCTAAAGCTCATCTTGAAGCTCCTGTTTATGGTTCAATAATTTTAGCTAGAGTAATATTAAAATTAGGAAGATATGGATTGCTACGTTTAATAACAATAATGGAAATATCTGCTTTGAATTATAATTATATTTTTATTAGAATTAGTCTAGTTGGAATATTTTTTGTTAGTTTAATTTGTTTATGTCAATTAGATATAAAAAAATTAATTGCTTATTCTTCTGTAGTTCATATAGGATTGTTGGTATCTGGAATAATAAGAATAAGATTAATTGGGTTTTTAGGTTCTTATATTATAATAATTGCTCATGGTTTATGTTCTTCAGGTTTATTTTATTTAGTAAATTTAAGATTTTATCGAACTATAAGTCGAAGAGTTATATTAAATAAGGGTATAATTAATTGATTTTCATCTTTAAGAATATTTTGATTTATATTTTGTGTTTGTAATTTATCTTCTCCTTTGTCTTTAAATTTTGTTGGGGAAATTATATTACTTGGTTCTTTAATTTGTTGAGATTGAGGTTTAATTGTAATTTTAATATTAACTTGCTTTTTTAGTTCTTTATATTCAATTTATTTATTTAGAATTAGTCAACATGGAGGTTTAAATTTAAAATATATAGGGTTGTATTCTGTTAAATTAATTGATTATTTAATTTTACTTTTACATTGATTACCTTTAAATTTTTTGATTTTTAATTTGAATTTTTTAATGTAATTTAGATAATTTAATTTAAAATAATGATTTGTGGGATCGTATATACAATTTAAAATTGTTCTGAATTATAATTTATTTATTTAGATTTTTTTTTTTTTTGGTTGGATGTTTGGTAAATTTTTTTGGTTATTTACTTTTTTTAAATGATTATAGATTTTTAATAGTTTGAAATTTGTTTGAAGTAAATTCTTTAATATTTAATTTTATTATTTTAATTGATTGAATGAGAATATTTTTTTTCAGAGTGGTTATATTGATTTCTTCTATAGTATTAATTTATTGTTTAGATTATATATCAGGAGAACTTAATTTAGATCGTTTTATTATATTATTAGTATTATTTGTAATTTCTATAATTTTTATAATTTTAAGTCCAAATTTAATTAGAATTATCTTAGGGTGAGATGGTCTTGGTCTAATTTCTTATTGTTTAGTAATTTATTATATAAATAATAATTCTAATTTATCTGGAATAATTACTTTTTTATCTAATCGTGTAGGGGATGTGGGTTTATTATTGTCAATTTCTTTAATTATTTTGAATTCTAGTTGAAATCTATTTTATTATTTTAATTTTTCTTTAATAATTTTTTTAATTTTGATATTATGTTCAATTACTAAAAGAGCTCAAATTCCTTTTTCTTCTTGATTACCAAAAGCTATAGCTGCTCCGACTCCAGTTTCAGCTTTAGTTCATTCTTCAACTTTAGTAACAGCAGGAATTTATTTAATAATTCGCTATAATTATTTAATTTACTATAGAAAGGTTAATAATATTTTATTAGTTCTGTCTTCAGTAACTATATTTATAGCTGGGTTAATAGCAATATTTGAAAATGATCTTAAAAAAATTATTGCTCTTTCTACTTTAAGCCAATTAGGACTAATAATAATAATTTTGAGAATGGGTGGAGTTAAATTAGCTTTTTTTCATTTAATTACACATGCTTTATTTAAATCTTTATTGTTTTTAACAGCTGGTTTAATTATTCATTACTTATTGGGAATTCAAGATATTCGATTTATAGGAGGATTAATTAACTTTATTCCTTTAAATTTAGTTATATTTATGGGTTCAAAATTTTCTTTATGTGGAATTATATTTATATCTGGATTTTATTCTAAAGATCTAATTATTGAATTTATTCTTATAAATAATTTAAATGTATTTATTATGTTGATATTATTATTTGGAACATTATTTACTGTAATTTATTCTTTTCGTTTAATATATTATTTGTTAATTAGAAATTTTGTTTATATAAAATTCTATATGAAGTTTGATTTTATCTGTATATATGCTTCTATAATTTTATTATATTTTTTATCAATTATAGGAGGTAGACTATATTTTTATATAATTGTTATTAATTATGAAACTATTTTTTTATCATTAATTTTAAAATTAATAGTTATATTAATTTTAATTTTTGGTATAGTGGGTTTTAGTTTAATTGTATTATTTAATTCAATTTTAATATGATTAAATAAATTTTCTTTAATGTGATTTATTGACTATTTTTTATTAATTAATAATTGAAATCTAATGACATTAGGAAAATTTTTTTATAAGTTAGATAATTATTGAATTAATAATTTTTTCTTAAATTTGACTATATTTACAAAAGATTTTAGAATGAATTATTTTAATATTTATAAATTTTTAATGTTTTTGTTTTTAATTGTTTTATTGATTGTTTAATTTAAATAGCTTAAACTAAAGTTTAATATTGAAGATATTAGGATAATATAATTATTTTTAAATAAATTTATATAAAAAAATTTAATTTTTATATTGAAAATATAATGTTTTATTTAAACTATATAAATTAGAAGTAAAAATGATTTTATCATTTATTTTTGAGTTAGAAGCCCATAATTATTTACTTCTTTGATTAGAATATAATTCAATTTAATTATTAACAATAATTTACCTCTATTTTGGTTTTAATCAATATAAGGATTAATTATTAATCATAGTTTTAAGTCGAAATTAAATGTATTTACTTCTTATAAAGATATAAAATAATTTTTCTCTTAATTGCAATTTAAAAATTTTAAATAAACTAATATCCAATTTTATTCATTTAAAAGAATTTATTAGTCATTCAATTAGGGTTCCAACAACTAGAATAATTATAAAAATCGAAAAGATAATTAATCAATTTATTATTGATATTTTTTTTATTGCAATAATTAAAGGAAGGATTAAAGAAATTTCTATATCAAACAATAAAAATATAATTCTTAGTAAAAAAAATTGAATAGAAAATGGTAAACGAGCGTTTCTGAATGGGTCAAATCCGCACTCAAATGGTGTAGATTTTTCTCGATCTTTTTTTTTGTTTTTTTGACACAAATATAATGATTAGTATTATTAGTATAGTAATTGTTATTGATATAATTATATAATATAATATTAAATTAATTATTTATATTAATTTATTAAATTTTTTAGTTGGAAGCTAATTGTAATTAGTTATACTATATAAATTTAATTAAATCTTCATCAGTAAATTACTAAATATAGGAATAATCAAATTACATCAACAAAATGTCAATATCAACTTGCTGATTCAAACCCAAAATGTCGTAAACTAGAAAAATGTAAATTTATTAGACGAATTAAAGAGACAATTAAAAAAATGGTTCCAATAATTACATGTATTCCATGGAATCCAGTAGTTAAAAAAAAAATTGATCCATAAACTGAGTCTGATATAGTAAATGGTGATATATTATATTCATATATTTGTAATATTGAAAAATAAATTCCTAACATAACGGTAATTATTAAACTAATAATTCTATTTTTGATATTATTATTAATAATTTCATTATGACATCAAGTAACTGTGATTCCTGAAGAAACAAGAATAATTGTATTAAGAAGAGGAATATCTATAGGGTTAAAGGGAACGATTCCTTTAGGGGGTCATAAAGATCCGATTTCAATTCTTGGAGAAAGGGCTATATGAAAATATGTTCAAAAAAAGGAAATGAAAAAAAAAAGTTCTGAAATAATAAATAGAATTATTCCTATGCGTAAGCCTCTATAAACTTTATTGGTGTGTATACCTTGAAATGTTCTCTCTCGAACTACATCTCGTCATCATTGAAATGTAATTAAAATAATTAAAATTAACCTAAGAAAAAATAAGTTAAATGTTTTTAAATAAAATATTTTGATTGAACCTACCATTATTGTTATTACTCTAATTGATAAAACTAAAGGTCAAGGTCTAACTGTAACTAAATGAAATGGGTGGCTATGAGATTTTGTCATATTCTCTTATATATAAACATATTAAAATTGAGAATACATAAGATTGAATAATAGATATAGCTATTTCCAGAATTATAAGGATAGTTTGTAGGATCAAAGGAATTAAGATTAATTCAATTATTACTTTATTATTTAAAATACCAATTAAGGTTAATAATAAATGACCAGCAATTATATTAGCTCTTAGTCGAACAGAAAGAGTAATCGGTCGAATTAGAATTCTAATGGTTTCAATAATTACTATAAATGGCATTAAAATAAATGGGGTTCCTAATGGGAGAAGATGTACTATAAAAGTATTTAATTTATGAATAATATTTGAAAATAAAATAGATAATCATATTAATAAGGCTAAATAAAATGAAATAGTTAAATGTCTAGTTGTTGTAAATACATAAGGAATTAATCCAAATATATTTCTTATTAAAATTACTAAAAATATTCTGTTTAAAAAAATTAAGTAACTGAGTTTATTTTTTGGTAAAATATTTTTAAATTCATTGTTTAATTTTCTTTGTGATAATATAATAAATAATAAATATTTAGATGGAATTAATCAATATATTACCGGAAATATAATTATTACAAGTATTATAATGATTCAATTTAAATATAGTCTTATATTACTTGATGGGTCAAATGAGGAAAATAAATTTGTTATCATATTCAAATTCATCTAATTTTTCTATTTGTTGTTGAAGTGACTTGGTTAGTTTCTATTTTTATGAAAAAAAAAATTCTAATAAATAAAATTATAACAATAAAAATAAATATTAATGAAGTATTTATTCAATTTAGAGGAGCTATTTGAGGTATAGAAAATTATTTTTTTTCAAGTAACTTTAAAATGACATTTTAATATTATAATTTAACTAAATTTTCTCATTAGAAATATATATATATATTATTTATGATTTAAGAGACCATTACTTTAATTAAGTTATCTAATGAAGTTTTAACCCAGTTTATGAAGGATTTAATATTAGTTCTTTCAATGACAATAGGTATGAATCTATGATTTATACCACAAATTTCTGAACATTGACCAAAAAATAGACCAGGACGAATTAATTCTACTATTGCTTGATTAATACGCCCAGGACATGCGTCTAATTTAATTCCTAAGGAAGGAACTGTTCAAGAGTGAATAACATCTAATGAAGTAATTAAAATTCGAGTTGAAATTTTAGATGGAATAATTATTCGATTATCTACATCTAATAAACGAAAAATTGATTTAGATGTTTCATTAATTATAAAGGAATTGAATTCTAAATTTTTAAAATCAGGATATTCATACTTTCAATATCATTGATTACCAATACATTTAATAGTTAATCTAGAGAATTTTATTTCATCTATTATATATAAAATTTTTAATGAAGGAAGAGCTATAAATATTAAGATAACTATCGGAATTATTGTTCAGAAAATTTCAATCGTGTGACCTTGTAAAATTATCCGGTTATTAATTTTATTTGTTATTAGTATAATAAAAATAAATATAATTATTGAAATAATAATTAATAATAAAAGTATTATTGAGTCATGAAAAATTGTTAAATATTCTATATTGGTTGTGTTAGGATCTTGTAAATATAACTTTGATCAAGTGTAAATTTTTAATAAAAGATTTACTTTATAAATGGAGCTTAAATCCATGGCACTAATCTGCCATATTAAAGTTTTGAAATAGCTGGAATTTCATCATAAGAGTGATTTGAAGGGGGAAAATTTTGTAGTCATTCAATTGAAGAGGACACAAAAAATTTACATAAGATTTTTCGTTGTCTAGAAATTCTTTCTCAAATAATAAAAATCAAAAATATAAGTCTATTGAAAGATATGATTGCGCCAATTGATGAAATAAAGTTTCAAAATAAATAAGCATCAGGAAAATCCGAATATCGACGAGGTATTCCTCCTAGTCCTAAAAAATGTTGCGGAAAAAAAGTTAAATTTACTCTTAGAAATATTATAAAAAATTGAATTTTTAATCAATTATTATTTAAATAAAGTCCAGTAAAAAGAGGATACCAATGAATAAATCCTCCAATAATTGCAAAAACAGCTCCTATTGATAAAACATAATGAAAATGACCAACTACATAATAGGTATCATGTAAAATAATATCAACGGAAGAATTAGAAAGTATGATTCCTGTTAATCCTCCAACTGTAAATAAAAATACAAATCCTATTGATCATATTATAGACGGAGATATAACAATATTTGTTCCATTAATTGTGGCTAATCATCTAAATACTTTAATACCTGTTGGAATAGCAATAATTATAGTTGCTGAAGTAAAATAAGCACGAGTATCAACATCTAATCCAATGGTAAATATATGATGAGCTCAAACAATAAATCCTAAAAATCCAATTGTTAATATAGCATAAATTATTCCTAGAGAACCAAAAGTTTCTTTCTTTCCTCTCTCGTTAAAAATTATATGTGAAATTAAACCAAATCCAGGTAAAATTAAAATATAAACTTCTGGGTGACCAAAGAATCAAAATAGATGTTGGTATAAAATTGGATCTCCCCCTCCAGCTGGGTCAAAAAATGATGTATTTAAATTTCGATCAGAAAGTAATATAGTATGTATGTATGTATGTGGTTTATTCGATCCCCTCGGGGTTACAATGTTTCCTTACATTAGCTCTTACAACTAACTTATTTTCTAAACCTTAACCTACTTCGCCTCGTCTCTTAAGCCTTCTTTCACTCGCACGCACGTCCCTCCGTTCTTTCCTTCTCCTTACTGCTAATCTTAAAGCTAATCTTAACCTATTTACCCTACGCCTCCCCGGCTTCCGGTTTTTTCTTTTTTTTCCTCTCATTCACTCCTTCTCTCTTCTTCCATTTCTCCTCTCTCTTTTCCATACCACTTTCTCTCTCTCTCCCTCTCATACACTCCCGCTTACCCAATTTTCTCTCTCATTCACTCAGCCTTCCCATTCTTTCCTTCCTTACCCCTCCTCCCCTTCCCCCTCTCCCCTTTCCACCCATTCCTTCCTCCTTTTTTCCCACTCCCTCAACCAACCTTCGCCCTCTCCTTCTCCTCCCAACACCCACCCTACGTTCTCCTGCCACCCTCCTCTGTCACCCTCCACCTCCCTTTCGCAACCCTCCCATATGTGCTCCCACTCCTCGACCTCGAAACCACATCTCCTACACAACCTTTTTTCCTCCGCCTCCCAATACTTTCCCCCTCTCACTACGTTTCCCAACCTCGCCCTCGCCACCCTTCTCCTCCTCTCCTCCCCCCACCCTTTCCCTAAATATCCCGGTTTTCCCTCCGCCTTCACCACCTTGTACCAGGGGTTGTATCTAGATACCTTTATCTTCTCCCACCTCTCCTCCTCCTCCTCCCTCTTCCATTTCCTTTCTATTTCCTCCCACCCACCTCCCTGTCCACCACCCTCCTCTTCCATCCTTTCATTCCCTCCTAATCTCCTCCTCCTCCACTCCCTCCTCTCCTCTTCCCACCCCGACAATGCTTCTCTTCCCTCTTCTCTCTCCTTCACCTCCTCCAGACACGCTCTCGCCCACTTATTCCCGCCTCCCCTCTCCAATTTCCTTTCGAAGTTCCATGCCCTCCTCGCCATTCTCATACTCATCTTTTCCCTCCCCGCCTCCTCCCTTACCATGTACCCGGGCGTGTACCTATCTACTCCCAAATGCCACCTCAAGAACCTTTCCTGGATCGCCTCCACTTTTCCCCTCTCCTTCCATCCCCACACCTCCGCCCCATACTCCAAAGTAATATAGTAATTGCTCCAGCTAATACAGGTAATGACAAGAGTAATAAAATTGCTGTAATAAAAATTGATCAAGTTAATAGAGATAATTGATCAAGTTTTATATTATTATTGTTTATATTTATAATAGTAGATAAAAAATTAATAGCTCCTATGATTGAAGATATTCCAGCCAAATGTAAAGAAAAAATAGAAAAATCTACAGCTGGTCTATTATGAATCAAATTTGATGATAAAGGAGGATAAACTGTTCATCCTGTACCTACGCCATTAGAAATAAAGTTTCTAGATAAAAGTAGTAGAATTGAAGGAGGTAGTAATCAAAATCTTATATTGTTTATTCGAGGATAGGCTATATCAGGTGCTCCAATTATAAGAGGAATTAATCAATTACCAAATCCTCCAATTATAAATGGCATAACCATAAAAAAAATTATGATAAATGCATGAGCTGTAACAATAGAATTATAAATTTGATCATCTTTAATTATTTGATTAGGGGTTCCTAATTCTAATCGAATTAATATTCTTAATGAAGTCCCTAGTATACCGGATCATATAGCAAAAATGAAATATAATATTCCAATATCTTTATGATTTGTGGAATATAATCATTTATTAATTCATTTTATCATTATATTTAATTAAAATAATATATGACTTAAATTCATAATATTTTCAATAAATATAACATTAATAATATTTTAAATATAAATTCTATTAAATTTTGTAGGTTTTTTTTTTACTTTTCAACAATTATTTTTGCTTATTGTATTGATAACTTAATTTATGTTTGAATTTTTTTAGAAATAAGTGGTATTGTATTTATTTTTTTAATTTTAATTATAAATGAAAATTTCAATTTTCCTGTAGATTATAAAATTAATTATTTTTTTGTACAAGCTTTATCTTCTATTTTATTAATATTTAGGTTAATTACAATAATAATTTATAAAAATTCTTCATTAATTTTTTATTATAAGATAATTCTACTGTTTTGTTTAATAGTTAAAATAGGAATTTATCCATTTCATACCTGAATAATTTATTTAATTAGAAATTCAAGCTGATTTATAAATTATTTTTTGATAACCTTTCAAAAATTAATTCCTTTAGTTTTTTTTAGTTGTATAATTACATTTAATAGATTTTTTATAACTATTTTATTACTTACAAGATTAATTAGAACATTGTTAATAATAAATAAAACTAGAATAAAAAAAATTTTTTCTTATTCTTCTTCAAATCATTCTTCATGAATTTTATTAATTGCCATTATAAATAAAAAAATTTTATTAGTTTATTTATTAATTTATTTTTTAATTATGTTAGGTTTGTGCTTAATTAATAATAAATTTATAATTAATAATTCACAAAGATTAATAAATTTCAAGTTTTATGACAAAATTATATATTTAATTATATTTATAAGATTAAGAGGATTACCACCTTTAGCAGGTTTTGGAATAAAATTTTTAATGTTTAACTTTATAATAAATTTAAAGTTTATAAATGTATTTTTATTAATTATTTCAGCAATTGTTTCTTTTTATGTTTATTTTACGTGTATTACACCTATTTTATATATAAATTTTTCTAATCAAAAATTTGTTGATGCTAATTATAATTGTAAATTTATTATAGTAATTTTTTTAACTGTAATTTTTCTGTGACCCTTAATATTTATAATTTAAAGATTTTAAGTTAATTAAACTATTAATTTTCAAAGTTAAAAATGATTAAAATAAATTAAATCTTAATATAAAATATATAATTTTAAATTTGCAGTTTAACTTTTTTATTAAAATATAAGATTTGAAGCCAAAATTTTAACATTATGTCTGATTTAAGTAATAAATTGTAAATTTATTTAAGGAAATTTTATTCCTAATGTTATTAAAATATTTAATTTAATCTTAAAGATTCCCCCCGGTAAGATTATAGATAATTTTAATTTATTATTAAATATAATTAATAATTAAATTATATTGATTTGATCATATTAGAATGTAAGCTCAAATCTTTCTCATCAAGATTGTTTACTTGATCATATTAGAATGTAAGCTCAAATCTTTCTCATCAAAATTAAAATATAAATAATAATTAAAAATTATATGAGCTAATATATCATATTAGACCTTTTTCAGGCATATTTACATAGAAGAATAATTCTATGGTTAGGGTATGAACCTAAAAGCTTGATTTTAGCTGATCTATAAATTTTTATTTAACTGATAGCTTCTAAATTTACATTAATAGGTTAAAAATTTTTTATGTAATTTTAGATTTTTGACTTGCTTGAATGAATTTTTTGTTACTTAATATAATAATTTAAATCAATTATTAGATTACATAGAGGTGTTTAGCACGAAAATTTTTGAAATTTTAAGTAATAGTTTTTTACTGTTTTATGTAATTTTTATTTAACTGATAGCTTCTAAATTTACATTAATAGGTTAAAAATTTTTTATGTAATTTTAGATTTTTGACTTGCTTGAATGAATTTTTTGTTACTTAATATAATAATTTAAATTAAAATTTTTAAAAAATCATTAAGCTTTATTTAAATAAATTTTCATAGTACTGTTTTTTTGAAAAAATGGGTAAAAAAAATTAACCTAAATTTAGGGTTTTCGATTGATATCTAAAAATACTAAAACCCAGTTTTTTGTATTAGATTAGTATTAAATTGTAATTAGTAAAATTATATTATATTGATATATAAATCTTTAATAATATATAATACATTAATATATATATATATATAGAAAAATATTTACAATATTTTTAATTAATTAAAATTCATTTAAATTATTTAATTTAAATATTTAATTAATTGATTAAGAAAATTTAATTATTGAAAATTTTTAATTCTATAATATTAATAATAATTTAACTATAATTTTATTGCTTTAAAATTATAAATTTTAAAGCGTCATTTTTACTAATATATATTAGTATAATGTATAATATTAATGTACTAATACATTAAGTTAATTTGAAATTAATTCTTTAATTTTTAGGCACGACCGTAAAGGGAGTGACTTATGCAATCGCCATCCTGAAAACCGTTCGTATGTGTGTGTGTGTGTGTGTGTGTGTGTGTGTGTGTGTGTGTGTGTGTCCGTGTATATCCTCGATTTCGGGAAAACGGCTGAACCGATCGGGACGAAATTTGGCACAAAAATCAAGTACACTACTGTGAGTTGACAATAAGGTTTGTGAGCCGCCATCTTGAACCGGTACAAAATGGCGGGAAGTTCAAATATCGAAAAATTCATATCTTTGGTACTATTCATTGGATCCTGATAAAATTTTACACGTTCATGTACACGTACGCAATGACAATTACTGGAAATTTTCAAATTTTTTGGTTGGCCGAATCAAAAATGGCGACTAATTCAAATCTTTAGTCCATTATTCCGGCGAAATGACTGAACGGATTCGGACAAAATTTGGCATGTACATCGAGTATATACCTATTTGGTGCCACGAAACTTTGTGTATCGCCATCTCGAACCGTTACAAAATGGCGGCAATATGCATGGTCATCTTGAAACGGCTGAACGGATTCGGACAAAATTTGGCATGTACATCAAGTATATACCCATTTGGTGCCACGAAACATTGTGTATGGGCATCTTCAACCATTTCGAAATGGTGCCAGTTTCAAATCTTTAATTCACTATTTTATAATTATAGTTTGAAAATCCCGTAATTTCGAAACGGTTGAAGATGACCATGCATAAAGTTTTGTGGCACCAAATGGATATATTTTTTTAAACTATATGCCAAATTGTGTTTGAATCCGCGCAAGCGTCTCGCCGGATTAATGGATTAAAGATTTCAATTTGTCGCAATTTCTGAATGGTTGAAGATAACCATGCATAAAGTTTCACCGCAGAAAAGGTGTATATACTCTATGTACATGTCAAATTTTGGTTCGGATGCATTTAATTGTCCGGTTTTGATCACTTGGGCCTATTGCAGAAATGCTGCATTTCGTGGGCGAGCGCGAAGCGCGAGCACCCGACGACTTGGGGGGGTATGGCGCTTGAGCGAAGCGAAAGCGCAGAGGACTCTGTAGCATAGTTTAATATCTCAATACTTGAATTTTCCACAATTTCGAAACCTTTTGAAATTCGTGGGCGAGCGCGAAGCGCGAGTGCCGCGGTCGTGCCTATTGCAGAAAAGCGAAGCTTTTCTGCACCCGTTAAGGCGAGCGCGAAGCGCGAGCAAAGGCGATCTTGAGGGGGTCGGCGCTTGAGCGAAGCGAAAGCGCAGGGGGCTTGCCCCCTAGTTAATATTAGTAACTATATTAAAATATTTAATTTTAATCTTAAAGTTTCCCCCCCTGTAAGATTATAGATAATTTTAATTTATTATTAAATATAATTAATAATTAAATTATATTGAATTGATCATATTAGAATGTAAGCTCAAATCTTTCTCATCAAGATTGTTTACTTGATCATATTAGAATGTAAGCTCAAATCTTTCTCATCAAGATTGTTTACTTGATCATATTAGAATGTAAGCTCAAATCCCTCGCCACGCGTACTTTAAACCGCCGCACGGTGTATTATTTTGGCAATCTAGCTGGAAATAATTCTTCTGTCCGACATCATTTTTGTAATACGAGTGTGAATAGTCATTTCCTATGTATTTCTGTTAATGCTACACGAAACTTATAGCTTTAAAATGCATTTTGTTTTACTTCGATATGATCTTTCGTTTTCGATATACAGTTACATTTAAAAGCACTAATTGTGCGTGAATTATCATGTCCAGAATTATTTTCTTTCGAAGAGTGCGAATACTCATTTTCCATGTATTTTCGTCCGCTGAACGCGAATCCGTTGAACCCTGCCACATTCTGTTCGTAGTGCTTTCCGCTATTTTGGTTAATGAGTTCTCGTCCAAAAAATTGACTATATCGAGCGTTTCGGTTGGAATGCGCTGCCCAGCGAGCGACTCCCCTGGCCACAGTACAGTAAAACCTGCCACACTCTCACCTAACTCGGAATCGAAAGGAAACAGTATGGCAGTAGGCCAATAGGGGAATCAAAATCTGATTCTCCTTGTAGTTCGCCGAACGAAGAAAAAGACAGCGAATACAAGATAAGAATGAAAGGAGGCATTTAAATGGTAGCGCGCCGAATGATATAATAATAACAACGCTGAAACTTTTTTATTTTCAATTCTTTTTGTTTGAAAAATGTGTATATCATATTAATGAGATTCTTCCGATCAAAACGAGACCAAACGTGATATATTTTGGACTATTATTTATGTAGTAAATTGGACCATTAAGTATTAAGCAGTTAAATATAAATATGGTCCAAATTATATCATGTTTGGTGTCATTTTGCTCGGAATAATGTTACCAATATGTTAAAAAATGTGTAGGTACCAAAAAGTAAAATTATAAAGGATATATGAATAATTCATAAACTATGAGCTCGTAAACTTGCATCAAAGGGACCGTGTCGGGATCGGATTCTATATACATTGTACACTTGACCGACTTCGCTGGAGATAACATAGGCCAGGCCTGGGCAAATGCTGCTGCCTACGGCGATTGGTTTCTTGCGTATGAATTCGTTATTTTTTGTGGTTTCCAAGATGAATAATTTAGGGTGCTGTGTGCGAAGAAGAGTGTGTCCGCAAAGATATTCTTCGGATACTTAGAAGGGGAGGACCCGGGAGGGTCCCGACCAATTCCACTGAACTTAAAACATATCTTATTCAGTACCCCCATATGCTCGTAGTAACGAATTATGATTAGATGGACCCTAGTTTTCGAGAAAATTGCAATTTAATATTGCGATATTTTGGCCTAAATTAAGAATGCGGTAACGGCACAATGCCGGACTCGAGGCTTGAGAACGAGAAGCTTGGAGAAGCTGAAAAGACCGACAGAGAATCGAATGTCTTTGTCTCGTCGATGCGCGTCTCTCTATCCCGCTGGACCAGTGCGTCTCTTTCTCAGCGATACGTTCCTCTCTTTCTCGCGCCTCTCTCGACGGGAAAGAAAGCCACGTATCGCCGAGAAGGAGACGCACTGATCCAACGGGACAGAGAGAGCGCGTCGACGAGACAAAGACATTCGATTCTCTCTTGTTCTTTCCTGCCTTTCGTTCTCGAGCGCTGGCGGGTCTCGAGTCCGCCAGTACGTTTGTTTCCACATTCTGAATTTAGGCCGAAAAATTGCAATATTCAACTGCAATTTTCTTGAAAGCTAGGGCCCAATTAATCACAATTCGTTACCACAAGCATCTAGGGGTACTGAACTATGATGTTTCACATTCAGTGCAATTGGTCGGGAACCTCCCGTGTCCCCTCCTTGTAAATACGCATGGTGGTATCCGACTTATCTCTATCATATCTATATTTCCCTTTCCCTTGAAGATTATATGTATAATAAAACGGGTTTAAATCCGTTTCAACAACCGCTTTCAATAATATGTAAAAAAACATAGCATTCCACTTAAAAAGTCGAAGATCACCGTCGTTTCTCGAACAAATTTACGAAAATAGAAGAATTCGCGCATGCAGTCATTTTCGTAATAAAAAACACTAAAACTTTTGCCCGTAACATTTTTATTACAGATTTCGCGTTTGGCAGAAAAACACTAGTCCAATATACAGCGATCATCGTGTATAGATTTGTTTAAACCATATGTGTGCTTATAAAGAATGTTAATAAATGTGCATATCTATCATTTACTACTATGTAATCATTATATACTTTTTTTCATTGTCATATGATACCGTATCGCCATATTCTTAACTCCTACTTAATTCTTAATTCCCTGTAAAGTAAAGAATTATTCGGACAGTCGCTTCCTTAGCCAAATATGAAGTGTGTGCGCATGCACATTGTATGCACACACATTCAGCCAGGCTGTCGATTAATAGACGGCAACGCTGTACAGTACATGTATCGATAATACAGTGACTACTCGGACGGAGTCTGCTTAATGGGTCGCTAAAGGTAATGCAGCGACAGAAAATGGATAAAACAGCGCACTGCGTTGGCCGGTAAAGGGGTCAATTGACCCCCGATTGGGGGGTCAGTCCAAATACACGGGGATGGGGAGTCTTATTGTATATAGTCACTGGTATTACATATGGTCATGACTAACCAATATTATTATCTATGTTTAATGTATTTGAAACGAAAAATTAGGTAAAATAGGAAGTAAGCATTTGGTCAGCCTAATGGTATTGGCCAGCCTGATGTATTATACTTTTTATACATTGCTGGAGTTTGTAACAATTGTAAATGTCTCTGCAATGAAATACCTGACATATGAAGTTACTTAGATTCGCGTACAGGTAGAGTACAAAGAAGACAGCTATAGGAGGATCTGAATTGTAAAATTGTATAGCATAGACAGTTGTGAATTGTATACCTGATTTAATTTTAAGTATAAAATTAAACTGTGCTTCTAGTTCTTATTTAAATGTAGGAAAACGTTCCTTATACAGTTTAGGCCAGTGGAACTAAGTAGCTTTGTCATCATGAGTATAGTTTCTTTTAAGGTATAACGTTTTTTCCCTTGCGAACCAAATTACTTAATTTTTTATAAGTAAATGCTTCTAATTAGTTTTATATGTGCTGTGTAGGTATCATTAAAAATGACATTGTGTTAGCATTGCAAAATGTAACAAAATTTATTCCGAAATTATGCGAGTCTCTTATCCAAACTGCTTCAAAGATGCTGCATCGAGTACACGGTATACATATTCTGAAATCTGCAATGAAAAATATGTATGAAAGAGACTACTCAAATGTATCGTTAAAGCAGCATACTGTACAATTGTAAATAAGTGCAGGCTTAGTTAATTTGTACTGTACGGGTACAAACTAGGTAGAATTTCATATCATTACTGATTGGATAATAGTACTTGTGTCTTGTTGGTACAACACACAAAAATAATTACAGTAGGTGCATTACAGGATTGTATCGATTTAAGTATTATTAGCAATGTATCGCATATAGGCCACTTACATCTGATTTTTTCATTTCATTTGGAAGTTTACGGATGCAACTTCTCATCATTGAAATTATCATATGTCATAATGTACACTTTACCTTGTTCAGCTTTATCATACGAATCATAATTTTGTGGTAACATTTCTATACAAATCACTCTTTTGACTGAATATGTATCTTGTTGTCATCACACATAAGTTATTAAAAGGTATTGAAGTAGTTATTTTGTATGATCTCCAATTGCATGTAGATAAACACAATTACAAATATTAAGATTATTTCAAACAGTATACAATCAAAGTTTAATTTTAACGTGGTATATTGTACTTGATTTAAACTATTTGTTACATAATTACAAGCACTGCTTTCATTAGTACGGATAACGCATGTTGAGTAAAATTTTATCTAAAATTAATTTTACCAGCTAACGAAAAGTGAATTACTAATATTACAAAATCACTACATTTATTTTATGATGTATAAAGACTATTTTAAAATTTAGAAATGGGACCAATCGCTTAGAATTGATTTAAGTTCAATTTTATTATGTAAGTTTCTATTAGTTTCTTATAAGTCGAACTTCATTGATTTAAATCTGCGTTTTGTATAAACATTTGTATTGTAAATATTTTTTTTAATAAATACCGATAGCTTTTCATTAATTATTATTTGTAATTTTTAAAAGTATGCACCATTAATTTGGAAACAAATTCATCCATCGGGAAAACTTAGTATTGTCTCTATTAATACTTAATTACACTACGCGTAAACTCTTATAGTAATACTATGTTTCATTATTGATATGTTTCATTATTGATATGTTTCTAGGTAAGTCGTATTGGTTTGTGTAAACGAATGCATCAGCTTTGAGGTGTATTATGTACGGTATTTTATTATTTCCAAAATGGGCACTTTAAACATTTTAGACGAATAGATATTTTTCAATGCTCCCACAGCACATTACCATATACATATAACTCACATTGCTAAAACATGTAAAATTTAAGTACAGAAAATGTTTGGTGATGGTTTCATGTAAGGCGTTTAGCACGCATTATTGAAATAGAAATAATCGATTCTACCTTCATTATCGAGAATCTGTAGATATACAC
This sequence comes from Tiphia femorata, assembly GCA_944319695.1. Taxonomy (NCBI): domain Eukaryota; kingdom Metazoa; phylum Arthropoda; class Insecta; order Hymenoptera; family Tiphiidae; genus Tiphia; species Tiphia femorata. Next base: position 2,951,406 of record OX090902.1, on the reverse strand, counting down.
CGACGTAATGTCCGAATATAATTAATCTCTTCCTACAATTAATCTCTGTAGGTTGTCCTAGCGCAAACGGATAAGTCGGTGCTATGAAAAACATGTGATACGAACGCATACTTGTAAATTCGTCGTTCGAAATGTTAGTATTACTCTGTCACATATTTTTTGAAATATCCATTATTTATACATATAAACACGTGGATGAAGCATTCTATTATAATAAGCGAAACTAGATACCTTTTGTACTCTCGTAGCATTATAGCAACCCGTCGTTTTTTCCGACACAAAATAGAAGTTAATTAAACTCTTGTTTTCAACAATTATATAATATTAACCATGACTGTAAACGATATATGGGTATACGTATATAACACTAGCTCTCGAACAAATTAGGTTTATTTATAAGGAGGATTTTGATAAGTAGCCTGTTTAAATAGCTATTATACATTTTACTACGCTAACAAAAAGTGAGATATATTTAAAAAACGGAATAGTATTCGAAATTAATGCATGACCGATACGCGTTTCACTTTACGATTGAACGCGTATTTTTATCGTATTTTTTTGGACAGCTACGTTAATGTGATGTTTATGCACAAAATGTAACGTGTAAACTTTAATCCGAGATAATTTATAAAGCCCAAGGCGAACACAATAGGACGAGTAAACGAAGCGGTGTATTATAAAGCTAAATATATTTCTTATAAACTTAAATATATCGACATTTGCGTTTAAGACGATTACTTTTAATAATGTACTTATACCGATAACCAATGAAATAGGATTTCTTTAGGAATCGTTCAATGGCAACTATTATATAATCGATTTTTTTAAGCAATTGATATAATATGCGTTTGATTGTAATCGTGTAAGAAATTTTCAAATGACCCGTAGGTATATTAAAATAACCGTGCGATCGACTTATCGATAAATACGTATTCATTTCTACAGTTCAATGATAATTCTACAAGTTCTGAATATTTTGTGATAAACTGCAGATCAACTTGCCCGCGGTATATCATAGTCCGGAGAATTTTACGTATGTAGCGTTAAATGTAAAATCGACGTCACTGCCAAGTGTGGCCAAAGGAAATGTAATTCAATGCGTAAATTAATAACCTTTTCATACACTGTGTATAATTTATTTATCCATTGCGGCTTGATATGTGCCCACCAAGAACATTTACTATACATACACGTACGTATATACGTACCGCCTCAAATATTTTCTATAAAATCGCGCGTACGTAGGGAATCGCATTTTTTTATGATTACAACGCGATTTTTAGCGCGAAGAAGATAATGGTGTATAGATCACTTATTGTACAGAAGAAAAAAAAAAAGAAAAAAAAGTAAACGATTGTGATGGAATGAGAATTGCATAGGATTATATCTGATCGTAAATCAGCATAAAGTTTTCATTTCACTCGTATGCAAAGTAATGTGTGATTTTACATGTATTATTCAGGAGTTCCAAATGAAGCATTTTTCAGCGAATTAAATACTGTAACATCACTCGTAGCGTTAATTAGCGACGGAATTATTTAAGGGGTTAGTATAGTTTTTGTACCTGTTTGTAACATTTCTATTAATATTGATATAAGGCTTATATACATAGATGCACGAAGATTAAAATTCGTGAAATTGAATTTGTAATGTATATGTGCAATGAAAGATCGAATAATAAAATGGTGTACAATATTAAACATATTGGAGATCTGATATACAGTCACAGATAATACGCTCATCGGTGGTTTGGTGCATCGATATCATGCAGAAATTAATTCGAATTAATTAAAATAAACAATACAATTGCAATCGTATGAATACCAGTCGACTCACGATTACGATCGAGACTCTCGCGCCAGGTATTTTAAAATCGCGCCAAACCACGTGACTTTATTGACCGAATCTCTTTTTCTAATTTAAAACATTTTTTATCTGTGATGTTGGGAAAGGACTTTGGAAAATTCGAGAAATATGATCGAATACCTTTTCTAAATCAAAACATTTTTTGTCGAGGGTATAGGAAAAGGATTTCGAAAAATTTGTCGTAATCGCGATTGTTTTCGATTATCGACCATAGAGAAAATTCAAAACCTGGCGGGAAACGATCACTATTTCGAATGATTCATTCTTTTAACGAGTGGTACGATTTTGTCGAGAGATAAACGTCGATTGAAAATCATTGATAATTACATTAACGACATTATTAATTACGAACAATAACAATTCCATCAAAGCTATTTTTATTCTGCGCGAGGTTATTGTATGAACCGCATGAAGCCATATGGAATCTACCAGAACGTATGGTTCTTTTGCAGAATAAATTTTTTTTCCCACGAATCGTTGAACTTCTATGTAAAAGGACTCGCATCACTGATATAATGACTAAGATCCTTACAAAACCCACCAGCTAAGAAACTGAAATCAAATGCGAAATTAACAAATTCTTCGAAAGACAGCGCGAATCCCGGGGATCATAACCTGAATCTTGCCGCGTTGCATTTTGACAAGATGCAACGAGAAAGTAATCAAGAGCTTGGTGTTGGCTCGAAGAACGGAGTAACGGATGATAATTCAGGAACAGATGTGACGTATTTGAAGACTCCGACAAAATCTGACAACGATAAGAAAGAATACAAGTAACGCGATGCATCGTTTCTTCTTACACTAAACGAGATAGTTTATTTAAATAAGTACACGGTTTTGAAATATCATTCTATTAAATTACGTTGTCGATTTATAAGTGTATACAGATTTGCAATTATAATTATTTAAAGGAATAGCCTGTAATATATTCGTACATATTATTATAACTTTATAAGTTAGAATATATTTTTTTTTAAAAATTCTACATAATTACTTTACTGCTTACAGAGTTATTCAACTGAAAAATGGTTTGACGGCGCTATTAATCTCTGATGCACATTCAATTACAACCGGTTGCAAAACCGACATTGATGATGATAATAAACAGAACTGTAAGTGCATTATAATCCTTATTACAATTTGCATAGTTGCTGTGTAATTGGTCTTGAAAATGAGATTTGTACAATGTCAAATATTGAACTAATTTGCAAAATAAATGTTCACATTTATTGTACATTTGTTCCTACAGTGGAAAGTGCGCAAACTTCCGAAGATGAAGAGGATAGCAATGAGGAAGAGAGTGATGAAAGTGATGAAGACAATGGTTCTGCCGACTGTGAGAGCGAAGATGAAGAGGAAGAAAATGAACATGATCAGTTTGACACTGATGCCGAGTTGTCTACTAAACGTGTGAAGAAAGAAGAAAAAGTGGTACTTGCTAAACAAAGATTGTATGATATTCACTTTCAGAATTACACACGCAAAGAAATTTACACTATTTTTATTATAATAATATATTGGATACAGGCTGCATGCGGATTGTGCGTAGGTGTCGGCAGCTTTAGTGATCCTCCCGAAGTTCCAGGAATGGCACACTTTTTAGAACACATGGTGTTCATGGGCTCAGAGAAGTATCCTCAGGTCATTAATAATGCATTGATATTGTAAATATTATAAAACCGTAATTTATATCAGTTTTATTATATTGTCAAAAATATATTTATAATAGGAAAATGACTTTGACGCCTTTATCAAGAAACGTGGTGGTTCCGATAACGCTTCTACGGAATGCGAACAAACCACATTTTATTTCGAAGTACAAGAGAAACATCTTTTATCGGCTTTAGATCGGTTTGCGCAATTCTTTATCAGTCCTTTGATGAAAAGGGATGCGATTAGTCGAGAACGCGAAGCAGTAGAAGGTGGTATGTGTTTAGTATGGTTAGCTGCTAATTGAATTGGTATTCATGTTTAATCACAAATGCTTACTTTAACAGAATTTCAGATGGCACTGCCTTCCGATTTTTATAGAAGAGCCGAATTATTCTGTACTTTTGCAAAACCGTCACATCCTGCAACAAAATTTACATGGGGAAATTTAATAACATTAAGAGACAATATTGCAGATGATAAGTTATACGAAGAGTTACATAAATTTAGAGAACGTCATTACAGTGCTCACAGAATGACACTTGCTATACAAGTAAGTATACAGAATCTTAATATAACTAATTTTTTGTGAAGATGGCATCATAGTATATACAATAATGTTTTCATATTGATGTTGACAGGCTCGTCTACCATTGGATACACTAGAAAAATATGTGACACAATGTTTTTCAAGTGTCCGGAACAATGGTTTACCACCAGATGATTTTACGATATTCAAAGGTGCAAATTCCTTTGATACATCAAACTTCAAAAAAATGTATAAGATCAAACCGATAAATGATGTCTGCCAAGTATGTTATATAATTTACTTATTTGTGCTTTATTCTTTTAATGTCTATTTTAATTATAATTGGATTATCAGAAAAATGAATACACGTATACTATAACATTGAAAATTGTAAATAACATTGTGTTTGTAGGTAAAATTAACATGGGCTTTGCCCCCATTGCTTGATTTATACAAAAGTAAACCCCATCACTATATTGCATGGATTATAGGACATGAAGGCAAAGGTTCTTTAATTAGTTACTTACGTAAAAAAATGTGGTGTTTGGATATTTTTAGTGGTAGTGAAGAAAGTGGTGCAGAGTATAATTCCATGTATGCATTATTCTGCATATCTTTGATCCTCACAAATGAGGGTCATAAAAATTTAAAAATGGTATTAGATGCGGTATTTTCGTTTATCAATTTGTTGCGTATAGAAGGACCGCAAAAACGCATTTATGATGAGATTCATCAAATTGAAGAGACAAGTTTCAGGTGACTTTAGTTTCTTATTTTATTAAAATTAACAAAAATTGTAGGGACGTCATATCATATACACATATTATTTCAGATTTGAAGATGAGGAACCAGCTGCAGATTACGTAGAGGATCTATGTGAAAATATGCATTTTTATCCACCTGAAGATTACATAACTGGCAGTGAACTATATTTTGAATATAATCCTGAAGCTATAAAAACCTGCATGAACTTTTTAACAGCACAGGATGTGAACATTATAATATCTGATAAAAAATTCAATGATGAAGATTTTGACAAAGTAGAACCCTGGTTTAAAACAAAATATAAAGATACGGATATACCAAATGAATGGATTGCATGTTGGAAGGCGATTTCTCCATTACCAGAATTTCATCTACCATTACCAAACATTTTTGTCACAAATGATTTCAGTCTGATTACTCTCCCTTCAGATATTCCTACTTATCCAGTGAAGATACACGCAGATAATATATCAGAAATCTGGTATCGGCCAGACCCAAAATTCAGACTACCCGAATGTTATATGTACTTTTATCTTATATCACCTTTAACTACTCTGTCACCGCAAAAGTAAGTACAGATATTATTATTTAATTTTTCAAAGATATTCATTTAACGTATACAGCAAATTATCATTCCCAACTGTTTATATCTTTTTTTATAGCACCGCACTTATGGATTTGTTCGTTGAAATATTAAAGCAGTTATTAGTTGAAGAATTGTATCCTGCTACAGCTGCAGAGCTTCATCACGAGATATACATGAAGGATAAAGGATTAGTCATCAAGTTACATGGTTTTAATCAGAACTTGCCAGTAAGTGTTTCCTTTTATTTCACCTTGTAGACTCAATATATCGATACTAATGTAATCAAAAAATTTTATTGTAGCTATTATCAACTACAATTGCAAAATATATAAGCGACTGTCAAAATCTTGTAACAAAAGAATTGTTCGATGTCATGAAGGAACAACAACTTAAAGCTTATTATAATACATTTTTGAAGCCTACGAAACTCGTCAAGTATGTCACACGCTTTATAAAAATATGACAAATAATATTAATTGATCTCCTAATTTTTATTTAATTTCTTATAGAGACGCAAGACTGTCAATTCTATTGCTTACGCATTGGACAGCTATTGACAAACATGCTGCCATATCTGGAATTGAATTTGAACAATTCCAAAACTTTGTTAAATACTTTATTAATCATATTTACATTCAATGCCTGGTACAAGGGAACATGACAAAGGAACACGTTATTGAAAATGTTCAAAAGTGTGTTGACATCTTAGGCTGTGGACCATTGCTACCTAACACTGCCCCACAATTAAGAGTTACTAAAATCCCCTTAGGAACACACACCTGTAAGGTGCAAAATTTCAATAAAACAGACGTTAATTCGGTAGTAACAAATTACTACCAATCTGGCATGGCGTCAATTGATCTGTCAGTCATAATCGAATTACTCATTGTAAGTTTTTGGAATGCACATTATTTAATGCTTCACATTGCACTATTAGATTTAGTGTATAGATAACTTGTTCTTTATAGTCTTTGTTTTATAAAGGAGTATAAAATGCTGAATACTTCCTGCCATCTATGGTATAAAATAATATTACAAGGTTTAATTTGTATACATTTAGATGATTATGGAAGAACCCCTATTCAATCAACTTAGAACTCAGGAACAACTCGGCTATAATGTATTCTGCTTGATAAGAGACACGTTTGGCATACTTGGATATTCCATTACTGTTTGTACTCAGGCAGATAAATATACAACTGAACATGTAGACAACAGAATAGAAGAGTTTTTGAAGTCTTTTAATAAAATATTAGCGGACACCACAGAAAAAGAATTGCTACTCGTCAAAGATGCTTTAATTAAATTGAAGCGATGTGCTGATCTTCATTTAAAAGAAGAGGTAGTAAGAAATTGGGCTGAAATTATATCGGAACAATACATATTTGATAGGTGCGAGAAAGAAATTGCTGCGATAGAATGTATAAAGATCGATGAACTAAGAGCCTGGATTGCGAATCATACGCTTAATGGCAATAACTTGAGGAAACTAAGCATCCAAGCGATAGGAATGGGTCTGAAAACAACGGATACTGCAGAGAATGTTAATAAACAGTCTAATGCACTCCTTACTTCACCGGTAGCTGGTAAGTTTGAAAATAAATGGTATGAAAAAACATGTGTGAGTTTCTGTACATGTGTATACATATGCATACAAAGATCTTCACAGGCGCTAACAGAAATGCAACATATTGTTACATTAATATAATATGAAGTGAGTTTTATGATTATTTATACAGTGAAATTATAACACACTTGCAGATAGCAACACTGAAGAACATACGGAACAAGCAAAATATACATTATCATATTTACCTGATGTAGATCCAGATACAAAGGAGCTGGTGAAGAATTGCATAACCGATATACAAAAGTATAAACGCACATTATACGTTTATCCTGTACAGGAGATTAAATTATGATAATAACTCCTTGTTATGTAAACATTAAACATACTTTGAGTATAGAAAAGTAAAAATGCAAAATTTATTTGTACTTGTAATTATTCTTATGCCTCTTGCTAGACCAATAGCACTAGTATTGCTGTAGAAGATTGAAATGTGGAAAATTGGATTGTTCAAAACTGGTCACTAACGAGTCAGATTATTATGCGTAGCAATAATTGAATAGGCACAATTTGCGTGAATGTGATTATAAGTTGAGGCAATTTTCGAGAAATGTTTAACTTTGAAAATTTTATGATTAATGTTCTATCGCAAATATACATTTCTTATATGATGTCTAATAACTTAAGGAAAATCTACAGTTTATAAAGGTCAAATCACTGGCAGGACAATGCCATCGTGCGAATGTATACTCTTAGTTAATTATCATTATGAAGCTACATGATTATTAAATTTATGCAGTAAATACTAACCTGTAGGTAATGCTCTTTACCATCGGAAATTCTATTTCTAATATTTCATGTGGTTAGGAGAAAACAAACAGAATGTAGAATTTTTTACCTTTTTTTTTAATTGTATTCAAGACATGACAACACGTTTCAATATAATTATTGAACATCCGAAAATGTCAGCCAACCATATCCGTGAATCTTTCATGTTAAGAACTTCCTTACAAAACTTTATGTTTGTTCCTTTTCTTTATACTAACCATCCAGCATATTGCAAAAGCTTTATTAAACTCAACGGAGGATCTATGCACCTTATCTTTCTATTCTGAATGCATGTGTTGTGTAATTCTGTTATAGAAGAAACGTAAGTTTAATATTTTTAAAATAAAAAGAACTTAAAGTATCTGTCATTGAACAGCTACTCTGCCAGTTAAAGGCTCCTTGTAAATATTGTACCGTTGATATAATTGCAAAAATGGTAGGCAAAGTAGCATGTTTCAAATAAACAGATTTACAATACATGTTAATGCAATTTGAATATTCTAAATCGTTACAACATCCATTAAAGTGCGTTTTGCATTTAATATTTTGAATAATCATTGTATATATTGGTTTTTGTAGTATTATAGAGTTGCCACTACATTTATATAATTATTTTCTACTTTTCAAATATGTATTCATCTTTAATGTAGTTAAATGTGATTTTAGCTTTACAATAATTTTTGGTTGCCTTGTGTTTTCGCCAGTACTGATTCTTATTTTCATTTTATTCTTCTAAATTATTGTGAATAACGCTGGTACCGCAATTAGCGAATAATAGTCGTTTTACACCCTCTTTTCAGATTTAGAACTAGCAAAAGCATAGAATCAGCTCTGCTTGACACTAGACATGAATGGGGTACATGTTACAACAGTAAGTTACAAGGTAGAATAAATCCAACAAGAATACATTCATGTGACTGCATTATATAAATGCAAAGACCAATTGGGTCGGTTGTGCAGCGAGCAATCTCATATAGAGTTTATAAGTGATTAGCGAAATTTTCAAACTCATTGAAAAACAACGTTCCTTTGCTTTTGTCTTTAAAAGCGGCTGTTGAAGTCTTACAATAATTTATATATTGAATGTGTCTTATTACTTGTGTATATCAATTCTTAAACATAATGCTTTTTAAATTGTGGAATAAAATAATTCTATGAAATGTGAAAAAGTAGCTCACAATTGGTTGCATATTTGAAATTCTCTAACAACGTATTCACATATAATTTGTAAAAGCATTTACAAAAAACTAATCACCGACCCATAAAGGTCAAACTATAAAACTGTTGATATTATTTTAGCTCGTGTGTACTTTCCAGTAAAATCAATCTCACATTTCTTATTCTGATTTAATGAAGCCAGAACTGAAATTAAACTGCACGAATTATAAGTTTATACGTTATAAACACAATTGGAGTATATGTTTTATCGAGTACAGGTTATTCGGTTTCATAAATGATCGCAGTTACATCTTTAAATACAAGAAAAAAGTAAAACAAAACAAACATACGAATGGTTATCAAACATACATTTTACATTGCATATGCATGTATTTTCTTTCTTTAGCTATGAAAAATTATAGCAGAATATATGTTATGTAATATTTAATAAGAATATATAATAATGGGGCCCACATGCATTTTGCATCTACATCAATAAGTGTTTAATTTTTTTTTTGTTTTACTTTATTATATTATAGTATATCGTGTTTGCTATCATATTGTAATATACTTTGTATTTCATATAATGTATGTAAGCAAAACTATGGTATATAACAAAACTTAAAATTTAAACATCGAGTATAGCAACTCAAGTATTCTTTCATTACTTATCAAATTACTATTACAAATCGCTGTTCTATTCGTACGATGCTACACCATGTTAAGAAATAAGAGCAACATCAACATTTTAATGCCCATCATTGTGTACATCTAGAGTATGTGAAACATAAGATATCTTTTTTTTGGTAATCATTTAAAACAAGGAATTGAAATTAAATGATCTTTTTAAAATTTTTATATCTAAGAATGTACAGAGTAGAAATCAGAGAAAAGAAGAAAATAGAAGAGATTCCTTTTGTTTTATATACGTAACTATTTGAAGACAAGTATAACATTTAAGTTAGTCCATGAATGTACTGGTTGCATTATAATATTAAAAAAATATAGTGTTGTAATAGAATGAAAACAGCCACCAGCAATTCGAAGGTTATTTTATCATGTTACAATATGGATTGCAGACATAACTGCACATTACATTTGTTCAATTGTTTCTTGTAACCTTTTGTTATTTCAGCAGCATTATCGAAAAGTGATCTTAGTTTGCGTACAATTAATTTTCTGTTATCACACACACAATGTTCGAAGGTCATTATAGATGGTTATTTTATAAATACAATACATTATCCGTATTTTTTAATGGTAGGTTGTATGGTAAACAAGTTCTGTGGGCCCCGTTCTACTTATACAACGAAAAGTAGGTACGATTTTAACGCACCTATTCTTTTTACGTCGATCATGTTTTATGCAAGTTTCGTGTTTCCAACATTTCTGTTCTGTTGTATTCAATATGGATTTTCATATACGCTTTATATTTATTAAATTATTTCATGTTATTATTGTATACTCATATCAGTGCAGCAGCAACTGATTATGTTGTGTACATCGTGGTCTTTTTATGTTTAGTATCTGGTATTAAGAGATTGATTTCTCAGAAAGAAAATCATCTATCTTTACGAAAGCGTAAAGTGGCATTTACTCTCACACTCGTCTGTCAGATCAGGTCGGCTTCCAGTACGTCATATATAATAATTAAATTTTCAATTTAGATATTCAAGTTTATGAGAGAATTTAGACATGTACGTGTAGGTATGCATCAAACAGTATAGTACCTGCGTATGAATGTATGCGATTAAAAATAGTAAAATTAGAATTATCTGTTACTTTTATAAACGCAGCTTAAAACTTTAAGTGAACATTTAACCTGCTATACAATGTTTTATATTGCACACAAACTAAATGTGATCTTTTTATTGTATTCTTGGTGCTGCAGACTACGCATTGTCGCAAGTTACGCTTGGGATTTAACGACATAAAATAAAAGAAGCGCTGTCGCGATGCTTGGGTCTTCTCGTACTCATTTAGAGAAAGCGCGGTTGCGCTGTTCGGGATTCTTCGACAGTGTTCTTTCAATACCCTCTGGGACTCAAACGGTTAAACTTAGGCGGGTGCGATGGTTAGTCGCGGCACGGGCGCTTACGTGCCCCCCCGCGAAATAAAAAATTAATTTAACTTGAGAGCGTGATAAGCCTTTTTGTTTAGATCAATCCACCGAGGAGAGATTGTTAAAGAGTGTTACGACCCGATGGGACGAACGTCGATTGGTAGAGCGAGGTGTTTTTTTGGTAAGGGATTCGACCTGTCGAGGTTACGACGCACTAACGTCTAAGAAGTTCCGGTGGTTCTTGCAAATAGGGAAATACAGTTCTTTTTCGTAATTGGCGGTGCGTTATTAGCTGCGTTCTTTTTACACGAGATCTCCGATAATCTCAGCTCACTTTAGTTGGCGGTCGTTCTTTTTGATTGACTCACTTCACAACTGAAGTGAAAATGAGTGAGATTTTATCCTCCCCCCTTACCGCAACTGCCTTACCCCTCAAATTGTCTCAAAATGAGATCTCAGCTCTTTCTACGGTTGTGTAGCGTAAGTGTGATTCGGTGGAGATGCGCTGCAATAATCTGAAGTAAACGCCGAGTAATACCTATACTCACTATTGACCGTTCTTTTAAAAAAGTTCTTACAAGGAGATGCATGGAATTGTAAACTACAAATTTGAATGACCTATAGTTCATTCAATAGGGGAGGTCGAGGGTATAAAAAGCGTAAAAGGGTTTGAGTCAATGGGCCTTCGTTTTTCAGAAATTTGCATTTAAAGTTGAGCATTTGACCATCTCTGCTATAAGTACCATCGATAGCTTTCAGAAAACATGAAGCGCGGTGGCTGAGTAGCCTAAGACACGCGCTCAGTAATTTGTCGTCTCGCGCGAGTCAGTTCGAGATCACGCACGGCGTCAACTTTTTTTTTTTAGAACTGTATTTATTAATATCATTAACTTTATTTTCACCGCTTTTTTTACTATTAAATAAATAAATATATATATATGTATATATCAAGCCATTTTCCTGCGTACTTGCATGCGTTCGCGCGTGCGTGTATATGTGTGTTATACAGGGTGTCCCACAACTCAGGGAACTCCCGGAAATCGGGGGTAGCTGAGGTGATTCTGAACGAGATTTTCCTTTGCAAAAATACTGTCCGAGGCTTCATATTTGAATTATTAAGAAAAAACACCGGCGTATGAGAGCGCGCTTAGAGCCCGCGCTCAGGGCCGTAGCGCCCGTCACTCACGGGCGCCCGACCGTGGTCGTGAAAGGGCGCAGCGCAGTGGTACGGCACGAAGCATCGAACGGAAATTAATATCGAATAACAAATTAAAATTTCAGAATGACCTCAGATATCCATTAGTCATGCACAATAAATAATGTAAGGCGTTTATTTTGAAAGTGGTCCAAGTTCATTTTTTTAAAAAAATGAGATATCACATAATATTCAATTATTGCACTAAATTATTCACGAATTATGTGATATCTTATTTTTTTAAAAAAATTGACTTGGGCCACTTTCAAAATGAACAGCTCAAATAATTATTAAATAAAATAATTATAGTCATTATTCGTGTAACGGTAACATTCGATTTAACAAATCGAAATATTTTCAAAAACTTTAATTCGTTATTTAAAACCAACGCGAAATGAGATCTCGAAAATGAGATTTATCAATTATTACCAAAAAAGCTTTCGGAATCGCAAAATAGTTGTTTTCTATTAAACGAATAATGGCTGCAATAACAAAATCAATTACTCACAGCCCTCGATGGAAGTGTGCGGCTGTCACTGGATCACTGCATCCATCCCGATCGTTCGTCTAATCTCCAGCGCCGAACAGCTGATCCGAGCACAGTCCCGGGCGGGTCGGCGAACTCGAGCCACTACACGGTCACTATCACTATCGGTGTTTGTGTGCGAGCGATTTGCATCTTACGTTAGAATATTGGATGGCCCTGAAAAGGGCCGATTTTTGCCTCATAGATGAGACTCGATGTGGCCCCCATTTACCACTACGCAAAGTTCAACACGTTTTATTTCACTACACACAAGTTGCACTGATCCGGTCACATAAAGTCTCGACGCTAAATTTTTAAAAGTTCTTGCACTTGCAGGTATTTCACCGGGATCCGTCTCGCGATACCGCTGTGCAGCAAGATTGGCATTACCGTCACATTGAGCAAAGATGAAAAACATTTGGTAATATTCCGCGTTGGAACAATTCATTTTAATGAAACACGACGATGCTGTGGCTTCAAGAACGAATTCTCGACTGACTAGTCCCTCGTTCCTTGCAAAGGAAAATATCTTTATAGCGATGCTACCGTTAGGGTAGTAGATAACTCGGCTGTGGGCAGAAATTCGAAGGAACCGATTGCGTCTTCGATTCGCCGGTATCGCATCAAAGAATTTTATCGCGTCGATCTTTATCTACCGCACCAGCGGCAGCATTGCTGTAAGGATATTTTCCTTCGCAAGGATCGAAGGACTAGTCAGTCGAGAATTCGTTCGTGAAGCCACAGCATCGTCGTGTTTCATTAAAATGAATTGTTCCAACGCGGAATATTACCAAATGTTTTTCATCTTTGCGCAATGTGACGGTAATGCCAATCTTGCTGCACAGCGGTATCATGAGACGTATCCCGGTGAAATACCTGCAAGTGCAAGAACTTTTAGAAATTTAGCGTCAAGACTTTATGTGACCGGATCAGTGCAACTTATGTGTAGTGAAGTAAAACGTGCTGAACTTTGCGTAGTGGTAAATGGGGGCCACATCGAGTCTCATCTATGAGGCAAAAATCGGCCCTTTTCAGGGCCACCTATTAACAATCGGTCCTTTTCAGGGCCATCCAATATTCTAACGTAAGATGCGAATCGCTCGCACACAAACACCGATAGTGATAGTGACCGTGTAGTGGCTCGAGTTCGCCGACGCGCCCGGGACTGTGCTCGGATCAGCTGTTCGGCGCTGGAGATTAGACGAACGATCGGGATGGATGCAGTGATCCAGTGACAGCCGCACACTTCCATCGAGGGCTGTGAGTAATTGATTTTGTTATTGCAGCCATTATTCGTTTAATAGAAAACAACTATTTTGCGATTCCGAAAGCTTTTTTGGTAATAATTGATAAATCTCATTTTCGAGATCTCATTTCGCGTTGGTTTTAAATAACGAATTAAAGTTTTTGAAAATATTTCGATTTGTTAAATCGAATGTTACCGTTACACGAATAATGACTATAATTATTTTATTTAATAATTATTTGAGCTGTTCATTTTGAAAGTGGCCCAAGTCAATTTTTTTAAAAAAATAAGATATCACATAATTCGTGAATAATTTAGTGCAATAATTGAATATTATGTGATATCTCATTTTTTTTAAAAAATGAACTTAGACCACTTTCAAAATAAACGCCTTACATTATTTATTGTGCATGACTAATGGATATCTGAGGTCATTCTGAAATTTTAATTTGTTATTCGATATTAATTTCCGTTCGATGCTTCGTGCCGTACCACTGCGCTGCGCCCGTTCACGACCACGGTCGGGCGCCCGTGAGTGACGGGCGCTACGGCCCTGAGCGCGGGCTCTACGCGCGCTCTCATACGCAGGTGTTTTTCCTTAATAATTCAAATATGAAGCCTCGGACAGTATTTTTGCAAAGGAAAATCTCGTTCAGAATCACCTCAGCTACCCCCGATTTCCGGGAGTTCCCTGAGTTGTGGGACACCCTGTATATTTATAGAAAATTACAATTTTGGTATACTTATTTCTATTTATTCATATCATAAAATCCAATTCAATAAAAAGCGGTGAAAATAAAGTTAATGATATCAATAAATACAGTTCTAAAAAAAAAGTTGACGCCGTGCGTGATCTCGAACTGACTCGCGCGAGACGACAAAATACTGAGCGCGTGTCTTAGGCTACTCAGCCACCGCGCTTCATGTTTTCTGAAAGCTATCGATGGTGCTTATAGCAGAGATGGTCAAATGCTCAACTTTAAATGCAAATTTCTGGAAAACGAAGGCCCATTGACCCAAACCCTTTTACGCTTTTTATACCCTCGACCTCCCCTATCGAATGAACTATAGCTCATTCAAATTTGTAGTTTACAATTCCATGCATCTCCTTGTTAGATCACATAATCTCACCAAATCTCAGCTCAGTTCCGCTCAGTTAATCTCAAGCTGAGATGTAAAAAGAATGCACCTGTGTGTGGCGCCGCGTCGCCAACCTCGCGCGTTCACGAACCAAGCACGTTGGCCAACCGCGCGACGCACTTCCGTCTGCATTAAATTGTTCGCACCGGCTTTTGTCCGGCTTCTCTTCCGTTCCTTCCTCGCCTCTGCATCGCCAGCATCTCCGTCAGTTATTTACCCGTTTAGAGCACTACGGAATAACGATTAACCTTGCCAAGTGCGTGTTCGGCAGGACCACTGTCGATTTTCTAGGCCACACTATCAGTCCACAGGGACTGGCACCCAAACAGACCAAAGTCAAGGCAATCCAAGAATACCCAAGGCCTCACACCGTCAAGGCATTACGTCGTTTCTTAGGAATGACTAATTTCTACCATAGATTCCTTAGGGGAATCGCCGCACTGCAAGACCCTCTAAACCAACTCACAGCGGGACACAAGAAAGGCAGCCAGGCTGAAATCCAATGGACTTCCGAGCTAGACCAATGTTTCAAGGACATCAAGCAGAAGTTAGCGCAGGCGACCATGCTGACTTACCCGACTGAACAAGCAACGCTCTCGTTGCAAACGGATGCGTCGGACACGGCAATCGGCGCCGTCTTGCAGCAACTATCGACGGGGAAACTCGTCCACTCTCTTTCTTTTCCAGGAAGTTAACACCTGCGCAGACTAGGTATAGCACCTACGACAGAGAACTCCTGGGCGTATACGCTGCCATCAAGCACTTCCGTTTCATGCTGGAGGGTCGCCGTTTTCACGTGCTCACCGATCACAAGCCTTTGATATACGGCTTCAGCAAGAAAATAGACCAGATGTCACCTCGACAAGTAAGACACTTAGCTTACATCTCAGAGTTTACAACGGGTTTTAGGCATGTACCTGGCGAGCAGAACACCGTAGCTGACGCATTGTCTCGAGTTGCTGCAATCACCATGCCACATTCGGTCAGCACCGAAGACCTAGCTGCAGCCCAGGAGGCAGACGAGGAGCTAACTCAGCTTCTCGGGTCACCGAAGACCTCTCTGCAACTGAAGAAATTCACGCTCTCTAATTCAGCCGCTACCCTCTACTGCGACTGCTCCAGCGACACCCTCAGGCCATACGTTCCAGAACCGCTCCGAAGACGCATCTTCAATATGGTCCACGGCTTATCTCACCCCAGCGGACGCAACACTCTGCAGCAAATTCGCCCCAAATTCGTCTGGCCGAGCATGGCTCGTGACGTTAAGGAATGGGCTAGGACTTGCCTAGCATGCCAGAAAGCAGAAATTCACAGGCATAATAAATCCTTGCCAGATAAGATAGCCGTACCTGCTTGCAGATTCAAACATATCCACTTGGGTATCGTAGGACCGCTGCCCCCGGCCCAGGGATACAGATACCTGCTGACCATGATCGACAGGTTCACACGCTGGCCGGAAGCCGTCCCACTTACCAATATCACGGCCGACACGGTGGCAACAGCTTTTTTTACCAATTGGATTTCCAGATTCGGCTCTCCGCAGATCATCACCACCGACCAGGGAACACAATTCGAGTCGGAATTGTTCACAGCCCTGACCCACTTAGTCGGCACACAGCGAATCCGCTCCACCGCTTACCACCCGGAAGCGAACGGCATGATCGAGCGCTGGCACCGCGCTCTTAAAGCCGCGTTAATGTGTCACGAATCAACAGACTGGGTTAAGACGTTACCGGTTGCACTCCTTGGCCTACGGAACGCATACAAGGAAGACCTAGGATACTCTCCCGCCGTGGCCGTATATGGTACACCGCTTAGTGTACCCGGAGAATTTCTGGACAGCGAAGAAGTTCCCCGAAATCCACGGATCTTCATTGAAGAGTATCGCGTCATCATGCAAAGGCTACGCGCACCTCAGCCCAGCCACCATAGCAAGCCCAGACTCTTTCTCCATAAAGGAATGCATGACTGCTCGCACGTGTTCCTGCGACAGGATGGAGTTAGACGACCTCTGGAACCTCCCTATTCTGGACCCCACGCTGTAGTCGACCGGGTCAATGAGAAGGTTTTCACCATAGACATCAACGGGAAACACACCAATGTCTCAGTGGATCGTCTCAAGCCAGCTTTCGTTGTTAACTACGACACACCGACCGAACTGGCGGACAGTTCGCCAGGTACCCTGACTACAGCATCGGCCGCGCCCTAAAAAGACGGTATCATTTCAAATCGAGCCTCGCATTAGGCGTACACAACGCGCTAGCATGTAAGTTGTATATATTCATGTAAATAGTTTCTTAGATTATATCGTTTCACTAGGAGGAGAGCACTGTGGCGCCGCGTCGCCAACCTCGCGCGTTCATGAACCAAGCACGTTGGCCAACCACGCGACGCACTTCCGTCTGCATTCAATTGTTCGCACCGGCTTTTGTCCGGCTTCTCTTCCGTTCCTTCCTCGCCTCGAGACGCACGTTCTTTCGTTGAGTAGGATTAAGAGAAATACCTTACCGCGATTCCGCGAGTGTCTATATTGCGACCTATCCGCGATTCCGCGAGTGTCTACATTGTGACCAATTGCGACCTATCCGCGATTCCGCGAGTGCCTACATTGTGGCCTCACACACCTTCTCGCGCGTACCCGCATCAGCCATGTGCTACGCGAGCGCGACATTCACCGTGCATTAGAGCCTCGACATCGAGAGCTCTTCGGGTCCGCGCTACCCACGAATCGCGTGCCACTATTGTACACAATTGTCTCAAATATAGAACTTTGAGGACACCGTGCCTCTACCAGTGACCACGTGTCTCCCTGTCCACCATTTCTTCCCGCTCACGCAGCGGGTCTACCTTACCGACGGTCGCGGGAGTGTTAGTTACCGACTTGCAGACGCTGCCACGGTAACGTGGGGTCACTACCCGCGACGCTCCTAACCTATAAGCCTACCGGGCGGACAACGCCTGATTCCGCCATAGACTTATAGCGAATTCGGTCGGTTTGCACTGACACTGAACTCGTGTTGCACTAAACAGCACGAGTGTTGCACTAGATCTGGCTTACACTACACTGAACCAATATCGCCCTAAACCGTACGAGTGTTGCACCAAGTCAGATTTACACTACACTGAACCGATGTTGCCCTAAACCGTACGAGTGCTGCACTAGATTGGGGCAACATTATATTGAACAAAGTTAGAAAGATTTTTCAATAAGGCTTCTTCAATATACGTTAACCATTTTTTGTAATATAAATTTACTTACCTCATTATTTGAATATTCGTTTATAACATCTAAGTAATTACTAATCTTCGGTCTTTTACTTCTTGTAACATAATTTTAGAAAATTCCCCTCCTCATCACTACTACTGCTCTCTAATATTTCATTTAAAACTATACATTTTTTTGTACACATTTTAAATTTTCCGCCACTTGAAACTGGTGTACCAGACTGCACTGTCAAAATTGGCGGTGTAATAAATTGTGCACTCGTGCAATTTGTTTTGTGCAACCGAACACGGAATCAAGGCTACACAGGATTAGTGCAATACTCATCGAATACGGCATAGGATCTGCACTATAGTAGTGCAATACAACCGAATACGATCAGTGCAACCACTGGAAGAGAGGGAATTGATTGAACACGCTGCACTGGGAAAGTTTGTACTCAGTGTACACCAGTGCAGACGATCGAATTCGCTATTATACTCATAGACCGCGCATTCTGTGAGAAGCGTTGAAGACAACATGATACGAGAGAGCAATACTGGGGGTGAACCTGTCTCTGTCTAACTGGAGCGTTGGTGGGGGGAATAAGGAAAACAGGAGAAGAGCATACGTTTACGCGTATAAACGTTTAAACGTATATGAACGTATACTCACGTTTAAACGTTGCTCTTCTCCTTTTTTCCTTATTCCCTCCACCAACGCTCCAGTTAGACAGAGACAGGTTCACCCCCAGTATTGCTCTCTCGTATCATGTTGTCTTCAACGCTTCTCACAGAATGCGCGGTCTATGAGTATAAGTCTATGGATTCCGCCGCCAGAGCAAGGCGGAATATCACAACAGAACCTTAAAACTCCACATGTGGCGACCAGCCGCGCCACCTGGCGGCCAATCGCGCCAAACGCAGATGGCAGCTGTCGCCGCCACCAGAGGGAAGAAAGACACCTCCGGCGTTTTTGGGAACACACTGTGACGTGGTAATTTACCCGTTCCAACACCTAAAAAAGACTTTCTTCGCGCCTTGCCTCCCGGCGTTCTTTCTCAGTCCTCGCGGAACCGTCTTCCATCGCGACCGTTATCCGTCGCATATTTTTAGTTAATGTACCGTCGTACCCGGCGCATGCATGTGAGGACAAAAAAACCCACTTTCGAAACTACCGGCTCTTTATTATTCTGATGAACACGAACAGGACAAAATACGTGAGATCGGACGTGCCCGCGCGAATCGGCACCAGGGCCTCTCAAGCTTTGGCCCTTCTCCCACAAACTGGTGACCCCGACGTGATCTGGTTAGTTTATTTTCTTTTCCGCTGACAATATTACCGCGGAGTGCAATCAGTGCGCGTTCCTATCGACTGTCCACGCTTTCGCCGCGAAAGGCTACGCATTCGCCTTCTTTCCGCGAAATAGACGTTTTTCTTTTTTCGCCACGTGGTGCGAGTCCTTTGTGTCGAATCAACGCTCGTTCGATGGGTCTCGACACGTTTCAACCGCTCAACCCATACGAGCCAAATGTCGACCCCCAGGACTCCACCGCGATCAGCGGATGAAGACACGGCTTTGCCGCCCACTCAGGATCTCGTCGACCTCACAACGCCTGACGATCAACTCCCGACCATGACCGCCTCGACGCATGCGATCAAGAAAATCGATTCGCCCACGTTTTGGACGGACGACGCGGCAATCTGGTTTTCGCAAATAGAAACGCAGTTTCGTTTGCATCGCATCACGACCGAAACTACTAAGTTCGACTATTTAGTACCGAAACTCGGACGCGAGGTCGGCCACGTGGTGCTGGTCGGTGCGACAAATACACGGAGGCCAAGAGACGACTCCTCCGCGTCTACGAGGACTCCCCAGAGACGAAGCTCCGACGCGCCATGCACGGTACCATCTCCGAGGGTCTGAAACCATCAATCCTGCTGATGAGGATACGCTCGCTCGCCGGGCCGTCGTCCCCGACCAACGTGGTCAGGTCGATCTTTCTCGAACGCCTACCCACCGCCACGCAGAGCTTCCTCGTGGTCTCGGACGTCCAGGACCTGGATCACATGGCCGACATGCCCGATAAGCTACATAAAATGCAGACGTTACCTGCACGTGGCGTGATGGCAGCCGGCGTGCAACCGCCTGCGCATCGCGCAATCTCGCCCTACCGCAACGCACGTGACGTCACTACGGCGTACGGACAGGGCACCGCCGCGCGACGCAAAGTGACGGACTATACCGCGAGTGCGCGAATCGAACAATTACTTCTGGATTTATCCGCGCGACTACGCGCGCTCGAAACACGCGTGTTACCGACACCGAGTTACCGACCGCGCTCGCGTTCTAACACACGCCACTCGATAACACCGCAGAGCCGAACGCCACGTTCGAACAGTCCAGTCGTCAGTATCTGTTTCTACCATCGGTGCTACGGCAGCGAAGCGTGCAATTGCCGTCAGCCCTGTACGTACAACGCGCGCCTCCCGCACGCGTCGGGAAACGAGTAGCGCGTTACGGCGGAATCGCGACAGCCACCGTGATGCGCCCGCAAAACCGTCTCCTTGTGACAGATCATCGCTCCGGGATAGCCTTCCTCATTGACACAGGGGCAGACTACTCCTTCCTCCCGCGCGGATCCACGCTAGGGGTTCCGATCGGAGATGAGGAGCTCGACTCGCTGACATTCCAAGCCGCCAACGGTTCCAGCATCAAGACGCACGGCACGCGACGCGCTCATCTGAACCTCGGATGTTTGGACATGGGATAAAATTCCTTAATACTTGATATTTTTATTTTAAATCACATATACAGGGTGTTTCATTTTAATCTTAACAGACAAATATTTCGAAAATATGCAATTTTACAAAAAAACTTTTGAAACGAAAGTTATACGGTATGGAGGGGGACGTAGAACGGTGACCTTGGTTTGACCTTGAAACGTCTATTTAAGGTCAAATGAAGGTCAACTAACTTTTTTCAAATGGGAATCCATATTTTTTATTACATTTTTGGGTTGCGCAAATTCAAATAAACATCTCTGGTATCTTGATAATTTTTCATAAAACTAATGGTTTTGGAGATATTTGGATTCAAATAATAATAAATCGTACAATCGATTCTTAATTGCATAAACCGCTCTTGGCGCTACGGTTGTCCGTATGAGGAGAACCCGTGGCAGTCACTCTGTAGGGGAGAGAGCGGGGAATAGTGTGACGTCGCGGAGGGTGTTTCGTCCGCTTTGCAGCGTCGTTAGCAGCCATCTCTCCGCTAGGTGCCACCGGTCTCTATCGTTTCTCGCGCACGAGAAACCACCTCGCAGGTATCATTAACCCCAGCGGATTCGCGCTCGGTGGTTCCTACTTTTCGGTTTGCGTTTATTTTCGGTTGTTCCGTGTTTACGTAAATATTCGGTATTGGAACGATTTAAATTTTCCCTTTCTTTCCCTCTCCTCCTTTTGTTTAGTACCGCTCTGGAAAGTTCAACCCTTTGGGTTGTCTCTTCAGGGAGCATCACTTTAGGTACA
This sequence comes from Tiphia femorata, assembly GCA_944319695.1. Lineage (NCBI taxonomy): Eukaryota > Metazoa > Arthropoda > Insecta > Hymenoptera > Tiphiidae > Tiphia > Tiphia femorata. The sequence goes on along the minus strand of OX090902.1, from coordinate 2,929,555 downwards.
TAATTGAAATTAAAACTTTGTTTCCTTGATTATTTTAAAATGACTGATTATTCACCTAGTGAAATTGTCGATATGATAATCGAATATGGAAGGAGCAATGAAAATTCCAGAAAATGTGCCCGTCAGTATGCATTACGGTATCCAGATCGTCGATGTCCCAGTCATGTAACAATAATCAGCCTTATAGCTAGGACTCGTGAAGGTAAATTACATCGCAAACGTAAAAGAAAATCTTTAATTGATGATAATTTGAATATAGCTGTTTTAGGTATGACAGTGATAAACCCTCAAATCAGTCAACGTATGATCAGTCGAGAACTCAATATTTCTCAAGGAACTGTTCAACGAATTTTAAAAGCGAGTAACTTTCACGCTTATCACATTCAACGGCATCAGGCACTTACTGAAAATCAAAAACAACAACGCGTTGAATTTTGTCATTGGGGTTTGGGAAAATTACAGGAAGATCCGACTTTTTTTGACAAGGTTTTATTTACCGATGAATCAAGTTTTCACAATACCGGTGAATTAAATCGTCATAATTGCCATTATTATTCAGACGTTAATCCATTTTGGGTTCGTCATGTAGATCATCAGCATCAGTGGAAAGTTAATGTTTGGTGTGGCATATTGGACGGCCAGATTATTGGACCCCATTTTATTGAAGGTAATCTTAATCGAGAAATGTATTTACAGTTCTTGCAAAATAATCTGCTTGAATTTTTACAGGATATCAATTTAGAAACTAGAGGTCGCATGTGGTATCAACACGATGGTGCTCCTCCGCATAGAGCTAACATTGTGCGAGACTTTTTACACGAAAGATATCATGAACACTGGATAGGATTTAACGGATTTGTCCGATGGCCTCCAAGTTCTCCCGATTTAACACCTTGTGATTTCTTCCTATGGGGGTACATCAAAGGAATTGTTTTTGCTACGGAGCCAATTAATCCGATCGCTATGAGAAATCGCATCACCACAGCCCTCACAACTATTCCCAAAGAAGTTCTTCAAAGGACAGTTTCGAAGGCTTTACGTCGTAGGTTCCAAATGTGCATTGACGCGAATGGTGCTACATTCGAACAAACGTTATAAACGTATCAAGTTAACGTAAATCGTGAGCGGCAAGGGGACTCACGGAAATCAAGCACCCCGAATCGTGAGAGGCAAGGGGACTCACGGAAATCAAGCACCCCGAATCGTGAGAGGCAAGGGGACTCACGGAAATCAAGCACCCCGAATCGTGAGAGGCAAGGGGACTCACGGAAATCAAGCACCCCGAATCGTGAGAGGCAAGGGGACTCACGGAAATCAAGCACCTCAAAAGGGATCAAATTACCGCCACGTCCACGTCGTTGATCCTGGGTAGCGCCAAGAGCGGTTGATGCAATTAAGAATCGATTGTACGATTTATTATTCTTTGAATCCAAATATCTCCAAAACCATTAGTTTTCTGAAAGATTATCAAGATACCAAAGATGTTTATTTGAATTCGTGCAAGCCAAAAATATAATAAAAAATATGTATTCCCATTTAAAAAAAAGTTATTTGACCTTCATTTGACCTTAAATAGACGTCTCAAGGTCAAACCAAGGTCACCGTTCTACGTCCCCCTCCATACCATACAGCTTTCGTTTCAAAAGTTTTTTTGTAAAATTGCATATTTTCGAAATATTTGTCTGTTAAGATTAAAATGAATCACCCTGTATATATACAGGGTGTCCCGCAATAGGTGTAATCCCCGCGAAGGGGTTATAGCTGAAGTGATTCTGAACAAGATTTTCCTTTGCGAAAATGTTGGATGAGGCTTCATTTTTGAATTATTAACGAAAAACACTGGCGAATGAGCGCACCCGTAGATCCCGCGCGCAGGGCCGTAACGCTCGTCACTCACCGCGTCGACCGTGGTCGTGGACGGGCGCGCACCGCGATGCTTCGGCACGAAGCGACGGACCGAAATTATGTCAAATGACAAATAACATCCAGAGATTCATTAGTCTTGAGTAATGAATACCCCAATTACTAGTTGCGTAGATTTAACAGATTGTTTAAGTACTTTAACATTGGACATAACTGCTATTACGTTTCGATTTGACAAATCAAAGTGTTTAATACCTTTATTTTTCATTTCAAAGTTACACGGAATAAGATCTCGAAAATAATTCCCGTCAATTATTCCGAACAAAAAGTTTTTAAAAACAACAAATAATTTTGATAAACGACTTTTTTATTCAACGATTAATTGAAATAGAATATCAAAGAAAAATATTACTCGCAACCTTGGATGAAACTGGATAACTGTCACAGGGCTACTCCGCCAATCCAGACCATTCGTAGAACACAAGAATACGTAGCGCGCCGCCGAACAGCTGATCCAAGCGAGGCCCCGAGCGGGTCACTGAACTCCCGTCGTTGCACAGTCACTAACACACTCCCTATGTTTACATCAAGCTCCCGGCGTACATGTGTGTGCGAAACGTGCGTGCAGGCCACATTTGGGTCTGTGGTGCAAACAGAAGGCGCAGTTCGTCTTGGGCCGTCGAATGAACACGTTGTTTTAATAAATCAGAGAAGCCATTCTTTCGCTCATTATTTTTGTACTTCATTTCGTACAAAGATACGAATAACGAGAAAACAGTAAGCGGGCCACGGCACTTATGGGCCAATAAACAATTTGCCACGGCTATTTTTTGCAAGATACAGGAAATTGTTACAAAATACGCGAGAATGTGCCCACGGATGAAGGGGAGGGGCACATTGAGCCCCTTCTCTGAAAAGGAGAACAATCGGTCTTTTTCAGGACCACCAATTACTATTGCCTAAAACAACTCTGTCGCATGTAAACATAGGGAGTGTGTTAGTGACTGTGTAATGACGCGAGTTCAGTGACCCGATCGGGGCCTCGCTTGGATCAGCTGTTCGGCGGCGCGCTACGTATTCTTGTGTTCTACGAATGGTCTCGATTGGCGGAGTGCACCGGTGACAGTGATCCAGTTTCATCCAAGGCTGTGAGTAATATTTTTCTTTGATATTCTATTTCAATATTATTCGTTGAATAAAAAAGTCGTTTATCAAAATTATTTGTTATATCTAAAAACTTTTTGTTTGGAATAATTGACGGGAATTATTTTCGAGATCTTATTCCGTGTTACTTTGAAATGAAAAATAAAGGTATTAAACACTTTGATTTGTCAAATCGAAAGGTAATAGTAGTTACGTCCAATGTTAGAGTACTTAAACAGTCTGTTAAATCTACGCAACTAGTAATTGGGGTATTCGTTACTCAATCCTTGGATATTATTTGTCATTTGACATAATTTCGGTCCGTCGCTTCGTGCGGAAACATCGCGGTGCGCGCCTGTCTACGACCACGGTCGACGCGGTGAGTGACGAGCGTTACGGCCCTGCGCGCGGGCTCTACGGGTGCGCTCATTCGCCAGTGTTTTTCGTTAATAATTCAAAAATGAAGCCTCATCCAACATTTTCGCAAAGGAAAATCTTGTTCAGAATCACTTCAGCTATAACCCCTTCGCGGGGATTACACCTATTGCGGGACACCCTGTATATTGTAACGTGATTTTCCCCCGAGGGCAAGACCTCGCGCCGATTTCCCCTCCGGAGGGGACAGGAGACGCCCGGTGATCTGGCGATCCCGCCACTTCGCCCTCAAAGACGCGGGATGGAAATCGGGTGGGAGTTACAAAATTCGGCTCCGCACGTTGCCGCCTCCACACGACCGTCTACTTCGCGACTCGAATTCACAACCTTCTATAACAATGATTTTAAGTGGGCGCCAGACGCGAATGCGTCGCGGAGACACGTCTCCGCTTGAAAAAGGTACGACCCGCGAAGTTACGCTCGTGGATGAACACCGGCTAACTCAGAAAAGGCCTCGGCCACGGAGAGGGGCAGGGTCGAACGCAGAGGAAAATGAGAGTAGGCAACAATTGAAGTTAGGCACGATGGTTACGGAAAACAAGCCCTCTTAGAGTAATTTATTCAACTATCGCGCGGCTGAGATACAGATAACACAAAGCAAGGCCTCTGGGCGAACGTTCGTCCAGGGGTCACGCCCGGAGCGTACCAGAATTCCGTAGGATCCTCCCGATGAGGCAAGACAAAAGGTAAACTCGCGGCTTGTCGGCACGCGGCGTAAATTCTGCGATGCTTCGCGAGGAGCTCTCCACCGGAATCGTAGCAATGTCTCAGATAAAGCAGCGCGACAATCAGATAAATAAGAGGGAACAGCAATAACGAATAACAAAAAGAAAATGAGAATTAATAAGAGTAGCGGGGGTCCTGAAGGGACCGAATACAATAATTATGCGAATAATTCGCCAGCGAGGACGACTCGCTGTCCCGCAACGCGAGAAGAAACCCCTGTTAATGTCGTCGGTCACCTTCGCGTAAGGTTCGGCGTACGCACGCTACGTTCTCGTTACGACAGTACCAGATCACGCGAAACGAACGATACAAAAAGGTACGCGGTAATTTACTTCCGGCGAAAAGAGAAAACGCGGATGATTCGCCGGAAGGACTTGCGATTGGTCTCGAACAAATAAATAAAATAAATAATTGACAAACGCACTGAGCCCGTAATTCACGAATTACACAATATAAAATCGATTACGCAGTACACTTCAGGTGCTCAGGCAAAGACAAAAGAAATAACTTATGACCGCGATAACAAAGGTAAACGGGACAAAACGAACGCACGATCGAGACACTTCACCCCAGGATGAGACACGGCGCAAGTAAGACAAAGAGATCACAATTTTAGATAACAAAAAGGGCCCGCTGATAATAATGAGGGCTTACCCTTTCGAGTGCCGGTACGGGCACGCACGCAACCCTTTTCCTTCCTCTAATCTTTTCCGTTAATCCTTTCTTTTTCCAGGCTTTTCCTTCTCTTTCTCTTTCCCTTTTCCTTGTCTTATAATGGTTTACTTTTCGGGATAATATTTGAGCCAGCCGGCACTTCCAAATCGCAAGTGCCGGCTCTCTCCCGCGTGGTCGCGTGCGTACCCTACTCTACCCCCTCCACCCATCGATCGTCGATCGTTCGCGCCGCTGATTGGCTTCCGCGTTGATTCATTGGATTGATTGGCGGATCAGCTCTTCGCCGTGAGGGATTGGCGGTCGTCCCTCACGTGGTTGCAAGCGACGGGCCCGGGAAAGTTCAAGACGCGTCGGCGACACACAGGCTTCTCGTGGGACGGCTTCTCCTCCTCGGGCAGGCGGATGGAAGAGCGTCTTCTCGGCGGAGGGTCCTCTGCACGCCACTCGTCCGCCGCGGTGCGCCCTCCCCGTCCGGGAATTTAGACCCAGGTGGAGGCGACTTACCCGCGCCGGGGACTGCAGTTCCCCGGACGGTACCCTGACCTCTTGTCGGGACTACCGCGCGGACGCCGATTGCACTTTCGGTGGACGGCAGGTCCCCTCCGCATCTTCGGCCTGCACCTCCCTCGGTTGGTGCGGCTCGCGGATGATCTTGGGCCGCTCCCTGGTGGTCTGGGACTCTGCTCCTCCTCGGCCTGCCCCGCGTCTCCCTCGTGGCGAGAGACCCGGCTGTGGTGCGGTCTCCACCACAACGCGGCGCCCCCCTTCGCTGCCAGGATCCGTTCTCGCCTCCTCGTTGCCAGTAGATGGTGTGATGTATGTCGCTCGACGGCTTTCCCTATCCCGGCCGCGCTGCTCCCAGTGGTCCTCCTCTTCTTTTAGATGTTTCCTTTTTGCGCGAACGTCGAACGAACGAGGGTTTCGGGTGCACTCCCCCTAGCCTATGTCGCTGATCTTTAATGTCTCACCCTGGGGTCGTGACGGCTGGCTACCCTCTTTTCTGAAAGGGAAAGATATAAGTGATCTGTTCTAGTTTACGCGCGTGCCCGGCGGGAGAAATTGTGACTGGTAAAATACCACGTCACAACTCCCCCCTCCCGGAAAAAGACCGACCCGGTCGTAAGTCCCCATACCAAACCTGACTCGGGTATTAACCACCACCTCGGAACGCCCTCCACTGGGCCCGAGGGGTCCTCCGCTCTCAGGGTGGAACATCAGCGGGCCTATAGGGACACTTTCCCCGTTGTGTCCTGGGATCTGTTCATCCTTCCTTCCCGGGCCTAGGATACCGGGAGGCCGATTCCTCAGGCTATCTCCAACCGTGCCGTTCTCCGGGCGATCCTGGGACTGGGCGCCCTCCGCCCTTCAGTCCTCAGCGGCTGCACTTGTACCTGGAAGAAAATTCTGGCCGCCTCCCTTCCGACTCGTTTGTCTGTCTCATCTCAGCTTCTTGTGGTATGGTTTATACGTCACTTGGATCGTCGTCGCTCGCGCCCCCCCCCCCCCCCCGCCCGTCCCTGGGGTTCGCGAAGGAGTGGGTGAGGTAAAGAATGATTCTCTTGAGATTTTCCGTTAACATCTTTCTTTTATTTGCGCTGCCTCTTATAACATCGTCCCCTGTTTATGGGACCAGGCAGCGTCGAGGTACCGAAGAAGCGTGCGCGCTTCCGAAATTAACCCGCTCTTTTGGGCACCATCGAGAAAAACGAAAGAAGAAAAAAAAGAAAAGAACTCAAAAAAAAAACGAATGGTCAATCAGGGAGGGAGAGATAAGAAAGAGAGAGAAAAAAAAAAGATATTTTCAAATTCATTTGCCACAGGCTGCCCCCCTGCCGAAAAACCAGGAAAAATTACTGAAGGGAAGCGGAATCGAATCAGATCCGGGACCGGGGAAAGAAACAAAAAAAAACATTTTCGGGACTATTACTCGTCCCCGTCCGGTCCGCAGGCTCTCGGTCCTCTTTATCGTTTAGGGCTCCCGGGGCGGTGGTCTGCGGCCGAGGTGGCCGACCCCGGGGATATACGGTCCTTCTAGCCGCCACCAGCCACTGCAGGTGGGGCAATCCCTAAGTGTGACCCCTACCTCCCCGCACCAGTAACAGAAAAGTTCGGTCACCGGCTGCGGGCACTACTGCAGCCGGTGACCTCGCTTCCTGCAGTTGAAACAGAGTATGTATTTTTGCGCTGGATTTTCCGCGCGGGAGAAAGTAGCGGCTCTCGCGGAGGCAGCTGTTTCAGTCGGTGTCTCCCCTCGGCGTGCGGGGCTTCCCCTCCGGTCCCTGCTTCCCTTAGTTAGGCGTTCGATTACTTCCTCCTTTCTAAATCTTAGGGGTGTTTTCGGTCTCCCTGCAGGTGTGGTAGTCATCGGTGTGTCGGCTTCTCGGGGCCGGTTGGCGATGCCCTGGGCAGGGCTGCGGGGGTCCTCCTCGGTCTGTACTGCCTGATGGCGGACCTTGACCCCCTTTCCCGTTGAGGTCCCCACCGTGTGTTGCGACGGCATGTAGACATCAGTGTTGGTAGCGGTGTCTATCAGGGGGGGGGGGGGAGAGGTTTCTCGCGCATCATCTGGCCGACGTTGTAAGGTGGTTGTCGCATTGTGTAGCACAGCCTTAGTTGACAAATGATCGTGAAGGCAGTCGATATGGTCGATCTCGATACGGACAACGCGACGATGTAGGTTAATAACGAGAAGTTTATCGTAAATAATTTTCGGAAAGTGCAAAGCATTATTGTAAAACGCGCAAGGACATGTTTGGTCTTAAAGGTGTTACTCGTATCGGGGCCTTCCTTTCTCGAAGCACCGTCGGGAGTTAAGAATAATGGATTAAAAATTATCGAAACGTCGGAGGTTGGAAACGAAATCTTCACGCATGCAACATTGAAAGTGTTAGTGACCGTGCAGCCATGCCAGTTCAATGACCCGGCTGCGATCAGCTGTTCGTCGATATTCTCTGGATGATCAGGAGCGATGGAGAGATCCAATGACGCGACCCATTTTTTCATGGAAAGCTGTGAGTAATGGACTTGTTATTGATATTCCACTCCTATTTCATAATCCACCAATCCTTTTTCCTAAACTTATTGCAAAATCACTTTTTCGTAAACTTATTTGATGTCGGCAAATCATTTTGTAAGGCAGACACGTGCCTTAATTAACTTGTGGAGCGTCGCGACGTACGTTTGTTTACTTTACGTGAATAATTATTAATATGTTTATTCATTATTCATGACTAATTCTGATTTTTATTCATTTCGCATTACTCCTTTGACCTGAACCGCGGCGCGTTTGACACGACCACGGCCGAGCGCGATGGTCAGCCAACGTCCACGGCCCTGAGCGCGGGAAATTTGCGCGCACTCATTGGCCAGACATTTTCCTTAATAACTCAAAAACGCGGCCTCGTCCGATATTTTGGCAAAGGAAAAAGTTGTTCAGGATCAGCCCAGGAACCACCCATTCCCGGCTCTTACACTAATTACGGGACACCCTGTATAATAGAACAGCAAGCTGTGCAATATTATTATGTGAAATGTAGGATGTAATTTTCTTAACATTATAATTTATACTTGTATTTTATATGAAAATAATAAGCGTAATAAATGTTTATATTCTGAAATAAAATTGTTTTCTAATTTAATTATTCTCTTTACCTGATCAGTCTACATTATCGACATCTTATAAGTACGTTTGCATTGTAGTACCGAAAATTCGGTCTATTAGCCCAGGCGGCGCTGTAATACTATACAGGGTGAGTTTTAATGGATGGACCAACCATTTACCATCGGAGTGAGTTACCGACTCACCTCTATAGTAATACTAACAGACTGCAATCTGTAACTCACTCCGATGGTAAATGGTTGGTCCATCCATTAAAACTCACCCTGTATAGTCTTGACTTTATAACATAGAGTTTCCGTACCCTGCCGACTAGGCGACTTCGTGTGCGAGTGTCGAGTGCGCGTGTAATTACCGTGTCTACCGCGTTACCGTGTCTACCGTGCTTACCACGTTTACCGTGTCTACCGTGTCTACCGTGCTTACCACGTTTACCTCGTTACCGCATGTACCGCGCTTACCGCGTGTGCGTTTACCACGCTTTACGTCTCGGGCTAGCTACGCCCTGCGAGAGCCGCTTTCCCACGTGCCGCCGCGTGCACGTGTCTCCGACGCGTACCAGCGTTACGTCCGCTTGCCGGACCTGGCCTTTTCGGCCCTTGTAAATATTTGTGAATATTCGTGTAAATATACTACTGCGCCTACGCGCCAAGCCACGTGTTGGTTTCTAACCTAACTTGTCTGCGATAACTTTCCTACGCATTTCCACGTTAGAGCCCTGCCTTACCGGCATAGGCGACCGCACCTTCACCGATAAGCCGACAGGCGGTCTAACCGACTGTGTAGGGGTCGGACTTATCGGCCGCGCGCATCGTACCGGCTCGCAGTGCCGCCGCGCGCTCACCGCAACCTAACCTAACGTTAATATATCTTCAATTCCATTAACCCTACAACTGGTGACCCCAAGAGTGATCTTTCGCCTCGTCTGTTCCACGCGTGTCGTTTTATTTTTAATTATACGAGTGAGTTATGAGAGTCTTGCTCGTCACCTGCGTGTGACCCTTCCTTTGTGTGCGCATGCTTGTTTGCTGTATCAGTGACCGAGTGGCAGGTGCAAAGTTTTGTAGTGCGCGTAGTGCCGTGGCGCCTGTGCAGTGTAGTGCGCGCCGCGTGTGTTGTCCGTAGCGCACTCTCCGGCTAAAGCTTCTTCCGCTTCCACTATGCCCGCCGGAGACCAGCAGACAACCGGCATGCCGGGAGGTAGTCCTCTTTCGCAGCCTCAGGAGGAATAATCCCAGGACACCGCAGCTCAAAATCTCGTAGCTCGTGTCGGCATACGGGTGCCGGAGTTTTGGAAATCTTCCCCGGAGTCATGGTTCATAAGGCTGGAGTCGCAGTTTAAGACTTCGGGAATCACCAACGACGACACTAAGTTCGCATACGTCATTCAGGGCCTGGATGACGCGACGATATTAACTCTCACCGGTCTGATTAATGACCCGCCGAACAAGGACTCGTACAGAATCATTAAAGAGCGCCTTATCCGCTTATACGCGGACAGTGAGGAGCGTAGGTTAGACAATCTCCTCGCAGGAGATGACTACGGGTGCGATAAACCCTCTCAACTCCTCGCGCGCCTCCAGGGGCTCGGTCAACATACGGTTGACGAAAAAATACTCAAGTCTCTGTGGCTGAAACGCTTGGCTCCACGAACACAGGTAATCCTGGCAGTAGCGCCTCCTTCTTCGTTGGACGAGTTAGCCAAGCTGGCGGACAGGATACAGGAGGTCGGCCCGCCAAACATTCACGCCGTCTCCGCTAATACGTCGTTGCCTATTTTCCACGCCGCAGAAGCCCCGATCACAAGCACCTCGTCCTCGTCGCTCGAAACGAAAGTCGATAGGCTTATCGCCCGACTCGACAGACTGGAAACCAGTAGGACGCATCGCTCTCGCAGTATGGAGCGCCGGCCTGCTCGACAGAGTCGGTCATCCTCTCGAACTCAGCGAAACCGTGAGCAGCAAGATTACTGTTACTACCATCGGCGTTTTGGCAAAGACGCCAGGAACTGTCAAGCACCCTCCACGTTTCATCAACCGCACCAGGCGGAAAACGCGCTCCCCGGCTATCCCAGGCGTCCGAGAACCGGGGGACCAACAGACGCCGTTTAATACTCAAAGACGCCCGGTTAGGCTTAAGTTTCCTCATCGATACCGGGGCGGACGTGTCAGTCATCCCCGCGCCTAAAAGCGCACGGGGCAATCCGGATACCACGTGTCTCTTCGCAGCGAACGGCACTCGAATCCGCACATTTGGTCGCCGTATTCTCAATTTGGACCTAAACCTACGCCGTGCATTTCCCTGGTCGTTCCTGCTTGCGGAACTGGATCAGGCCATCCTGGGCACCGATTTTTTGTCTCACTACCGATTGCTGGTGGACGTACGCAATCGTAGATTGATCGACGAACAGACATCCCTTCGTGTTCTTGGCCTTGTCTGTAGCACCTCGGTACCAGAAGTACGCCGGTTGGCCGTAGACCAACCGTTCAGAAGTCTCATCGAGAAGTTTCCGTCGATCACCCGGTCCTCGATTGCACTTCCCACGCCACAACATAGTATACAGCACTTCATAGAGACCACAGGTCCACCACTCACGTCCAAGGCTCGCAGGCTGGATCCAACGAAACTTAAGGCAGCCCGGGAGGAGTTCGACTTCATGATTAGCCAAGGACTTTGCCGTCCCTCCAAAAGCCCATGGGTCAGCCCGCTCCACCTCGTGCCTAAGAAGAATCACCAATGGCGCCCCTGTGGAGATTATCGTCGGCTAAACGCAGCTACGATCCCGGATAGATATCCAGTGCCATTCATTCAGGACTGTACATCCTCCTTGCACGGAGCTGACACTTTTTCAACTATTGATCTAATCCGCGCTTATCAGCAGATACCAGTGCGCCCGCAAGATATACCCAAAACAGCAATCATAACTCCGTTCGGATTGTTCGACTTTCCCTATATGACTTTTGGGCTTAGGAACGCCGCACAAACATTCCAACGGTTTATAAATGAAGTGGTTTCTGGATTAGATTTCTGTTTCGCGTATTTGGACGATATTTTGGTCGCCTTATCCGGTGATGAGGAACATCGAACTCACCTTACCGCCCTGTTTTCTCGGCTTGAACATTATGGATTGGCGATTAACCCAGACAAATGTGTTTTCGGTAAACCAGCTATCAACTTCCTGGGACACCGCATCTCGGCGGACGGCCTACAACCTCTACCCGACAAGGTTGCTGCAATAGCGGATCTTCCGCAACCCGACACAGTCGCTGGCCTCCGCAGGTTTCTCGGCATGATAAACTTTTACAATCGGTTTATTAAACATGACGCAGCCTTACAGTTTCCACTACAGGTAACCATTGCCGGTCACCGGAAGGGCAGCAAGCAAAAGCTGAACTAGTCAGACGTTATGAAAACAGCATTCCAGGACTTGAAAGACGCACTCATCAATACCACGCTATTGACCTTTCCGTCCCAGCATGGCGACGTTTCACTGCAGACCGACGCATCGGATCTGGCTATCGGCGCTGTACTTCACCAGACGGTGAACGGGGAAACTAAACCCCTCAGCTTTTTCTCCAGAGCACTCTCTCCTACTGAGCAAAGATACAGTACGTATGATCGAGAGTTGCTAGCCATTTTCAAGTCCATCCATCATTTCAGGTATGTCCTGGAGGGCAGACAATTCCATATCATAACAGACCATAAGCCATTGGTATACGCCTTCTCCAAGAGATCGGATTAAGCCTCTCCACGTCAGTGCAGGCAGCTCGCTTTTATCTCGGAATTCTCAACCGATATCAGACATATCTCGGGAGAAAAGAACGTCGTGGCGGACGCCTTATCCCGCGTCGAAGCTATCACCTTACTAATGTCTCTCGACACAGAAGAGATTGCCAAGACGCAGCTAGAAGATGAGCAATACAGGATCTTCTGCGTGTGCATGCTCCATCGTTCAACCTGCAAAAATTTTCACTCACGGATTCCGACAGTACGCTCTACTGCGATACATCGCAGGAAATGATTCGGACGTACATCCCCACATCATTACGCAGGCGTGTCTTCGATCTGGCACATCAACTCGCGCACCCGAGCGCTCGTGCCACACGGCATGATATCGCTGACAAGTTTTTCTGGCCTGCCATGAACAAGGATATCACCTACTGGGCCAAAACTTGTCTCGCCTGCCAGCAATCCAAAATATCGAGGCATAATAACCTCGTTCCGGAGAAGATCACAGTGCCAGATAATAGGTTTCACCATGTCCATTTAGACATTGTCGGCCCGTTGCCGCCGTCACACGGGTATAGATACATCCTTACATTGATAGACAGGTTCACCCGTTGGCCAGAAGCCGTACCCCTGGCCGAGGCAACAGCAGACGCCGTGGCCAAAGCAGTGTTCACACATTGGGTCTCAAGGTTCGGCGCTCCACGTCTGCTCACGACCGATAGAGGTTCTCAATTCGAGGCAGCCCTATTTGCCGCCCTCGTGAAGATGTTGGGTGGCCGCTGCTGCCGTACCACCGCGTACCACCCAGAATCAAATGGCATCCTCGAACGATGGCATCGCACATTAAAGACGGCCATTATGTGCCACGGCAAGGAAGACTGGCTAGCCGTCCTCCCGGTAGTCCTGCTGGGCCTTCGCACTTGTTATAAGGAGGATATCCGAGGATCACCTGCAGAGATGCTATATGGATCACCGCTCTGCGTACCCGCAGAATTTTTCCTTTCCGAAGAGCTGGACTCGGACCCACAGATATTCCTGGAGGAATTCCGATTGTTGATGCGCAAGCTCCGTCCGGTCCCTACCGCTCACCATGCCAGGCGTAAGATATTCCAGTTTAAAGACCTGCACACTTGCACGCATGTATTTCTCCGCATCGATGCTGTACAACCTCCGCTCCAGCGCCCCTACTCCGGCCCGCATAGAATAGTTGAGAGGATTTCGGACAGAGTTTTTGCGATCGACAAGGACGGCCGAGTCGAACATGTGTCCATCGATAGACTTAAGCCGGCTTACGTAGCTGCCGAGCAACTGGAGGAATCCTCGCTCACTCCGAACGCGTTACCTGAGGCGATTTCGCTTCCCACCGCGACACCTCGTGCTCCGCGACCCACGGGCATTCTCAAAACGTACGGTCGGCCTTCCGCCCATAGTCAGCCGCGCACGGTCTCTTTTAATATCTAGATGTAAGCATAACGACTTGTACATATGTAAATAGTTTCCCCTAGCGGCACACGAAACCAGCAGGAGGTTTCCTGCCTCCAGAGTTTTTAGATCCGGTGTCCCGCGCGACACGCGCGGCTTTCTTCCTTCTTCCTCCGGACGCCGACTAGGCGACTTCGTGTGCGAGTGTCGAGAGCGCGTGTAAATTACCGTGCCTACCGCGTTACCGTGTCTACCGTGCTTACCACGTTTACCGTGTCTACCGTGCTTACCACGTTTACCTCGTTACCGCATGTACCGCGCTTACCGCGGGTGCGTTTACCACGCTTTACGTCTCGGGCTAGCTACGCCCTGCGAGAGCCGCTTTCCCATGTGCCGCCGCGTGCACGTGTCTCCGACGCGTACCAGCATTACGTCCGCTTGCCGGACCTGGTCTTTTCGGCCCTTGTAAATATTTGTGAATATTTGTGTAAATATACTACTGCGCCTACGCGCCAAGCCACGTGCTGGTTTCTAACCTAACTTGTCCGCGATAACTTTCCTACGCATTTCCGCGTTAGTGCCCTGCCTTACCGGCATAGGCGACCGCACCTTCACCAATAAGCCGACAGGCGGTCTAACCGACTGTGTAGGGGTCGGACTTATCGGCCGCGCGCATCGTACCGGCTCGCAGTGCCGCCGCGCGCTCACCGCAACCTAACCTAACGTTAATATATCTTCAATTCCATTAACCCTACATTCCCTCTCCAGCAATTCCCTCTCTCGACGGATCAGCGCTAATTCGCGTTGTGCCACCGAGGAGAGATGTGTAAAGAGGGTCAGCGCATGCCGATCTAGGGACGTCAAAAAGCTTTTAGTAAATTTTGGGTGGTCAGCGCCACTTTGGCATAACTACATAGCCAATCAACATAGTTCGTTGATCGAACAGGGTACTGCAATTATCCCCGCGCCCGCCTAGTCCAGAGGGCGATGTCCCTAGATGCTAAGCGCTGACCCTCTTTAATAACATCTCTTCGGTGTTACTACAATTAGGTCCGCGTTCGGTCCAAGTGCAAAAAGTAAAATTTTGCTTATAAAATATATGGGTGTCCGGTCGCTCAAACAGAACACTGCAATTATCCCCGCGCCCGCCTCGCCCGCAAACCGGAGTCCCTAGATCGGCATGCGCTGACCCTCTTTACACATCTCTCCTCTCCACACGCCGCATGAGCGAACGTGGTGATGTACTTTTGAGATTAACTCAGAACGCGTAGACGAGCCGACCGTAACTGAGAGTACAAAGCAGACAGACTGAGATTACTGTAAGAACCGTTTGCGGGAGAGACTACGATGTGATAGGCTCGAGCGATGTGAGCATAACTGGCAACTCGTGAAGCGTGCACACGTCACGAGCTGCTGTGGCGCTGCTACCGCCCATCTAGGTAGCGCGAGTAGGCGGTTTCCGGCGCGCCAAAATATGTTTCTTTATCGTCTTATTCTTCCTTCTCTGACCCAGCTCTCCAACCGATCAGACGTGTTTTCCCGGCAGAGCGAATCCAGACAATCCTACAGATAGAAACCTAAAACTGCAGTTTAGCCCCGTGAGTGCGATTCAGGTATCCGGAGTTAAACCAATCGGCTAGTGCGCGAGTCACCGCGCAACTCCGCTAGATCCGATCCGGAGGTCGTGCATAGCGCTTTCAGCTCCAAACTGCGATCCGTGTGCGTACAAGAGAATGTACAGACTTCCCTTTCCTCTATTATAACTTTGGTTAATAAACTGGTAAGCCAAACCACAATCCCGTAAATCCAAAGTGCGCGCCTCTCACCTCTCCTTCTGGACGCGAGATTACCGTTTTACCGACGGTGTCCTCCGGTCGTGTATACCGACCTACACCGTCCTGCCGACAAGGGCAGCTAGGTTACCGACGGACGCCGAGTCGGTAACGTGGGGCGCTGCCCTTGCCCATCGAGATCTATCGCCGTCAGGACCCTGGACAAAGATAATTGTCCGCCTTCTTCGTCTATATATACGCACGAGCCCCACACTATGTGGTGACAAGAGCCACTTGTTGAGTGATTAACGATCTATAATCAATAGAGGTGTCTATAAATCCGCTAGAGTGCTCTCAGTTGCGGTTCGTGTGGGGCTCGTGCGTAATGGTTGGCTTACCCGTTTATTCACCCAAGTTACAATAGAGGAAGGGAAGTCTGTATATTCGCTAGAACACAACACGGATCGCGGTCTTGAGCTGGACTCGCTTCGCACGACCGCCGGATCGGATCTGGTGGAGTTGCTCAGCGACTCGCGCACTAGTCGGTTGGTTTCACTCTGGTTCCTGGATCGTACTCGCGGGGGTGAACCGCGGTTTTAGATTTCTAACTATCTGTAGGTCCTCTCTGTATTCGCTCTGCCCGGAAAACACGTCCTGTCGGTTGGAGAGCCGGGTCAGAGAAGAAAGAATAAGACGATCAAGAAAACAAATTTGGCGCGCCGGAAACTGCCTACTCGCGCTACCTAGATGGGCGGTAGCAGCGCCACATTCGGCGTGAGTGGTCAGCCACGCGCAGCGTGTTCTGCCACAACGCGGTGTATAATACATAATGAGGAGCCTTGAGCTCAGATATTTCCCGAACACATTGCCATTCTATTAACTCAAGATAATATACAAACAATAACATATTTCTGTGTGGACGATTTCACGATGCACGATTTCACCAATGTCGTTTGGGATTTTATCTAAGTTTGCTTTATTTGGAAGAGTTTAAACTCGGATTAACGCATTAACCCCTTAGCTTACAATGACGCCTCAGAGACGTCGTAAGTCTACCGGACTAAACATGAATAAGGCGTCTCAGAAACATGGTGAGGCGGCCGTGCCAAATATAAGCAAATGTCACAGAGACATTATAGACGCACGACATTCAGTTATTTCTCATTCGCTTTTGGCACGTACAGTTGGAAATTAAATCGTAAGGCAAGGGGTTAAACGACGTTGATGAAATTAGGCATAAGCTACACGAATAGAAGGCATCCAATACATTTTTTTACCCACATCCGTGGGTATCACAAAAATAATTATGTATTTGTCCCATTGTAGTTAGACATTGTAGTTAGAGAAATTTGTCATGTCAATATACATCTTTTTTTATAGTATTTTCTTTATTACATATACATATATGTATACGTAGTAAACACAAAGACTGGTGTTTACTAGGTATATACGTATACGTGAACATAAACACAATCAATTTGAATTGAAATATACATTTTTGTGTATAAATATATTTACAAATAAATTGTATTAACAAAACCGTTCCCTTTGTATGTACATCAGCTATATACATATAATGCTTTATTATAATGAACTAGTTAATGTTTTTCGTTCTGCTTTATGCTTATTTATGTCGTTGCTTTACAAATAACTTGGAAAAATTAAAACGTTTATATTAATATGATATTTAGATTTTATTATTTGTCCTATTGTTAATATTTTAATCATTATCTCGCTAGTGCGCCCGTCTTGCCCTAGCGCTCTTCGTGCGTCGCGCCTCTTCTCTCTTACACGCCTCGCTCTCATATCTTATAGCGAAACAGCTGACTCACGCAGCTATGATTTGTATACGGTAACCCGTTCGAAATTCGCCGGTGTGTGGTATCAACCTTCGCGCAGTAAACACCGCTTTCTGTACGTTCTCGAATACCAAGCAGGAAAATAAATCTCGAATGTTCGTGCACTCAAAGGTTTCATAATTTTATCGTCTGTGAGCACTAACCATTCTAGCAAATAATCATAACATTTGGTCCTTCGAGCCGGATACAGAAGTTAAGTGCTTTTTGAGTCGGATTGTCTCAGTGCGAATAATCTAAGTGCGGTTTCTCCTGGCACGAGTGCTAGTCGTTCGCTGATTCGCGATCGTTCGTCGCCACGTCGAAATCAATCAGCGATTCTCTTCCGCGCTGCATCAGTGCGAGGATACAGTGTCTCTCGCGCTTCTCTTGCGCTCCTCTCAAGTGTGTCTCTCGTGCTCTCTTGCACTCACATATTCTATATCTCACGCTATCTCGCTCTTTCACGCGCTCTCACACATTATATCTCGCGCTCTAGTAGGTCGTGACAGTTACGGTTTTCGCACACCAAACAAACAGTGATTTCCTATTGTGCGTAACTATCAGTGCTGGTTAACCTGCTTTTTAAATAAAACGATTTCGGGTTTGTGACTTTGTGCTCTTGTGACCACACGATGGCATCTTTCAACGCAGTTGTTGAAAAACAAAACAGTCTTTACGGCCTCATCGCGCGAGCGTATGACAATGTGAAGAAGTTAACAAGTGACAAGGTCAATCGTCATTATCTTGACGCCCGCATCAAATCACTCGATACCAATTGGGAACGATTTAATGAAAACCATGATAAACTTGTCGGCGCTGTGACGGCGGAACTACGTAAACACCTATATTTCACCAGTGATCTCTACTCTACGTGCGAAGAAGCTTATTGTCAATCTCGGGCAGATATCCTGATTCTCCGCGACACTTTTCTAACGAAATCGGACGATCACGGCGAATCTAACAATAAGCCAACTTCAGGCAACTGTCGCGCTTTACCAAAAATCAGCTTGCCAAAGTTTTCTGGGGAATATCACGACTGGCCGTCCTTCCGTGATTTATTCAAATCAATGGTGATTCTCAATAAGGATATTTCGGCAGTCGAAAAGCTACATTATCTCAAGTCTCAAGTAACAGGCGACGCCGCACATTACATTGCTAATATCCCGGTAACATCGGAGAATTTCCCGCGCGCTTGGGATGCGCTCATAGCTCGTTACGAAAACAAACGCGTTATTCTTACGATGTACCTCGATCGGCTCTTCAGCATCAAAACGATCACTCAAAGGTCAAGTGCTGAACTCAAATCCATGCTCGCTACCGTCAAGGAAGTTCTCGGAGCCTTGGAATCATTCGGCACGCCTGAGCAGCAACGAGATATCATCATAGTATATTTCATCACCCGATGGCTCGATTCCAAAACCCTTGAAGAATGGGAACTCGATCAAGGAACTTCGCAGGAATTCGCAAAGTTTGATGAGCTGGAGCTCTTCCTTGAAAACGTGTTCGCGCTTTCGAGTCCGTGCAATCACGCACTCAAGCCACGGTTTCATCGTCGCAGAAATCCCACCAGAAGCCGAAGGCCTCAGCTAGATCTCACGCAGCGATCGTCCATCCTGCCAGCTGTACGGTGCAAACCTGCTCCTGCTGTGGTGCCTCACATTATATCTCGTCGTGTTCCGACTTCGCATCGAAGTCATTGGGTGAGCGGCAAGACAAAAAATCGCTTTGCTTCAACTGTCTCCGCTCCCACAAGCTCAGTGAGTGTCGATCGCTCAAACGCTGTCGGAAATGTAAGTCGCAGCATCACACTCTTCTACATCGCGACGCGGCACCTTCCAACCAAGTCTCTTCCGCCTCAAGCACATCCAAGAGCGCTCTGACGACTGAGTCAACCCAAATCTCGCAGTCTTCAGGATCCACGGCAACGACCGCTGTGCAGTCACATACCGCAGCCGCTCATCTCGAACGTACCCCAGTACTTCTTGCAACTGCCTGTGTCACTCTTGTGAATTTCAGAGCAGTCAGCCTAAAATTAAGAGCGCTTTTCGATCAAGGTTCCGAAGTTTCGCTCATCCAGGAGTCCTTAGTCCAGCTGTTGCGTCTCCCTCGTACTCGAGCTTCTGTGCCAATCGTGGGCGTCGGAGCTCAGCCCATCGGATCGTCTCGAGGCATGGTCACCTTGACGCTTCGCTCGTGTTACGATCCGTCTGTCGAGCTTTCGGTGTCAGCCTTCGTCATTCCGAAAGTTACAGGTCGGATACCTGCGAATCCAGTCACGGCCTCGTGGAATCACCTCAATAATTTGCAACTAGCCGATCCTGAATTTGCGTTTCCCGGACCGATCGACATAATCCTCGGTGCCGACGTATACGGATCATTGTTGCTCGGCGAAATTAGACGTGGACCACTCAACGCACCCGTCGCTCAACACACTTCGTTGGGTTGGATTGTTTCCGGGCCAGTCCACGCTCTCGCAACATCATATCGCTCGTCATCCCTCGTCTCTTGCTGTCAAGCTCAAGAAGTGGATCTCCAGGATGCTCTTCAGCGGTTCTGGGTGCAGGAAGATATACGTCCTTCAATCTTTCCAGTTCTCACTCCGGACGAACAGGCTTGCGAAGAGCATTTTCGCATCACACATTCGCGGAATGAGGCAGGACGATATGTCGTCCGGCTGCCGTTCAAATCTTCCATCAGCAATCTTGGCGACTCTCTACCAGCAGCTCGACGATCATTCGCTCGAATGCGTCAACAAATCCAACGTGAAGCATCTTTCGGTCAACTTTACACAGACTTCATGAAGGAATACGAAGCTCTGGGTCACATGATGCCATCGTCATCATCCTCTCAGCACATCATATCAGTACATCTCCCTCATCATGGGGTGCTGCGAGAAACTAGCTCGATAACCAAGTTGCGAGTAGTTTTTAACGGTTCAGCGCGCACCTCAACAGGAGTTTCGCTAAACGAATGTATGCACGCCGGTCCTAAACTCCAGCAGGATCTCGACGCCGTCATTCTTCGCTGGAGAACGCACGCCTTCGCATTCGCAGCGGACATTGAGAAAATGTACCGGCAAATCGTGGTGCATCCAGACGATCGACGATTTCAGCAAATCCTGTGGAGCACGACCGACTCACCTCAAAGCTATCAGCTCACAACAGTCACGTATGGCTTGACGTGTGCGCCGTATCTCGCTTTGCGAACTCTTCAACAACTCGCAACGGATGAAGAGCATGCGTTTCCTCAAGCGACAGGGATCGTGCGTAAGGCCATCTACGTCGACGATGCCCTCTCAGGTGCCGACAATCCACAGGACGCACAGTTCAAGGCCGTTCAATTAGTGAATATCCTCAAGGCGGGCGGTTTCAAGCTTCAGAAATGGTCAGCCAACTATGAAGAAATCCTGCAAAATCTCTCGGACCTGTCCGAACTCACCTTAATCCGAGAATTCCACTCGGAAGCTCGCACTTTAGGTCTCACGTGGCACCCAGCTTCTGACACATTCAAATTCAACGTTAACCACTCCAATCCGATCATCAAGCTTACGAAGCGGGCCATCTTATCTCGCGTGGCTCAACTCTTTGATCCCCTCGGGTGGCTTTCTCCTATCACAATCATCGGCAAGGTCTTCATTCAAAAGTTGTGGGGATCGAGTCTCGGATGGGATGATACACTGCCACAGCCTCTCATCCAACAATGGCAGAGTTTCGACGAGGATCTACGAGGTGTCTCTGAACTCTCAATTCCTCGATGGCTCGGTACCTCATCCAGTATCCAAGCACTCGAGCTACACGGATTCTCGGATGCATCACAGGACGCACTCGGGGCAGTGATCTACATCCGCTCCATCTCTAACTTCCAGGATGCAAGGATCACAATGCTGGTGGCCAAGAGCAAGGTGGCTCCGCTCAAAAAACAAACAATACCTAGGCTTGAACTTACAGCAGCTGTTCTCATGGCTCGTCTCTTAACTCGCGTTCGCTCAATTCTCAACTACCAACACGTTCCAGTTCATCTGTGGGTCGACTCAAGCGTCTGCCTCGCGTGGATTCGCGGACATCCATCACAGTGGCAGGAGTTTGTCGCAAACCGAGTTGCGGTCATCAAGGAGCTCGTACCGGACGCGCGATGGCACCATATAGCTGGCTATGAAAATCCAGCCGATTGTATCTCCCGAGGACTCCCTCCAAGTCGGCTACAATCACACGAGCTGTGGTGGCGTGGACCTGTCTGGCTCAAGGGCCCTTCCGTAGGGTGGCCATCAACATTCCCTCCTATTGATGCGGACGTTAACATGGAGGAAAAACGATCTCATAGAGTCTTAGCAGCAGCAGTAAGTACTCCTGCTTGCTCTGGGACCTAATTGAGCGTTTTTCCAGCTTCACTCGACTTCTTCATGTTACGGCGTGGATCCTGCGCAGCTATGCAATCGCCAAACGGACGCATCACCACGTATCAAGAACTCTCAGTCCAGAAGAGATCCACAAAGCTCGAATGTTCTGGCTAAAACACACCCAGAAAGTTTACTTCCCGCATGAGCTTGAGATATGCACCATGAAGGCGACATTGCCAAGATCTCATCCGCTGCTCAAGCTCGCTCCATTCGTAGACGCCGATGGGATTCTCCGCGTTGGAGGACGCCTTAAAAACTCACTTCTCGACTCCGACGGCCGACATCCAGCTATCCTCCCTCGCGACTCTGTGTTGTCTCGTCTTTTGATTTCAGATGTGCACGATCGAACTCTCCATGGTGGTACACAGGTGGTATTGGCCACATTGCGTCAACAATACTGGATTCTAGGCGGACGCGCTCCAGTCAGCACATTCATACGCCGCTGCGTAAAATGCGCTCGCCATCGCGCTGCAACGGCTCAACAAATGATGGGGTCTCTTCCAGCATCTCGAGTCACACCAACGAGACCATTTCTAACCTGTGGGGTGGATTACGCCGGACCGTACACGCTACGAACCTGGCGAGGTCGAGCGTCAAGGACATACAAAGCGTACCTCGTAGTTTTTGTCTGCTTCTCAACTTCAGCCGTGCACTTGGACCTGGCGACAGACTACTCGACGCAAGGTTTCCTCGCAGCCTACCGCCGGTTCATTGGACGACGAGGACGATGCATGACACTTGTCAGTGACTGCGGAACGAATTTCGTAGGCGCAGATGCTGAACTCCGACAATTATTCAATTTCGCATCTCGCGACATCGACCAGCTTTCTCACCTGCTACCTGCTGATGGAACTGAATGGAAATTCAACCCTCCTTCCTGTCCACATTTCGAAGGCAAATGGGAAGCTGCCGTAAAATCCACCAAATTCCACCTGAGACGCCTTATTGGCGACACTGTATTGACCTACGAAGAGTTCACCACTCTGCTCACTCAGATTGAAGCTGTGCTCAACTCACGCCCACTCTGCTCATTGTCCGACGACCCGGCCGACGTGAGTGCTCTTACTCCAGCGCACTTCCTCATAGGCGAACCGATCGTCGTCTTACCTGAGCCATCCTTAAACGACGTTCCAACATCAAGGCTGTCACGGTGGCAACTTATTCGCCAAATGTTGGAACGATTCTGGTCTCGATGGTCTACAGAGTATCTGCAAAGGCTTCAAACTCGGAACAAATGGCATTTTTCTACACGACCGCTTCAGATCGGGGATCTCGTGCTTGTCTTGGACGAACGCTATCCACCAGCGAAGTGGCCTCTAGCACGCGTGACTGCTACCCATCCAGGCAACGACGGTCACGTACGAGTCGTTACCGTTCGCACATCCGCGTCCGAATTTAAACGGCCTATTGTTAAGTTGTGTCCGCTGCCTATCGCAACCTAACTTCAGCATCTATTTTTCAAGTCTTTCTGCTATTTGCGTTTCATCTATTCCATTTTAATTTATTTTTCTCTACTCAGCGACGTTACCACATCCCTGAGGCGGGCGGTAATGTTAATATTTTAATCATTATCTCGCTAATGCGCCCGTCTTGCCCTATCGCTCTTCGTGCGTCGCGCCTCTTCTCTTACACGCCTCGCTCTCATATCTTATAGCGAAACAGCTGACTCACGCAGCTATGATTTGTATACGGTAACCCGTTCGAAATTCGCCGGTGTGTGGTATCAACCTTCGCGCAGTAAACACCGCTTTCTGTACGTTCTCGAATACCAAGCAGGAAAATAAATCTCGAATGTTCGTGCACTCAAAGGTTTCATAATTTTATCGTGTGTGAGCACTAACCATTCTAGCAAATAATCATAACACCTATCTTCCGAAAATTAATTTCCTTTTTTCAATTGATTTTTCATAAAAATAATGATAATTTTTATTGCCCCATTCCTTTCTAGTTTACTACGAGTCCAGCACTATCCGAAATAATACAAAACCTATTAACAAACAAAAAAAATACCTATCCTCCTGCCCTCAAAGAGTTCACTTGTAGTTTGCTATTTTATTCAACACCAGCCTACGAGTATGTAAGAAACACTTTTATGAAAGCTCTGCCTCACCCCCACACAGTGCGAAAATGGTTCTCGAAAATTGATACGAGTCCTGGTATAAGCAAACCAATTTTAACAAATTTAAAAAATATGATTGATCAAAATGTTGAGAAAGGAGTTAAACAACAGTTTGGGATTCAAGTGGATGAAATGTCTATCAAGAAGATGATTGAATGGGATGGTAAACAATACCATGGGCAGGTCGACTTGGGTCTTGATAATGGTGAATCTGACGAAGCCACTTATGCTAGTTTGTTTGAACGGACAT
Organism: Tiphia femorata; assembly: GCA_944319695.1. Classification (NCBI taxonomy): domain Eukaryota; kingdom Metazoa; phylum Arthropoda; class Insecta; order Hymenoptera; family Tiphiidae; genus Tiphia; species Tiphia femorata. Next base: position 2,905,571 of record OX090902.1, on the reverse strand, counting down.
TTCAAGACTCCAATTTCATATTATTTTATAAGAAGCTTAACAGCTGGAGCTAGGGCAAATATAATGAAAGAAACCTTAACCATTTTGCATGATCATGGAATCGGTGATATCCGATCCATAACGCTCGACGGAGCATCTACGAAAGGTGCGTTTACACCAAACGAACAAAGAGCTAGAGGTAGAACAAGAGCATTCTTTCTTGATCTTTTAGTGTAAACGAAAGCTCCTTTTCAGCGTTTATAACAAAATATTAACGAGCAACAATGAGAACCAAGAACTAAAATTCTTGCACAATAGATGTTTAGATCAGCCGAACGAATGCTCATTGCTCGAACGCTTTGAAGAGACCGCCCCGGGGAGCGAGCACGTCCGAACACGCAAGAACGCTCTAAGTAACTCTAGTGCCGTTTACATCAAGCGAGCGAGTATTATTAGAACATTCCATAGAATCTTTGTGAACGCAGACAGAACAACCAAAGAATGCTCTACGTCTGTTTACACTAAAAGAATTTAATAGAGTAGGGATAGAATGAGCATTCGCTCGTCTGATGTAAACGCACCTTAACATGGCTATGATTAAATATCTAGGAGCAAATATAAATGATATTGAAAACGATTCAATCCAATAGTAGTTGTACCTGATGCTTGCCATATGGTCAAATTAATACGCGGTACATTTTCAAAATATGATATCGTTGACAACGAAGGTCACGTAATTAAATGGAGTTACTTGCTAAAACTTGTCGAATATCAAGAACAGTACGGCTTACATCCAGCAACTAAAATCCGTCGACGACACATAAACTTCCAGAAAGAAAAGATGAAAGTTAAATTAGCTGTGCAAGTATTCAGTGACTCTCTTGCTAAAGCTTTGCTCTTCATGAAAGAGACTTTTCCAAATGAGTTTGTAGACGTTGAAGCAACTTCAAAATTTTGTAAAAGAATTAACGACATTTTTGATATCTTGAATTCGCGGACAAAATTCTCAAAAAGTGATTCCCAAACGTGCATAAACAAAGAAAATTTAGAAGAAATGGAAGAAATAGTAACAGGACATATTGAATATATCAAATATCTCGAACTTATCGAAAATCCAATGTCAAGCCAGAGAATACCAATTTTGAAAAGTAAACGTAGAATAGGATTTTGGGGTTTGATTGTAGGTATGAAAAGCGCATTACAATTAGCACGATATGTTTTCGAAAAAGGCGTTATGAGTTATCTTCTCACTTACAAATTGTCGCAGGATCATTTAGAGACATTTTTCTCCTGCATTCGACGGATGGGTGGATTTAATAACAACCCGACATGTCGTCAATTTAGATCAAGTTACAAATAAGTCACTCCCTTTACGGTCGTGCCTAAAAAGTAGTAACTCACGTTAATTCGATTACTCCAAATAGAGCAAATTGCATATTACAGGATGATACTCGTGTACTGAAATTAAATGATATTTCTACAAAGACACAAATCTCTGACGATGAAGTACTCAGTATCGTTGCATTTGATCACGATTACGTGGATAGTAATGGTTGGTCATGGGGTGAATACTATCATGAAGTCGTGACATATATTGCTGGCTCAATTGTAAACAGTATCAGAAAGTCAATAAAATGTGAATTATGCCTTGAGCAGTTAGAAGATGGTTCCATTTCTTCAAAACTGATAAATTTGAAAAATAGAGTCACGAAAAATAAAGAAACTGCCAATTCTAAGTCTAGAAGAGGATTAAGAACACCAAGCAATGACGTAGTTACTATTTGTAAAACTGCGGAAAAAGTGTTGAGAAGTACGCCAAATTTATTCTATACAAAAAATTTGCTTCAAAAACTAATAATACATGCCAAAAAATTGTTGCTTCCTTTAAATATTTTCTCAGAAATTGGTATGTGTCTTGAGAAATCAGTTTTTAATAATCATAAACTAGATTTAATTAGTCAAATTTTAAATAGATATTTTAAAATCCGTCTTCATCATGAGGCTAAATCTTCGCAAGATTTGGTACAACGCGTTAGAACTTTCCATAGTCGAATGGTTGTATTTAAAAATCAATAAGTACAAAATTACAATAATAGATACGATCTAAGATTATTAGATATAGGATCCTTTGTAATAATAAATATTTATTTCCAATAAAACATCAAGTATTTATTTCTTTTTCTCCCTTTCCCTTTTTAGCGCTGTAATAGAGAAGTATTTGTAATTTTGCAATGTATTTTGCATTGTCTAAGCTGGCTTGATAAAGTATTTACTTTTCGCTTTCGCAAAGAGTTTTTGCACGTGTACTGCATGTTGTAACTTAACAAAATATAAATTTTACTCCTTCGACAGAATTTATTTACTAACATTAAATACTATTTTATTGTCATCAACTACTTTTTGATAGGTTATTTTTATTGCTATATTTTATTTCCAAACAATATACATATAAAGAAATATTGAAAAAAGTAACCGCTGTAAGATTGAAATCTTCGCCTCTTTAATTAGTTCTATGAGTATAAGTATGGTAATGACACGGTAAACGTATGCTCTTCTCCTCTTTTCCTTATTCCCCCCACCAACGCTCCAGTTAGACAGAGACAGGCTCACTCCCAGTATTGCTCTCTCGTATCATGTTGTCTTCAACGCTTCTCACAGAATGCGCTGTCTATGAGTATAAGTCTATGGGTTGGATGCACTAGTGCGTACTGAGTGCGCCCTCTTTCAGTGTTTAGTATTCGATTGGTTAAGGCCCAGTTCCACAAAACCAAGTTTAAACTGAGTTTAGCTGAACGGCTGCTACATTTAACGGCATGGTTAAACATCTAGCCCAGTTCTACCCAGTTCTACCCAGTTCCACCAGTGACTTTAAACGGAGTTTAACTCGTTAAACCTACGTCATTGGAAAAATTGCATTCCACAACTGCCATAAACCACGGTTAACGTTGATTTCCCGCAGTTAAAGTTAAACCCCCAACTTCGGGCGTTTAGTGAATATGACCGAAGTTTAAACCTGCAGCATCAATGAATGTCAAAGACAAACTTTATTACCATTCCACTGTATAACGCGATATAACGATATTTTCAATAAAAGAAACTAATATATATAAAAAAAGTGAAGTAGATTACATATTATGTTCTTCTGAAGATGAAGATTTTGAAAATATTAATTATCGACGGCCGAAAATTATAAAAGACGACCATCATATATTGAAGAATTTAACGACCTTCATTTTCATGTACAATTTCCTCTATCCCAAGCATATACACCCAAGAGCAAAGTCGGTGTCCCCTATCTCAACAGTCAATAGCAGGTAGAGTAATCACTGGAGACCGCGGTTTGTCTATTTTCGCGATGGAATCTCGTATTTCTGCCTAAAAATCCTTTTATTCGCAATAAAATACATCGAATGATCGTTTCTGATCACAAAATGGCAAAAATCTATTATATTAACGCCCCGCTCAGAACGGTGGAAGGCCGGTTCACATTCCCCCAGAGGGAGACCGCCGACTTTGCACTTGGGTGTACCCAATTTTGAACTTGTTTCAAACTTCTCAGCTTTCACTTATCAACAACCAATCACATTTTATGTTTTAAAATCAAGAATAATCTTTGAGAGTTTCTTCATATGGACTATAGGTTTACGTAAACTGCAGTTAAAAACACCTTGTGGATCGCGATACATGTTTAACCATGCCGTTAAATGTAACGTAACCATGCGGTTAAACTTTTAAACCGCGTTGGTAGTGTGACGTGGTAAATTACCCGTCCCAATTTTCCCCATCGGGCGCGCACGACGAAAAAGGAGAAATATTAATATAAAATTATTTTAGAGACGCAGCCAGCCATTGCAACCCAGGATGAGATATATTTCCCCACGAACCACCTTAAACCGTTAATACCAGCGACATTAGGCATTAGTGAGCGTTGCCCTTACCCCGATCGCACGTCGCTCGCATAAAAGGAAACATCAGGAAGAAAGAAGACCGCAGGGAGCAGCGCGGACCTGGGTCGGGAGAGCCCGTCGAGCGGTACGAGCCACTACATCTATAGGAGCGAGGCGGCAACAGCGGGTCCTGGCGGAGAAGGGGATACCGCGCTGCGACGGAGACCGCGTCCCAGCCGGGTCCCTCGCCACGAAGGAGACGCGGGGTCTCGACAGAGGAGGGAGTCGACCACCCACGTACATCAGGGAGCGGCCAAGTCGTCCGCGAGCCACTCCACACCAGGACCAGCACCCAAGGGCGACCCCCAGAAGGGATAGCTGGACAGACGGCGTGGAGCAGAGCCGAAGACGCGGAGGGCACCGGCCGTCCACCGAAGCACGAGGCGAACGGCGTCCGCGCGAGTCCCTGGACACGAGGTCGGGACATCGCTCGGAGAAGCTGCAGTCCCCGGAGCGGGTAAGACGCCTTCCTCCGGCCAAAACCCCCGGATGGAAGGGCGCACCGTGGCGGGCGAGAGGCGAGCAGAGTGTCCTCTGCCAAGAGACGTCCCTCCTGCACTCGGTCCGAGAGGAGGAGCCGCCCCGTCAACAACGAGCCGTACCGCCGACGACGTTCGAACATCCCGGGGCCCGCGCTGACAGCACGTGAAGGACTGTCACCCAATCCCGAACGGCGAGGAGCTTATTCCCCAATAGAAATGATCGACAGCGTGGGAAACCAATAAGCGATGCAAGCGATCCGCGATCGATAGGGGAGGGGATAACGCCGGGCACGCACGCGACTACGCGAAAAGCCAGCGGCACTTGCGACTTACCATTCGCAGTGACTGGCTGCCTTACTTAAAAGCTATCTTACTACCTACAATATCTTGAGCTATCTCCTCTCGTTGCCTTTCGCTACCTTCCGTCGAAAGTGCCTGGACGGAAGCGATCTGAGGAGCGGAGTGCGTGCCCGGCTCCGGCGCCTAAGCGGTAAGCCCCAGTCAATTACCCGTGAGCCTAATTTTGAATTGTAATTTTTGGTTAGAATTGTCTCATCCTGGGGGAAAAGAATAGTGGGAAGCGTCCCAAATTGCGTCATTTCTTTGTAACCGTTATTGTTTTCGCGAAACTGCGCTCCGGCCTGAGCCCTATGATTTAGTCTGTATTAATGTTGGTTTTCCATTTTGTATGATTTGTAAAGGGCTCAGAGTCGTAGTAAACGTAATAATTTTCGGGACGAGTCGCAAGTCCTCCCGACGCCCCGCGTGTATTTTCCCTCGTCGGGAGTAAGGCCGTGAAATCTGTTAAGTATCGTTTGTACCGCGTAAATCATAGATAACCCGATCGAGAATCGAACGAGCGAACACCTACTCGAAGCGCGCAAGGTGACCGAGCACAGGGGTTCTCTTGGCGCGTCGCCGCTCGGCGAGTCACCTTCGCCGACGATCCATCTCGCGTTACCAAGTGTCCGGTCCCTTCTGGACCCCGCTACCTAAATTCTCGTTATCTATCCGCTACCTCATTATTCACCTTCGTTGCCTCCGGTTTATTGTATTTTCGCGGTTCCCTTGCGTCGGGACTTACAGCTGCCTACCCGGAGAACCTCTCGCGGGAAAATCGGGGCTCTACGTCGCGAGCCAACAAACCGCGAACCTAAAATCTCGATACTTCGCGCGAGCGGTATTACAATCTTCTCCTACAGAGAACCCATTTCTGTATCGCTGTCTTCCCCGCGGAAATAGAATAAACGCATTATAGGAGGAAACCTCCGTATTATCAAATTGCTGTCGTTTTTCATTTAGTTGTCTGCTGTTACAGTGATATCCTCTCTCTCTCTCTCTCTCCTCTGCGTGAACCCCTCCCCTCTCCGCGGCAGTACGCCACTGCTGAGCTAGCCGGTGGCTCGAACGCGGTAGGGCAGTTGCAATCGTCCGGACACTCTGCCAAAAGCGGAAGAATTTCCGCGACGCAAAAGCGTCTGGCGCCCTTCGCAGATCGTTTGAATAGAGTCAAGCATAGGGGAGAGTTGTAAGTAACCGGACGACGGCGACTCCCGCCGCTTAGTCTGGACGATCGTACGGTACCAATTTTGTCAACGAGTCCTGGGTTTCCGCCCCGCGGATCTCTTCGAGCGGTTCCGCGGGCCCGCAACCTCCACCTTGCGTCCCAGTCCCCTCGGGGAGGAAGCCCAGTGACCTCACTGAAAAATCTCGTTACAGTAGAAACGGGCATGAGTTGGATAACCGAACCCAGGTTAATGCAAATACCCGCACTCGGTTCAGTATAAACACCGAGGAGAGATGTGTAAAGAGGGTCAGCGCATGCCGATCTAGGGACGTCAAAGAACTTTTAGTAAATTTCGGGTGGTCAGCGCCACTTTGGCATAATTACATAGCCAATCAACATAGTTCGTTGATCGAACAGGGTACTGCAATTATCCCCGCGCCCGCCTCGTCCAGAGGCCGACGTTCCTAGATGCTAAGCGCTGACCCTCTTTAATAACATCTCTTCGGTGTTACTACAATTAGGTCCGCGTTCGGTCCAAGTGCAAAAAATTAAATTTTGCTTATAAAATATATGGGTGTCCGGTCGTTCAAACAGAACACTGCAATTATCCCCGCGCCCGCCTCGCCCGAAAACCGGAGTCCCTAGATCGGCATGCGCTGACCCTCTTTACACATCTCTCCTCGGTGATTATAATATCACGTTATTCTAAAACTTATCTCATCGATAAAATACCTTAGGAGATAGACATGCACGTTTAAAAATTATTTCATAACTTAAAAGATAGGAATATGGTAAGACACACACACAGTCACACTAGAGATGGTGGCCTGATCCACCCACGCATCGAACTTCCTGTGGAAGCAGTCCCAACCTGAGGGAGCAAGGAGACTCCACCAGCTAACGCAAACTCTTAAGGCCCTCTGGTATAAGCGAAGAACCGAAGAGCCGTGTGCAAAATCCTAGCGTACACGAGCAAACCCATCCCACTACTTGGGGGAGGCATGAGGAGAGATGCGGCCTGACCCTAAAATACACGTGGAGACATGGCTTGACCCTGACGCGAGGCGTCAAACCACGCAAACTCCCATGGCTTGACCCCGGACTCAAGGCCCGCGGCACAGCTGCACAGGAAATACGCCTAGAAAACTAGGACACCTTTTTTTTCTTTTTAGCAAGGGGAGCACATACAGACCCCATACACTGTTAGATTTTCAGTATAAAAAGGGTGCCTGCGAGCCCCGAAAGTCAGTTCAACTCATCAGTTCACAGTTCAGTCTTCTTCAATCTTCACTAGCGACGATACTCCGCGATAGTCTAGTCAGTTAGAGTCAGTGTCCAGCCAACAAGGAACAAGGTATACCCCTTTTGAATCTTATACATTTCTTGTGTACAAATCGACAGACGTCGGGACTTTGAATCTTGGCCAAGAGCCTAAGCTGGAAATATCTATATGTGTATTATTGTCTGACTCTCATAAGAGATACATTGTCTCTGGAGAAAGGACACTGTCTCGCTGTACTACGACCAATCGCAATTCATACCTGAAATCAAGAATCAAGTTATTGAAATTGTCACCACTGTATAAACATAACCTTAATAAATCTATGTAATCTATGTCCGATTATTCAATGATATAAATACTTTACAAGACTCTTAGAAGGAAGGTAAAGGAGAGAATTGTCTCCAGAATAACGAATAAGAATATCGTCTGAAATAAAGAAAAGGTTAAAATTATATGCACAAGGTAATGCACATTGGAACCAGACGTACCTCGTAGTCCACGAGAATCTTGACGAGCATCTAGTGTGTCACATAACCCGAGACTGAACGATCAGCCAATTAGTAGGTTCCATCGCTCTCAGGCATAACAGCCAATCAAGAAGCTTGGTTCCTTTCGCTCGAGAAAGGCAGAACTAGCTGCAATAACGCACCGCCAATTACGAAAAAGAACTGTATTTCCCTATTTACAAGAATTACCGGAACTTCTTAGACGTGAGTGCGTCGTAACCTCGACAGGTCGAATCCCTTACTAAAAACACCTCGCTCTACCAATCGATGTTCTTCCCATTGGGTCGTAACAAAAGGGTCAGCGCATGCCGATCTCGGGACTCCGGTTTGCGAGCGAGGCGGGCGCGGGGATAATTGCAGTGTTCCGTTTGACCGACCGGATACCCATATATTTTATAGACAGAATCTGCAGAATTTTACTTTCTACACTCTGACCGGACGCAGGGATAATTGCAGTGTTCTGCTTGACCTACCGGATACCCATATATTTTATAGAGAGAATCTGCAGAATTTTACTTCTACACTCGAACCGGGCGCGGAGATAATTGTAGTAGCCTGTTTGATCATTAAAAATTGTATACGTAAATACTGTTTTAGCGGTCAGTACTGTCTGTAAAGCAAAGAAATGTGTAACTATCGGCACTGTTATGTACTTCTTGTTTACAATTCACTAAATAAGAAAGGCATAATTAAGAGAAAGAATTTATTCAGGTTAGATTAGATTAAGTCGGGATACAATAAATAATTGTATATACATATGTATGTATGTTTAAAATTGATTTCCCGTATCTTTATTATTTCATTTCTACAGCAATATGAATGCGTTAACACCTAATAATTTCTATTATCTATAAAATAATAGATAAATTTATTTATCGTAAATATCACTATATTATCTATTATCTCTCTATTGTAAAATTATTATATTCATAAACATATAATAAGTAGATAGCGCGCATGAATGAATAATACACCATTTTATACTGATTACAAGAATCAAAAGCAATGAGCGTAAATGTTTCTCCAGGCGGACGCAATATTTGATACAGTACGATATCAGGATGGTACAATATTTTATTACACTACAGGACAAGGAAAAATGGGATATAGTAGGTAAAGCGAAAAGTAATGTCGCTTTTTTGTTCTTTGCCGCAGCTGATATAAATAAAGATGATATTTCTTTTGGTTTTACCTAATATGTGAGTATGCCGAGACTGATTGCTATTCATTATCAATAAACTGATTTAGTCTCTCGGATTACCGAAGGTGTTCTTTTTCTTGCAGCGGTAATGTAATAAAATGTTATATGTAATGTACCGATTCACACATTGGGACTGTGTGTAGGAGCTTTAATGGTTTGATTCGTTTGCACATGTATACATATAGCCGATCGAACATTATTCCGATTTCAACATTGTTGTTACAATGTAATGTTCTATGACCTAATCGGGTATCGCATGCTGACGAACTTGTCATCGTCTGCCAATCCGATAGTGTTCATATACAGCAGTCGACTGTTGAATATTATTTGCGACAAATTCCATGATGTTAGGCAACGTTGATGCACTTATTGTGCGCGGGATGGAACAAAAAAGGAAATTTAATTTCATGCTACCGTCAAACACGATCTTAAGCCTTTGAGCCATAGGCGGCGCCAGAACTATTCATGCGGGTGGGCCACAGGTGGGCTAGCGTTTTTATGGGTGGGCCATATAAATATGGCCATACAACTTGTACCCCTTTTTTTTGTTTTTTCTTTTAATATTAATTGTAGAATTTTAATTATAACAATAACTTCATATAAAAAAAACTGAAAACTTAGACAAAATAGGACAGCATAATTATGCTAAAATTTTCTAAAATTTTAGGGTGAGGCAACGGATGGGCCAGCGTATTTTTAGGTGGGCCAGGGCCCACCCAGGCCCACCCTTGGCGCCACCTCTGCTTTGAGCGCTGAGTTGTCTGAAGTTAAGCGTGTGCTGTGGACTACACACTTTTTACGACAACGCGCATGCTGGGCTGGGCAACTTTGAAATTGCATTGCACAAAAGTATACTTAAACACACTCTTACTACGTTTTTATATCTCTAAACTTACAAGCATCAATAGCATACATGCGTTTGTAGCCTAAAGTGAATGTGTTCGGGAAATATCTGAGTCCAAGACTCCTCAGAATGTATTGTAAACAATTTAACGTTGGCCGCACTTATCCACCAGGATAGGTGCGATTAGGTTGGCCGCCTGCGTGTTCAAGCCTAAGCGTTGGCAACACGGAATAGTAGCGAATAGCGAACGCACGGGGGCAGCACGCGGAGGAAACGAGAGGCAGACGAAGCGAGTGAGTTTCCGAAAGGAGAGTCGGCATTGAGAAGCACGAGAGGTAGGATCGGAGCAAGTCCCAATAAAAACTAGTAGAACCAGAGAACCTAGTACATATTTATTGCTACCCATCTCAGCCGCCTACAGCTAAATCAGAAGTGGGATCAGTGTCCAGATCTCAAAGAGGAACAAGAAAATCGGAGTAAGACCACGAGTTCCCATCGGAGTAAGACCACACACACAGACGAGTGTTAAAACGGAGTAGCGCCATTTTTGGGAGGTGAAAACGGAACAAGCCACGCGGTAGGCAATTTCCGAAGGGGAAGCGGCAAAGTTAGCCTCGCTAAGCCCCAAGAAGCCGGTTCAGGATGACCGACGTGGATGAAGCCACGGAGCGGGCACGCTTGTATGCCATGACCGTAGAAGCGCTAAGGAAGGAGGCAAGGAAACTTCAATTGATCGTCACGGGTAATAAAGAGGCCATAATAGACGCCATTATGGCATACCTGGTGAAACGGGACTCCGGTGAGGGCCCGAGCGAAGCGGAGCAATCCGAGGACGACGAAGACGCAGCGGCGAAATCGACCGGGTCGGCGCCGGCAAGAGGGGCACGGGGAAGTGTCCTCGGTCCAAGGTCCGTCCAGGATATCATAGCGACCTTCGCAGAGCAGATGCGGCAGCAAAACCAGCTCATGTTGGAGCAATTCATGCAGCTGATGCAGCAGACAGGACAGGTGGCGAGACAGGAAAGCTGCGAGCCTGCAGACACCAGGGAAGAGCAAGCGGCAGCACGTCCGCGGAAAACGTAAGCCACGAAAATAATTATAATAATGAAAACGCGTTTACGCCCATTAATGCAGTGAGAATCGTGGCACAACAAATACCGCATTTTGGAGGCGCGGAAGATGAGAACGTGCTAGTTTGGGTCGAACGGGTTGACCAGATAGCGGAGATTCACCGTGTTGCACCGGGAGCGGTTTTGCTCGCGGCCTCCAGCAAATTTGTTGATGAAGCAAAGACCTGGTACGAGTATCAAACGGGTCCAGTACTTCGCTCGTGGCAGGCCTTGAAGGAGGCACTTGTGCGCGTATTCGAGAACCGAACTCCTTTTTACCAGCAAATGCAGAAAATAGAGGCACGGCGGTGGATTTATTCAAAAGAGACTTTTCAAGCGTATGCAATTAATAAACTGTCGCTGATTAAAAAGCTGAACTTACCAGTGCGCGATACAATAAATCTCTTGGTTGACGGTATTGGAAAGGCGTCCCTGCGGGCGACGGCCGCCACAATTAAAGCCGAGACCGTAGAGGAGTTCTTGGAGGAGATGCGGAGAGTCACGGCTGCATCGAGTGAGTATCCTAAAAGATATTCTAAGACTGATAAAGGATTGTTTAAATTCGAGGGAAACGGGACGAGAAAGGAGAACACCCGGATAGAGCGTGCGAGGTACGAACCGAAAGTGGAGAAACAGAAATTACCGACCAAGAACACGGAAATCAGATGCTTCCACTGCAAGGTACCTGGGCACCGAAGGCCGGAGTGTCCGATGTTACAACGCAAGGAAGGCATAGCCGAGAAACGGAGTCCCGCTGGTGTAGCAGCAGTCGCAGCGGAGCCGTTCGAATCGGAGGGTGAAGAAATCATAGCGGCGGTTGCAGAAAGCGAACTCAGTCTAATTGTAAGCGAGCGTCCTATAAATGTAATTAGTCTGAGCGGGTATGATTGTGTCTTACGGGCGTTAGTAGATACGGGTAGCCCAGTTTCGTTTATCCGCGAAGATATTTGGCGAGAGCGCTTCAATTCCGAGGAAACGGAACAGTCGAGGAGTAAATTTCAGGCCCTTAACGCCACTCCGATTAAAACCTGTGGGAAAATTAAAACAAGCATTGGTTTCGAACAATGGCCTAAGCACTCGTTTGAAATAAATTTACATATCTTGGAAAATAACACGTTTCGCAATGATATTCTTGTAGGTCGCGACTTTCTCGAGCAAAACAATGTAAAGATGATATACGTACCGAACTCTGAGTCGGGCCAAGGTGAAACATTGTTGTTGCCCCAGTTTGATGTGTGCGAGGTCACATCCGTAGTGGAAAATTCCATAGATGAAATTCAAACGGACTTCGGGTTTGAAACGGATAATAAATTGAAAACATTAATTAAGGAAGTCGAGAAAGCGGATATTCCGGCCGTGGAAGACAACTACAATGTAAGGGTCAATTTAAAAGACTCGTCCGTATATGCCTATTCACCGCGAAAATTCGCTCATGTCCAACGAATTGAAATTCGTAAAATTATAGACGATCTTTTGGAACGGGATATTGTGCAAAGCAGCAACTCACCGTATTGTGCACGGGTTGTGCCCGTGCAAAAACGGAATGGCACCGTGCGCCTTTGTGTTGATCTCAGACCGCTCAACAATAGAGTCGCGAAACAAAAGTTCCCATTCCCGTTGGTGGAAGACTGTTTAGCCAAACTGGGAAACAAAAATGTTTTCACGGTGTTAGACTTGAAGGATGGATTCCATCAAATAAGAGTTCATCCCAACGATACTAAATATTTCGCGTTTGCGACGCCCGATGGGCAATATGAATATAAGCGCTTGCCTTTTGGCTTCTGCGAAAGCCCAGCGGAGTTTCAGAAAAGGCTGGTGCAGATCTTGCAACCACTAATCCGCCGGGATAAAGCGAGCGTTTATATAGATGATATTATGATAGCATCGAAAACGGTAGACGAGAACCTAGAGTCGTTGAAAGAAACGCTAATTTTATTGAAACAATACCGTTTAGAGTTAAATTACAGTAAATGTCAACTTTTAAAGAAAGAAGTACAATACCTTGGGTATGTAATAAATAAAGAAGGCATGACTCTAAGTCCCCGTCACACAGAAGCTATAGACAGATTTCCGAAACCAAAATCTGTCCATGAGGTCCAACGTTTTCTAGGATTGGCCAGCTATTTCAGAAAATTCATACAGAACTTTGCCGTCAAAGCTAGACCCTTGTACAACCTGTTAAAAAAGAATCAGGAATTTAATTTCGATGTTGATTGCAATAACGCCTTTGAGCTACTTAAGGGTGAATTAAAGTCATACCCTGTTCTAAGGATTTACAATCCAGAGCTGGAGACTCAGTTGCACACAGATGCCAGCGCGCAAGGCCTCGCTGCAGTCTTGCTGCAAAAACAGGTGGGCCAAGGTTGGGCACCCATTGCCTATTTCAGTCAAACTACAAATCAATCAGAATGTAAATATCATAGTTTCGAACTGGAAATGTTAGCTATCGTGCGAGCAGTAGAAAGATTCCATATCTATCTGTACGGGCTAGAGTTTACAGTGGTTACGGATTGCAATGCGCTAGTGTACGCAGTAACCAAGGCAAATCTCAATCCTAGAATAGCACGGTGGACACTCGCACTCCAGAATTACAGATTCAAATTGACTCACCGTCCAGGGAAGCAAATGACACATGTCGATGCTCTCAATAGACAAGTGGCCTTAGTAGATGCACCGCCCTTAGAAACGGAGTTAATTTTCAGACAGCTTCAGGATCCGGTTATCCGAGAGCTGGTACAGAAACTAGAAAAGGAAGAAGATGATAGATTTAATTTAATTGAAGGACTAGTTTATAAGTCAGGCAAAGACCGAGCTAACGGCATAGTATTAAGACCGTGAGACTCGATTACATTAAGTTTTCTATTTTTCGTTGGCGACTTGCCATTGGGTACGCAATTTTCTATATAATTTTATAATCTCGAGGCTAGCAGCTAATTTAGTCACCTTCGTCAAGCATTCCTAATATTGTATATTCGCGTTAACTAATTTTCTATTATTTGGTCAAACGTCATTAATTCGGCTAATTACCAAAGTTACGGGAGGCAAGATAGGCATTTGCAAGTTTCCTGACGATCCGTCCAAAGACATCGTTTAGATCTGACAAACTGTGATAGGCGATAACGTATTGCGCCATGTGATAATAATTGTAATTGCTTACCTGTACCATACCTGTACCATTGAATTTATATCAGGCGCCAAAGATCACTTGCGAGCCGCACGTGCAGTCAGGCTGGCCGAGCTGTAAACAATTTAACGTTGGCCGCACTTATCCACCAGGATAGGTGCGATTAGGTTGGCCGCCTGCGTGTTCAAGCCTAAGCGTTGGCAACACGGAATAGTAGTGAATAGCGAACGCACGGGGGCAGCACGCGGAGGAAACGAGAGGCAGACGAAGCGAGTGAGTTTCCGAAAGGAGAGTCGGCATTGAGAAGCACGAGAGGTAGGATCGGAGCAAGTCCCAATAAAAACTAGTAGAACCAGAGAACCTAGTACATATTTATTGCTACCCATCTCAGCCGCCTACAGTATTGTACACCGCGTTGTGGCAGAACACGCTGCGCGTGGCTGACTACTCACGCCGATGTGGCGGTCGCGCAACTGCGCGCAACCACACAGCCCTGATTTCCCTAGTCACGCCCAACGTCACATCGAGTCGCCTCTCTAGTTTTCGCGCTACTCCTGCCTTACGTCTTTTGCCCGCGACTTTTGTTTATCTCTTCGCTCTTCCTCTTTCTTCTCCGGCTTTCAAAGAGACAAGACGTAATTATTAGTATCCTCAATCGTAAACTACACGCCATTACTGCGCGTCCTTATCCGCGACTTTTCCCGAGTCAGACAAAAAGTGTACATTCATTTTAGTGTTTCCGGCTATCTTTCGCGAGTTTCCTAATTCCGCGGGTTGAGCGAATTCCTGCAACGATCTTACATCTCCAACATAGGTGATCGTATTTACCCTTCTCTTTTGTAAATATTCAGACTCTCTGAGTCTTTCTCTAATCTCCTCGCTTCTCTGAGGTTTTGTAAATATTAACGATTGGTTTAAATATACGCTCTTCACCCTGAAGAACGTTTAGTACGATCTTCCCGGCTATCTTCATTCCCATCGTAGTCAACTTCTTTAATGGCCGCCGCGCGAACCGAATTTGAAATTCTTACACGCACCGACATCGGTGAGCAGTTAAACCGACGTAGTCGGGTGGAGGGCTGCCTCTCCGACCTCGCGTTCTCATCAACGCGAATCCAGTAATCTCACCTCACACGAGACCATCTCAACCTCCACACCGAACCGCAGCTGAGAGCACTCTAGCGGACTAATATACAGCTTATTGATTATAGATCACCAATTAATCCACAGGTGGCTCTTGTCACCGAGCAGCACGCGACGAGTGCACGCGTCGCGAGCTGCCAGTCGAGCACTAGTCAGCACTAGTTATGCAATGATACACAGTCGTGTCGAGTCATGCTCACATCGCTAGAGCCATCGCATCGAGACCACTCGAACGGTCTTACGGTACTCTCAAGTCTGCTTAGTATTCTCAGCTACGGTCGACTCGCATTCGCGTTCTAAGTCTTTATCAAACGTACATCATCACGATCACTCATGCGGAGTGTATCACGCGGATCGCGGGTGCATAGCATTAGCTCACGGAGCTACGCTCTGATCGCGCCGTTTAGGTCTAACATCACCGACGGGCTTATCATTATACTCTTACCGTACTCTCACGAACTATCGACTTATCACATTGTGACGCATCATGCGACGTACTCAATAAATGACTGAGGCCTCTCACGGCCATTACATGACACTTCCGCGTTGACACGAACATTATTTAACACCTGTCTCCACCACGTCCTTTCTCAACGCTTTGCTCAACGCGAATCTCAAACAGAATGGTTATTTGAGAACGCATATAGGCTTTCATAGCGCACAAAGGGTTAAGGATGTCAGTTTGAATATAATTAAGGAATCTCTTCTGTTTGTTTATCGTCGTGTTGATCGGTCGGTTAGACGACGATTTGGTCGCTATGTGACATCCAATTAGGAGATAGCGTTAGCTCTAATAAACAAATCAAGTTATTCTACCTTTACGCGCGTTTGAGTGCACATCGTAACGTATATCGGAATATTTCTGTGATAGCTTTGTGCGTAAGAAACGTGTGTAAAGTGCATTACCTGCTATCACAAATTAATAGAGATTTATAAAGTACAAAGTATAGAGTGTATAGTTAATTCGATAAATATCAGTATATGCATACATATTCTTGTTCCTGCATATATTGTATTATTAATTTGGGTTAATATTGTTGCATAGTTCATATTGTTATTGTTCATACTGTTATATAGTTCAATTATATTAATTTTGGTAGATACATCATTGTTTTGTATATATTTATTGGTTCCCCTCGGGGTTACAATTTGTCTTGACAGATTCGCACCATTCCTCCATATCCCATTCACTCCTCTCTTCCCTCACTCACACCTTCTCCTTCCTTCCTACGCGCACGCACGCTTCCCTAACCTCTCTTCCCTTCTCGCTCGCACGCCCTCGTCTCGCACGCTCGCCTCCCTTGCTCCTCGCTCTCTATTTCTATCCCGTATACTTAAACTAGCCTTATCCTTCTAACTTACAATCTACTATTTACATGTGTCCGACTTCTGGTCCTTCCCATTTTTAGGCACGACCGTAAAGGGAGTGACTTATGCTATCGCCATCGCAAAAACCGTTCGTGTGTGTGTGTGTGTGTGTGTGTGTGTGTGTGTGTGTGTGTGTGTGTGTGTGTGTGTGTGTGTGTGTGTGTATGAATGTGTGTGTGTCCGTGTATATCCTCGATTTCGGAAAAACGGCTGAACCGATCGGGACGAAATTTGGCACAAAAATCAAGTACACTACTGTGAGTTGACAATAAGGGTTGTGAGCCGCCATCTTGCACCGGTACAAGATGGCGGGAAATTCAAATTTCGAATAAAATTTAATTTTGCCGGCATTCTGACGTTAATAACGACGCTGAGCCCTTTACAAACGATACAAAAATGAGAACTAACATTAATACTGTCTAAATTATAGGGCTCAGGCCGGAACGCAGTTTCGCTAATACAATAACGGTGACAAAGAAATGACGCAGTTCGGGACGCTTTATGCTATTCTTTTCCCCCAGGATGAGACAATTGTAACCAACAATGATCTTACTAAATTAGGCTCACTACAATTAGGCTTACTCTAATTAGGGTAATTGACTGGGGCTTACCGCTCAGGCGTCGGGGCCGGGCACGCACTCCGCTCCTCGATTTGCTTCCGTCCAGATACTCGACGGAAGGTAACGATAGGCAACGAGGAGGTAGCGTTAGATAATTTTATGATTACTAGGCAGCAACGAAAGCCAAGGCAGCAACAGAGAGCAATTGGAAAAAGGCAGCCAGGTAGTGCGAGTGGTGAGTCGCAAATGCCGCTAGCTTTTCGCGTAGTCGCGTGCTTGCCCGGCGTTATCCCCTCCCCTATCGATCGCGGATCGCTCGCATCGCTTATTGGTTTCCCACGCTGTCGATCATTTCTATTGGGGAATAAGCTCCTCGCCGCTCGGGATTGGATGACCGTCCCTCACGTGGTGGTCAGCGCGGGCCCCGGGAAGTTCGAACGTCGTCGGCGGCACGGATTGCTGTTGACGGGGCGGCTCCTCCTCTCGGACCGAGTGCAAGAGAGATGTCTCTTGGCGGAGGACACTCTGCTCGCCTCTCCCCCACGATGCGCCCTATCCTCCGGGGGTTTTGACCGGGGACAGGCGTCTTACCTGCTCCGGGGACTGCAGTTTCCCCGAGCGATGTCCCGACCTCGTGTCCAGGGACTCGCGCGGACGCCGTCTGCCTCGTGCTCCGGTGGACGGCAGGTGCCCTCCGCGTCTTCGGCTCTGCTCCACGCCGTTGGCCCAGCTATCCCTTCTGGGGGTTGCCCTTGGGTGCTGGCCCTGGTGTGGAGTGGCTCGCGGACGACTTGGCCGCTCCCTGCTGTACGTGGGTGTTCGACACCCTCCTCTGTCGAGACCCCGCGTCTCCTTCGTGGCGAGGGACCCGGCTGGGACGCGGTCTCCGTCGCAGCGCGGTATCCCCTTCTCCGCCAGGACCCGCACGTTGCCGCCTCGCTCCGTTAGGTGTAGTTGCTCGTACCGCTCGACGGGCTCTCCCGACCCAGGTCCGCGCCGCTCCCCGCGGTCTTCTTTTTTCTAGCTGTTTCCATTTATGCGAGCGATGTGCGATCGGGGTTACGGGTAACGCTTATTAATGCCTAATGTCGCTGGTCTTAACGGTTTTGGTTGGTTCGCCGGGAAAATATTTCTCATCCTGGGTTGCACTGGCTGGCTGCATCTCTAAAATAATGCTGCGTTAATATGTTCTCAAATATAGTAGGTGTCATTCTCATATAGTTAAAAAATGTTTCGTCATCTTGAAAACGCATTTCATGTACTAAGTTGTGCCAATCTCCTTGTTGTTGTTTTAACTGGAGGATAGGATGCATCCAATATTTTCTTCGTCTTTGGAATAACATATTTTGTGCCTTTTTTTTCTTTTCCCTTACATACAGGGTGGTCCGTTATAAGTTGGCACTAGCAAACATGCTTATAGAGCGGCTTAAAACAAACACAAAAGTCCTGGACCATTATTCAAAATTGGCAATATTAATCGAGTTATTAACTGTTAAAGATCAAAGGAAAAGGCGTCCGCCAAAACGGCAGCGGGAGGAGCGCTAGAGCCTCTGCGAGCTGTAGGACGGCCCAGTTTACCATCAAACAAATGCGGGGCGCGGCAAGGAGAAGAATAACGCAAAAGAAGCCGGCCATGCAGCGGCGTCTTATCCTTCCCCTTACCGCACCCCGAATTTGTTTGTAGGCAAACTGGGCCGTCCTACAGCTCGCAGAGGCTCTAGCGCTCCTCCCGCTGCCGTTTTGGCGGACGCCCTTTCCTTTGATCTTTAACAGTTAATAACTCGATTAATATTGCGAATTTTGAATAATGGTCCAGGACTTTTGAGTTTGTTTTAAGCCGCTCTATAAGCATGTTTGCTAGTGCCAACTTATAACGGACCACCCTGTATACTTGATGTACATGTATAAGTTTGGTTCGGATGCATTTAATTGTCCGGTTTCGATCACTTGCGCGCATTGCAGAAATGCTGCATTTCGCGGGCGAGCGCGACGCGAGCACCCGACGTTCTCAGGGGGTATGGCGCTTGAGCGAAGCGAAAGCGCAGAGGACTCTCTAGCATAGTTTAATATCTCAATACTTGAATTTTCAACAATTTCGAAACGGTTTGAAATTCGTGGGCGAGCGCGAAGCGCGAGTGCCGCGGTCGTGCCTATTGCGAAGCTTTTCTGCACCCGGTAAAGCGAGCGCGAAGCGCGAGCAAAGGCGATCTGGGGGGTTGGCGCTTGAGCGAAGCGAAAGCGCAGGGTGTTTACCCCCTAGTTGTACTCACATGCACGCGCCGGGTACGACGGTACATTAACTAAAAACATGCGACGGATAACGGTCGCGATGGAAGACGGTTCCGCGAGAACTGAGAAAGAACGCCGGGAGGCAAGGCGCGAAGAAAGTATTTTTTAGGTGTGTTCCCAAAAACGCCGGAGGTGTCTTTCTTCTCTCTGGTGACGGCGACAGCTGCCATCTGCGTTTGGCGCGATTGGCCGCCAGGTGACGCGGCTGGTCGCCACAGGGGCCCCCCCAGAGCGGACGCCTCGGATGAGGTGGTCGCGAATCTAACTCGCTTTATACCTGAAACAGAGGGTGTCGGAGGGGTGGAAGCAGGATCGGGCGGTGTTTCGAAGAAAGCCGGTTTAAGCCTCTCCGTAGTGACGATGGTCGGTCCCTCCTCGGTGAGGATCTTGCACGTTCGTGTGTCGATGCGTTCCAGCACTTTGTACGGACCTCGGTAAGGTGCTGTGAGAGAGCGTCGTATGTCCTGCGCCCACAGGAAGACGTGTGAACAAGCGTCTAAGGTCTTGTGCCGGAAGGAGTGTGCCTTGGTGTGGTACGTCGTGAGCGTCGGCCGTATACCGCGTATGGTGTCCCTCAGGCTCTTTACAAAGAGGCTTGGGTCCATTGCGGCTGGGTCGTCTAAAAAGTACTCGCCTGGCAGACGGAGTGTCGAGCCATATAGCAGTTCCGCTGGACTGGCGCCGATGTCCGGTTTGACACTCGTTTGGAGTCCAAGGAGGACGGAGGGCAGTGCCGTTACCCAATCCTGGGCGTCGTGGCACATGAGTGCTGTCTTGAACGCCCGATGCCATCGTTCAATTAGGCCGTTGGAGGCCGGGTGGTAAGCTGTTGTCCTGATTCGGTCACATCCGAACATTTTGGCGGCAGCGTCAAAGACGCGTAACTCAAACTGCATCCCTCTGTCCGTAGTGAGCATGGTCGGGCTGCCGTAGCGTGCTATCCACCCTCGGTATAGCGCTTCCGTGACCGTTTCGGCCGTGATGTCCTTCAGTGGGATTGCTTCTGGTCACCGTGTGTACCGGTCAATCATCGTGAGGCAGTACCTAAACCCCTGCGTTAGTGGCAGGATGACGAAGTCGAGGTGCACATGTCTAAAGCGCTCGGATGGGACAGCGATGTGTGCCGGTGCGTTATGTACTGTGACGTTTTTCACCCGGTCGTGCGACTAATTCGAGTCTTTCCCCGGGGAAGAGAGAGCGCGGTTGATCGGCGCCTCCGCGCGTGAGCGCGGAGGAGACTCGAACGGGATCCGGCGCCACACGATATTGGGTGTTGAGATAACCTTTGCGCGCACGCTAGTCTTCGGCCCTTCTCGCGGAAAACCCTTCGGAATCGACCTCGGAGTTGGGCGCCAGACGCCTCTGCGTCGAATTTCTAACCTGTAACCTACGATTCCGCTCCTACACCGATTCCGCGAGAAAATATTCCAAGACAGCTGAATTAAGCGTGACCCGTAGCTCAGAAGCGCCGAAGCGAACGGAGAGGGGCTGGGTCGAAGGTGCGAGAGAGCAGAGCAATAAAGTTAAAGCAAAGTTGGAAAACAAAGTAGTAACAATTTATTGAAGAGAATGAAGCGTGGTGAATTTGAACAGAAAATATGAGCGGGTGGTCGACTAGCGCAAGGCGGATTTATCCGTTGGAGCTCGCGGAGATCTTAGTCGCAGGGCGTACGATTACGGCCCGCGATTCGCACGCGTATCGCCAGTCGTATTCGCTCCGATATCGGTTCTAGGCGCCTCCAGGACGCGATTTATAAGTCGGACCGGAATAGGCCGGAAAGATAACAATAACGCCGTCGTGGAAATTAACGGAGCGCGGTTTCAACAATCGACCACCGAAAAGATAACGCAGAAAGTAATAGAGCTTGGAAAATAACAGAGAAATAGGATAGCAGAAATGTAAGCAGAGCAATTGAACTGTTTGGCGACGCAGCGGTTAAATCTCGCGAGATAACGTACGCGAGATCGGAAGGCCCCAAATGGAGCACCCCTAAGCAAGGCCTCGCGACCTTGATGGCGGTCGTTCAAAGTCGACGCTACGGTGTCGGTGTTCGGACGGTGATGCTTTTAACAATTCATTCCCGGGTGGAATTTACTGAGATGACAAAACTTACTGGTATGAGTTACATTGAATAAGAAAACAACGTTTTACTTCCGATCTCGCAAAATTATTACGGACAAGAAATTACGCGACTAAAAGAGATCGGAAGGACCTGCGTAACGAGCGGTACGAATAGAGCCCCCCAGGATGAGTCCTACTCTAATTCTTACTGAAGATTAGGTAACGGTTAGGTATCGGCAAATACAGAACATATGAAAAATTTGGTCTAGAAATCCCCAGTGGTGGTCACTCGCCTCTACTTGGGAAACGTCCCTGCGTCCAACTCGCCTACCTCCACCGGCCCTAGGCAACGGTGGGAATTACCGCGGTCCACGTCCCCGGCCCAGCCACCCTTGGCTATCTTCAGCCGAACCCGTGCCCTCGAGGACGGTTCCTCGAGGAGGACTCGACGAGTCCCTTCAGCGACCACCACAGAGAATTTTGGAGTGAGAACTCGCACTCACCATTCCGCAAAGAGGTATCGACTTCGGTCCCGGCAACGGCGGGCGGCACTCGCTTCTCCTTAGGGAATTCTAATTGGACACTTTCAGATAACACACTGTCTTAATAACAAAAGAAGTCAACTGGTCGTAGGTAGCTCCGGTCCGCAAGTGCCGGGCCCTTATTGCGAGTGCCGCTCCGTAACCACCGATACCCCTTCCACGCATCCTTAACCTAACGCACGCTAATTCTAATTGGCGAAATCGCCGATGACGTTGACGGGTCCTGGCTGCTCGGTGGCGGTCTCGGCAGGAGGCCGGTAGAGTTGAATCCTGGCGTGGCGTGCTGTCCCGGTGTTTAGCGAGGTAGCGCTGGTTGCTGGTATCCAGGGGCCGTGGCAGCTGGTCGTGGTGAAGTAGGCATCTTTGGGGTGTCCTTCTCCGCCTCCAACCCGCCTCGGTGCGCTCCTCCTCCACCCTCCAGGCCTCGCCAAGGTTAGGGGACGCGTCTTACCCGAGCCCGGGGCAGGCACACAGCTTCCCCAGGACCGTGCCACGTCTGACACGGTGCGGGCTCCGAGGACCTCCGTGGTCCTCGGGGACGGTGGATCACCCCTCCAGCGGTCGGCCGTCCTTGGACGTCAGCCTGGCGGAGCTCGTCGGGCCCCGACGGTTCGGGCTCGCCTCCTTGACCTGGTGTAGTGTGCTCCGCCCGCACCGGCCGCTGGTCCCCGTGATGTTGTGGGGTCGCCTCGACCTCCCCTCCATGGCTGCTCTCCGGCCCGTCCCTCCTCGGCTGCATCCATCGGCGGCGCGGACGGCTCGACGGCTCCTCGCCTCCGCCACTCGGCCTCAGCTCGAGACGCCGCTGCTTCGTCGATGCAGCCGGGGTACGCCGTGGTCCAGATGTTCGGGCTGCGGTTGCGCCACGCCGGTTCGCCTCCCCGTAGCCTCCGCCGTCCTTCCTGATCTTATTGCAGTCTCATTGGTGCAGGTTAGGATGCTCGTGCGATTTTGTCGTGAAAGAAGTTACATGCTTTACTTAAAGATATCGGCTACAAAATACGCGGCGTGACTCTAAATTAGAAAGGAAACGGTGTTACATTTTATATTCGCGCGGCTAGATAACGATTAAAACTATTGATTCTCAAAATGAAATTAATTGGACCCATCCTGGGCTTGCTCGATCTACGTGTGCTTTTTCCCCTCTTTTCGAGGTGCCGCCCCGGGGAAATTGTGCGTTGCGATTTGCAACGTCACAGTACATGGCGCCCGATTTTGGCGCGCTGGCACTGTAGGCAGGACCGGGCCCATTCGTAGATGTCCGAGCTCATCCTTGGCCATACGAACCGTTGTGCGATTAGTTGCTTCGTGGCGCGGCCATTGAGGTGCGCCAGGTCGTGTACCACCTTGAAAACGCGGTGCCGAAAAGTTGCCGGGATGTACGGACGTATATCCGTGCCGGTAATATCGCAGTAGACAGTCGTTTCGGAGCCGTCGACGTGGATCTTTCGGAGGTTGAAAGGTGCCGTCGTGGATTGCACCAGGTGCTGCAGCTCTCCGTCCTCTGCTTGTACCTCAGCGATCTCCGTTGTGGACACGATGCTCGGCATCAGTGCTGCGATTTCGGCCGCTACAGCACGCTCACGCATACAGACGCAGCGCTCGTCGGTGAGCTCGGAAGCGCTCGGGTCGCCGAGTGAGAGGGAGAGTATCTCTCGCCCTTCTCACTCCTCACTAAAGCAAGCCACGCTTGTTTCGTTTCGGCCGTCTCGCCTCTCGCGCGAACAGGCGTGAATTTTCCAAGTCCCGCGATTCGGCCGTCTGTAAATTTTCTAAGTCCCAGTAGAGGGGCTATACCGATTCTAATTCACAACAAAAGGATATCAAATTACACTTAGGTCATCAACCCCCCCCCCCCATTCGTGGAAGAGCACGATGCAAAAGTGATGACGTCATCACCACCACCCCCCCCCCCCCCCCGATTCGTGGAAGAGCACGATGCAAAAGTGCTGACGTCAGCACCCCCCCCCCCCCCGATTCATGGAAGTGGACGATGCAAAACTGATGACTCGGCGTCATATCATCGTCTCCCCCCACCCCGATTCGTGGAAGAGCCGTGTTCAAGGTCAGTCAGATCGAATATCTCCAAGAGCGCGATGCAAAACTGTTGACTCGGCGTCATATCTTCGCCTCCCCCCACCCCACCCCTCGTCTAGAAATTGTCCAAGAGCACGTGTGCAGCTGACGTTCAAGGTCGAATTCCTGGAAGAGTACGACGTTGCGGTGTAGAATTTCGTGCACCCCACCCCAGAATTCCTGTTGCGCAGTTGGAGACGATGCAGCGACCAAATTCCAAAACGATGCAAAAAAATGCTAACGAGGTGGTGTAACCGCCGCCGCCGCCGCCGCCGCCCCTTGTCTAGAATTTGTCCAAGAGCACGATGCAAAACTGCTGACTCGGCGTCACCCCCCCCCCCCCTCCTTCATAGCAGGATTTTCAAACTGGCACGAGCCTGCAAAATGACTCATCGTCGTATAAAGTTACAGCCGCGGATAATTTTTTCTCTCTTTTCCTCCAAATCTACCGCCATAGTTGACGCTCGTCCAACAGATCGACCATTTGGAAAAAAAAAACGTTCAAGGTCAGTCAGATGATGCAATCTCGAATTCTACGATGCAAAACTGCTGACTCGGCGTCATATCATCGCCTCCCCCACCCCCTGATTCGTGGAAGAGCACGTTGCAACGCGTTCAAGGTTAGTCATATCTCTAAGAGTACCCCCCCCCCCCCACCCCCACCCCCACCCCACCATAGCAGGATTTTCAAACTGGCACGAGCCTGCACAATGACTCATCGTCGTATAAAGTTACAACCGCGGATCATTTTTCTCTCTTTTCCTCCAAATCTATCGCCATAGTTGACGCTCGTCCAACAGATCGGCCATTTTGAAAAAATCTGCAAGCTAGCAGTTTTGCCCCACCAGTAACAGGTGCAAGCATTATAAAAGCCAATGATTTGCTCACAGACGAGCACAAAAAATGGAGCAAGATATTTGAAAGGGTGCGGTGTAAAGTGTCGTTAGAATTGTGAAATATGTATTCTCAAGTTACCGAAGAATTCTCCTGCAAGAGGAAATATCCATATTCGATGCGAGAAGAAGAAGAGGAGGAGGACAGAAAAAGATTTGCCGAAATGCGAAAAGCGCGTGATGAAATGTAAGTGCTTGAAGTATATTTACTTTGGACATGTACAAATATATTGAACTTAATGTATGGAGAATGATAGGCAGAAATATTAATTTTCAATTCATTATTTGTTCTAGAACCAGACTGCAACGTTCGATTAGAATTTTGGGTCGAAAGTATCCGCTGACAGATTCCTGCACAAAGTTCCATGATATTGGTATAAATATCCGCGAGAACAATTTCGATGTGCAACTGATTTTATCCGATAACCGCAACAACAACCTCGAATTGTGCATAACAACGTGGTCCGCAATTGTAGCCGACGGAGACAACATGTGCAGTTTCTTCGACGAGTCAACAAACACGCGCGACGACATTCATTTTGAAGATTTAAGTATCGGATTTGGGAAATTATACGACGGAAAAATAATTAAGTTTTACAAAGGAGATACATATATATCAATAATGCGAAACACGTTTAAAAAAATGATATGTTTAAATGATTCCATAATCGAATTGCATAAATTATTATACGATAAATTGTATTCGGTCGAACAAAAGTTTGAAGACTATGTGACGTTAGTTCGTAGATACAAGGGAGTTAAAATGTTCCCGGAAGTTACAAAATACATCAAAGAAAGCAACGTTTATGATCCCAAATCTATTATCGACTGTGAATTAGTAGCTTTAGGTATTCATATAATCATAGTCGCATCGACCCAATTGCCATGTCATCGATTCAAAGATTATTAAAAAATGATTTGCCTTAATAAACTATAATGCCAATTCATTGAATTTTTTCATTCGTTACAATCCTCTCTACCTACTTCCCTTATACGTTAAACGCCCCAATCCGTTTCCTTCCTCACTGTCAGTGGGGTTAGTGGTATCTTTGGCATAGTTCGTGGGTACTGTAACTCTGTTGTGCACTTCGCTCGTACTTGAAAATGACGGCGGAACGATCATATCACAGCGCTCTACAGTACACACGGAGCATCGTCATTTTACATTTGTATTATTCTCGAGGTCCTCTTGCAGCGAGAACTTCCTTAAATGTTTTTATAGAAATTTTTAAATGTTTTTATAGATGTTTTTAGCATTGACTTTTATGCCATACACATTAATTCTTTTGATTTACAGTCAAACGGTCGATCGAACGCTCCGTTGAACGCAAGAACGGTCGATCGAACGCTCCCTTGAACGCAAGAACGGGATTTTCCGATCGAACGATGCGTTGAACGTCCAATCGAACGATCCATTGAACGCTCCGTTGAACGGTCGAACGCTCCGTTGATCGCTCGAACGATCCGTTGAACGTCCAATCGATACACTTCCAAATAGGATTCTCACGTGTTTCGGATTACTTTGGCGTGGACGACCTCTCTTTCTACCTATATAAACACATGCATTTGGGAAAAAATTTTATTTCTTTTTGCACAGTGGCGCAATGTGCACGTTTCATCTTCGAATTATCAGCGAAAGGCTACGCATCAGATTACAAAAGATTTTCGTTTATATGCGCTGCTGCAGTTGAGTATCGATAGAAAGATATGGCACCGAAAAAAAATAGTAAGAAGAAGAAGTTACGCACACTTCCGATTGCAAAACGGGGTGGATTTCTTCCAGCACTAGTGCCTATTTTTGCGGGCCTATCGGCGTTGGGAACGGCGGCTGGTGGTGCGGCGAGTATCGCCAAGGCCGTTAACGATGCTTCCGCGACGCGCAGGACACTGGAGGAAATGAAACGCCACCATCGCATCATGGAAGGACGCGGACTTTATCTCAAACCGT
This sequence comes from Tiphia femorata, assembly GCA_944319695.1. Taxonomy (NCBI): domain Eukaryota; kingdom Metazoa; phylum Arthropoda; class Insecta; order Hymenoptera; family Tiphiidae; genus Tiphia; species Tiphia femorata. The sequence goes on along the minus strand of OX090902.1, from coordinate 2,878,709 downwards.
ACAAACGTGGAGGCGGAATTAAAAAAAAAAAAAAACGTCGCGAGAAGCGGTAAGGCTTCCGCAGGGTGCTACGACGAACGTACAATTACACGACTTGGCGCGAAAATTAAACGTCCCATCGTTTCGAGGTGTTTTTATGCGAACGGATTTACCTTCTAAATCGCACGTTAACGAATGCGGCATTGTGAACTTAGATAGCCTTGCAGACCCGGGAACACACTGGGTAGCGTACGTAAAGCGAAGTAATCGCGTAAAGTACTTCGATTCTTTTGGAAATTTGAAACCACCGCTAGAATTAATCAACTACTTCGGAAGAGACGCAACAGTTTTGTATAATCATACGCAGTATCAAAGTTTCGATAGCAGTGTGTGCGGGCAACTCTGTTTACGTTTTATCATCGAAAACATATAAAAATAGCCTCGATAAGTAAAGGTTCCACAGTTATAAAAATGTCGTTGACATTAACGTTAACCGGAAAGACTTCCGTGCTCAGCACAGACTATTTTCCACCCATTGAATTGAACGATGATAAGTATGAACTCGGACTCGTCGATTTTCAAGCATACAACGCAATACCGAATATCGACGGGACAAACAATAAATTTTATTTTGGCACCGATGGGGAGATAACGATTCCAGATGGCTCCTACGAACTCGAAGCGATAAATAGATACTTCCAAGAAAATATAACGAGCAAAAAAAGGACAATCATTCTCCGCACAAATAACAACACTTTGAAGAGCGAAATATACAGCGACTATACTATCGACTTCACTAGGCCCAATAATATTGGACCGCTTCTCGGGTTTTCAACGTATCGCGTATTAGAAGCCGGACAATGGCACGTGTCGGATATGCCGGTAAATATTATGAAAATAAACGCACTGAGAATCGAATGTAACGTCACAACTGGAGCGTACTACAATGGACGATGCGTTCACACGATTCATGAGTTTTCGCCGCGCGTGCCGCCGGGATATAAGATCTCGGAATGTCCTTCAAACGTCATTTACCTTCCTGTCACCGCAAGAATCATCAATCACCTTAGCGTACGCATTACCGATCAAAACGATAATTTGGTAAACTTCAGAGGAGAAGAGGTGACGGTCAGACTTCATGTTAGACGGTGTATTAAATAACACCGTTATATACACAACACATCGAATATTTAACGATCTGTAAAGTAAAAATAATTAATGCCAAAAATTGTTCAACATAATGTTGCTGTACACGGAGACAACGATCAACAGTCGGAACGCCCAATCGAACGCTCCGATGAGCGCTCCTTCGAACGCTCGATCGAACGCTTCATCGAAAGCACAGTCAAACGCGCCGTGGAACGTTTCATTGAAAAACACGTTCGGAAATGGGTGGAACGAGAAATGCAAGTGCAAACGCGCCAACTGCTTTTACGACAGCAACAATTACAACAACAATTGCAACGACAGCAAAAGTACAGATAATCGTGTATTAAACGATATGAATTTTCTGCAATCATTCAGTAGGAATAGTGATCCCAAACGGAACGCATCGCAAGATTTGCGCAAGGAAAACGTGCAATTTCTAGAATCGTTGGGATTTGCAGTTAAAAAAGGAAACGATGGATCCCTTGAACGTTGGTAGTTTGCCGATCTCCGACGATCGAATTACAAAGATTGAATTACACAGTTATAGCCCCTACGCTAATACAACATTGGGGAATAATGATGAAATACGGATTCCTATCCAATAACAAGATTTGTACACGCTTCCTAGCGAAAGTTACCTTTACGTCGAAGGAAAACTCAGTCTCAACGATGGAAATGCCACAGATGCAAAAGTCGAACTTGAAAGGAATTGCATAGTATTTATGTTTGATGAAATCCGATATGAATTAAATGGCGTGGAGATTGATCGATGCAAAAACGTCGGAACAACAACTACGTTGAAGAATGGAATATCACTGTCAAAGGGAAAATCAACAATACTCGAGAACGCTGGTTGGATAGAGACGCGTAATGTAACAGGCTACTTTGACTTTTGCCTGCCTCTGAAAATGCTACTGGGTTTCTGCGAAGATTACAAACGCATAGTGATCAATGCGCATCACGAATTGATTCTGATTCGATCGCGAGACGATAAAAACGCTGTTTTTGGAACAGATGGTGCAACTTACAGTTTGCAATTACACAAGGTACAGTGGAGGGTCCCGCACGTCACCCTGGAAGAAAGACACAAACTTTCGTTGCTACGCATCCTTGAGAACGGTACGCCCGTAACTATGAGTTACCGTTCCTGGGACTTATACGAGTATCCAATGTTACAAACGACCACTAATCATACATGGAGCATTAAGGCGACAACGCAATTGGAGAAGCCGCGATACGTGATATTTGCCTTACAAACGGATAGAAAAAACAAACTGACTAGGCGTATCTGCAAATTTGACAACTGCAAACTCACTAATTTTCGCCTATTTTTAAATTCGGAATCGTATCCGTACGATAATTTAAATCTTGATTTTGACAAAAATAGATACTCCGTCCTGTACGATATGTATGGGAAATTTAAAAAATCGTATTACGGTGCGACTGACTGCAACGGTGATGACGAACCTGCGTATGATAAATCACAATTTTTCATCTATGGTCCGTTCGTCGTTATTGATTGTTCGCGCCAGATTGAATCGATCAAAAGCGCTACAGTCGATGTAAGAATCGATTTTGAATGCGCCGACAACGTGCCCGAAAGAACTAGCGCTTATTGTCTAATCATACACGATCGCATCGTGGAATATAATCCATTGACCAACGTAGTACGCAAACTCTCTTAAGCGACACGATGTTCGATTCATGCGGAAAGAAAACGAGAAGTGCAACAGCAGCAGTTAGTAATATCAACGCAGTAGCGTGAGACATCAGAGCCGTATTTCTAATGTAGTGCGCAAAATCTCCTAAGCGACAAGTTGAAGGGGAAACAGGTGTACTTTATATGAGTCATTTCATCGTGAAATTTATTTAGTCGTTGTCAACAATCCTAATCGTCAAGATGGAACTACCAATATTCGTGGATATTCAAGGGTTCCAAAGTGATACGAACGAGTTTTTCGTAAAAGAACTTGCTATTTTACAAAATGGGAATCGTCTACAGTGTTTCGATTTTGCACCACCGTTTCGAAAAAAATTTCTATCGAAAGCGGAATCGCGGAAAGTGAAGTGGCTGACGCATAACCATCATGGATTCGAATGGGACGATGGCGCAGTGCCGTACGCAAGCGTTCGAGAGTGTGTAGCACGGTGTTTTAAACGGAATAGTAACCAGGTTGTGTACGTGAAAGGGTTGGAGAAGGAAAAATGGCTAAAGAAAATGTACAATGCCATCAATCCGATTAATATCGAGACCTTGAACGAGGACGACGATTTGTCGAATTTACCGACCAAGATCCGAAACGTCGAAGAGGACACCAACAAACATATGGCGTGCATCGTGCACGACGGAGCATGCGCCATGAGGAATGTGAAGATCCTGCAAGAATGGTGGCTAAGGAAGAGGAAGGAGGAGGAGGAACGTGATCAGCTGTGCCTAGAACACTATAACAGGCCAGGGGATCGTATACACATCGATGGTCCTCCACCCCCGAAAAATAAGTGTCGCGAATGTATCCAGAGAAAGATAGATCGAGCGGAAGAAGATTGCGAGAGCGACGATGCATCGGAGGTGTCGAAATGAGTGTATACCGCGGAAAAAAGCCAAAATCGAATGATATCTGCCTTTTGTATTCTTTTTAAAATAAATATATATATTTATTGTTTAACTTCTTCTTATCATGACCCCTCTCCTCCCCATGAACAATATAAATTCGATAAGCTCATCCACCGTTCAACCTTTTGCAATCTCTCTCTTCGAGCGACTACCGTGTAGAACTTATAAGGCGATTCCTCGAACGTAATTGCCATTGCATCGGCGACATGCGTTTCGCAAAGCAGCCCTGGTCTATTCGCGTTCGCAACTTAGACGCTAGATCGATGCGCGTGGATATACGTCAACGACACGGGCCTCTCTTGCCGAATACGATACGCGGCATAATATGCGGACCGTCGAATTGCGGGAAAACGAATGTCGTGATTAGTCTGATCGAGAGTCCGAACGGCGTAAAGTTTGATAACGTATACGTCTACTCAAAATCATTGCAACAACCAAAGTACAAATATCTCGAACAAGTCTTGGCTAATGTTCCCGAAATCGGATACTTTCCATTTTCAAATAACATCGACGTCGTGCCTCCAAACGAAGCGTTGCCGGATTCGGTGTTTATATTTGATGACGTTGCGTGCGACAAACAGAACGTGATAAGAGAATATTTCGCTATGGGTAGGCACTCGCGCGTGGACTGTTTCTATCTCTGTCAAACTTACACGCGAATACCGAAACAATTAATTCGCGACAATGCCAACGTTCTGATTGTGTTCAAGCAGGATGGCACGAATTTAAGGCACATTTACAACGATCATGTAAATACGGATATGTCGTATGCTCGTTTTTGCGAATTGTGTGCGCGCTGTTGGCAAAGCAAATACGGTTTCGTACTAATCGACAAGGACAGCTCAATGAGACATGGCCGTTACAGAAGAGGATTTAACGAGTTTGTAATTTTCTAAACGACTCAGTCCTTTGACGGAACGCTTTGAGTGCAGGCCTCACCGCAGATGCAAGTATCGAAAATGAGCGATATTAGGGAAGCGAGTAAAATTGCACAAGCTATAGCTGAAACGAGCGATATTATTCGTAAGAAACGTAGAGCTCTCAAGTCGGAAGGCATCGACGATGAACGAATAACGGAGAAACGCCTAAAGCCCGATAGAACCCTTACAACGAATTATGGAAAATACATCTCATCGAGTCGCGGTGGAATCGGCGGTGCCATCCGCGAAGATCGAAGAACCGCAAGCAAAATGTGATTTTCAAGCTTCGACGCCAACACCAATTCTTCTTAATCCTCAAAGCTCGCAAACTATAAGAACTCGCCTTTTCTCCGACCCTGGCACTTCTTCAGATCAGCAGATAGAACACGTACAGAGAGAACGCGCTTATTCCAATGTCCATAATGAAGCGCCGATGGGTGCGACTGAAACGTATGGTGACACTGACGAAGACAGCGATGTTTCTATGCAACAATTTTGGAACACGCATAACGATAGCATGCGTAGTCACTTCGCTAATAATCTAGGACCCTTGGCGGCGAAATATTGTATATTCGTTTGCTCTTTACCGATAGTGAGAAAAAAATAGACGATGTCTACGGGATATACCTAAAAAATAACACACTAATGCTGGGTAATGCCGTTTTTGACGTAAATAAAAACGACGATGTGCTAATAAATGGGACTAGGTACAAGGGAACAAATGGCTTGTACGAATTGTTGTTTATGAGAATGCCCGACGACACTTTGTACAACGAAGCAGACTTACGCAAGTACGCGGACATATTAAGATCGACGAATGCTCATAGGCGCAACCATCTGGCGGCGGGACCAGTAAAAAGTAACAAAGGTTACAAGTATAAATCTATCATCTCTTCGTTTAAGAGCAAACGATCGGGAGGTAGGTTGGTACCGCTTGATAAAGTGGTTAACGACAACGCAGTGGACTATGTGCATTGGAATGAACCGAACGAGCTCGTCGACAGATTGCGCCTTCTCCTATCATCGAAATCCGCCGGACATACGGGACACGACAACGAAATTGTTTCCATAATCGAAGAACTTCGCGAAGCTGGGTTGATTATAAATTGACGCGTCTGCAGAGCTCGACGTTAATCTACGGAAATGAAGAAGGAAGAAAAGAGCGGCCAAATTACGGATGAAAAGAGACAGCTGGTGAAGGAGCTACACGCGCCGGCGAGACGTAACTTTATACGGAGACGAGTCATCGTACGTGGTTACGACGATCTCTGGCAAGCGGATCTCGTAGATATGCAGCTGTATGCGCGAGTCAACGGTGGTCACAACTACATACTCACCGTCATCGATGTCTTATCTAAATACGCATGGGGAGTAGCGTTGAAAACCAAAAATGGGAAAGAGGTTGCCAATGCTTTTCTCCGTATTCTAAAGGATGGAAGAAAACCGAGGCATCTCCAAACGGATAAGGGAACGGAATTTTATAATGCGGAATTTCGAGCTCTTATGAAAAAATACGATATAAATCATTACTCTACGTACAGCGTAATGAAAGCGTCCATAGTGGAACGTTGGAACAGAACCTTGAAAAACAAAATGTGGCAAAGTTTTACGCTGAATGGAACCTACAAATGGACGACTATTTTATCGACACTGGTCTCCGATTACAATCGTAGAAGACATCGCACCACCGGGATGCGCCCCGTGGACGTGACACCGAGACACGTTGACGCGCTCTTATCGTCCATATATTCCAACGTAAAGATCGCAACTCCGGGAAAGTTCAAGATCGGGGATTACGTGCGAGTTAGCAAACATAAGACTCTCTTCGCGAAGGGTTATACGCCGAATTGGACGACCGAAGTTTTCACAATTATTAAAATCCAGCGAACCAATCCTGTAACGTATCTCTTGCAAGATATGCAAAATCGTCCTCTTACCGGCGGATTTTACGATTGCGAGCTACAAAAAGTAAAGAATCCCGATGTTTATTTAGTAGAAAAAGTTTTAAAAAGAAAGGGAAATAAATGTTTCGTCAAATGGCTGGGATTTGATTCGTCGCATAATTCATGGATAAGCTCGGATAATGTTTTATAATTGTACGTAATAAAAATATTTTACAAAGATAATTTTTTTTTCATTTGCTTTGGCGGTAACGATAATACTCCTTCACATGCACTGGACGCATAATGACAGAGTCTGTAGGATTATTTATTAATTTTGTAATGCCCCCAGGGCAATGTTCCTGTGGATTCCGCATCGATATAACGCTTGTCGTCATACGGACTAAGAACCTTTTTCTTTTCCGATATGGAGTATACATTGTGTAATTTCGAGCGAATGCACCTTTGTTCGCGATACATTTCCATTTGCTCGTGCAAGCAGTGGACATAATCATCGAAGCAGATAGATTTGCTAATTACATTATGTTTGACACCTTTTACTTTTTTCGTGTCTTTCCTACCATCTACGCGCAAAGCATACATCTTCGATCGAAGTCCTACAAACTCAGTCATTATGCGTCCATTATTCTCGTCTTTCATTAATCCCGGCACTTTCTTATTCGCTCTTGGCATACCGTATACATTGTCATCGTCGTAGTCGCTCGTGTCAAACCGATGTATATCGCGTTTCATTACGTCATATATGTCGTCGCACTCGAGCTCGTAAATGAGGCTGTCCGTGTCGGTGTACATTATCTTGCAACGCTCTTTAAATTCGGGCCAAATATAATTGTGATGGAATTCATACAAACATGTTTTCGATATATCCAGAATACACATACCAACATAAATGGGCTTCTTAAATATGATTTCCAATTTTCGTAATTCTATCGCGACTAAGTTTTCCGTAAAAATAGCTCTGCTATGGAAATGTGGTTTTGCAATGAGAGCATCTGCACCGTATCTACCTTCCCATTTCGTCACTAACTTGACATCAACGTGCTTTCGAACGTTCTCCATGGTTTTACCGAAAACAGCGTTATTCATTAATTTAAATAAATTTTTTTCAAAATCATTCATGGCTGCAGTTCGAAGCCGCGTATTTAGATCAATGTACTTTTGAAGCCATGGAGATTGCTTAAATCGCAAGATGCGATGGACTTTGGTGAGTTTTAAACCGTGTCTTATACATTGTTGTAGATTGCCATAGTGAATGACGTAACGGGTCTTAGCCTGCACCGTAGCGAGTAGTTTCTCGTGTTTCCCTGCGGGAGGTTTTTCGCGCGTTGGACAAAACGGTAAATCGGCATGTCTGTCGTGCAACTCTGTTGGATACTCCAAATCGACTTCCAAAATGTATCCAACGTCCGAAGTTTGAGATATTGCGCAAACGTCGAAATTTTCGATTTCATTATCGTGCAACCACGTAAATTCGCCGTAAGGTAGATACTGCGACATTGCCCACCCGTACAAATTATTAACGTCGAAATATATCAAATATCGCGACGGTTCTTCTGCATTGTATGAAACCATGTATTTATTATTGGCCTTTGCATATCTGTGGGAACATTGACTCAAACCGCCGCGAATGCCGCGCTCTACGAAAAGAAGCATATCGATATCAGTTAATAATTCTAACTGTATACGAGTATACTTTAACATCGCATCCCACGTGAAGCCCGGCAACGTATAATAATAGGCCGGGTCCAGCCCGTAACTTTGCAAACAACTGTTACGAAAATTTTCAAAAATGTCGGCGAGCAATAAAACGTCAGTTTTTAAATATAAATCACTGTACTCGCCGAGCGTAGTTACGTTAAAACTGCGCCACACCTTCGCCGCGTGATCGTAATCCTCTTCCGACACATTACAGTCGTTCAACTGATTGTAAAATTTGTCGCGCGTCGGTAATGCAGTCTCATCCAATTTTTCACAGTTGTCTATATAGTCATAGGAAAATACACCCTTCCGCGTCAGCAGATCAAATTTTCCGTCGTTCAAATAATTAAATTGCGATCGTAAAATCGTCATGTGATCTTTCCTCATATACGAACTTAATTTATCCAAAGATGAGTTTAGAAATTTAAACGAATCTATAAATCGAAATTTAATTTTGGAAGATTGTACTGTCTTGATGAAAGAGATGTATTTTTCCTTTGTAATCGGTAATACTGAAGTATCTCCCTCAAACGCGGTTGCCAGTTCTTTGATAATAAAATGTGCATCGTATCCCGTTAAATTATGAAAAACTACTGGAACGAAATGCGTATTCTTGTAATTTAGGTTGCACGCCTGATGGGCTGGACCGCGATAACGACCCGTAAAATGGCAATGGTCGCGCACCTTTGTTCCGTCTATGTCGAACGGTTTCCCACAAATATGACAATGCGTTGCTCTCTTATAATTTTCCACTTCGACACTTGTCAGGACATTCATTGGCACAATATTATTGAATATCGGTGCTAATTTCTCAACAAGCTTTTCGAGTTCTCGTACGAACCACATAGCGCAATCTGAACCGCGATACATACCATATTTGCACATTGACGAGTCATACGCACAATGAAAATAATATCCTACGCTGTATGCCTCGTGCTGCTGATAGACGCGGTTGTGGTGTTCGTGAGCGGTCTCATTCGCATTTATCCTTCCCAGCATACATTCAAAGTCCGCGTACACGATGAATGGATGTCTCTCGCGATGATGAACATTGTCAAATTTTAACAGATTATTCTCGCTTGATGGTAAAATGATGGCACAATCATTGAGGTCCTTGCAATCCTTAGTGTGGCGCTGTAACTTCTCTTCGGTAATAAAATAATGAAGACATCTGTATATGAAATAAGTCACTCCCTTTACGGTCGTGCCTAAAAAGACGAATCATTAATATAACTAGGGGGTAAACCCCCTGCGCTTTCGCTTCGCTCAAGCGCCAACTCCCCAGATCGCCTTTGCTCGCGCTTCGCGCTCGCTTTACCGGGTGCAGAAAAGCTTCGCTTTTCTGCAATAGGCACGACCGCGGCACTCGCCCACGAATTTCAAACCGTTTCGAAATTGTTGAAAATTCAAGTATTGAGATATTAAACTATGCTAGAGAGTCCTCTGCGCTTTCGCTTCGCTCAAGCGCCATACCCCCTGAGAACGTCGGGTGCTCGCGCTTCGCGCTCGCCCGTGAAATGCAGCATTTCTGCAATGCGCGCAAGTGATCGAAACCTGACAATTAAATGCATCCGAACCAAACTTTTACATGTACATCAAGTATATACTTTATGCATGATTATCTTTAACCATTCGGAAATTACGAAAATTGAAATCTTTAATCCAGTATTCCGCCGAAACGCCTGCACGGATTCAGAAAAAGTTTGGCATGTAGTTCAAAAATATACCCATTTGGTACCACGAAACTTATGCATGGTCATCTTCAACCGTTTCGAAATTACGGGATTTTCAAACTATAATTATAAAATAAAATAGTAGATTAAAGACTTGAAATTGGCACCATTTCGAAATGGTTGAAGATGACCATACACAATGTTTCGTGGCACCAAATCAGTATATACTCCATGTGCATGCCAAATTTCGTCCTAATCCGTTCAGCCGTTTTACCGGAATACTGGATTAAAGACTGAAATTTGCTTAAAAAAATCTTTAATCCAGTATTCCGGCCAAACGGCTGAACGGATTTGGATGAAATTTGGCATGCACGTGGAGTATATACCCATTTGGTGCCAGGAAACTTTATGTATTGCCATCTTCAACCGTTTCGAAATACCGGCAAAATTAAATTTTATTCGAAATTTGAATTTCCCGCCATCTTGTACCGGTTCAAGATGGCGGCTCACAAACCTTATTGTCAACTCACAGTACTGTACTTGATTTTTGTGCCAAATTTCGTCCCGATCGGTTCAGCCGTTTTGCCGGAATACTGGATTAAAGACTTAAATTTGCTTAATAAAAATCTTTAATCCAGTATTCCGGCCAAACGGCTGAACCGATTTGGATGAAATTTGGCATGCACGTGGAGTATATACCCATTTGGTGCCAGGAAACTTTATGTATAGCCATCTTCAACCGTTTCGAAATGCCGGCAAAATTAAATTTTATTCGAAATTTGAATTTCCCGCCATCTTGTACCGGTGCAAGATGGCGGCTCACAAACCTTATTGTCAACTCACAGTAGTGTACTTGATTTTTGTGCCAAATTTCGTCCCGATCGGTTCAGCCGTTTTTCCGAAATCGAGGATATACACGGACACACACACACACACACACACATACATACACACACACACACACACATACACACACACATACGAACGGTTTTCGCGATGGCGATAGCATAAGTCACTCCCTTTACGGTCGTGCCTAAAAATGTGCGCATATGTATACTGATATGTGGTGCTGATATAATACATACCTGTCGCATATGTGAGTTTTATGTCCGTACTTACTGAGCTGATTCGAGACGAGTCGAGATAGGTTCTTGATCCATGCAAAGTGATATGTATTCTGGGTGGTGCGGAACATTAACAGATTTACGTGACGAGATCTTTTATTAGTCGTGAGTCGCAGTGGAGTACACCTCTTCGAATCCGTGTCCCAGCAGTAGACGTTTATCGAAACGTCGTTTTGACGTTCGAATGTGGGCACTTGATTGAGCGTTACGGGAAATGTGATTCCTTCCAAATTTAAAACCGTGCTATATGCAGGATACCGCGATGCTCGATGAGCGTTTATATCTGCTGGATATAATGCAGCCACTACTGATCTGGCAAAACAGGCGTTATCGTTGGCAACCACATTTACCACCGCCCTTTTAGCCTTGATGATTGGTGGCAAATCGAGGTAGCAACCGGCATGAATAGGATTGCATTTGTTGATGTTAACCATCAAATGTATTATCCTTGATAAAGCCCATCCACTGTCGCGTTCCTGAAATTCTTCTAGCGAGGTCAAAACTGGATTTAGCACGGAATTGTTGTACCACTCGTTCAAGTCTGATGTTGGCCATAATTGTTTGTTTTTAACACTGAAACTTTTCACATCACTTTGATCGTTCATGACGAAGTCTCCGTAGAACACTGCATTCACTTTTATGCACGTATTTTTTTTAAACACTTCATTTATCTGTTCAAATACTATTGTCTTAGCATCTTCCAAGAAGTGTCGCGGATCGATATGTTCACTGTTAATCACAATTCCCGTGGTTATTCGGTTTGCAAAAGCTGTTTCCACGTTCTCCCAAATAAGCGATGACGCGCGTGATTGGTCGATTGTTCCGTAACCTTCACCCGATTTCACAGATCCGGGCAAAACCGCTCTGAGTGACTTCAGTTTTGCAATTTTATCTGTCAAAGAAATTCGTGCTCCAATCGTCAAATCCTGTCCAATTTGTAATCGATCCACGATTAATTGGATACACCAATTGCATTGCGACAACCATGCATCGCGAGCATTGGTATTATTAATATTGGCAACGCTTTGCGTTAAGAGTTGAACCTTGCGTCGAAGTTCTTGCAATAAGACCGCCTCCATATCTCTTACTTGTACAAAGAGCGCTAAGAATGAGATGTTGCTCGCTTAACGGCGTATGATCACAATGATCTATCTCCTTTCAAATATCTTCCTCCGTTTTTTGTGCTCGTCTGTGAGCAAATCATTGGCTTTTATAATGCTTGCACCTGTTACTGGTGGGGCAAAACTGCTGGCTTGCAGATTTTTTCAAAATGGCCGATCTGTTGGACGAGCGTCAACTATGGCGATAGATTTGGAGGAAAAGAGAAAAAAATGATCCGCGGTTGTAACTTTATACGACGATGAGTCATTGTGCAGGCTCGTGCCAGTTTGAAAATCCTGCTATGGTGGGGTGGGGGTGGGGGTGGGGGGGGGGGGGGGTACTCTTAGAGATATGACTAACCTTGAACGCGTTGCAACGTGCTCTTCCACGAATCAGGGGGTGGGGGAGGCGATGATATGACGCCGAGTCAGCAGTTTTGCATCGTAGAATTCGAGATTGCATCATCTGACTGACCTTGAACGTTTTTTTTTTCCAAATGGTCGATCTGTTGGACGAGCGTCAACTATGGCGGTAGGTTTGGAGGAAAAGAGAGAAAAAATGATCCGCGGCTGTAACTTTATACGACGATGAGTCATTTTGCAGGCTCGTGCCAGTTTGAAAATCCTGCTATGAAAGGGGGGGGGGGGGTGACGCCGAGTCAGCAGTTTTGCATCGTGCTCTTGGACAAATTCTAGACGAAAGGGCGGCGGCGGCGGCGGCGGCGGCGGCTACACCACCTCGTTAGCATTTTTTTGCATCGTTTTGGAATTTGGTCGCTGCATCGTCTCCAACTGCGCAACAGGAATTCTGGGGTGGGGTGCACGAAATTCTACACCGCAACGTCGTACTCTTCCAGGAATTCGACCTTGAACGTCAGCTGCACACGTGGTCTTGGACAATTTCTAGACGAGGGGTGGGGTGGGGGGAGGCGAAGATATGACGCCGAGTCGACAGTTTTGCATCGCGCTCTTGGAGATATTCGATCTGACTGACCTTGAACACGGCTCTTCCACGAATCGGGGTGGGGGGAGACGATGATATGACGCCGAGTCAGCAGTTTTGCATCGTCCACTTCCATGAATCGGGGGGGGGGGGGGGGTGCTGACGTCGGCACTTTTGCATCGTGCTCTTCCACGAATCGGGAGGGGGGGGGGGGTGATGACGTCATCACTTTTGCATCGTGCTCTTCCACGAATGGGGGGGGGGGGGGGGGTTGATGACCTAAGTGTAATTTGATATCCTTTTGTTGTGAATTAGAATCGGTATAGCCCCTCTACTAGTCCCAGACGCGCAGGCTATACACAGAAAAAAAATATCGTAATTATTAAGAAATATTTTTTCAAATATGTACAATGCATCTATTCTTTTAAAATAAGTATTTTTATTTATTTAAATAAATACTTAATTTAAATAAATAATTGCATTGCATACATTTAAAACATATTTTTCTAATATTACGATATTTTTTCAGTGTACGCATGTCAAGTATATGAAAGAATCAAATATATATCCACATTAAAATTCTCGATGATAAAATTTTCTCACAATGTCATTAAATTAGGAACTTTAATTTATATCATTTAGCAATTAACCTCTACTCTCTATCAATACTCGGAATAAGCTGAAGTCAAAGGGTACTGGACAGTCAATAATTGATTTTCTATTTCGATATTTGTGTGTAAGAATATTATTCTTTTGGAATAATTTGTGAAATTATTACATTTAAACTAAAAATATGACCATCCAGTTGCCTTGTTAATACAAATCCCACTCTTTGCCAGAAACGTGGACGGAATAAAATTTTGCAAGTAGTAAACACTCGTTATAATTAATATCACAACTGAAATTATACGAAAAACATTCTCAGGTATATTGTAAAGTGTAACAAGTGCAATGCAATAAAACTATTGTGCATATTTTCTATAGAGTTTTGCTACCGAAGAAAAAAATATTGCAATCCATATTACTGCTCGATGGAAACCGCGAGAAGGTGGTGGTTTCTTCCATCAGGCGGAAATGTTGAAAATTGTCTAATAACTCGCTTACAAAACAGAGCTCTTATTGACAATTTTCTACATTTCCTAGGGAATGGGGGAATGGCGGGAATAAAGGAAATGCGAAGCAGAAATAAAAAAAATATAGGTACTTTACGCAGCAAAAGAAAAAGCTACAGTATTTGCCATTGCGCATGCATTTGCAAAAAAGAAAAAGAAAGAATCCCAAGAAGTATGTACATCACTACTAAAGCAATCTTACAGCCACCAAGCAAGTGAAGCAGTAAATGAACATTTGATAAGTTAAACATATTAACTCGGTTTATTGCAACTTTCTTCATTTTAATGTCACAGCAATAAGCATATGCTGTAAAATTAAAGTGTAGAGAGTAACGAAACGTTGATTTAATCATTTTAACTTATGAGATACTCAGTTACAAGTCTGAGGACGTACAGGGAATATCTTCGTCATCGTTAGCAAATAAATGTAAAAACTTGGTATCATGCGCGACTCTAATTTTATATAAATTTTCGGATGACATAAGAGCTAAATGCCGTGCATCAACTCTCATGGTCCGAGCCGTTTCTCCTCTCGCCCTTAGACATGATTTGAACACGCACAAAGCTTGAACATGAATCGCAGAAAGTGAGTTGCGTTTCTTTGTTTTAATGTCTGTCAACATGGAAAACAATCTTTCGGCATCGGCATTAGAATTCGGAAGTGATCGCACTGAATTAACTAATTTAGCACATGTAGCATATTTAAATTTTCCATTCGCGTCTTTAACCGCCATTATGGTTTTCCATGCATCGTCAAATTTTAAAGCAGTAATTTTTGCTTTTTGCTCTAATGAGAAATCCAGAGTTAAGGATTGCCATTCTTTCGTTAAAATCTCCTCATCGAATCCGCCGAATCGTTTGGCAACTATTAAAACATCCTGAACCGATGTATTCGGTTCATTTTGTTGAAATTGCTGCAGAGCAATGGTTGGTTCAAAAACCGCCAATTTCCTCAGAAATTCCTCTTTGACAAAAAGTCTCTGACGAATTTCTTTTGCAGCGATGTCGTAAAAGGCGTAAACTGATTTGACAATTTCCCTCTGACCATCTTCATCTAATTGATCAAGAAGTTCTTGGCAAGATTGCCCAACCATTACACGATCAGGAGATAGCCGATTTAATTCTAATAATGGATTAATCATACCGTCCTCAACAAAATTTAACAATGGAGATTTAACGACGTTAGTTAGGACGGTTCTCAACAAATTTACCGCGGCCGATTGCAATTCATAAACTTTTGTTTCGCGAGTTTGGAAAGATGCATTAAATTTGTGAAATATGTTCAAAATATATTCAAGAAATAAAAGATATGCTTGAATCTCTGGATTTTGCATCATTGAAAACAAAGTCGCCACAGTCTTTGATTTCTCGCACAATTGCTCCTGTTGCAAAAATTTCAGCAGTGCCTCCCAATTTTCGTTTAGTCTTGCCACGCAAGAATGGCGTGAGAGCCATCGCGTGTCAGACAATTTTAAAATTTTTCTATGTTTGTCCTCACAATTAAAAGAAATCTGAAATTGCCGAAAAATACTTTCGCGTGTGGGACTGCTTGAGACAAAAGATGCCACTTTCCGCATAAGTTCCTCGCATGCAACAGGAATTGCACTGCATGCAGCATTAGCTACTAATGCTGATGCGTGGCACGGACAGGGCATAGTTATCAACTTTCTGCAATAGTTTTCCAATTTTGTTTTAAAAGATTTATGCTTTCCTGTCATAACGGAGGCGTTATCACAAGAAAGAGCGAGAATATTTTCGAACGGAATTTCTTTTTTCCACATTATGTTTTTAAAAGTTGTAAGCAGTTTATCGGCAGAACAACCGTCTATCTCACCGTCTAATTGAATTAATTCAAATAATTCCGTTCGAACATCCAAAGTCTGAGGGTCGACATATCGAACAAGAAACGTCATTCATTTTTGATTCGTTATATCCGCGGTTTCATCTACAAAAATCGAAAATTTAGTGTGTCGTAACACTTGAACCAAACGTTCTTGCTCGCGAGCATGCAAAACATTAATTAATACCTGCGATGTCTTTCTGCGATTCATATTCACGTTTTTCAAGACAACGCTATCTTCAGCGAGATCTTGAAACAATGTCAAAATCTTCTCTGCCGTTTGAAACGGAATATTATGTTCGGCAATGAAAGCAGCATATTTAATTTCCGCGATTTTTTTCCTATCTTCAAAAGACAGAGACGATTTTTCAGCTGACATGTTCAAATCTGAATCGAGGTTTCTTATCTGACACTCAGAAACATGTTTCTTTCTATCAGAATGCCGCTTAATTTCATGAAGACCGCACCGAAGCTTTACATTGCAAAAGGAATAAAAAAAACTGCTTGAATCGCCCGGGATTTCCTCCAGCTATGGCTTGAATTCTTCACATTCAAGCTATGGTTGGAGAAATTTCCTCTGGGGTGATCCATTTGCATTTGATGTTGTTTCTTCGAGGCAATTGTTAAGCATATTTCATATTTATATATTTCATATATATGCCTCGAAACTCGTGATGAGCAAGAAAACGTTTTGTTGCAAATATTACAAAAGTAAGAACAATCGTCATCGGGGACCTCTTTAATCCAAAATTTATAATTTTCGTTTTCCAGCCAATCACGAGAAAATGTATAGCGTTTCCCAGCAGAAGCCATGCTAAATTATAAAATGGAAAAAAATAGCGAGTAACTACTTACACCTTCTCTAAGGCCACCGGAATTTCTACAATACAGCTCACAAAGTTCACCAGAGTAGCAACCACACAATCCGAAGAATAGGCGACGTACACAAGTTTCTAATAATTATTAAGCAGTAGAAGACCCTCGTTGAGTTTCGTTCGGTATACTGCACCGTTCGAACACAAAAAAAGTTTTTTCAAAGTAGCGAGTGGCTACTTAATATTTTTGAATATGCGCAATACAAATCCCGAAGCTCACCAAAGTAGCAGCAGACAATTTAAAGAATAGGCGACGTGCACAAGCTGGAGACAAGCAGGGGAATAACGGATGACGATTAAGAACAGCGTGTCTGGCAGAAAACAAGTGAACAGCGCGTTCGAGAAAGGCGGTTAGACATCAGAATTCGTTCAAACGGTGCAATATAACGAACGAAATTCATCGAGACATTTTCATAAGTTAAAATGATTAAATCAACGTTTCGTTACTCTCTACACTTTAATTTTACAGTATATGCTTATTGCTGTGACATTAAAATGAAGAAAGTTGCAATAAACCGAGTTAATATGTTTAACTTATCAAATGTTCATTTACTGCTTCACTTGCTTGGTGGCTGTAAGATTGCTTTAGTAGTGATGTACATACTTCTTGGGATTCTTTCTTTTTCTTTTTTGCAAATGCATGCGCAATGGCAAATACTGTAGCTTTTTCTTTTGCTGCGTAAAGTACCTATATTTTTTTTATTTCTGCTTCGCATTTCCTTTATTCCCGCCATTCCCCCATTCCCTAGGAAATGTAGAAAATTGTCAATAAGAGCTCTATTTTGTAAGCGAGTTATTAGACAATTTTCAACATTTCCGCATGATGGAAGAAACCACCACCTTCTCGCGGTTTCCATCGAGCAGTAATGTGGATTGCAATATTTTTTTCTTCGGTAACAAAACTCTATAGAAAATATTCACAATTGTTTTATTGCATTGCACTTGTTACACTTTACAATATACCTGAGAATGTTTTTCGTATAATTTCAGTTGTGATATTAATTATAACGAGTGTTTACTACTTGCAAAATTTTATTCCGTCCACGTTTCTGGCAAAGAGTGGGATTTGTATTAACAAGGCAACTGGATGGTCATATTTTTAGTTTAAATGTAATAATTTCACAAATTATTCCAAAAGAATAATATTCTTACACACAAATATCGAAATAGAAAATCAATTATTGACTGTCCAGTACCCTTTGACTTCAGCTTATTCCGAGTATTGATAGAGAGTAGAGGTTAATTGCTAAATGATATAAATTAAAGTTCCTAATTTAATGACATTGTGAGAAAATTTTATCATCGAGAATTTTAATGTGGATATATATTTGATTCTTTCATATACTTGACATGCGTACACTGAAAAAATATCGTAATATTAGAAAAATATGTTTTAAATGTATGCAATGCAATTATTTATTTAAATTAAGTATTTATTTAAATAAATAAAAATACTTATTTTAAAAGAATAGATGCATTGTACACATTTGAAAAAATATTTCTTAATAATTACGATATTTTTTTTCTGTGTATAGCCTGCGCGTCTGGGACTTAGAAAATTTACAGACGGCCGAATCGCGGGACTTGGAAAATTCACGCCTGTTCGCGCGAGAGGCGAGACGGCCGAAACGAAACAAGCGTGGCTTGCTTTAGTGAGGAGTGAGAAGGGCGAGAGATACTCTCCCTCTCACTCGGTGACCCGAGCGCTTCCGAGCTCACCGACAAGCGCTGCGCCTGCATGCGTGAGCGTGCTGTGGCGGCCGAAATCGCAGCACTGCTCGGCATTTGAATCGACTCGACCCTTGAGAGCGTGTCGGGGACTACGGTAGTCCGAACCTTCTGTGTAAGTGAGATTAGTGGAAAACTGACTAATGTATTGCAGCTTTCGCTGCTGCCGTGGACTGGCTCTGTCCGACCGTTGTTGCAGTGCAAAGATCAGGGGCTTATGGTCCGTGACGATGGTGAAAGGTCGTCCTTCGAGGACGTGTTTGAAGATTCGGATTCACAAGAAGATGGCGAGCAGTTCCCTATCGTAGGTGCTGTAGTTTGCCTCTGTTTTTGTCAGTTTGTGGGAATAAAATCCTAATGGCTGAACGTTCTTGCCGCAGGTCTGGTCTAGGGCGGCGCCGATAGCGGTGTCCGACGCGTCGCATCGGAGGACAAGCTCGGCGTCCGGAGCGGGGTAAGCGAGCGTGGCGGCGGAGGCGAGGAGTTGTTTACAATCCTCGAAAGCCTTTGTCGTCGAGTCCGTCCAAGGGATGAGACGGCGGTCGCGCTTCTTGGCGCCTACGGTAAGCTCAACCAGTGGAGCATGTGTCTGTGCGGCGTGCGGCATGTGTTGTCTGTAAAAGTTCCACATTCCCAGAAATCGTCGTAACTCGGATACCGTACGCGGACGGGGAAATTTCTGTAGTGACGGTCCGCGGTCCGCGGGCGGGCTTATGCCGTTTGCATTGACGATATAGCCCAGGTATCGTACTTCATTTAGCGCGAACACGCACTTGTTCGCGTTTATCGAGAGGCCATGAGCCTTTAAGCGTTCCAGCACTGTGCGCGTGTGAGTCTTGTGTTCCTCGGGCGAGCCAGACGCTATTAATATATCGTCTAGGTACACGTGGTAGAACGCGAGGTCACGGAAAATTGTGTCCATTAGGCGTTGAAAAGTCTGCGCCGCGTTGCAAAGGCCGAAAGTCATCACCGTATGTTCGTATAACCCGAAAGGAGTGATTACCGCGGTCTTCGGTCGGTCCTCAGGTGCTACCGGCACCTGGTGGTACGCGCGATATAGGTCGAGAGTCGTGAACACGGTAGCACCGCGGAGAGTGTACGTAAAATCCGCGAGACGAGGTAGCGGGTATTTATCTGGGGTTGTGACACTATTTAACCTACGGTAGTCCCCGCACATGCGCCATTCACCGTTGGTTTTTTTTACTAGGTGGAGCGGGCTGGCCCAGGGGCTCTTCGATGGGATGCATAACCCTTGCTCGAGTGCCTCCTGGATTGCCTTCTTCGCAGCGGCCAGTTTCTCCCCGGCGAGCTGTCGTGTCCGTTCGGACTGGGGAGGCCCTCTCGTTACGATGTGGTGGAGCACGGAGTGCTTAGGTGCGGTCGGCAGTGCAGGTTTCGTTACGTCGGCAAAGTCGAGTAATGCCGGGTGAGTCGTTGTTGGTTGCGGTGTGGCTGCTGGCGCCGCCTGGCGGTTGCAGAGCTGTACCGCAGCGACGTGTAAACGATTGGACAGGTCGGTAAGGCGATTTCGTGCTAGCTCGACCTGAATGTGGTATTTCCTCAGGAAGTCGGCGCCGAGGATGGGCGTCTGCACGTCCGCTACTATGAAGTTCCAAAGGTACAATTGTTACGTAGAGCCTGGTCGGTCAGGAATGCTGACTCTGCGTACGTTCGAAGAGGCGAGCCGAGCGGTGTAACTCGTCTCTTCGTGTGTGGGATCTTGCTTGTTTAAAGCGCTAAGCGCACCTCACTGTACTAAGGATGTTAGGACGGATTGCTTAGTAGGTTACTACTAAAACCGTTACCCTGATGATAAAAATGGTAATTATATTGTGTCTCCAAATGATACACTGTGTCGCCAGCAGTCGGTACAATCGGACTGGGGCGGTTGCCACGCTTACATTAATTAGTTTACCGTTTTTCCGCGTGTGTCCAGACTCTATGCAGCTCAGCACGGGGAAGGGGAACTTGTCACGTAGCGTGTCTATTACTTATGAATTACAGCTCCTGGCTACGGCGAGGGCTGGCAGAATTGAAAAGTAGAGTTTTTAACGCGAAGATCAAGGGGCGCACGATGCTTAAGCGACACGGGAGAAATCGACCTCGAAGATACCGTCTAGAGAGTTTACGGTTGATATAGCCGTTTTTACCTCGTATCTGGGTATGAGTTGTTGTCCGTGGCTTTAGTCTAATACGGCGATTTTCCGCGGGTCTGCTCTAAGACTACGTCGGTTTGGCAAAGCGTCTAATGCGCGGTGCGGTTTTGATGACGATAGACTAGGCTGGTTCAGACGATCTTACTATGACGAGAATCGAGAACTGAAAGACAAAAGACGCTACAAATGTACGTCTTTTATATGGTTTGCTTATGGGCTTTTGCGGGGAACGCGGGGTGGTGTGGATGAATCTGCTAGAAGTGCTATTGCAATGTATGAATATAGGTCGCGGTGTCAGCACATTTCTTGTGCTGACGCATTTTCTTTCTGTGCTGAGCTGTTGAAATTTGACCCTCAATTCGTGATCTATGAGGCTCATGCGTGAGACACGTTACGAATCCAAGGTTTCAACTGGGTGCAAGGTTGTTACGTAACACGATCGCTGTAGGCTGTTCAATGCAGTCGCGATATTAGTTGAAGTCGCGATTGATCACGCGGGTTCACCGTTTCAGACGGTGGTCTGTTTTATGCGGACGACGGAGTGATCTCGTGGATTTCGGTGAATGAAACTTTGGCTTGATTGCACAGCACAATCACATTAATTTTATTTAAACTAATACAGTTTTGTCGCGGTAAGAATGCCCAAGCACAAAGGTGGGCGAAAAAACGCCTTCAACGACAATTGCTCCGAAGAGCGGTTCGCGTGTAATGCGATGGCACAGCACGTGCTAAACGGGAGACAAAGGCAACACGTGAGTGAGTCGTTCGAACCTCTTCACGGAAGTGAGATTCGGGGCTCACACGATAGTAGGCCACGGTACCCGTGCGTGCCCTAATTACGAGATGGCCCGCACAGGTGTCGAGGCGCCCAGTGCGTGAGAACTCACCGCACCGCGCATGTCGCGTACCGCGTACGGCATGACGTCATGTTCGCGTATTACGCAGTACCGACAGTATTGGCGAGAGCACTCCGACCAGTGTATATATATATATATATATGTGATTTAAAATAAAAATATCAATTATTAAGGAATTTTATCCCATGTCCAAACATCCCGGCCCGCGTTGAACACATATAGGTGTTCAATATATCCATATGACGACATACGGATAACTGGTCGGGAGCTCGGCTCTCTTCGCAAATAGTCGTGAGGAGTGGGGATAACGGACCCCGAACGAACAACGGTCTCCGCAATCGGCGGTCGCACGAGTGGGGCAGCGACAGGCTGCAGCCAGTTTAAGTGAAATCTTAATTTAGTGATTACGCGATATTAACATTAACTAAAACTAGTGAACGCGTGGTATGTACAGTCCGTTTAAGAGACAGTGGTGCTATTGATATCGACCGGCAGGAGACACACCTTGGTTATGGGTCTCTTGAACGTGTTAGTAGCGGTGCGTACTGTAACGACGCGAGTTAATCCGTCGTGCCCCGGATGGCACGCGAGGATACGCCCTAACCTCCATTTGCACGGTGGTGCATGTGGGTCGCGCAATAGCACCATTTGCCCATCGCGCATTAAGTGTTGGACGGTCCGCCATTTTGGACGCTGGTGCAACGTCTGAAGATAATCTCGCTGCCATGAACGCCAGAAACTCTCAGTTAGCTGCTGTACAAGCTGCCATCGAGACAGGCGGTTCTCTGGAAGGTGCAATACACTTGGCTGCGGTGGCGTCGTGAGTGCAGTCCCGATAAGGAAATTGGCAGGAGTCAGAGTCGCATAATCCTCGATGCTGTCGGATTGCGCAGCAATGGGCCTCGAGTTCAAGCACGCTTCTATGAGGCATAACAGGGTGTGCAATTCTGCGTGTGTCAAAAGGTGTGCGCCTATACATCTTTTGAGGTGAAACTTCACACTCTTCACCGCAGCCTCCCATAATCCTCCAAAATGCGGTGCTCCAGGAGGCAAGAATTGCCAACGGACGTTCTCTGTGGCGACCAGCGTAGCCACCTTTGGATCTTGGACAGCAGTTCTGAACCAGTCCTGTAATTCCTTGTAGGCACCGTGGAAATTGGATCCATTATCGGAATAAACTGCGTAGGGCAGTCCTCGTCGAGCAGTAAATCTTTGGTATGCTGCGATGAAAGCTGCAGAAGTATTATCAGTCGCAAATTCAAGATGGACGGCCTTAGTGGCCATATACACAAATATGACTAAGTACACCTTTTGAGGTTTACGTCCTCGCCCTAATATAACATGAGCTAGGATTGGCCCGGTATAGTCGACGCCGGTGTGGACAAAGGGCCGCTCGACCCGAGTGACTCTTGCGGCAGGAAGATGGCCCATTAGTTCATGCGGTGTGGCTGCTCTTTCTCGCGTACACGGGACACAGTGAAACAGCACGGTACGAACGGTTGCTCGAGCTCGAAGAAGCCAGTATTCTTGGCGCAGACATTCGAGCGTGAGCGAAGGTCCTGCATGTAAATGACGCAGGTGAGTATCCTTTATTATCAAGGTAACTAATGGGTGCGAAGTGAGAATAATCGGTGTTTTATTGGCTAAAGGTATATTGGCGTGTGCCAGACGCCCTCGCGCCTTCATAAGTCCGTCGGCATCCAAGAACGGACCCAACGCTGCAAGAGAACTTGTATGTGGGATTGGACTTTTACGACGGAGACAAGATAGCTCTTCAGGGAATGAAGCCGCTTGAATCGTCCGCAGCCAAAAGGATTTGCCCTGATTGATCTCGTCGGCTGTGAGAGGAGGAGGAGGTCGGGGAGTACTTGGTGGGTGAGTTTTAGAGACTTGTTTGATGTTTGCGACGAAGTGAAAAATGTACGCCGTTACACGCAATAAGCGAGGCCACAGGGAATAACGCGTTTGCAATTCCCAAGGCTCCGAGACCGTACCGCTACACACGGGTACGGAGGCACGACTCTCCAGTATGTTGTCATTACATTCGGTATACGGGAAGGTCGGCCAGCAGTCGCACGCCTTTTTTTTTTTTTTTGTTTACGCGGAGGAAATGCTTTACGCATCCCCTGGGCCTCAGGGGTGTGATGGCCCAGGGGTATGTGGGACTCCTCCCCCATTGGATGGGGGCCCTACCCACTAAAACCTCCGCGGGTGTCCTACCCAGCGCATATACGGGCGGGCCGGGACCCGCTGCCGCATTTCTGCCGGCCCGCCCTGCGCTCCGCGCCGCAATTAGTGCGGCGCCCTTCAGGGCCGAAGCCCCCGCGAGTGGCGCGGGGACTCCGGCAGCCTCCCTTTGGCGGGGAGGCTCACGTCACTCCTCAGCGGCGGCGCGAGGACACCACTCGCACCACCGCTCCATCCCGTCGGGGTGGGGCTTTACCGGGGCCGACTACCCCGTCGTCCCCTTGCCCCACCCCCTTCTCGCTCCCGCCTTGTATGCGGGAGCGCTTTCTGGTTTGTTGCTCCGGGTGCGAGTCGGTGAGTCGCACCCGGAGCTCATCCCCGTTGACAAGGGGGGGGGGGGCTCAACGCCCCTATGACGCCCCTCCCCCCGTTTGTCATCTGCCCGGCGGAATCGAGGGGGGTGCAGCGACACCTCTGTGGCGCCACGGAGGGAGGACGGGTCGCCTGAACGGCCCGCCTCCCCCCACCGCTGCCCCCCCAATTGCTCCACCTCCCCCGCTAGGAGGGAGGAGGTTCCGCCGGGCACGGGGCGCGGCGATCCGGCCGCGCCCCCTATTCGCCGTACGCCTACGGGGAGGGGAGGGCGAGCGACTACGACTGCGTCGCCGTCGCCCGGACCGCTCCCTCTCCCTTTCGGCCTCCTCCTTCTGCGACATTACCTGTTCGCAGAAGGAGGAGAAAACCTCCCACTTCTCCTCGCACTCGAGGATGGCCGGAATTATCCTGGTCAGGGATAACTCCGGCCCCACCGCGTCGACCAGGACCCCGCGCAAGTCGGCCCACGCTGGACAAACCTCCAGCGTGTGCTGCGCGGAGTCCCGGTCGCTCTCGCAGTGTCGGCACTGCGCTGTGCGCTCCTTCCCGATGCAACACAGGTAATCACCGAAGCAACCGTGCCCGGTGATCACCTGTGTCGCCCAGAACGTCAGTTCCCCCCGTGCCCTGGTCACCCACCGGGTGAGCACGGGCTGGACGGCCGAGAGCACCCGTTGGCCAGGCAGCGTCGGATCTAGTAGGTTCTCCTGCCACCTGGCCACGAGCTCGCCCTTCGCCGCGACCCTCGCCATGGTCTTGGCCCTGTCCGTAAGCCGGACCCCCCTTATCCGCAGCTGGCGCGAACGCTTGTACGTCTCGGCGTACATGCGCGCCAGCTGCTCGATGGGGGGGATCCCGGACAGGGCCGTTGCCGCCTCGTACGCCACCGTGCGGTACGCGCGCGCAGCGCGCAGGGCGACTCGCTTGTGCACCGCGCGCATCCGCGCGATGCTACGGCGAGTCGCCCATAATCTTCCCGCCTACGCCGGGGCTCCGTAGAGCGCCACGGCGTGGACTACCGCGGCGTAGAGGCGGCGCACTTTCCCGCTGGGTCCCCCAAGGTTGGGCAGCAGCCGCGAAAGCGCGGCCGCCATCCGGCTGACCCTGGGGGCCAACTGGGAGAAGTGCTCGGCGAAGGACCACCGGCCGTCCAGGTAGAGGCCCAAGTATTTGATGTGGGCCCCTACGGGAATTCTCGTCCCTTCAACCAGGACATGGGCCGTCGGGGGTGCCCCGCGAAGGCCGTCGTGGAAAAACACGGCCTCCGTCTTCTGCGGGGACACCCGCATGCCCATGCCCTGGATGGTGCGCACGACGCAGTGCACTGCCAAGTTCCCTATCCCAACTGCTTCCCCCCAATCCTCCCCCTTGACCAGCAGCAGCGTGTCATCTGCATAGCAGATGACGCTGCAGCCAAGGGGGAGTGCCGTGCGGAGCGCGGCGTCGTACGCGAGGTTCCACAGCAACGGGCCCAATACCGAGCCCTGTGGAACCCCGCAAGACTGCCGTCTCGCGCGTATCGCCCCGTCGCGGTTGTGATAGCTCAACCGCCTCTCCCGGAAGTAGGCCGCCACCGAGGCGCGGAGGTAGTCGGGAAAGCCATGATGCGTCACGGCTCGCCCGATCTCCTCCCACGGCAGGGAATTGAAGGCGTTGGCTATGTCCAACGAGACCGCCAACGCCACCCCGCCGTCTGCCTCGATGGCCTCCGTGAGGGCCCGCAGACGAAAGACCGCGTCTACGGTTGATCTGCCCTCACGGAACCCGAACTGACCGTCCGAAAGGTCAGGACCTACCCGGGAGAGGTGCTGGACGAGGCGCTTGGCAAATATCCGCTCAAAAAGCTTGCCCACCTCGTCCAGCAGACATATGGGGCGATACGCCGAATGTTGCTCCACCGGCTTGCCCGGCTTCGGGAGGAGGACCAATCTGGCCTCCTCCCAGGCTGGGGGGAAGTAGCCCTCCCGCAAGCAGCTTGTAAATAGCCGCGCGAGGCGGCCATCGAGGCCGCCTCTGATGGCCAGGGACCAGACCCTCCCGGGGATGCCGTCAGGACCGGGGGCTTTGCGCGCCCCCATCTTCCTGACGGCCAACCTGACTTCTCCCCGGGTGACCCGGAGCTCGTCCTCGTCCCACGCCGGTGGACCCCCCGCTCGTATGGGGTCGTCCACCGGTCTCTGTGGGAAGAGGGTGTCAACCACACCCTCTAGGAACTCCGGGTCCAGGGTCTCCGTGGTAGGGAGCGCCCTCGGTCGTAACTTCGCCGTTACGATTCTGTACGGGCGCCCCCAAGGATCTCTGTCCAGGTCGTGGATGAGATCCTCCCACGCCCTGGCCTTGGCGGCCACGATGGCCACCGCCAACTCCCGCTTCGCTAAACGCCAGGCCTCTTTGGCCTCGTCCACCGCGGCGGCAGCGTGCGCTCGTCTCCGGCGCAGGCGCTGCATGTACCGCCTGGCGCGGACGGAGGCACGCCTGAGTTGGGCAATCTCCTCCGTCCACCAGTACGTGCAGCGCCTGAGGGAGGGCCGGACCCGGGGCATGGACATGTCGCACATGTCCGTTGCGATGCCCCGGAGTCGCGCCACCTCCTCGTCGATTTCCTCGACCGAGGTGGGGCCCTCCTCCCTCTCCTGCCAATTGGCCGCCGCGATGGACACCCCCAGCAAGTCCTCGTCCAACTTGCTGAGGGCCCATCTTGGTGGTCGGGCCGCATCTCCCGCGCGGCGGCGGGCGCTGTCCCCGGGGGGGTTGCTGCCAGACACATCTCGATCGCGAGATGGTCCGACAGCAGGTCGAGTTCTTCGACGACCCTCCACCCGGAGAAGAGGCGCGCGGCAGAGGAGCTGGCGAGTGTGATATCTATCACTGACTCGCCCTGCTGCCGCACGCACGTGCTCGTCGACCCTGTGTTAAGTACGCACAGGTCGAGGCACGCCGCCCAATCCGCCAGGACGTCGCCCTTCGCGTTCGGTCGCCGGGAACCCCATGACGCGTGCTTCGCGTTGAAGTCCCCGGCGACGACGGCCGGAGTGTGGGGGTGCCTGCGAAGGCAATCCCCTATGTCCTCCAACCGCCGCTCGAACAGGGCGACCGGCACCCGCGGGGAGATGTAAACCCCGACCACCAAGACCCTTCCCCAGGTCACGGCAACGTGACCTTTGCCGGCACCAGCCGGCGTACACGGGGGGTACCCCTTCTCCGCTCGCCACGTGATCGCCACGGACCGCACCTTGTCCGCCACCCAACACGGGTGGTTCTGCGGCACTCGGTATGGCTCCGCGACGATCCCCAGCCCACAACCACGCTCGGCCATCGCCTGCAGGAAAAGGTCCTGCGCGCGGCCGGCGTGGTTGAGGTTTGCCTGCAGCACCTTATTAGGCATGGCTGGGTGTGGCGAGCTCGCGGTCCTCCACCGCCTCCATCACCGTCGGGTCTTCCCGCTCACTCACCACCCCCGTTTTCCTCCTCTTAGAGACCAACGGGGGGGCCACCTCCGCCACCTCCTCGAGCTTCCTCCTTCCCTCCACCCTAACGGGCACCAGCGCCTCAGTAGGGGGAGGGGGAGGAGCCGCCTTCGGCCTCTCCGGCCGCTTCGTGGCCACCATCCTCTTTTTAGCCGCGGGGCAGGCCCTCGTACCCATCCGGTGCGAGGACTGCCGGCCGGCTGCCCCGCATACCGGGCAGCTCAGGGGGTTGGCGCAATCGCGCGCGCGATGACCCTCCTGGCCGCACCGGTAGCAGAGGTTGCTTCGGTCAACCTCGCTCGGGCAGTTCCGCTGCGTGTGGCCACCCTGCAGACACCTGAAACAGTGTAGGGGGCGCTGCAACAGCAGCTCCACCCGAGCGCGGCACCAGCCGACCTGCAGTTTGCCTGCCCCGCAGACCTTATTAGCCGCCGCCAGCGGGCAGCGGACCCAGGCCATTCCGAGGCCGTTGGTGCCTCGCTGCACGGCGCCCACCTTTACATCCTCGGGGGCACAACCTCCCACCTCGACGATGGCCCGGCGGACGTCTCCGTCGTCGGCCGAATCGTCGAGGTCTCGCAGGCGAACCTCCGCCGTCTTCTGGGGGCACGCCACCTTAATTCCCCTGTCGGGGCCCAGGGCCTCCTCCAGCTTCTGCCGGAGGGCCCTGGCCTTTTGCGCCCCTCCCTCACCCGGGATCTCCAGCAAGAGGGCTCCCGTGACCGCCCTCTTGCAGCGGAAGCCCTGTTCGATGCCGAGGTCGGCCAAGCGGATCTTGCACTTGGCCTCCTCCAGGACCTCCTTATAGTTGCCCTCTGGACAACTTATCGTGACGGCAGCGGTTCTTGGCTCGCGGAGCCTCTTGTTACCGCTGCCGCCGCTGCCCCCCTTAGCTTGGGGCCTCGCAGATGGCCTGGACTCGGGGCCTTTCCCTTTCCCCTCTTTGGGGCGGGATCGGCCGACGAGGGTCGCCGTCTGCGGGGCCTTATCCTGACCCCTACGGGCTTTCCTGCCCAGGACCTCGGTCCACTTAGGCCCTTCGCTGCTTGCAGCAGGCGGGGGAGCACCCCTCGGGAGAGGCTGCGGGGCTTGCGCCCTGGCGCCCTTCTCCCTCGCCTTTTCTCTCAGCCCTGCCGGCGGGCCCCGGCTCCAGGCGCTGGTCGCGGGCATCGTGCCCCAAGCCGCCTTGCCGCTGACACCCCCCCTGGTCTCCGTGGGGTGCGCAGCCTCCGCCCTGCGGGCCGGCTTGCCCTGCACGGGGCGCGGTTTCGCACCACCGCTGCTGCCCCCCTTCACCTCCACGCGCCGAAGCTCCAACTGGAGCCGGGAGATTTTTGCCTTCAGCATATCGCTGAGCGCCGTTGGAGGAGCGTCCTCCTGAACTGGCGCCGGCTGCGGGGCCCTCTTCCCCTTCCGCGGCGACGGCGTGGGCCTCGTGGCCTCCTTCAGCGGCGGCTTCGGCCTTCTCTTCCCTGGAGAAGGTATGGGCCGCTCTCGACGGGGAGGGGGCAGCTCCACCCCTGTCTCCTCCACCTCCATACTCATCAGGATCTCCGGCGACGGCGTCCTGAGGCTGCGCCTGCGGGCTACGGGCTCGTCGGCGCGACGGCGCGTCACGGCCTCCGTGCAACTCCTCCGAGCTCTCGACTCGGACGCCACCGCCGCCACCGGCGCAGCAGCGGGAGTCAGGGGGGTCGACGAGGCTTGCCTCATCCCCCTGATCTCCTCGCGCAGCCGCTCGACCTCCTTCGAGAGTTGCTCGTTTCGGAATTTGAGCGAGCGCAGCTCTTGCCGCAGCTCGTCAAATTCCGACTCTCTGTTCTTGCCCTGATCGCTCCGACCCGCCAGGACCGTGATTGCGGCGTTTATAACGTGGGCCGCAACCCTGAGTTGTCTTGTTTCCGGGCCCCGCAGATTTTTTGAGATATCGGCCACGTTATATACCCGGTTGGCCTCCTCCAGCGCTTGTGCCGATATATCACGCGAGGGGCACCATCTGAATTCGCGCGCATATTCCTCGGCTTGCTTAAGTGCTTTGGCCCGCCGGGTTTCGCTCCTCGGGCGGTCAGGGTTGGCCATCACCTCGTCCAGGTGGAGCTCGCACTCCGCCTGCCGAGCTACGAGCTCGGCCTTTTTGCGCTCCCGATCCCCGGTGATAGTGGGCCGCCCTCTCGCGCACCGACTCGGTGTCGCTGCCGCCGTTGTGGAGGCGACGCTTCTGACCGACCCCCGATCGTCGGTATCCTCGTTTAACGAGGTCTCGGAGGACCAAAACCTCCCCGTAAGACCCTCCCCGCCTCTGCCGCTGGAGGTGGTGGGCAAAGCGCCCTCTCCATCGCCCCTCACCAGGAGGACTGTGGGCTCCCTGAGCCGCACGACCTCGACAATTTTAGGCCCCCCCGACTGGGCCTTTGCCGCTCCATCCCCTGCGACCTGCTCCGTCGCCGTCTCCTCCACTTCCGCGCCGTCGTCACCCTCGTCGTCGTGAGTACGCCGAAGACTCCGGCGGTACGGCTTATCAATTTTTCCTCCCTCTGTCGTCCTTTGTTTGTTTTGTTTAAGAGGTGCCATAGTCATAGTATTGTTTTATGCCGGTTCGGGCATCATGCCGCTCCTACCTCGGTAGGAGCTTGTCCCCGGTTAAAGAACCCTAACCGGTCGGCCCCCCGGGACGAGCACGCCAGGCCGCAAAACCGCGGCGGGACGTACGCACCCCAAGAGGCCGACCAATGCGCGGAAGCTGAGAAGCAGCTTGTCGGGTCGGCCCACCCCTATCCGCGCATCCCCAATCCCCCCTGTTTATACTCATCCCGACGGACGGACGCGTTACCCCACCGAGGAGTCGCTCATCCGCCCGCCGAGAGGAGTTTGCCGGTGTATATTCCCACCGGCAGGATATGAGGGGACAACACGCCGTTCCAGTCGCCCCTCCATACCGACGCCCGGCACGTCGGCTTCAACCCCTGGATAGGCTCCAGGCCGCAGACGGGAGCGGTTTTCCCACGTTAAACATGCGAGTTTCCGCGGTCTTCGCCGGACAAGCCGAAGCTTGCCCGGACTTATGCATCCGCATAGTCCCCCGCAGAGGTCAGGTACCAACATCACCGCCTTTGGCCCGGTCGGGGGGTTTACTACTCCCTCCTTGGTTAGTCTCCAGGGAATATCCACCGACGGCCGACCGCCGCCCATTCACACACGCTCGCGAAGCTCGGCCCCGCGAGCCCATTCACAAAGGTTCTCCTACACACACCCTCCCACCCCGTGTTTTTTCTCGAGGTTGTCTCCTCTAGGCCGGCGGCGGAGGTAAAAACCTCCCCCTAACGGCTCCGGCCAGCCGGGCATTTGGACTCAGGGTTGCCGTCCCCTACCGGCTGAGAGTGGGTAGACCCACTCCTATCGGTGAGCCGGGCACCGGGTTTTTAGAGAGGTTTCCTTCTCGCGACCGGGCGGTTAAGCCCAGCCCCCGCTCCTCGCGCCTGCAACGTTCCGCCACCACGCCCCGTGACGGTCGTTGAAGCAGACGCGAGGTCTACGGTATTAGGAGACGGATGGCGTTCATCCGTCCCCAGCTCGGGCGCCCCGGGATCGCTAATCCCGTACCTGAGTGCCGAAGCACCCAGGCCCCTGAGGGAAGCAGTCGCACGCCTGGCGCAACCAGGGAGGTCCACTCCACCATAATTTATGATCTCGTAATTGGGCGGGAGTTAATCCTCGTGACGCGCAATCCGCGGGATTGTGATCTGACGACACATATCGCCACGAGGTTTTCGGCAGAGTGGTTTGGATTAGAGAAACCCGATTCGCGACAAACGTTTTCCATCGGTTTGGGAGTTGTCTGAGCCAGTCTAACGTGATCGTGGAGTCCGTCCAGCAGTGTATAGTGTAGTCATGAAAGTCAATAGCGGTAGTAACATATTTAATTAAACGAGCCAGTAACACCGCAGCACAAAGTTCAAGGTGGGGCACGGAAATAGTTTTGACAGGAGCTACCCTGGATTTTGCTATGACCAGACCCACCGAAATGCTCAATGCGACGTTCGCATTGATCCTCTTTCGGATCGGTCGTTACACCCGCAGGAATTTCTTCTAATTCCTAAAATTTACGGATCGTCTCGTCGATTGGCTCACACAACCCATGATGCACGTTTATGTGATACGACGCTGAGGAAGAGGGTATAGGACCGGATAGGAGCTATCCTAATCTCGTTCTGGGGGCAATGGGCTCGTTCTTGGCGCCTTTACGCACACCATCAAGGATCAATTCATGATATAAATCAGCGCCAACAATTACCTTATAACGGTATTTCGGGAAGCCCAATTGCTCAGTAAAAGAATAAATACGGTAGTGATATTTATTGAAATAAATAACGCGGTACAATATTATTCTTTACGAGCGTTACAAAATCCCGATCGCGACCGTTAAAACTTCGGCCCGAGAGACGTCGACTCACTCGCGGTAATCACAAGACCAAAGGGTCAGGCCGCCTTTGTCGCGCGCGATCCTGCTTCCTACACCGCACACGACGGTAAATCCCGCCCGCGCTCACGTCAGACTGCCTAAATACCAATGTCTGCGGGAGCCGCGGTAACCAAAAAACCAAAACGAGATCAATCCGGTATGGGCGCCAGTTGCGTCTTCGGCAACGGTAATAAGCGGACCTGATCCCACCCAAAAATTACGAAACGGTACTTGAGTCGACTTCCCTCGGGACGGAAAGCTCCGAGCTGCTCAGCTTGCTAAACGGTAGAGGGGGCGATTCACTGGGATCGCTCCGACAATTCGCTCGCCACAGAATCTAAGACGGTCACACCTCGGTCCACGAGTCGAACGTGGACCACGAGAATTTACCTAATTATCCGAACACGTGAGACAACAATCTTTGATTTAATTACGCTAGGGCCGAACTAATGCCCTAACGGCTGCTCCGTTCCGATACGGAAGGGCAACGAAGGAGACAACGGACGCTATTTAAAATACGGTAATTATCGGTAAATTAAAAACGGTACGCGGAACCCGCTACACCACACTCCTACACACAAGCACACGCCACACGGTGAACAATACCCCGCTATAATTATCGCGGTACTAAATACAATAATTTTTCCCTATTCGATAATATCTTTGGGAGATCGCTCACCGGTACTCCAAAGATGGGTGGCCTCGTCAAACGCCTCCAGTCCAAAACGGTAATCCAAAATATTGGGCGCTCGCTCCCACACACACTCTTACAAATGGGCGCGTCGCGACAATAAACGGAACGGTATAATACTAGGGGGTAAACCCCCTGCGCTTTCGCTTCGCTCAAGCGCCAACCCCCCAGATCGCCTTTGCTCGCGCTTCGCGCTCGCTTTTCTGCAATAGGCACGACCGCGGCACTCGCGCTTCGCGCTCGCCCACGAATTTCAAACCGTTTCGAAATTGTTGAAAATTCAAGTATTGAGATATTAAACTATGCTAGAGAGTCCTCTGCGCTTTCGCTTCGCTCAAGCGCCATACCCCCTGAGAACGTCGGGTGCTCGCGCTTCGCGCTCGCCCGCGAAATGCAGCATTTCTGCAATGCGCGCAAGTGATCGAAACCGGACAATTAAATGCATCCGAACCAAACTTTTACATGTATTATACATCAAGTATATACCCCTTTGCTGCGGTGAAACTTTATGCATGGTTAACTTCAACCATTCAGAAATTGCGACAAATTGAAATCATTAATCCAGTATTCCGGCGAAACGCTTGCGCGGATTCAAAAAAATTTTGCAATGTAGTTTAAAAATATACCCATTTGGTGCCACGAAACTTTATGGTCATCTTCAACCGTTTCGAAATTACGGGATTTTCAAACTATAATTATAAATAAAATAGTGAATTAAAGATTTGAAACTGGCACCATTTCGAAATGGTTGAAGATGCCCATACACAATGTTTCGTGGCACCAAATGGATATATACTTCATGTACATGCCAAATTTTGTCCGAATCCGTTCAGCCGTTTCAAGATGACCATGCATATTGCTGCCATTTCTAAACGGCTCAAGATGGCTATACATAAAGTTTCCTGGCACCAAATGGGTATATACTTGATGTACATGCCAAATTTTGTCCGAATCCGTTCAGCCATTTTGCCGGAATAGTGGACTAATCAACTCTTTGGCTGAAATAATGGATAAAAAATTTGAATTTGCCTCCATTTCGAAACGGTTGAAGATGGCCATACATAAAGTTTCATGGCACCAAATGGATATGTACTCGATGTACATGCCAAATTTTGTTCGAATCCGTTCAGCCGTTTGGCCGGAAAACTGGACTAAGGGATTAATGAATTTTGCACTATTTCCATTAGTCCAGTATTCCGGCCAAACGGCTGAACGGATCGCAACGAAATTTGGCATGTACTTTGAGTATATATCCATTTGGTGCCAGCAAACTTTATGTATCGCTATCTTCAGCCGTTTAGAAATGGCAGCAATATTAAATTTAAATTACATTTTTTTCAAATTTTGAATCTCCCGCCATCTTGTACCGGTTCAAGATGGCGGCTCACAAACCTTATTGTCAACTCACAGTAGTGTACTTGATTTTTGTGCCAAATTTCGTCCCGATCGGTTCAGCCGTTTTTCCGAAATCGAGGATATACACGGACACACGCACATACGCACACACATACATACATACACACACACACACACACACATACGAACAGTTTTTGCGATGGCGATAGCATAAGTCACTCCCTTTACGGTCGTGCCTAAAAATCGGTATTTGGCGGTAATAATAGTTTCGCTGATTTTGGAATCGCGGTACATATGTTCGCACGGACGGCGGTCAAAACGGAACAGGTCGCGGTCAGGGTGTCCCGCGCCGAAGCTCCTTGCCGATCCCCACTCCTGCTCCTCTAGGCGCCAAAATCCTCCTCGTTGATTGGCGTAGACGCCGGATCCTCTTCGGTAATTTTGCTATCGGCGGGAAAACCAAGGGATGTGACGTGGGCTGATTTCCTGCAAGGGTGCCTCTTTAGATGGCATGACCGATCCGCTGACATCCGCTGGGCTATCGATGCTGCGACGTTCCTCCACCCGGCCAAATCCAAAATCCAAAAGTCCATTGGGTGGAGGGTCGAGCCTGCCCCAGATGACGGATGCCTTACCCCTGGCTGCGGTATCGGTATTGGAAGCTGGCTGGAGCGGCGCCTGGCCGCGAGATCGTTCCTCTCCTTGAATTATCGAGAGGTGGTCTCCAGTCACCTCCACCGGTACTGTGGTGGAGGATGATTCGGCGCCTGGCCGAGAAGTCATAAAACGAGCAGCGCTCGCGCTGGCATTCATCCCCCACGGCGGTATGATCTTGCTCTGGTCATCCCCCTGCAGCTGCATCTCGCCCTGATGCAACCGAAGATCAGGTGTGATCTCCGGTAATGCGCGCCTGGTCTCGGCGGCCAAGTCCCTCTTGGTTTCCCCTCCACTTGCCGGTACAGTCCAGCGACGCGGCGATGCTCGTCCCGCGACGTTGGTGATGAGGAGGGCGCGGAGCGATGTAGCGCTCCTCGCCCTGTAGTCTCGGCGGTGCGGGCGGTACTCGTCCCGCAGCTTGTTGACGAGGAGAGCGCGGGGCGGTAATATGCCCCTCGCCTAGAAGCTTCGGCGGTGCGGCCGGTGGTCGTTCCGCAGCGCCGATGATAAGGAGAGCGTGGAGTGGGGCGGTAATCCTCGTCCGAACGCCTGGTGATGAGAAGGGTGCGGGCGGTGTTGATGTCCCGCGGCGGTAGTGTGTCCACGCTGCTGTTTCTCCGTGTTGGTGTAGTCCGCAATACATCGATCTACTAAATCTAAGTTTTTGTCGATTACTCTATATGTCTCCTTCGTTGCGTCCGTCGACGCTGTCTGTCGTCCGTCCGAGTCGCATTAATTCGATTTTATTACATTTTTGTGACGTGCCAAAAATGCAACGTCACAACCTCTATCGGATAGGAACTAAAAGGACGATCATCCGCCAACGGTAACCCTGCAACATGTTTCCAATTAACTGGATGCACACGGGAGGCAGGCACATACCTTGTGAGCGACCCTAGGACCACAGCAGTAGTCGACCATACAGGCAGCCGAGACGTCGCCGGTGAGATGCGCAATATTGCAGTTTGTTGTGCATACGTCTTGCATCCGCCAATTCCCGACACGCACAGAGAGGCCCCTTTACGCTTCAAATCCAGTCGTTTTACCAACTCTGCGCTTATAAGAGTGGCGACAGATCCTGGATCGACTAACGCTCGCACAGTGATCCAGCAGTCAGAGGAAGATGAACTCACATTGATACGTGCTGTTGATAAAAGAATGGCATTAGGAGAATCATCGACAATGTGTGAGCTCACCTCATTTTCTGTCCCGTCGGGAGCCGAGTTTACAATGGTTACTGGCTCCGTCACATCACGACGCGCTGGGAAATGTAACAGCGTATGATGCCGCTGTTGACATTCTCGACAATTATAGGTTGACTTGCATTGCGCATTGGTATGCTTGGTAGAAAAACAATTAATACACCGACGATGTCGTTTGATTATATTAAATCTATCCGCTGGGGACTTCGCGACAAACGTTGGGCACATAAATAATAAATGTTCTAGGTTGCAAACCGGACATTTCGGTTGTGCAGCGGTCGTAACGTGCGCACTAAGTGGCTTTATTCGCGACGACTTAGGAGCATTAAGCTTAGGTAAGTCGATACTAATCGGCATTAGGGACTCGAGCGCGCCAACACGCATTTCCAAAAACTCACTAAATTGCGCAAACGTAGGGAATTGCGTCGAGTTAGCTATCTTCAATTCCCAAGCTTTTCGCGATACTTTATCTAGGCCTTGAGTGGCAAAATAAACGATTACGTGATCCCATTGGTCGACCGGACAATTCAAAGTACGTAACGCCTTGATCGATCCATGAAGCCGGCCGTGGAAACCCCGCAGGTCTTTCGCGCTTTCATTCGCGGCGGGAGTTATCGTAGACAATATTTGCATATGGCGCGAGATGAGGCGACGCGGATTTGCATAGCGCGACGACACCGAATCCCACGCAATTTTAAAATTCGCTTCGGTGATCGGAAGATGCGCGATTACATTTTTGGCTTCGCCCGTTAATGAGGAGGACAGATAATGCATTTTATCTGTATCCGTCAAAAACTTATCTGATATGACGAGTGACTGGAACTGGTCTCTAAAACTCTCCCACTGTTCCAGGGCGCCATCAAAGGAAGGCAGCTTGATGGCCGGAAGCTGCCATGCTGCTCGAGAATATGGCGGTGGCATCGGAGACGAGGCGGACGAAGGAGGAGACGGAGCGGAAGACGGCGTTGCACCAAGCTGCTCCAACACTCCTTGAAAGTAGTCGACCGCTTCAAGAAAGGCGTCCTCGCAATGGTCGAATCGGTCTTCCTCGAAGTATGGAAGTGATGCTCTGGCCTTATCGTCCGAACGAGCTGCAATATCAGCGTCCAAGTCCTGGCATTGGCCGAAGATCTCCTTGATGAAAGCTATGCGGTTTCGAGTTACACTTGCAGTCATTTTTTCCTGGCCCATCTTCTTAAAGTTAACGACCACACGTTCGATCGATCGCATCA
Source organism: Tiphia femorata (assembly GCA_944319695.1). Taxonomy (NCBI): domain Eukaryota; kingdom Metazoa; phylum Arthropoda; class Insecta; order Hymenoptera; family Tiphiidae; genus Tiphia; species Tiphia femorata. The sequence goes on along the minus strand of OX090902.1, from coordinate 2,841,414 downwards.
GCTGCGCTTGCTTCTCGAGTAATTTTTCGAGATCGGCCATGATGGGAACGTTAAAGTTCGAGACGATGACTACTCACTTTTCAGTCACTTTCTCCGCGAGCCACTTGATTTTCCAGTCCGCGTATAAAACAATCCGGCTCGAAGGACCAAAACTTTATGTTCAATGCAGTCGCGATATTAGTTGAAGTCGCGATTGATCACGCGGATTCACCGTTTCAGACGGTGGTCTATTTTATGCGGACGACGGAGTGATCTCGTGGATTGCGGTGAATGAAACTTTGGCTTGATTGCACAGCACAATCACATTAATTTTATTTAAACTAATACAGTTTTGTCGCGGTAAGAATGTGCAAGCACAAAGGTGGGCGAAAAAACGCCTTCAACGACAATTGCTCCGAAGAGCGGTTCGCGTGTATTGCGATGGCACAGCACGTGCTAAACGGGAGACAAAGGCAACACGTGAGTGAGTCGTTCGAACCTCTTCACGGAAGTGAGATTCGGGGCTCACACGATAGTAGGCCACGGTACCCGTGCGTGCCCTAATTACGAGATGGCCCGCACAGGTGTCGAGGCGCCCAGTGCGTGAGAACTCACCGCACCGCGCATGTCGCGTACCGCGTACGGCATGACGTCATGTTCACATATTACGCAGTACCGACAGTATTGGCGAGAGCGCCCCGACTTGTGTATTGTGACGTTGCATTTTGCACCGCACAATTCTCCCCAAGGGCGGCTCGGGTACCAAGGGAAATCGGGTCCCTAGGAGCTTAAGTGCTCCTTAAAGAATAGCAAATCGAATAGGATAACGACAAGGTACCTAATATCGAGTCCGCGGGAGACACACGATAACCCATTTTAGAGTCAATAATTAAAAGCCGAACAGGATCGCGTACCTAATTAATTGTGAACCGTTTTTAGAATTTAGAATCACGCCGCGGATGCCTATCTTTGGTAAAACCCCACAGTATGACTGAGACAGAACGAATTTTTCATGTAAAAACGCACGACGAGCTCCACCAGCCTAGCGGGGGAACGAGCCTGCACAAACAACCAGGAGATCGGAGGAGGTCATGGAGAGGCGAACCGGCGTGGCGCAACCGGACCACTGCTACCTGAGGGGACCAGCGTACTCAAGCTGCATCGGTGACGTGGCGGCGCCTCTAGCCGAGGCCGAGGGCGGAGGCAAGGGCCGTGGAGTCGTCCGCCCCACCAAAGGGATGTAGCTCAAAGGACCGGACCGAGAGACAACTGGAGAGGGGAGGTCACATCAGCTCCAACACCATCCAGGAGGACCAGCGGCCGATGCGGGCGGAGCCAACAACACCACGTCGAGAGGGCGAGCCCGAACCGTCGGGGCCCGACGAGCTCCGCCAGGCCGACGTTCACCAGGACGGCCGACCGCTGGAGGGGTGCCTACACCGTCCCCGAGGACCACGGAGGTCCTCGGAGCTCGCACCGTGTCAGACGTGACACGGTTCCGGGGAAGCTGTCTGCCTGCCCTGGACTCGGGTAAGACGCGGCCCCTCACCTTGGCGAAGCCTGGAGGGTGGAGGAGGAGCGCACCGAGGCGAGTTGGTGGCGGAGAAAGGGGCACCCCGAAGATCTCTACCTCACCCTCGACCAGCTACCTCGGCCCCTGAAAAGGACCACCTGCGCTGCCTTGCCGAAGACCGGGACAGCACGCCACGCCGGAAAATCAAATCTCCTAGCCCCTGCCGATACTTCCCGAGAGCAGCCAGGACCCGTCGACGTCACCCGCGAATCACCAATTACGAATCGCGTGCGTTAGGCTAGGTGTGAGTGTGGAGAGGGAAACCGCGGGTACGGCACGGCACGGGTACGAAGGGCCCGGCACTTGCGTTCCGGAGTATCTCGCGCTTAACAAACGAAAGCTAACCTAATTAAAACGAGAACGTGTACCCGAGCCGTGCCCAAGCTGCCTGTGAGAGAGAGAGAGAGAGAGAGAGAGAGAGAGAGAGAGAGAGACCGAGAGAGGAGTAGAGAGAGATAGAGAGGAAGTGACCTCGGGTCTCACGAACGAGTGGTGAGTGTGTGCCTCATTTTTGATTCCCTCTTGTTCTGTGTGGCAGTCGCGAAGGACTCGTCTGGTCCTCCTCGGGGAAGCGTCCTCGAGGGTAGGGGTCCCGCTGAGGGATAGTCGCGAGCGACTGGGCGGGGGACGTAGGCCGCCGAATTCCGGTCACTGCCAGGGGGCAGACCGAGGGGGTGCGAGCCGGACATAGGGGCGTTTTCGGTAGAGGAGTGCGACTGCCACCCAGGACAATCAGACCGATTTATCACATTCTCAATATTATTTTGCTTTCTTTATTTAATTTATGCCTAATTATCGTGTGTCGCATCCTGTGGAGGACTCTCCGTACCGTCCGTACGCAAGTCCGTCCGATTCTTTGTTCGCGTGCTTGTTATCGTAATTTTAATTGTTTGAATCGGACGTAAAATTGTTAATTCAACTCCGGATGCCTTACATACCGTATCGCTAGAAAATAGGAATTTTCTGTAAAAATCCGAACATCTGGATTGCGTGATCTCCAAGCGACCGCGGCGCAAGGCCGCGCGGCCTCGCGCAGGGATGCTCCCTCCGAGCTCACTGTACCATCTTTACCTTGCGCTTGTTTAATTGCACTGCCTACTACTATCTTGGCTTAACGCTCGCTTATGCTTTATTCACTGTTTTCTATTACTATTTCAACCTTTATTATTTCTCAATTGTATTTCATTCATTCTCTCAGGGTTGCCTCTCGCTTGCGAATCATATTTTAAAATCTGTAACGCGACGATAACCGACGGGCGAATTCGGGACAGTTACCGGTATCACGCGCTCGACTGAAAACTCGCGGCGTAAAGTTACCGGAAAATTATCGCGAAGCATGTACGATTCGCAATTACCGTTGTAATTGCGTACCGCGCCTGTACGCCCGCGCTACCTCGATCCTTGCGAGCCTAATCGCGCGATACGTATTGCGAGGCAGCCCTTTCGTTAACTTCAACTTTTTCTCCTACTCTTTTCTTTCAATAAATTGTTAATTCTTTTGTTACCTAATCTCTGCTTTAATTTCTAACGCTTGTTCTCACGCTTCCTAACCCCGCCCCTCTCCGTCGCGATTCGCATCCTGAGCTACGGGTCGCGGTATCACTCCGGCTCGCGGGGTAAGGGAGGGACCGCAGGTCACTGAGAACGGTTAAAACGACGCAGTGGCGTCTGGCACCCAACAAACGTTCGGTTCCGAAGGGCTAACCGCGAGACGAGACTCGGGTGATATCGTGAGGGATTTCAAGACCAGGACTTAAATCGTGTGACGCACTAAACCCGTTAAGATTCCTCCACTCGCGCGTGGAGGCGCCGTACATCCGCGTTCCCTAATTTTCCCCGGGGAAAATCCGACTCTCTTTACAGTCCGGGCGAAAAACGTCACATAGAAATGGCGCCCAACGTGCTAAGGGTAGTAAAGGGATAATTGCCTGAGAAAAGCGAAAAATTTTGATACTTAAAACACCTAATTATAGCAGAGTTCGATAATTGAAAGATTGAGGAGAAAAGTAGAAAATTTTGCTTGAGAAATAATTTGCACGGTTAAGGTGCCTAGAAGCGAGCACTTCGCAAGCGAAATCGAGCTAATTCGCTCGAAGTAAACAGTAACGGTCGCTGAGCGAAGGAGATCCTTTGTTCTCTGGGCGATAGACATTGTTGTTGTCTATTGCGTTAGCCAGGGGTTCTCGCGAACGGTATAGAAGATATCTCAAATTGGAGAAAAATTTATTTAAAAATTTATTTAAAAATTTTATTGTTGTTATTTGAAAAATGACTCCGGGAAATATATAAAGTAATGAGAAGAAACGGACGGGTACGGAAAGAGAGATCCACTCAGCATCTTTGTATTTATGTGATAATTTTTCTGTGTTTAATTTATTTCATTTTATTTATTTATTTTTGTAATATAGTGTCGTTTGTGATAATCTATTTTCTGGTTGGACGCCGGTAAGTGCAAGTAAGGGTCCAACGAATTCCTTCTTTTCAGGATACCTCGCGTAAAAATTTTCGTTTCTCGTAATTAACTTGCATATTGTAAAAATTTGGGTTGAATTGTTTCTTGAACGCGCACGAACAAAATGTCGCTAACTCCAGAAGGGCATACGGAAATGCCTCACACGCCGACTCCCATAGTGGGCGAAGGGCCCCATGGCACTCCACCGGTCACAACAGGGAATCTTATCGATGTCTCAATTCCGCTTGCATTAACGTCACCGGCATACACTCTGTAGTGTGGGTAAGTAAAGGAGGCTTGTATGGGTGTGAGAGAGCTGTTTATTATTTCCTCGGTCCGCTCGTTATAAGGGCCTAGGCCACACTGACTGTATGTCTCTATATTATACTCTATATATTATAGTGCGTACCTCGTACGCACTATACCACACTCCCTCCCCCTAATTTTCTGCTTTAATCCCTTGCCCTTCACCTTTTTTTTTTATAGTTCTACTGTACTTAATTCTACTTAATTGCTTAATTCTACTTCTTATTCTCTATTTTATTGCGAATTCTGTCCGATGTTCGCAATAAAAGATCTTTCCGATTCTGTTCTTCTTCCTTTTTTACTGTCTTACTTAATTGATCTAAGTGTCTTTTCCAAATTATTTGTTCTACTTGCACTAAATATACCATAGGTGATAGCTTCGCGTAAATTTTTCCGTGTACCCAGCGTGTGGGCGTCGTGCGATAGTCTTTTGTTAGCACTATTTCGTTCAGTGCGAACTGTATTTGTTTCTTTCCCCCCTTTTGTATTGCTTGGCGCGCCATATGCTCTTCGACCCGCTCTCTGATGTCCACTTTAAGTAAGTCTAGTTTTGTTCGCAGTTCACGCTGTAACATTAGACTCGCTGGCGATACCCCTGTTACGCTGTGTGGTGTTCTTCTATAATCGTATACGAATCTCGTGACTGCATCGACTACTGTAACCCCCGCGCGCACTGAGCGTTTTAAACTACGTTTAAATGTCCGAATTGCGTTTTCCGCTAATCCGTTACTCTCCGGGTGATAGGGTGGCGACAATGTGTGACGTATCCCATTTTGTTTTACAAAGTTTTCGAATTTTTCGCTTGTGAACTGAGGACCGTTATCGGTATGTATTTGCTTCGGTAGCCCGAATCTGGCGAATGCTTCGGTGAAACATGGGATTGTACATGCGGCATCCGTTTTTTGTAGTATCCATATCTCTATCCATTTCGAATGCGCGTCGATTACTACTAAGTACATTTTATCGAACAGTGGTCCCGCATAGTCTGCATGTACGCGTTCCCACGGTTTGTTCGGCCACGGCCACGCCTGTATCTGCGTTTTTGGTGGATTGTCTTTAATTTCGCAGCAAACTCGACATGTTTTCGCTAAACGTTCTATGTCCTTATCTAAGTTCGGCCACCAAATATATGAGCGTGCTAAACTTTTCATCCGCGTTACGCCCATGTGGCTGCCGTGCAGTTCCCGTAATACCGCTGCTCTCATTGATACCGGTATGATCATGCGATATCCCCATAAAAGACAATCCTCCTTAACGTGTAATTCCTCTTTTCTCGTAAAGTATGCATTTTCCTCCGCTCTCCTCCCTTTATGATTACCCGGCCAACTTGTTTGTACATATACCATTATTTTCCGTAGTATTTCGTCTTTCCCTGTTTCCTCCCTCACAGTTTTCCAGTCTATTGTTATTTCGCTCGCTTCCTGATAATTTATATATGTTATCGCTTCTAGTTCCGGTGCCGGCTTACCTTTCTCTGTGCTTAACGGCAGGCGTGACAATGCGTCTGCATTTCCGTTTTCTTTGGAGGTTATGTACGCTATTGTATATTTAAAAGCCGACAAAAAGAATGCCCAACGTTGTAGTCGGGAAGCCGCAATCGTCGGAATCGGTTTTTCAGGTCCGAAAATATGCGTTAGCGGTTTGTGATCCGTTTTTAGTATGAATTCCCGCCCGTATATATATATGTAAAATTGAGTTAGTGCGAAAATGATCGCGCCCGCTTCGCGGTCGATTGCCGCCCATGCCCTTTCGCTCGTAGTAAGTGTTCGAGATTTAAACGCGATCGGCTTTTCCACCCCGGAGTCCAGTTTATGAGCTAGGACCGCTCCCATTCCTACAGCGGATGCATCCGCCGACACTACTAGCGGGAGCGACGCGCTGTAGTGTATTAATATTGGTGCTTTCACTAAGGCCTGTTTTACTAATTCGAACGCTTCCGTACATCGCTCGTTCCATTCAAATTTTTTATGTCTTAACAGTTGATGTAATGGCTCCAGCATTGTTGCCAAATTTTTTAAAAAACGTGCATAGAAATTTACTAGTCCTAAAAAGGCTCGCAATTCTGTAAAGCTCGTGGGTCGTGGTGCGCCTACTACTGATTTAACTTTGTCGTCCGTCGTGTGTATTCCATAGCGGTCTATTCGATACCCTAAATATCTTAATTGTGGTTTGAAAAATTCGCACTTTTCCCGCTCTAACGTTAATCCACACTGATCTATCCGTTTCAACACTTCCGCGAGTCTTGCCAGATGCTCTGTCCGTGTTTCCGCTGTTACGAGAATATCATCCAGGAAAAATCCTACTCCTTTTATTCCCCCCAATGTCTGCTCCATAATTCTCTGGAAAGAACCCGGGCCGGTGGACACTCCATACGGCAGTCGGTTATATTCGAACAAACCGACGTGTGTGTTAATCGTGACCATTTTACGGGAATCGGGTTCTAGCGGTATTTGCGCATACGCTCTTGATAAATCTAGTTTCGAGAAACTCGTCCCCCCGTGCAATATTGCCAATATATCCTCGATTCTTGGTAACGGGTATCTGTCTATTTTTAACATACGATTTACTGTTATCTTAAAATCGCCGCATAATCTTACTCCACCGGATTGTTTAATGATTGGGACGATCGGTGTTGCCCATTCGCTAAATTTAACTGGCGTTAATACTCCCGTTTGTATCAAGTTTTTTATTTCCTGCTCCACCTTATCTTTTAGCGCGAATGGCAATGGTCTTGCCTTTTTGTACATAGGTTTCGCTCCCGCTACTAAATGCAATTTTAGTTCTCCGAATCGGAAGGTACCTAATGTCGAGCTAAATACCGCTGCCCTTTTCTTTAGTAAAGAATTTAATTCGTGGTCTTCCCTATTCTGTTTTTCATGTCCCATTTTATTTTGATGCGCTATTATTTTATTTGTATTCTTTGGGAATACTGGCGGCCAACGTTCGAAGGCTTCCAACCATTCTCTTCCCATTAATAACCCGTATCCTTCTTTAGTCACGTATATATCTAAGTATCGTACCTCGGATTCCAGTTCTACTCTCATTCTGGGTAATTTACCTATCGGTTTACATTGGGAATGGTCATAAAATTTCATCGTTACATTCGTTCCTACCATCTTATCGTTTGGAAATAATCTTTGTTTATCCAATTCCGGAATTACCGTATAATATGCGCCCGTATCTACCTCGATGTCTAACGTACGCTCCCCTACTTTCACTCGTAACGTGCTATCCTTCTCGCTGGGTACTGCCCTTAACATATGTAGGTTTTCGAATACTTCGTCTACTCGCTGATTGTCGCCGTCTATGTCGCTCTCGCTATCTATTCCTTGCTGATCGTTGTCGTTGTGTATAAAATGTTGTGGTCTCGGTATTGGTGTCCTCGTTCTGCTACGGCACACTTGTTTCATGTGTCCGCGTCGTCCGCACTTCTCACAGTTCGTCTTGTTATATTCACACTCACGTGCAAAATGTCCCGGCAAACCACAACAGTAACACCTGCTCAGGCTGTTCCCACTATCACGTTCTCTGCCGTGCCATGGTCTTGAATCTGGGCCTCTCCTCTCCTCCCTGCGTTGTATCCCTTTTTTCTGGTTGGTTTGTCCTCTGGTGTTTGATATTTTCCAAAGCTTGCCTTCTACTTGTGATTCTTCTTTTGCATTTGATCGCGCATCTTCGGTGTCGATAGCGGTCGTACGAGCTTCCTTGAATGTTTTCGGTTTCGCTTTCAGAACTTCGAATCGCGTCTGTTCGTTTGCCAAGCCGTTAATGAATTGATCTAAACATGCTTCGTCTTCACTCGCGAATTTGCACTTGGCCGCTTCACGTTTGATTTGCGCGGCGAAATCTCGAACATCTTGCGTGAGTGCTTGTTTCATCTTACGAAATTTGCTGCGTTCGTTTAGGTGACAGGTTGCTGGAAATATTTTCTCTTTTATAATCCCGATAAGTTGTTCGTATGTTTGACTTTTGACGTCCTCCGGGCCTCGGCACTCTGCTCTAATTGCCGAATAGGTTTCCGGCCCCAGCTTCGTTAGGAGTATCGCCGCCTTTTGTTTATTTTCGTTGATATTCGCGGCTATTAAGTACAAGTCTAGTCTCTCTAAGTATTCTTCTATCTCTCCTTCCTTCCTGTCGAATTGTTCCAGGGAACTTAGAAACGACGCCATGTCTTCGTCGTTTGCCACGTTTTCTCGTTGTACTGCGTTCTGCGTTTTCTCCTCCTTTTGGGTTAGCACTAGGTCTTTCAATACGTTTCGGAGTACTTCAATCGGTTGTTCCTGTGCGCCTCCCTCACTTCCGGAGAGTCGAGTGATCCATTGGCCTAGTTGTGTTTTGTTTAACTTATAGATCCAGCTTACTCTTTGGTTCTTTATTTCGTCTAATATTTCCGAATCCGACATGTGACTCTTTCGCCTCTACTGTCTGCCGTTTACTTTCTTAGGCTCGCTTGCTCGTATGCTCTGTATCCCATCCTCGTCGCCACTGTAGTGTGGGTAAGTAAAGGAGGCTTGTATGGGTGTGAGAGAGCTGTTTATTATTTCCTCGGTCCGCTCGTTACAAGGGCCTAGGCCACACTGACTGTATGTCTCTATATTATACTCTATATATTATAGTGCGTACCTCGCACGCACTATACACTCCACCGTATCCGGATTTTAGAACGCGCAACCAAGTCTCGCCGACATTTCACGCGATGCGGCATTGGTCCCTAAAATTCTCGGGCGCGTCGGGGGAGGACGCGGAGGCCTTCATACTCCGGCTCGAGGAGGGTCGCGCACTATTCTCTACTAACGATGAGGAGATCTTTAGATGCATCCCCTTTTTCTTGTCGGGTCTAGCATTACAGTGGTATCGAGGACACCGTGCTACCTGGGATTCATGGGCGGGTTTTGTAGGTGAATGGCGGAACCGCTTCAGTAGCCCGGATCTACAATTTGTATTGCGGGACCTATTGTTAAGAAGGACGCAGGGGGAAGATGAACCCGTTGCTGACTTTTTAACGGCTTACAGAGCGCTCCTAGACCGACAAGTCCCCGCGTTAAGCCGCGAAGACGAGATCACTTACGCTCACCGCAATTTGCAACCGCGTTTACAGCTCGCGGTCGCGCGAAGCTCATGTCTAGCTTTTCGCGATTTGGAATTAATGGCACGAAGGGCGGAAGCGACGATAAAAGCCGCGGATAACTTCCAACAACCACCGCTACCCGAAGATTCGCCGTGCCCCGAGTTCGCGTATAGGCCTAAAAAGAACATAAAGCCGAAAAAAACGTTTGCCGCGATAGAGATACCTGAAAGATCGAAAAATGCTACCTCTCATTTGAATCGCCCGGTAGAGCGTCCACGCGAAGTCGCGCGGAATACCGTGTGGAGAGGAGACCGCGATAAGCCGCGTGGAGGGGGAACACCGCGCGAGATGCCTGCTTCGCGAAACGAGTATCGCCGAACCGCGCCGGAGCGAGCCGAACCCGGCAAGTCCGGAGAATGGAGGGGGAACCGGAGCTCGCAGACGCCTCGCGACCGCGCGAGGTGTTGGAATTGTAGGCGAGAGGGGCACAGGGCGCGCGATTGTACCGCGCCGCGTAATAATACCTGTCACGGTTGCGGAAAAGCCGGCGTAAGATTCCTTGAGTGTGACTGTACGGGAAATGCCTAAGGGAGTTGCCGAAAAGGACCCCGGTGACTCCTGCGTTTTCCCCAGAGGTCCCAGTACAAGATTACGCGTACACGATATACGACCGTGGAACAAGAGAGCGGTCTCTCTTTTATATTACAATTGATATCTGTAGCTATCCGCTTCGCGCGTTGGTGGACTCGGGATCCACCCGAACGCTGCTCGGGGCCGACGCGTGGTCGGTGGTGGAACAGCTCGGGTTGGAGACGCGAAGGGGGGATACCTGCAGAATAATGACAGCTACCGGTCAGCGGGAAGAGGCCGGGCAAAGCGTAGAGTTACCTATCACGTTCGGGGGTCGGAGTCAGACGATAATAGCATCTAAATTATCTTCATTAGCGCTACCGTGCATTTTGGGAATGGATTTTTTGAAACAATTCAACATAATTATCGATTTCTCGCGAGCTGAATGGTGGTTCCAAGGGGAGGACGAGAGAAATAAATTCGAACTCGAGGGAGTGAGCCGTTGCTGCGGTATTCTCGATCTCACGACGGAGGAGGATAATGAATTAAAAGATTTCCTCGCGCGCGAAATAACACCACCGCCGGATAAACCGTCGATGACTAATTTAACGGAACACCATATTGATGTCGGAAATGCCTCGCCTATTAAACAACGCTGTTACCTAGTATCTCCGAAAGTACAGGAAGCGATTTACGGGGAAGATGATAAAATGTTAAAGGACGGTATAATCGAGCCTTCTCACAGCGCGTGGTCCACACCAATCGTAATGGTCAAGAAACCGAACGGTACCTACAGGTTTTGTTTAGATTTCCGTAAAGTTAATAGCGTTTCAAAGAAGGATGCCTACCCGCTACCGAATATGACAGCTATCTTACAAGGAGAGTGCAAGGTCTTAGGGTCACGGATTTAGTTCAAATTTTGTAGGACGGTAGATTTAGTTTCCCTGTTGATGAAGATATATGGTTATAGGGGCCACTACTCAATCATTTTTTAGATATTTGCATTTTAAGATTCAATTCATTCGATAAATTCAGTTCTGTAGCAAACGATTACACGTAATGGGTTTAGCAAAGCAGTTACAGATCGGTGTTCCTCATCTTTAGGAGCCGGGTTCGAATCCGTGGAGGGTGAATAACTTTTTTTTTTATTTTATGTCTATTTTTACATATAAAGATACATAATGAAGTTTAAGTAAATTGGAAATGAAATGTCTTTAATGACATTTACGAATGTCGATGATAAATAAAACTCTTATAAGGTTTCTAGTCATTAAAGACATTTTACTTCCAATTTACTTAAACTTCATTATGTATCTTTATATGTAAAAATAGACATAAAATAAAAAAAAAAGTTATTCACCCTCCACGAATTCGAACCCGGCTCCTAAAAATGAGGAACACCGATCTATAACTGCTTCGCTAAACCCATTACGTGTAATCGTTTGCTACAGAACTGAATTTATCGAATGAATTGCATCTTCAAATGCAAATATCTAAAAAATTATTGAGTAGTGGCCCCTATAATCATATATCTTCATCAACAGGGAAACTAAATCTACCATCCTACAAAATTTGAACTAAATCCGTGACCCTAAGACCTTGCACTCTCCTTGTTAGACAAACTTCGCGCCGCGCATTACATTTCAACAATCGATTTAAGCCAGGCGTACTTCCAAATACCTTTGGCAAAGGACAGTCGTGAAATAACCGCCTTTACCGTACCGGGTAGAGGATTGTTTCATTTCACGCGTATGCCTTACGGTCTAACAGGGGCACTCGGTACATTCCAACGGTTGCTAGATCGAATAATCGGTCCTGAAATGGAGCCGCACGCGTTCGCGTACCTTGATGATATTGTTATCGTGACGCGAACATTTAAAGAACATTTACAGTGGCTACAGCGCGTGTTGTCTAAGATTCGGGAGGCCGGCCTAACAATTAACCCAGACAAATGCGAATTCTGTCGCTCAGAGGTTAGATACCTCGGATTTTTAGTACATCGCGACCAGAAATGGCAATGGGGACACGCGCAACAAAAAGCTTTCGAACAAATTCGTGCGCAATCATCAACCGCGCCTACGTTGTCTTGTCCGGACTTTTCGCTACCGTTCACATTGCAAACAGACGCGAGTTCAGTGGGCTTGGGCGCCGTGTTAACCCAGGTCGTGGACTCGGTGGAACGCGTCGTTGCTTTCGCGAGTCGAGCGTTATCGGCCGCGGAAAAGAATTATACCGTAACGGAGCAAGAGTGCTTAGCAGTTGTCTGGTCAATTCAAAAATTTCGTCAATACCTGGAGGGCTATTCTTTTACGGTGATCACGGACCATAGTAGTTTACGATGGTTAAATAATTTGAAAAATCCAACGGGACGACTCGCGCGGTGGGCGTTGTCTTTATTGGAGTACGATTACACCATAGTACACCGAAAAGGCGCGCTTCACCATGTGCCGGACGCATTGTCGAGAATGTTCGAAGAAGATACCGAAACGGAACCAGAAATCGCTGCTGTCTTAATTGATACCGGTGACGCGTGGTATGATAAGCGTGTTACTGAGGCATGTTCGGGGCATAAAAGATTTCGAGATTGGAAAGTAACGGACGGTCGACTTTATCACTTTCGTCCGAACCCAGTGATCGCGGAATTAGATGAAGATCTTTCGGCATGGAAACTCGTGGTACCCAAAGAGCAACAGGAACGCGTTATCGAATCACATCACGATACTCCAATGTCTGGCCACTTGGGGGTGGAGAAAACATTTCGAAGGGTAGCCGAAGCGCATTACTGGCACGGAATGTTTAAAAGCGTAGTATCATACGTCAGAAGCTGTCTCGTTTGTCAACGCACGAAAGTTGAACAGGCTGCGCCGGTGGGTCTAATGGGACGACGGACGGTCGAACAACCGTGGACGGTCGTCGCCGCGGACATCATGGGTCCCTTTCCTCCCAGCCGCTCGGGATTCGCGTATATCCTAGTAATGCAAGACCTATTTACAAAATGGATAGAGTGTTGTGCGCTGCGCCGAGCGACTGGGGAGAAGATAAAGCAGGCTCTGGTTGACTTAATTTTTACTCGGTGGGGAGTACCACGCGTTTTGTTAACAGACAATGGCACTGAATTTAATAATAATAACATCAAAGCTCTGGCACGGGAATACGATTTAACGCTTGCAACAACACCTCCATACCACCCCCAAGCTAACCCAGTGGAGCGAGTAAATCGCGTTTTAAAAACAATGATTGTTGCCTTTTTGGACAAAGACCACCGCGAGTGGGATAAACATTTAAACGAGTTTCGCTTCGCTTATAATACCGCGTATCACACTTCCTTGGAAACCACCCCGGCTTTCTTAAATTTCGGTAGAGAGCCGTTATCAGCTACCTCGCGACGAGAAGGGGACGCAAATACAATCGAACCGCGATCACCTGCACAATGGAAAGCACGCGTAGAAAGATTAGGTATTTTGAAGGAATTCGTTAAGGAAAATTTGGAGAAAGCCCATGAGCGTCAGGCGACCGCTTATAATTTGCGGCGGCGCGACGCAGAATTCTCGGTGGGCGATCTGGTCTGGAAGCGGCAACATGTTCTCTCCTCGGCGGGGAAACACATCGCCGCCAAGCTAGCACCTCGTTACGAGGGCCCTTATACAATATCCAAAGTGTTGTCTCCAGTTGTGTTTGAACTTGTTGGTGATGGGGGTATAAAAATTGGGAAAATGCATGCGCAGGATCTAAAACAGTACCACGACTAATGCTCTCTTTTCTTTCTTTTCTTCTCTTTTCTTTTTTTTTCTTTTTTTTTCTCTCCCCCTCCTCCTCTCCGCAAAAACACATTCCTCGCCTATAGAGTCGGAATCACCTGTCAGACTAACATGACACAACCAGAGGGGGAAGACAGCCTATGGAGATACCTGAGGCAATACGCGGCATTCGCGGAGCATATAGGTCGCATCTATCCGGAGTCACACATGATATTGCTCCAATACGCCAATAGTGGGTTAGCTACCAATACCGACATCCCAGTAAGAGACGAGGCTCGCCCGACGGCGATACCGAGAGGACCAAGCAACTCCCAGATACGGACACCCGAAAGAAAGCGGGACACCACAAAGGAACGTACGAGGGAAGAGGATGCCCAAGAAAAAGGGGAGCCAGGGATGGAGGAAAACAGAGACTGGGGAGACCAACCACCCAGCCAACCAGACCCTATGGCGATGCTTAAACGTTACTGGGAACAAGAGAGAGCCAGAAAGCAACAAGAATATGTAATATCGATGCCAGGAAAGGGGTACAGAACAAGACCCTATCCGAGGGGAAGGACGCCGGAGGGTACACACCCGTTCCTTGACGCGACCTGTTTCAAACCTAATACAGTGGACCCACCAGGCGGGATACGGTGCTTCAATTGCTGGAAGAAGGGCCACAAGAGGCAGGAGTGCCCTTACGTCCGACTAAGGGACTTTTGTTACAGATGTGGTTGGCAAGGGCTGAAAGTGAAAGATTGCCCTAGATGGCGGACCAATGGCGGTCAGAGGGCCCATACATTCGGGGCGTGGGACATGTCCCACGCCACCACACAGCGAAGGACGCCTGCCGCCGTAAAACAAATAAATAACGACAGACAGATGCCTAAAACACAGAAAAATTAATTTTCGTTTTATTTCTTATAATCCTTCTTTTGTCTTCTCTCACTTTACTGGTCTCTTCTTCCCCGTATAGGAAGTGATTTTGTTTTCTTTTGCATGGGATACTGTCTCCCGAAAATCCATTTTGTTACCTATACGCTACACACTCTTTAAAACTTTATGGTGACAAGGAATAATAAATAAACATATATAATACAAGAATACCTTTCTGTATCACCACCTCACCACCCCGACACACAGGCACACGAAGGAGCACTCACGCAAGGAAGTACACACAGACAAGAGTCGATCACCGAGAACCACCAATTAAAAAAGAACACTAAGAATTTTCTTAAACTTACTAGCCTTTTATTTTTGTTATTTTGCTTGCTTTGAGCTTTCTTTTGTTTCTTCGCTTCTTCTGCTTGGCACTTAGTTTAACCAAGCGAATACAGGTCGCCCAACCAGAGGATAGCCGAGATATTAAATGTTCGAACACAGAGATGCAAGGATATCTAAGAGACCCCAGGATGTGATGGGAGAAAAGGAATTTAATTTAAGAAAAAAAAAAAAAAAAATTTTTTTTTTGAGTTGCCTTTACTAAGGTAAGATTACTTTTTTATGATTTCTTTGCTAATTTTTTTTGTGTAAATCGTATTCCTCCCCCACGATAAATTTTAGGCCGCGGTTAAGAGAAGTGCCCGAGGGCAGGGGATGAGGGACCGGGGTGGTCCTGTCCTCTCCCCTCGAGGACTATTGGTTTGATTGTTGCACGCATCCCTCCTTCGGGATAAGGATGCGGGCAACAAGAGGGAATGCGGAGGCCGCACGACCGGGTCGGTCTGTCTCGGGCAGGGGGGGGTTGTGATGTTGCATTTTGCACCGCACAATTCTCCCCACGGGCGGCTCGGGTACCAAGGGAAATCGGGTCCCTAGGAGCCTAAGTGTTCCTTAAAGAATAGCAAATCGAATAGGATAACGACAAGGTACCTAATATCGAGTCCGCGGGAGACACACGATAACCCATTTTAGAGTCAATAATTAAAAGCCGAACAGGATCGCGTACCTAATTAATTGTGAACCGTTTTTAGGCACGACCGTAAAGGGAGTGACTTATGCTATCGCCATCGCGAAAACCGTTCGTGTGTGTGTGTGTGTGTGTGTGTCCGTGTATATCCTCGATTTCGGAAAAACGGCTGAACCGATCGGGACGAAATTTGGCACAAAAATCAAGTACAGTACTGTGAGTTGACAATAAGGTTTGTGAGCCGCCATCTTGAACCGGTACAAGATGGCGGGAAATTCAAATTTCGAATAAAATTTAATTTTGCCGGTATTTCGAAACGGTTGAAGATGGCAATACATAAAGTTTCCTGGCACCAAATGGGTATATACTCCACGTGCATGCCAAATTTCATCCAAATCCGTTCAGCCGTTTGGCCGGAATACTGGATTAAAGATTTTTTTAAGCAAATTTCAGTCTTTAATCCAGTATTCCGGTAAAACGGCTGAACGGATTCGGACGAAATTTGGCATGCACATGGAGTATATACTGATTTGGTGCCACGAAACATTGTGTATGGTCATCTTCAACCATTTCGAAATGGTGCCAATTTCAAGTCTTTAATCCACTATTTTATTTTATAATTATAGTTTGAAAATCCCGTAATTTCGAAACGGTTGAAGATGACCATGCATAAGTTTCGTGGTACCAAATGGGTATATTTTTGAACTACATGCCAAATTTTTTCTGAATCCGTGCAGGCGTTTCGGCGGAATACTGGATTAAAGATTTCAATTTTCGTAATTTCCGAATGGTTAAAGATAATCATGCATAAAGTATATACTTGATGTACATGTAAAAGTTTGGTTCGGATGCATTTAATTGTCAGGTTTCGATCACTTGCGCGCATTGCAGAAATGCTGCATTTCACGCGCGAGCGCGAAGCGCGAGCACCCGACGTTCTCAGGGGGTATGGCGCTTGAGCGAAGCGAAAGCGCAGAGGACTCTCTAGCATAGTTTAATATCTCAATACTTGAATTTTCAACAATTTCGAAACGGTTTGAAATTCGTGGGCGAGCGCGAAGCGCGAGTGCCGCGGTCGTGCCTATTGCAGAAAAGCGAAGCTTTTCTGCACCCGGTAAAGCGAGCGCGAAGCGCGAGCAAAGGCGATCTGGGGGGTTGGCGCTTGAGCGAAGCGAAAGCGCAGGGGGTTTACCCCCTAGTTAGAATTTAGAATCACGCCGCGGATCCCTATCTTTGGTAAAACCCCACAGTATGACTGAGACAGAACGAATTTTTCATGTAAAAACGCACGACGAGCTCCACTAGCCTAGCGGGGGAACGAGCCTGCACAAACAACCAGGAGATCGGAGGAGGTCATGGAAAGGCGAACCGGCGTGGCGCAACCGGACCACTGCTACCTGAGGGGACCAGCGTACTCAAGCTGCATCGGTGACGTGGCGGCGCCTCTAGCCGAGGCCGAGGGCGGAGGCAAGGGCCGTGGAGTCGTCCGCCCCACCAAAGGGATGCAGCTCAAAGGACCGGACCGAGAGACAACTGGAGAGGGGAGGTCACATCAGCTCCAACACCATCCAGGAGGACCAGCGGCCGGTGCGGGCGGAGCCAACAACACCACGTCGAGAGGGCGAGCCCGAACCGTCGGGGCCCGACGAGCTCCGCCAGGCCGACGTTCACCAGGACGGCCGACCGCTGGAGGGGTGCCTACACCGTCCCCGAGGACCACGGAGGTCCTCGGAGCTCGCACCGTGTCAGACGTGACACGGTTCCGGGGAAACTGTCTGCCTGCCCTGGACTCGGGTAAGACGCGGCCCCTCACCTTGGCGAAGCCTGGAGGGTGGACGAGGAGCGCACCGAGGCGAGTTGGTGGCGGAGAAAGGGGCACCCCGAAGATCTCTACCTCACCCTCGACCAGCTACCTCAGCCCCTGAAAAGGACCACCTGCGCTGCCTTGCCGAAGACCGGGACAGCACGCCACGCCGGAAAATCAAATCTCCTAGCCCCTGCCGATACTTCCCGAGAGCAGCCAGGACCCGTCGACGTCACCCGCGAATCACCAATTACGAATCGCGTGCGTTAGGCTAGGTGTGAGTGTGGAGAGGGAAACCGCGGGTACGGCACGGCACGGGTACGAAGGGCCCGGCACTTGCGTTCCGGAGTATCTCGCGCTTAACAAACGAAAGCTAACCTAATTAAAACGAGAACGTGTACCCGAGCCGTGCCCAAGCTGCCTGTGAGAGAGAGAGAGAGAGAGAGAGAGAGAGAGAGAGAGAGAGAGAGAGACCGAGAGAGGAGTAGAGAGAGATAGAGAGGAAGTGACCTCGGGTCTCACGAACGAGTGGTGAGTGTGTGCCTCATTTTTGATTCCCTCTTGTTCTGTGTGGCAGTCGCGAAGGACTCGTCTGGTCCTCCTCGGGGAAGCGTCCTCGAGGGTACGGGTCCCGCTGAGGGATAGTCGCGAGCGACTGGGCGGGGGACGTAGGCCGCTGAATTCCGGTCACTGCCAGGGGGCAGACCGAGGGGGTGCGAGCCGGACATAGGGGCGTTTTCGGTAGAGGAGTGCGACTGCCACCCAGGACAATCAGACCGATTTATCACATTCTCAATATTATTTTGATTTCTTTATTTAATTTATGCCTAATTATCGTGTGTCGCATCCTGTGGAGGACTCTCCGTACCGTCCGTACGCAAGTCCGTCCGATTCTTTGTTTGCGTGCTTGTTATCGTAATTTTAATTGTTTGAATCGGACATAAAATTGTTAATTCAACTCCGGATGCCTTACATACCGTATCGCTAGAAAATAGGAATTTTCTGTAAAAATCCGAACATCTGGATTGCGTGATCTCCAAGCGACCGCGGCGCAAGGCCGCGCGGCCTCGCGCAGGGATGCTCCCTCCGAGCTCACTGTACCATCTTTACCTTGCGCTTGTTTAATTGCACTGCCTACTACTATCTTGGCTTAACGCTCGCTTATGCTTTATTCACTGTTTTCTATTACTATTTCAACCTTTATTATTTCTCAATTGTATTTCATTCATTCTCTCAGGGTTGCCTCTCGCTTGCGAATCATATTTTAAAATCTGTAACGCGACGATAACCGACGGGCGAATTCGGGACAGTTACCGGTATCACGCGCTCGACTGAAAACTCCCGGCGTAAAGTTACCGGAAAATTATCGCGAAGCATGTACGATTCGCAATTACCGTTGTAATTGCGTACCGCGCCTGTACGCCCGCGCTACCTCGATCCTTGCGAGCCTAATCGCGCGATACGTATTGCGAGGCAGCCCTTTCGTTAACTTCAACTTTTTCTCCTACTCTTTTCTTTCAATAAATTGTTAATTCTTTTGTTACCTAATCTCTGCTTTAATTTCTAACGCTTGTTCTCACGCTTCCTAACCCCGCCCCTCTCCATCGCGATTCGCATCCTGAGCTACGGGTCGCGGTATCACTCCGGCTCGCGGGGTAAGGGAGGGACCGCAGGTCACTGAGAACGGTTAAAACGACGCAGTGGCGTCTGGCGCCCAACAAACGTTCGGTTCCGAAGGGCTAACCGCGAGATGAGACTCGGGTGATATCGTGAGGGATTTCAAGACCAGGACTTAAATCGTGTGGCGCCCTAAACCCGTTAAGATTCCTCCACTCGCGCGTGGAGGCGCCGTACATCCGCGTTCCCTAATTTTCCCCGGGGAAAATCCGACTCTCTTAACAGTCCGGGCGAAAAACGTCACAGTATATACATATATACAGGGTGATTCATTTTAATATTAACAGACAAATATTTCGAAAATATGCAATTTTACAAAAAAACTTTTGAAACGGAAGTTGTATGGTATGGAGGGGGGCGTAGAACGGTGACCTTGGTTTGACCTTGAGACGTCTATTTAAGGTCAAATGAAGGTCAAATAACTTTTTTTTAAATGGGAATACATATTTTTTATTACATTTTTGGATTGCACGAATTCAAATAAACATCTTTGGTATCTTGATAATCTTTCAGAAAACTAATGGTTTTGGAGAAATTTGGATTCAAAGAATAATAAATCGTACAATCGATTCTTAATTGCATCAACCGCTCTTGGCGCTACCCAGGATCAACGACGTGGACGTGGCGGTAATTTGATCCCTTTTGAGGTGCTTGATTTCCGTGAGTCCCCTTGCCTCTCACGATTCGGGGTGCTTGATTTCCGTGAGTCCCCTTGTCTCTCACGATTCGGGGTGCTTGATTTCCGTGAGTCCCCTTGCCTCTCACGATTCGGGGTGCTTGATTTCCGTGAGTCCCCTTGCCTCTCACGATTCGGGGTGCTTGATTTCCGTGAGTCCCCTTGCCTCTCACGATTCGGGGTGCTTGATTTCCGTGAGTCCCCTTGCCGCTCACGATTTACGTTAACTTGATACGTTTATAACGTTTGTTCGAATGTAGCACCATTCGCGTCAATGCACATTTGGAACCTACGACGTAAAGCCTTCGAAACTGTCCTTTGAAGAACTTCTTTGGGAATAGTTGTGAGGGCTGTGGTGATGGGCCTTCTCCTTTTTCTGTGACTCCGTCATGCGGAAAAAGGAGGAGGCCGAGCGGGAGCGCCGGGGCGAGGTGCCCCGGAGACGAGGAGGAAGAAGAGGAGGAGCACGCGGGGGGCGGTTAAGGCCCCCCGCTGTTGGCCCCCGGTTGGGGGCTGGAATTAGGCGGCGGGCCCGGACGTCGAGGCCGAGGCCCGCCGCCGCTCGAGGCAACGGCGGATAAGGTCGGCGGGGAGGGGCCGCACCACCCCTGACATAAGGGTGGTGGACTTTGCTCCTCCCCGTCGACGGTGGGGGGGCCCTTGGGCCCCCTTATGAGGGAGTACCCTCCCCCGCGCCTGTTGTGCGGGGGGGAAGACGGGAGGCAGTAGGGGCCGGGCGCGGGTGGGGATCCCCGCGTGCGGCCCGCCTCCGTGGAGTCGGGCGGGGTGCCGGTGGCCGGCACCCTGCTCGTAGAGCAGGCAACGTGGCACCCCCCTTATTGTTAAAGGGGGGTGCCGAGAGGAACGCCCGTCCCCGGTGCGGGGCGGGCCAGGTGCGAGGGGTGCCCGGAAGATATGCCGCCGGCAAAGCCTGGGCACCCCTCACTGAAGCACCAGGATGGCCACCGTGGGGTTTTAGTGGGTAGGCCCGGCGCACATAGCGCCGGGAGAGTCCCACATAACCCTCGTCCTCCGCCCCAGGAGGCGAGGGTATGCGTAAAGCATTTCCCCACGTAAAAAAAAAAAAAAAAAAAAAAAAAAGGGCTGTGGTGATGCGATTTCTCATATCGATCGGATTAATTGGCTCCGTAGCAAAAACAATCCCTTTGATGTACCCCCATAGGAAGAAATCACAAGGTGTTAAATCGGGAGAATTTGGAGGCCATCGGACAAATCCGTTAAATCCTATCCAGTGTTCATGATATCTTTCGTGTAAAAAGTCTCGCACAATGTTAGCTCTATGCGGAGGAGCACCATCGTGTTGATACCACATGCGACCTCTAGTTTCTAAATTGATATCCTGTAAAAATTCAAGCAGATTATTTTGCAAGAACTGTAAATACATTTCTCGATTAAGATTACCTTCAATAAAGTGGGGTCCAATAATCTGGCCGTCCAATATGCCACACCAAACATTAACTTTCCACTGATGCTGATGATCTACATGACGAACCCAAAATGGATTAACGTCTGAATAATAATGGCAATTATGACGATTTAATTCACCGGTATTGTGAAAACTTGATTCATCGGTAAATAAAACCTTGTCAAAAAAAGTCGGATCTTCCTGTAATTTTCCCAAACCCCAATGACAAAATTCAACGCGTTGTTGTTTTTGATTTTCAGTAAGTGCCCGATGCCGTTGAATGTGATAAGCGTGAAAGTTACTCGCTTTTAAAATTCGTTGAACAGTTCCTTGAGAAATATTGAGTTCTCGACTGATCATACGTTGACTGATTTGAGGGTTTATCACTGTCATACCTAAAACAGCTATATTCAAATTATCATCAATTAAAGATTTTCTTTTACGTTTGCGATGTAATTTACCTTCACGAGTCCTAGCTATAAGGCTGATTATTGTTACATGACTGGGACATCGACGATCTGGATACCGTAATGCATACTGACGGGCACATTTTCTGGAATTTTCATTGCTCCTTCCATATTCGATTATCATATCGACAATTTCACTAGGTGAATAATCAGTCATTTTAAAATAATCAAGGAAACAAAGTTTTAATTTCAATTATGTACCTAAAGTGATGCTCCCTGAAGAGACAACCCAAAGGGTTGAACTTTCCAGAGCGGTACTAAACAAAAGGAGGAGAGGGAAAGAAAGGGAAAATTTAAATCGTTCCAATACCGAATATTTACGTAAACACGGAACAACCGAAAATAAACGCAAACCGAAAAGTAGGAACCACCGAGCGCGAATCCGCTGGGGTTAATGATACCTGCGAGGTGGTTTCTCGTGCGCGAGAAACGATAGAGACCGGTGGCACCTAGCGGAGAGATGGCTGCTAACGACGCTGCAAAGCGGACGAAACACCCTCCGCGACGTCACACTATTCCCCGCTCTCTCCCCTACAGAGTGACTGCCACGGGTTCTCCTCATACGGACAACCGTAGCGCCAAGAGCGGTTTATGCAATTAAGAATCGATTGTACGATTTATTATTATTTGAATCCAAATATCTCCAAAACCATTAGTTTTATGAAAAATTATCAAGATACCAGAGATGTTTATTTGAATTTGCGCAACCCAAAAATGTAATAAAAAATATGGATTCCCATTTGAAAAAAGTTAGTTGACCTTCATTTGACCTTAAATAGACGTCTCAAGGTCAAACCAAGGTCACCGTTCTACGTCCCCCTCCATACCGTATAACTTTCGTTTCAAAAGTTTTTTTGTAAAATTGCATATTTTCGAAATATTTGTCTGTTAAGATTAAAATGAATCACCCTGTATATGTATATATAAACACGCACAGACACAATAATAATAATATACAATATATATATATACTCATATTAATTATTGAGACTTATGTTTTCTAAAAATACTGAAGCATGTTCATGACATACATTTTTTATTTCTAATTCCAAATTTTTGTAAAATGTTGGGAAATGTACCTTTGACTTCTTTTTCACATTTTGAAATTGCATGTTAATAAACGTTTTTTGGGCATTGCTTAAGGCTTGATACTTTTTAAAGAAATTACGGTTTGAAAATTTTGTAGCATACTTCTGTCTTTATATTTCACTATATTCCTTTGTAAAGCAATATTGCGTTTCCGAAGTACAACCGATTTATTATATAACTGTTTGGCTTTTGGAGTCAGTTGTATCTGTCTAGTGACACTCCCAAGAATACTTCTTCGAGTATGTGTGGTAACACGAGAACTCTTTGGAGTCATTTGTGTTCTTAGCTTAGGTAAATCTTCAGTACTTGTATTCGGCTGAAATGAATCTTCAGCATTTATATTCGGCTGAAATGAATCTTCATCATTTATACTCGGCTGAAATGAATTTTCAGCATTTACACTTGACTGAAATGAATCGTCAGCATTTATATTCGGCTCATATGAATCTTCCGCACTTGTGTTCGGCTGAGGTATATTTTCTGTCTCTTGCCAAAGTAAATTGACAGTTGGGATTGCATCATGTTTTAATTTTCTACGGTGCAAACTGAAAATATATGCATTTTCACTGAAATGTAAATGACAAATTTTACATTTCCGAATCTCCTCTTCTGATAAAGAATATAATTCTGGCACAGAGATTATATCAAGCCATTTCTTTCGAATGTCCTGATTTTTGGGGAAAAAATGTCCAGGAACTTTACTATTTGATACACATTGTGGTATCACACATTTCCACCCACTTTTGGCCATTATATTCTAAAATAAAATTATTCTAATCAATACTGAGATTCTGTAACTCGTTACTAGACTTAACAATAACAAAATTGTCGTTAACTCTATACAGGGTGAGTTTTAATGGATGGACCAACCATTTACCATCGGAGTGAGTTACCGACTCACCTCTATAGTAATACTAACAGACTGCAATCTGTAACTCACTCCGATGGTAAATGGTTGGTCCATCCATTAAAACTCACCCTGTATAATAACGAGTTACAGAATTCCAGCATCAGAAGTAATTTTCATTTATTTATTATATTAGATAATATTAGCATTCAACACGAAGAAAATTGACAGCTACTTGCATGCAAAATACTAACAGAGTACTTACATTTTAAAAATTGGGTAATATTATATTATATTATTTATTAATTCTTCCTTGCTTCAAAATACATTCAAAATAGTTCTGCAACGGTAGCAACTGGTAGTGAATTTGGTCGTTGAACATAGTCACAGTCAGTCATAGTAAACAGAGCTGACTTCACGCAATACTTGTAGCGCCACCTGGGCTAATAGACCGGGCAAGCGGAATTAAAAAATGCGGTTTGAAAACTTATATATGAGTTTCCCCACCCTGCCTAGTCGGCGTCCGGAGGAAGAAGGAAGAAAGCCGCGCGTGTCGCGCGGGACACCGGATCTAAAAACTCTGGAGGCAGGAAACCTCCTGCTGGTTTCGTGTGCCGCTAGGGGAAAAAGTTGGACGTGCGACCACGGAGTCGCCACAGGAACAGCAACCACCGAGGAGAGATATGTAAAGAGGGTCAGCGGATACCGATCTAGGGACGTCAGAAAATTTTACCGTAGGCTAGCGCCGCCTTGTGTACATGGGCATAATTACATAGCAAACCCACACAGCTTACATGACAACATTGCTGACAAGGGATTCTTTGCTTGATGGTAACACTCATGTCTCTGCAATAAAAAAATATTTTATTGAGTTGCTCCAAGTCGCCCTAAGATCTCTTTTATATGCCTGTATAAAGTATTCTGTGTAGCATAATGTCGCCTTTTATGAACGGAAGAATAGTGATGTTCGTGAAATTAATATTTTTTGTTGGATTTATACCTACGCAAAATAGACGATATATGGCTAACGCATGCAATCATTTCAAAGAGTTTTTCTAGCTAGTTTACCAACTGTGGCAATAGAAAAGGTTAGAAATATATGTATATGGCTATATCCGGCGTCTAACACCGTGACATTAAGGAGAAGTAACGTGAAGTTGGCTCAGTCAGCGCTTAATGTTGCGCACAGCTGTTTGCGCAGGCAGAAACAGAGTATTAACGGTCCATGTACTTACATATGCTTGCAGCGTAAAATAATTTATCTACATGAAATACAATGTTTATATCTATAAAATATATCATATAACTATGCATACAGGGTGTCTCTGGCCGACAGATTCGGAATTCGTGGAGACATAGAGCGGTTTGAGGTGAATATAAAGTCCTATACCGTTTTGCGATAATCACAATAGCTTTCGAGAAATTAATTAAGGCAGATCAAAGGAAAGGGTGCCCGCCTAAATAGCAGCCTGCCCGTATTCGTTGGCAGGTAAACTGGGTCGTTCTATAGCTCTAGTGGCCCCAGCGTTCCCCCCGTTGTTATTTAAGCGGACGTTCTTTCCTTTGATCTGCCACAATTAATTTCTCGAAAACTGTTGCGATTATCGCAAAACGGTACAGGACTTTATGTTCACCTCAAGCCGCTCTATGTCTCTACAAATTCAGCGTCTGTTGGCCTGGGACATCCTGTATAATAAGTAATAATATTAGTTATCGAAAACGACATACACGGCATAATAGTACAGAAATGGAAAAACTATGGTGTAACATATATACATATATTAGACAAATTAATTATACATTGAAATATAAATTAATATTTGTTAATTTATTTTCTTTCTTTCCATCGCCGGGCTCCTCTCTTCTCGCCCCATCAGCTCCTGTTCTTCCCTGCTCCGGCGCGTCTCCACTTCCCATTCTTCCCTCTCTTCCCGCTTCTCTTACATTTCTCTCTCCCCCATTCCTTCCTCCATTGCCTCTTCTTCCTCTACCTCTTATGCGGTGATACGCATATCTACATTTAGAAAATATATTTTGAAGTTTTTATCACATATTACTTTTACACTAATTAGAATTTTGCGTTGTTAAAGAATATCGAATTAAGTTCTTGGAAGAAATGAATTTCTTCGAATTTTCATCAAAAGTAGAATATTAACATTTTGCACTTTCGAAATCGTATTTCAAAATTCCAAAGATTGACAAGCGCATATGGACCTAAAGGAAACGCACGATATTAATTTATAAAACTCGTACGTGTTAGTTTGTCAATAAAAATCTACCAATGTGAATTCTTGAATTATTACAAACATTACATTATGAAACTGTAGACAAATGATAATGATAAATGCATCACTAATAAGATAGTAATTTAAAAACCTGTTTGTAACACGTACATGGAAAAGCGAAATTACACTTTGTTATAGACATTAGTAGATATAAATTCCTAATACTTCACGCGTTAGACAGTACAAAAAATGTTTTCGTTAACCCGTTCACTGCTATAGGCGCATAATATACGTCCGGCAAAAGTGGTGATGTGAAATATGAACGCAAATGTGCGTCCAGTAAAAGCGATGGTAATGCGCTATGGTCCCGTGCAGGGATAGTCTGCAATGCCCCCACCATGGAAAAATCTTCCCTCTCTACCAGTAACTTCTCCTCCAGCGGCTATCCGTATGAGGACAATCCGTGCCGCGGCAGCCACTCACAACTCTAGCGGCGGTAGTGGCAGCTAATGTGACGTCACGTAACGATGGTAGCGGGAGAAGCTGCGAGTCTTGGCAGACCATCTCTGGTTGCGTGTGATATGTTTAGCGATTTTTTCAATCCTGTCGCTATGCACCCGATAGTCGCATAAACCACATACCACGTTGCACAGCAACGAGAAAAAACGATATTCTGTTAATTTTGGTTATTTACTTTCTGTATTATTAACCTTATTTCATGACCTTCAATGACCTTCACTGTGTTATCCTTGAATGCGTTATGAAAAGGGCTACAAACATAGGTGTTTAAAAAATGATGGTCCCGTTAAAAAAATGAAGCTGATCTTCATTTCACCTTAACACTCCACCTGAAGGTCAAACCAATAGTATCACGATACGCCCTCCTCGAAACCATACAACTTTTGTCTGAAATATTAATTTCTTTTTATTTTGCTCTATTTTTAGGCACGACCGTAAAGGGAGTGACTTATGCAATCGCCATCGCGAAAACCGTTCGTATGTATGTGTGTATGTGTTTTTTTTTTTTTTTTTTTTTTTTTTCCGGGGGCAGGTGGAAATCTTCCAAAGACGCTGCGGAACCCGTATTCCACAGTGTGTGGGATTTTTACCCACTAAAACCACCTCCCTTGCTCCACCCCTCCCCCTCACGGACCCGCCGTCAGGCATTACGTCGTAGAGGAGGTAAGTAGGCGACAGGAGCCTCTACTACCTTATGACCTTCTCATGGTCGTCCTCTTCGTTCGCGTTCCTCAAGCCTCAGCTTTTTGGTGATGCAGGCAGTGTAGCTTGCTACTGCATCCCAATACTCCTCTGAGACCAGCATCTGGGAGATGATGTTCTCCGGGGTCGCCTGTTCCTGGAGAAGCTGTTGGAGTTCTTCTCTCTCTTCCTGGAAGCGCGGGCAGGCAAAGAAGACGTGCTCCGGATCTTCAATCACAGTGGGGCATGTTGGACCTGCGGGGTCTTTTTCCAACTTGAAGCGGTATTGATACCCCTTAAAGCAACCGTGTCCGGTTAACAGCTGGGTCAGATAGTGGTCGACCTCCCCGTGTTTACGTTCCATCCACTTGTTGATAGTCGGGATGAGACGATGTGTCCACCTTCCCGTCAAGGACGCATCCCAGCGGCACTGCCACTGGTCGATGGTCGCGACCTTCTCTTCCTTTGCGACGGTGTTATGATCGCTCTGTGTCTCTTGTTGCTTCCGTCGGTAAATTCGTCGCATGCTTGCCACGACACAGACCGCGTCATAGGACACCGTACGGAACGCGCAGGCGACCCTCAGTGCACTTCTACGGTACACCGTGACCGTCCTGCGTCCATACTTCTTCGTCCCCATGGCCTCTGCCCAAATGGGGGCTGCGTAGAGTAGGATCGAGGTGACGACGCTTGCCAACAGTCTTCTGCGACTTTGCCTGGGCCCCCCGATATTCGGCATTATGCGTGCCAATGCGGTGGTCACACCAGCCGCCTTGTCGCTACAGATACGCAAGTGCTCGTCAAAGCGCAGTCTAGCGTCAATCTGGACGCCCAAGTATCTCAAGGAGGACTGCGAGTGGATCTCCTGATTCCCCACTCTAAGGGTGATGGTCTCCCTCTTCTTCCTGCTGGTGACTAGAACCGTCTCCGTCTTGTGATCCGCTAGTTGGAGGCCGACGGATGTTAACCACTGCCGAACCGTGGCTACAGCTTCATTGGAGATCTGGATCACTTCCTCCCGATGCTTAGCGACTACGACCACGGCAACATCATCGGCGAACCCGACAGTTTCCGCTCCCCGCGGCAGCCCAAGTTTGAGTACTGCGTCGTACATGATGTTCCACAACAGGGGAGCGAGAACAGATCCCTGTGGGACACCCCCAGTGATATCGTACACCTTGGGACCATCGTCTGTTTGATACATCAGGTTCTGTCACCGATGTAGTCAGCGACGATGGCCCTGATGTACTCGGGGACCGCCAGGCCTTGGAGTGCGTCCAAGATGCACTTCCATCTCGCCGAGTTGAACGCATTTTTTACGTCCAGGGCCACCACGGCACAGTATTTTTTGGCGCCTCTTCTCCATCTTCTGCCCTTGATGGCCATGCGAGCTACCTCGACTACCTTATCAATGGCGTCCACCGTTGACCTTGCCCTCCTAAAACCATACTGGTTCTCGGCAAGGCACTGGGTTTCCTCGATGTAGGATTCCAGCCGATTACAGATAATCCTCTCGAGTATCTTCCCCGCTGTATCCAGAAGACATATTGGACGGTAAGATGAAGGGTCGTCCGGCGCTTTCTTCCCTTTCGGGATAAGTACAAGGCGCTGTTGTTTCCAGCGACGAGGGAAGATTCCTTTCCGAATACACTCGTTGTACACATCGAGAAACATATCTGGACGGGTCTCGATTGCGAGTTTAAGGGCGACGTTAGGAATTCCGTCCAGACCTGGGGCCTTGTTGTTTCCTACCTTGCGGCAGGCCGCCCGAAGTTCCTCCATCTCGATCGGTGTTACCTCCCCAGGCTGTGGAGGGGAGACTGCATCGGTCCTCAGCACAGGCTGTTTCGGAAACAGCGCGGCCACTATCCTGCGGAGCAGAACAGGGCACGTCGGCACTGGCATAGGTAGGATTTTCAACCTAGCCATAACCGTCCTGTATGGCCTGCCCCACTAGTATCCGTGTCCACCATCCCACATATCTGTCGCCAGAAACCTCGTTTGCTCTCTTTGATGGCCTTGTTCAGAGCTCTGCGGTCGCTTTTGTACTGCTCTTGGAGCGCGCGGCAGTTCCTGCGTTTCCTAGCTCGCTGATACAACCTCCGGCTACCATGGCATTTCTTTCTAAGCTCGGCAATGACGCCGTTCCACCAATACACTGGTGGGCGGTGGCTCCTTCCTGAGGTCCTCGGCATCGATGCGTCGCAGACCTTAGTGATGTGGGTCATCAGCTGCTCCGTCATGTCGTCCGGTTGACCAGTGAATGTAATCCCCTCCCCCACCATGACGACAAAGGACTCCCTGTCGAGCGCCTTGGGGCTCCATCTACTGCCACCCGACTTCACCATAGCTTTTCCAGGTCTGGTGGACTCAGCCACGACACATAGGATTGCCTGATGGTCGCTATGGGTGTAACTATCACAGACCTCCCATGTCAAACCCGAATCTATGAGGCATTCGCTTGCGAACGTCAGGTCGACTATGGAGCTAGAATCCCCTCTGGTGAATGTGGCTTTGTTTCCGGAGTTGACCAGGATAACATCCAGCGAAGCAAAAGCGTCCAACAGAGTTTGCCCCCGCCGGTTCGTCCCACTGCTCCCCCATTCCGTGGCCCAGGCATTGAAATCCCCTGCCACGATGACCGATCACCGTCCTCTCAGGTCGTCCTCCAGTCGATCTAACAGGGCCTCGAACTCCTCTATCGGGGCACTGGGTGGGGCATATACACTGTACATGTAGGTTCCTTCCACCCTGGCCCAGACAAACCCCGGAGTTGGCACCTGCATAGTCTCCTGCACGGGGCTTCTGCCACACGTCCAGATAGCGGCGCGACCTGAAGCATCAGATACCCACGTTGCTCCCCCGTAGTTCCTGTATTGTTCACACAGGATCGCAACGTCAATATTCAGCTCCCGGATCGTCTGCGAGAGCAGGTTTTGTGCTGCTTCACAGTGATTAAGGTTTAGTTGTAAAATCCTCATCTTGCGTTCGTTCTTGTCACCGCTTAAAGAGCCTGTTGGTAGGCCGGGCATCGATTGCTACCAGACGGATGTCCGCTATCTGTTTTCCCCCTACAGAGAGCGCAGCTTGGAACGTTGGAACACTCTTTGAAGGCGTGTCCTTCTTTCCCGCATCTGAGGCACAGTTTGGACCTATCCGGCCCGCTACATCTCCTAGCCAGGTGCCCAAACTGCCAGCATCTGAAGCATTTAAGGATCGTCTTTTTCTCCCGAATACGGCTGATGACCCATCCGATTCGGATCCTGCTCATCAGTATGGCCTTTCTGGCTAGATCCATTGGCAGAGTGATTACCGCCGTCTGAGTCCCTCCATATGCCTTACGCAGGGATTTGACCTCCACTTTCGCGACCTGGGCGCCCTCCAGTTGGCTCTTGAAGGCCTCGCATATGTCCTCCTCCGTCGTCAGCTCGTCAAGGTCTTTTAGTTCCAGCACTGGCTCGTGCATCAACGTCCTGACTTCAGCCATCTCTTTAAGTTTCTCCGACATAGAGGAACGGAACTGTTGGGTCTTCGGTTCTGCCGACCCACTCAGTTGTAGAAGTAGATCTCCCTTGGCATTCCTCCTAATCTTCACCACATTTGAGCCCAGTTCTTTGAGTTCTGGGGCCTCTTTTATGCGACGCAAAATGTCGGCGTAATTTGTCCCCTCCTTCGCCTTGACCACGAGGGCGTCCGGCCGCGTGGGTCTGGGTCGTGAGGCTTTAGGCCTCCTGGGCACAACTTTCCGCCACTCGTTCTCAGATTTGTGTCTTGGCCCCGGGTTTGCTGGAGTGCCGGGGCACTCCGTCACCTTTCGGGGTTCTGCTTTTGACTGCTTCCTCTTTTTCCTTCTCTTCGTCTCGGTGTTTTCCTTTTGAGGCGATTCGCTAGGCTTCTCTTCACAGAGGAGGGCCGCGCATTCAGAACTGGTTGCGTTCTAAGGCCAGGCGAGGTTTGAGTCGCATTCACTCTGGTCTCAAGTCGGTGCTCCTCTCTCGGTATTGCCCTTTTGCCCTCCTTCGCCAGAGTATCAAAGCAGCTGCGAACGGAGTTCACTAGCCGCTTTATCTCTCCGTGCACATTGTGCTTGGGCCTGACGAACTCGAGAAGCTCGTCGATTTTCTTTCCGAGCCTGTCAAGCGCCAACTGCCTCCTGTCGCTTGTAGTGTTTGATGCAACAGTGGCCAAGTTATCCACCACTGAAGCACTGCGGTCGTTGGATGACGACGTCCCGGAGCCCGCTTGCTCACTCCTGACGGACGCCGGTACTGTGGATCCGACCCCTGAACCGTAAGTTCCTTCTCCTTTGAACTACTCTTCATGTTTGGTTTTTTATTCGGGGTTCCTTCCCCTAGTATGCTGTCCACGACTGTTTATTCGCCGGATTTATCCGCTTATCTCACAGCTATCCCAGCTCTAACCACCAAGCCATGGGACACTCCTCTATCCGCAACCCGAGGACGCGCCTGGTAGCCTCCACCCGGCCCCTGTGTGTGTGTGTGTGTGTGTGTCCGTGTAGATCCTCGATTTTGGAAAAACGGCTGAACCGATCGGGACGAAATTTGGCACAAAAATCAAGTACACTACTGTGAGTTGACAATAAGGTTTGTGAGCCGCCATCTTGAACCAACACAAAATTGCGGGAGACTCAAAATTTGAAAAAAATGTAATTTAAATTTAATATTGCTGCCATTTCTAAACGGCTGAAGATAGCGATACATAAAGTTTGCTGGCACCAAATGGATATATACTCAAAGTACATGCCAAATTTCGTTGCGATCCATTCAGCCGTTTGGCCGGAATACTGCACTAATGGATTAATGAATTTTGCACTATTTCCATTAGTGCAGTATTCCGGCCAAACGGCTGAACGGATCGCAACGAAATTTGGCATGTACATCGAGTATATATCCATTTGGTGCCACGAAACTTTATGTATGGCCATTTTCAACCGTTTCGAAATGGCGGCAAATTCAAATTTTTTATCCACTATTCCAGTAAAACGATTGATTAGTCCACTATTTCGGCAAAACGGCTGAACGGATTCGGACAAAATTTGGCATGCACGTCAAGTATATACCCATTTGGTGCCAGGAAACTTTATGTATGGCCATCTTCAGCCGTTCCGAAATAGCAGCAAATTCAAATTTTTAATCCACTATTTCAGCAAAAAAGTTGATTAGTCCACTATTCCGGCAAAACGGCTGCACGGATTCCGACAAAATTTGGCATGCATATCAAGTATATACCCATTTGGTGCCACGAAACATTGTGTATGGGCATCTTCAACCATTTCGAAATGGTGACAGTTTCAAATCTTTAATTCACTATTTTATAATCATAGTTTGAAAATCCCGTAATTTCGAAACGGCTGAAGATGACCATGCATTAAGTTTTGTGGCACCAAATGGGTATATTTTTAATTAAACTATATGCCAAATTGTGTTTGAATCCGCGCAAGCGTCTCACCGAAATACTGGATTAAAGATTTCAATTTGTCGCAATTTCTGAATGGGGTAAAAGTGGGGTTGAGGAGACCCACCTCTGATCACCTTCATTTTCACATATGTTGTCAAGGACACTCTCCTGAATAACGTGCAAAAATTTTAGGCCGCGGACGCTGTTCGTTAAAAAGTTATTAAGGAAAGAAGTTAGCGAAAACTATGTGGAACCTTAAGTATGCGACACCATATATATTCGTAACACCTTGCTCTATTTTTGTTACCCTTATAAAGCTTAGGCGAGTTATGTTAGGTTAGGGTTAGGTTAGGCGGGGAGCCTAATAAGGGTTAGGCAGGTGCGATGGTTAGGCGCGGCACGGGCGCTTACGCGCCCGCCCGCGCAATAATAAATTAATCTTAACTTGAGAGCGTGGAAAGCCTTTCTGGTTAGATCAATCTCCATAGCTTCTACTGTGTTGCCTAATTTTGTTACAAACAATGAGTGCCGACTAAAACCTTCGGATCTTTGAAGTCATGAGGGCTGCATGTACTATTCATTCATACTAATACAAATATAAGTTAGAGTGAAGTGTTACGAACGTACATGGTGTCGTACAATTAAGATTCCATTTACTTCTCACTAACTTTGTTTGTTAATAACTTTTTAACGAACAGCGTCAGCGGCCTACAATTTTTTGCACGTTATTCAGGAGAGTGCCCTTGACAACATATGTAAAATTCAAGGTCATCGGAGGTGGGTCCCCTCAACCCCACTTTTACCCTGAATGGTTGACGATAACCATGTATAAAGTTTCACCGCAGCAAAGGTGTATATACTCTATGTACATGTCAAATTTTGGTTCGGATGCATTTAATTGTCCGGTTTTGATCACTTAGGCCTATTGCAGAAATGCTGCATTTCGTGGGCGAGCGCGAAGCGCGAGCACCCGACGACCTGGGGGCTATGGCGCTTGAGCGAAGCGAAAGCGCAGAGGACTCTGTAGCATAGTTTAATATCTCAATACTTGAATTTTCTATAATTTCGAAACCTTTTGAAATTCGTAGGCGAGCGCGAAGCGCCAGTGCCGCGGTCGTGCCTATTGCAGAAAAGCTTCGCTTTTCTGCACCCGTTAAGGCGAGCGCGAAGCGCGAGCAAAGGCGATCTTGAGGGGATTGGCGCTTGAGCGAAGCGAAAGCGCAGGGGGCTCCGCCCCCCCAGTTTATATATTCAGTCGTCTCAATTTAAATGCCGCACTCTGTATATTACGCGATTCAGTTCCCCCACAAATCGCAACTGCGGCTGTATGCCCCCACGCGAAGCGCTTCAACATGAAGCATTCCACGGTAAAAACGTTAGTACTTGTAAATGTTTCACTCACCTCTGATTACGCTCGGCCCGATGTTGCCCGGCACGACTTCTCCTTGGTCGGTTATCGGGCTCTACGCGCTGTGGCTCCCTGGGACCCGGCTGCCCGCCACACGGCTCTCTGGGACCCGGCTCCCCGGCCTGCGGTTGCCTGGCACGCGACTCCCCGGCAGGGGGTGCCGGTGCATCTTTCGCCTCATTTTCGGATGACTCTGCACTCTGAACTAAAACGGAGCAAACGCACGATTAAAAATGTACAAAATAAAGATTTACAAATGTTGAAATATCTATTCATTATGGTAATAGTAAAAAGAATAAAAGTGCCACTTACAAGATCCCATCTTGCTTCCCGACACTCCTACCCAAGACTGTAGCCCGCGAAAGCCTTGGTAACGTGCAGAGCTGCCGGAAAAC
The DNA here is from genome assembly GCA_944319695.1 of Tiphia femorata. NCBI lineage: Eukaryota > Metazoa > Arthropoda > Insecta > Hymenoptera > Tiphiidae > Tiphia > Tiphia femorata. The sequence goes on along the minus strand of OX090902.1, from coordinate 2,807,185 downwards.
AAAAGTACATCGGTTTTACACGTACCACTAACATGATAAAACCTATACTTTTCCTAAATTTCGTTATATGATCTTATAACAGCAGTAAGAATTTTCACTGTTGAATAATGATATCTAGCAAATATCTTGAATCGTAAATAAATCGTATCTTGATCGGCCACTGAAAGTAAATTAGTTATGTTTATATGACCAATGTTACATGTTTAATGTGAGATATACCCCCCGAAGTATTGACATATATTTCTGAAACACTGTGTGTCTTTCATATTCATCGAAACCTCAGTTGATGAAGATGATACACGTCCCCTTGCAAGAGTATAAACGATTGCGGAATACGACAATTTTCTGGAATCATGGTTCTTTTCAGGCAAGATTTTTCCAAAGAGATACACTGTTATCTCTCTCTCTCTCTCTCTCTCTCTCTCTCTCTCTCTCTCTCTCTCTCTCTCTCTCTCTCTCTCTCTCTCTCTCTCTCTCTCTCTCTCTCTCTCTCTCTCTCTCTCGGAGTGAACACGTATCACGTCGTGCTCTGCAGAGAATGAGGAATTAAGGAGTAAAAAGTCATTCGGTAATTTGAACAAATACGCTGTGTGATTGTGCGTGTATAAAACAACTGTAGAAGTGGTATCTAATGTGAGGAATTAATAGACAACAGATAAATTAGTAAAAAGTGAAGGTGTGATAAGGCCAGGCGGCCATACAGACCACGTCGCGAAATGCTGACAGGTGAGTTGCATGAGGCGACGCGAACAGGTGTCAAAATTGCAAACTGACCGAAAGACATTCCGCGGTGCCGATAAGGTAGTGAAAGATGGATAAAGCGCCGGTATGTAGACAATGCAATAAAGAAGTTAAAACAGAGGTGCATTGTTGTATGCCCTGTGATAAGTTTTTTCACCCGAGCTGTATTAAGTTACACAGAGTTTACAATACGGCGAATGAACTGGTACCTTGTGGTGGAAGAATAGAAAAATATACGGTGAAAAGTGACAGTAAAATGTCAGTTGAAAGTAGCAGGGAAAGGAAAATGTCGGCTCCTGAAGATAAACTACGGGAGCGGAGTGCATCAACATCAGTAAGCATAAAGGATATAAAGATTGATAGTATATACAAGATGGTACAGGAAATTAAGGACGAAATGATAGGGAAGAAAGTACTTAGGAGGGCTATAACGGAAGCTATCGACGAGGAAATGAATAGAGTAAGAGAAGAAATACAGCACTGGAAATCTTATGAAATGGAAACAGCAATAAGTGAAGCAGTGAAAGCCCAAATGCAAAAAATATTAAGCATTATACCGATGCCAAGCATGGCAACAGAACAGATAGAAAAAAGCTACAGCGGAGCTGTAAAAAAGAATCAAGAATCGGTGTTAATTATTAAACCTAAGGGTGGAGAAGAGAACAATTCAAGTGAAAATACAAAAAAAGATGTCAAAAAAATTGATATCTCGAAACTAGGAGTGGGAATTACAAAAATGAAGAAGGTGACGAAAGGAGCAATTGTAGTGGGATGCGAAAATAAGTCCCAAGCTGAAAAATTGAAGCAGGAAGTCGTAAAAGATCTGGGAGAAAAATATGAAGTACAAGCACCAAAGAAGAGGAAACTGAAAATGAAGATATTCGATGTCGACAAAGAAGATTGTGAAAACGAACAAAGTTTTTGGGAGAAAATAGTAGACCAAAATGGATTGGAGAAAAACAGAATCGAGGGGAAGATACTATATAAGGCGGCAAAGGCTAATTCGAAAAGGACGGCTGTGATAGCGGAAGTGAATGCTGGGACCAGAGAGAACTTTCTGCAGTTGGAAAAATTAAAAATAGGGTGGAACATATGCAAAGTACAAGACTATGTAGGGATTCTAAGGTGTTTTAAGTGTTGTGGGTATTATCATTTCGCTAAAGATTGTAAAAAAAAAGAAACGTGCGGAAATTGCGCAAATCAACATGCGACGAAGGAATGTAATAGTGAGACGAAAAAGTGTGTTAATTGTGAGGAAAAAATTAAGGTCTTTAAAATTAAAAACTTGAACTCGAATCACTCGGCGTATGATAGTAATTGTCCATGTTTTAAGAAGGAAATAGAAAAACAAAGAGATAGAATTCAATGTAATAATATATAGCAATCAGAAAACATAAACAGGGACAGAAGCAAAGTAATCTGTTTGAATGCACAGGGATTTCTGAAGCATAAAGACGAAATAGAAAATCTTTTGGTAAAGAAATATAAGCCTAGTATAATAGGATTTACAGAAACTCATGTAACGCAGCAAATAGAGGATCACGAATTATATATCAGCGAGTATGTATGTGTGCGAGGTGACTCCGAATCTAGTAGAACGGGCGGAGTATTGTTATATATAGATAGAAGAATTAAATTTGATATAATAGCGATAGAAACTTGCGATAAAAATTGGTGGACAATAACAGTAAAAATTAAAGATAAAAACTATATAGGAACAGTTATGGTAGTTTACCACTCGCCAAATGGTAAAGATGCTAGTTTTATTGACTTTCTTGAGGAAACTTGTATCAGCAATATGCAAAATGATAACGTTATAATAATGGGCGACTTTAACATAGATATGAAAGTAAATAATTATACTCAAAATAAATTAACTAGAGTAATGAATTCTGTAGGGTTAAAACAACTAATCAGAGAGGCAACCAGAATTGTAAAAAACTCGGAAACAATAATTGACTTAGTTTTTTCAAATGAGATGGAAGTTGAAGTATGGCATGAACCCAAGATAACGGATCATTCGGCAATAGTGGTGTACTGGAATGTAAAACTGGTAGCAAATGAGAACAAAGTTATTACATACAGAGATTATAAGCGAATGGATATAGATAAATTTAAAAGAATGATAAGCACTTGTTTGGGTGATATTGAAGGAGACAATATTAATGTATTAGCTAATTCGGCGGTTAAAGAAATTATCAAATGTCTTGATTTAACTGCACCGCGAAAAACAACCATACTAAAACAAAAATGGCAGGGAAAGCAATGGTTTTGTGAGTACATATTTCAACTGATAAAGCAAAGGGATGAAGCACATAGAGTAGCTCGTATAAGTAAAAATGAGTGTGACTGGGAAGTATTTCGGCAGCTAAGGAATGAAACTGTGGATATTTGCAGGAAAGCAAAAAGGGGCTATATAGAAGAAAAACTTGATAAAAATAAAAAGGATCTGAAACAAATGTGGGGGGTACTAAAAGAAATGTTGAAAGGTAAAGTAACGGATAAAGAGTATAAAGAAATACAATTTGAAAATAGAATAATCAGTAACGTAGAGGAAATGGCTAATAAATTTAACTGTTATTTTGTTGAGAGTATTAGGGCACTAACATGTATAAATAGTAGGGAAGATTATATACGGAATAGAAAATATACCGACTGTGTTCTAGAAGTATTTATGCAAATTGAAATAGAGCAATTATATAAAATAGTCCGAAAATTAGAAAATAAAGCAGGTACAGAAGAAGGTATAACGGTCGAGATAATGAAACATGTAGTAGAAGCAGCAGCAGAGAAAATATGTTATATACTAAATAAGTCACTCGAAGAAGGAATGTTCCCTAATGAATGGAAAGAAGCGATTGTAGTTCCAATACCTAAAGTTCGAGGAACGAATAAAATTGAAGAATTCAGACCGATAAATAAATTACCAATATACGAGAAAATATTAGAGATAATAGTTCAGAAGCAATTAGTAGAATACTTAGAAAATAATGAGTTGCTTAGAGAATGTCAATCGGGTTTTAGGGCAAAGCATTCATGCGAAACTGCATTACAGTGGGTAGTTTCTGACTGGAAAAGAACAATAGGAGATGGAAAAATGATAGGAGTGGTTTTCTTAGATCTAAGAAGAGCATTTGAAGTAGTGGACAGAGAGATCTTGATTAAAAAACTACAATGGTATGGGATAAAAGGGGTAGTATTAAATTGGTTTAAAAGTTATTTACAAAATAGATCTCAGAGAGTAAAATTTAGTGGGATATTGTCAACTCCCGTTAATGTAGATTTAGGTGTTCCTCAAGGGTCAGTTTTAGGACCCTTATTGTTCCTAGTATATATAAATGACATTATAGAGGCTATTAGTGATAACTGTGCAATAAGATTGTTTGCGGATGATGCGTTGATTTATACAACAGGGTATTCAAGTATAGAAATTAATGATAATCTGAATGAGCAAATGGTGAAAGTGGAAGAATGGTTAAGAATAAATAGGCTGTGTGTTAATGTCGATAAGACTAAGGTTATGTTAATAAGAGGAGTTAGAAAGAAAGCTACAGAGGAAAATTTAAAAATTAAACTGCAGAATAAGGTATTAGAAATTGTGAGTGAAATTAAATATCTGGGAATAATAATTGATAAGAATTTAAATTTTTCTAAACATGTAGACTATATAAGTAAAAAGGTAGGAGCGAAATTAGGTGTTATGCGGAGAATTGGAATGAACATATCAGCTAACATGAGGTGCATTGTATATAAAACAATAGTAAGCCCGTTGTTCGAATACTGCTCATCTATACTAGTATGTATAAGTAAGACAAATTTGGAACATCTACAAAAAATGCAAAACCAAGCGATGAGAATAATACTTAGGTGCAACAGAAGAGTAAGAACTATTGATATGTTAGAAGCACTACATTTTATGTCGATAAAAGAACGGATTGAGTACAATACTTGTGTACTTATATATAAAACTGTAAATGGGTTATGTCCTACGTATATGCAAAATAATATAGAATTAGTGCAATATAGAGAGGGTGTAAACACACGGCAAAGAGGAAATATTTATATCAACAGATGTAGAACTACGGAGGAACAGAAAATGTTATGGTATGAAGGACTGAAAATGTACAATGCGTTGCCAAACGAAGTGAAAAGAGAAGATAGATTGCCAAAGTTCAGAAGAATGTTAGCGGAACATATACGGATAAGAGAGAGGGGAATAAATATGTAAAAGATCTATGTCTAAGAGGCTATTAATCGCAGTATTAATTTTAGATACTTATTGTAATGTATAAGCAAATTTTTATGTAGCTATTGAAGCTAATAAACGGCTATCATCATCATCGTCATCGTCATCGTCATCGTCATCGTCATCGTCATCGTCATCGTCATCGTCATCGTCATCGTCATCGTCATCGTCATCGTCATCGTCATCGTCATCGTCATCGTCATCGTCATCGTCATCGTCATCGTCATCGTCATCGTCATCGTCATCGTCATCGTCATCGTCATCGTCATCGTCATCGTCATCGTCATCGTCATCGTCATCGTCATCGTCATCGTCATCGTCATCGTCATCGTCATCGTCATCGTCATCGTCATCGTCATCGTCATCGTCATCGTCATCGTCATCGTCATCGTCATCGTCATCGTCATCGTCATCGTCATCGTCATCGTCATCGTCATCGTCATCGTCATCGTCATCGTCATCGTCATCGTCATCGTCATCGTCATCGTCATCGTCATCGTCATCGTCATCGTCATCGTCATCGTCATCGTCATCGTCATCGTCATCGTCATCGTCATCGTCATCGTCATCGTCATCGTCATCGTCATCGTCATCGTCATCGTCATCGTCATCGTCATCGTCATCGTCATCGTCATCGTCATCGTCATCGTCATCGTCATCGTCATCGTCATCGTCATCGTCATCGTCATCGTCATCGTCATCGTCATCGTCATCGTCATCGTCATCGTCATCGTCATCGTCATCGTCATCGTCATCGTCATCGTCATCGTCATCGTCATCGTCATCGTCATCGTCATCGTCATCGTCATCGTCATCGTCATCGTCATCGTCATCGTCATCGTCATCGTCATCGTCATCGTCATCGTCATCGTCATCGTCATCGTCATCGTCATCGTCATCGTCATCGTCATCGTCATCGTCATCGTCATCGTCATCGTCATCGTCATCGTCATCGTCATCGTCATCGTCATCGTCATCGTCATCGTCATCTCTCTCTCTCTCTCTCTCTCTCTCTCTCTCTCTCTCTCTCTCTCTCTCTCTCTCTCTCTCGCGCTCTCTCGCTCTCTCGCTCTCTCTCTCTCTCTCTCATGCTCCACTTCCTTCGAATCGAACTTGCCTGCAGGTACATTCATTCATACATCATTCATACTTATGTGACAAATTTCAACGACATGCCAGTGAAAAAATTATTATGCCGCGTTGTAATATCGCGCGTGCTTGCTATTTGTTGGATTCTCATATAATCATCCTGTATACGATTACTGAGAATCCGTAAGCCTCTCCACCGCGTCAAGGTTGCAGGTCTCGGAGAGGTACAGTGCTGTAATGGTTCATCATTATTTTGCTTCAAAATCCAGGTTTCTGAATATTTAGCAATACTCAACCACCAAGCCGCGAATAGTATTCAGCAATGCTCAGCCACCAGGCCGCGAATAGTATTCAGCAATGCTCAGCCGCAAGGCCGCGAATAATATTCAGCAATGCTCAGCCACCAGGCCGCGAATAATATTCGTTTTTAGGCACGACCGTAAAGGGAGTGACTTATGCAATCGCCATCGCGAAAACCGTGCGTGCGTGCGTGCGTGCGTGCGTGCGTGCGTGTAGATCCTCGATTTCGGAAAAACGGCTGAACCGATCGGGACGAAATTTGGCACAAAAATCAAGTACACTACTGCGTTGGTTTTAAATAACGAATTAAAGTTTTTGAAAATATTTCGATTTGTTAAATCGAATGTTACCGTTACACGATTAATGATTATAATTATTTTATTTAATAATTATTTGAGCTGTTCATTTTGAAAGTGGCCTAAGTCAATTTTTTAAAAAAAATAAGATATCACATAATTCGTGAATAATTTAGTGCAATAATTGAATATTATGTGATATCTCATTTTTTAAAAAAATGAATTTAGACCACTTTCAAAATAAACGCCTTACATTATTTATTGTGCATGACTGATGGATATCTGAGGTCATTCTGAAATTTTAATTTGTTATTGGATATTAATTTCCGTCCGATGCTTTGTGCCGTACCACCGCGCTGCGCCCGTTCACGATCACGGTCGGGCGCCCGTGAGTGACGGGCGCTACGGCCCTGAGCGCGGGCTCTACGCGCGCTCTCATACGCCGGTGTTTTTCCTTAATAATTCAAATATGAAGCCTCGGACAATATTTTCGCAAAGGAAAATCTCGTTCAGAATCACCTCGGCTATCGCACATTTTCGGCTCGTACCCCAGTTGTGGGACACCCTGTATACTCAAAGTACATGCCAAATTTCGTTGCGATCCGTTCAGCCGTTTGGCCGGAATACTGGACTAATGGAAATAGTGAAAAATTCATTAATCCATTAGTCCAGTTTTCCGGCCAAACGGCTGAACGGATCCGAACAAAATTTGGCATGCACATCAAGTATATACCCATTTGGTGCCAGGAAACTTTATGTATAGCCATCTTCAACCGTTTCGAAATAGCGGCAAATTCAAATTTTTAATCCACTATTCCAGCAAAACGATTGATTAGTCCACTATTCCGACGAAACGGCTGAACGGATTCGGACAAAATTTGGCATGCATATCAAGTATATACCCATTTGGTGCCACGAAACATTGTGTATGGGCATCTTCAACCATTTCGAAATGGTGCCAGTTTCAAATCTTTAATTCACTATTTTATTATAATTATAGTTTGAAAATCCCGTAATTTCGAAACGGTTGAAGATGACCATAAAGTTTCGTGGCACCAAATGGGTATATTTTTAAACTACATTGCAAATTTTTTTTGAATCCGCGCAAGCGTTTCGCCGGAATACTGCATTAAAGATTTCAATTTGTCGCAATGTCTGAATGGTTGAAGATAACCATGCATAAAGTTTCACCTCAAATTTTGATTCGGATGCATTTAATTGTCCGGTTTTGATTACTTGGGCCTATTGCAGAAATGCTGCATTTCGTGGGCGAGCGCGAAGCGCGAGCACCCGACGACCTGGGGGGGGTATGACGCTTGAGCGAAGCGAAAGCGCAGGGGGCTCTGCCCCCTAGTTTAAGCTATAAATGGGATTGACATTTGTGAATTATTTTATCATAATTCAACAACTTTGTAATATTTGCCATTTTCGTTTGCTTTGAACGTTCTCGCTTCGTCTCGCGCTCGGATGCCGCAATTTTTCTCCTAGCCATTTGACGTCATTGCAAATTTTTACTTTCATAAAAAAATACGCAAGTTATTTTCTATGAAAACTACATGTACTATCGTTGAACCATTCAGGTGTGTACATGTGCACAGCTTCTTCTAGAGTGGGAAATATCATATCCAGTATATGATACTCACCCCTTATATTGGGATATATTTGATCGAAAACGGCATTTAGTATTCGGAAAATAACAGCAAAGTTAGAATTAGGGACACAAAGATATCCCATTTCCTTCCTATCTAATGTCTCAAATGCGCGATAGAAAATTAACATCTGCCTTTCGTCTGACAGTATTTGCGATTCGTCAATTAAAGTCTACTGACATTTTGTGCAACTATATTTTTTACATATGTGCCTGGCCACATAACCTGCAAAAAATTCAACTGCACAAATTTCTAGCGTCGGCGTTTGTATAAAAGAGGCATCAATCACAATTTCTTCTAATTCGTCCATATTATTAAACATATTTTCGTATCTTTCGTCATGGACGGTTGAGTTTGTGGAACGATTTGTACAATGAAGTGCAAAGTCGGTGTCCCTCTGAGCAAACGCGTCACTCAGTGAACCGGCCTTCCACCGCTCCGAGCAGGGAGCATTGGGGAGCATTTCGACATTGTCATATGAGAGATTTTTGTAATCTTGTAACCTGAAATTATCATTTCGATGTATTTTATTGCGAATAAAAGCATTCGTAGGCAAACATATGAGATTTCATTGAGAAAATTTGGTGTTTTCGAGGGCTGCTGTCAATGATGATTACTCGGCCTCCTATTGGCTGTCGGGAGGGGACACCGACTTTGCTCAAACGGCGACCCACCCGACATATGGCTGTCCTTCTCGCACTCACGGGAACCAACAGAGACAGTCGCGCACGGAGCATTCCACTATTGCTAACGATATTATACTCATGGTTAGATCTCCAACTTCAGAATTGCTTTTACATTTTCCCTCAAGCGGCCAGGAAATCATATCCTTATGAAAAATTACGTATTTTATTGCGAATAAAAGCACTTGTAGGAAAAAATATGATATTTCATTGAGAAAATTTAGCGTTTTCGGAGGCCACTGTCAATGATGATTACTCGGCCTCCTATTGGCCGTCAGCAGGGGACACCGACTTTGCTCAATTGGCGACCCACCTGACATAAGACTGTCCTTCTAATTGGTGATCTATAATCAATAAGCTGTATATTTGTCCGCTAGTGTGCTCTCAGCTGCGGTTCGGCGTGAGTAGTCAGCCACGCGCAGCGTGTTCTGCCACAACGCGGTGTACAATACATTCTGAGGAGTCTTGGACTCAGATATTTCCCGAACACATTCACTTTAGGCTACAAACGCATGTATGCTATTGATGCTTGTAAGTTTAAAGATATAAAAACGTAGTAAGAGTGTGTTTAAGTATACTTTTGTGCAATGAAATTTCAAAGTTGCCCAGCCCAGCATGCGCGTTGTCGTAAAAAGTGTGTAGTCCACAGCACACGCTTAACTTCAGACAACTCAGCGCTCAAAGCGGAGGTAGCGCCCTGGCCCACCTAAAAATACGCTGGCCCATCCGTTGCCTCACCCTAAAATTTTAGAAAATTTTTGCATAATTATGCTGTCCTATTTTGTCTAAGTTTTCAGTTTTTTTTATATGAAGTTATTGTTATAATTAAAATTCTACAATTAATATTAAAAGAAAAAACAAAAAAAAGGGGTACAAGTTGTATGGCCATATTTATATGGCCCACCCATAAAAACGCTAGCCCACCTGTGGCCCACCCGCATGAATAGTTCTGGCGCCGCCTATGGCTCAAAGGCTTAAGATCGTGTTTGACGGTAGCATGAAATTAAATTTCCTTTTTTGTTCCATCCCACGCACAATAAGTGCATCAACGTTGCCTAACATCATGGAATTTGTCGCAAATAATATTCAACAGTCGACTGCTGTATATGAACACTATCGGATTGGCAGACGATGACAAGTTCGTCAGCATGCGATACCCGATTAGGTCATAGAACATTACATTGTAACAACAATGTTGAAATCGGAATAATGTTCGATCGGCTATATGTATACATGTGCAAACGAATCAAACCATTAAAGCTCCTACACACAGGCCCAATATGTGACTCGGTACATTACATATAACATTTTATTATATTACCGCTGCAAGAAAAAGAACACCTTCGGTAATCCGAGAGACTAAATCAGTTTATTGATAATGAATAGCAATCAGTCTCGGCATACTCACATATTAGGTAAAGCCAAAACAAATATCATCTTTATATCAGCTGCGGCAAAGAACAAAACAGCGACATTACTTTTCGCTTTACTTACTATATCCCATTTTTTCTTGTCCTGTAGTGTAATAAAATATTGTACCATCCTGATATCGTACCGTATCAAATATTGCGTCCACCACCTGGAGAAACATTTACCCTCATTGCTTTTGATTCTTGTAATCAGTATAAAATGGTGTATTATTCATTCATGCGCGCTATCTACTTATTATATGTTTATGAATATAATAATTTTACAATAGAGAGATAATAGATAATAGAGATATTTACGATAAATAAATTTATCTATTATTTTATAGATAATAGAAATTATTACGGATTAACGCATTCATATTGCTGTAGAAATGAAATAATAAAGATACGGGAAATCAATTTTAAACATACATACATATGTATATACAATTATTTATTGTATCCCGACTTAATCTAATCTCACCTGAATAAATCCTTTCTCTTAATTATGCCTTTCTTATTTAGTAAATTGTAAACAAGAAGTACATAACAGTGCTGATAATTACACATTTCTTTGCTTTACAGACAGTACTGACCGCTAAAACAGTATTTGCGTATACAATTTTTAATGATCAAACAGGCCACTACAATTATCTCCGCGCCCGGTCCGAGTGTAGAAAGTAAAATTCTGCAGATTCTCTCTATAAAATATATGAGTATCCGGTAGGTCAAGCAGAACACTGCAAATATCCCCACGCCCGTTCCGAGTGTAGAAAGTAAAATTCTGCAGATTCTAGTTGCGTTCTTTTTACATGAGATCTCAGATAATCTCAGCTCACTTCAGTTGGCGGTTGTTCTTTTTGATTGACTCACTTGACAACTGAAGTGAAACTAAGGGTGCTTCCGATAACCTATAGTTGAGTTGATTTTCCTAGGAATAAAATATACGACAGGTACAACCATCTAGTATCACCATACTTCATGACAACTCAATGCTGTCTTGTAGCACCATTGAGTTGAGTTTAGTTCAGTTGATTTCGGTAGCAGCGAAGAACATCAAAGGTAAGGTATAAGGTAATAATTTCTCAAAATTGTACTAATTATGAAGTAAATTAAATTTTAATTAATTGATACTACAGTTACCTTCACTAATATTTATTATTACGCAAAATTACAATATATTTTTAAAATCTTATCTTCAATTTGAAGTATTATAACCTATTAATTTTAATTTCAATAGGTGCTGTAAAAATGGCTGCTACAGGACAAACTACAAATTATGATGGTATCAGCATAAAAATGTATGCAAGTGCGCACATTTTAACGATTCAGTATCGGCCGATATTGCATACATTTTTATGTTGATTAAGAACCCGACCAAACTATCGGCCGATAGAAAGTCTGTAGTCTGCGGGGGTCCTTACATTAACTTTTTGGGAGCTATACAAATTCTGCTCCGTATTCTCTCACGCGTCGCTGACATTCACTATTCTTACTTCATTCTGCTTCATTCTACTGATGTATCATAGAAATTACCTTAAACGCTAAAAACGTTATATAATATACGTATTTTATATATTTGATTGCGAAACAAATTCAAAATAAAATATTTGTACTTTCGTTTACAAAATTAAAATATGTTTATTAATAAATCTAAATTTGACACATTATTATAGAGAAATATAACATAAGGAAATAATGATATATAAAAATAGTACATGTGACGGTAAAACATGACATACAACATAAAGGAATACAGAAAACTCTATTTCAATAAAAAATAATAATATTAATTAAGCAGAATATACATAGTTCTATGTTTCATATATATCTGAATGAAATGAACTAAACATAAATATTATCAGAATTAAAATGAGTAATGAATAACATTCTTCTTCTCTTGTTAACTATGATACTTATATTCTAGTCTTTACATAAAGTACAACAAGATTTATCTAAAACATAAAATCCTTTGGAAACAAGAAGTAGATAAACTTTGTAACTTCTAATAAAATGACATAATATCGCAACGCTATTAATAGTAGTATCACATGTTTTGTATATTTACATATGAGAATTTTCTTACTTAATTTTTAATTATAAATATATATAAACTTTTTTAATTTATGACTTAAAATTATTTTGCAATTAGATAGAACTTGCTCTCTTTGCTTATAATTTTCATGGCGATAGCTTTCTCTTTGTTCCATTAACTCTGTCATCCAGGTAGGAGTTCATGATTTTCTATTTCTCACTTTTCTGTTATTTATAACATTAGCTAATGTGACATTTGATGAATTTTCTTTGTTTCCTTCAACGTTGAAATCATCCGATGAAATGTTTTCATTTATATGAAATCCGCGTATGCTTGATGCAGTGGACAGTGGTTTAATGTTAGGATTTTTTTTCAGGATTTCATCCATTGCCTCATAATAGTCCCAAATTTGTTTTCCTTCGCCAGATTTATTTTTAACATTTTTAATAGATTTGTACTTCCTTTTCATGCTAGTCTATTTTATGTGGCAACTCTGTGCAGATATTGTATTCATACGTGTTAATGGCTGCACAAATATTTTTCCACATTCCTTTTTTTGAACGGACCATTTAAAGAATCTAGACATGTCTTTATCTGCACTAATAGCAATTTTATCATTCCATTGCTCCATTGACTTCTGCAATTTTTTAAAAATTGAAATATCATTGATTATTCTAAGATAACAAAATTAACTTGATATATATGTATAACTATGTTTATTACAGAGATACAAATATATGTATACATACCATCATGATTTGTAGTTTGTCCTGTAGCAGCCATTTTTACAGCACCTATTGAAATTAAAATTAATAGGTTATAATACTTGAAATTGAAGAAAAGATTTTAAAAATACATTGTAATTTTGCGTAATAATAAATATTAGTGAACGTAACTGTAGTATCAATTAATTAAAATTTAATTTGCTTCATAATTAGTACAATTTTGAGAAATTATTACCTTATATCGTACCTTTGATGTTCTTCGCTGCTACCGAAATCAACTAAACTCAACTCAATGGTGCTACAAGACAACATTGAGTTGTCATGAAGTATGGTGATACTAGATGGTTGTACTTGTCGTATATTTTATTCCTAGGAAAATCAACTCAACTATAGGTTATCGGAAACACCCTAAGTGAGATTTTATCCTCCCCCCTTACCGCAACTGCCTTACCCCTCAAATTGTCTCAAAATGAGATCTCAGCTCTTTCTACGGTTGTATAGCGTAAGTGTGATTCGGTGGGGATGCGCTGCAATAATCTGAAGTAAATGCCGAGTAACACCTACTCGCTATTGACCGTTCTTTTAGAAAAGTTCTTTGATCACATAATCTCACCAAATCTCAGCTGAGTTCGGCTCAGTTAATCTCAAGCTGAGATGTAAAAAGAATGCACCTTCTGTCTACATATAAAATATATGGGTATCCGGTCGGTCAAACAGAACACTGCAATTATCCCCGCGCCCGCCTCGCCCGCAAACCGGAGTCCCTAGATCGGCATGCGCTGACCCTCTTTACACATCTCTCCTCGGTGCAGCAACTAGTGCGGTCTGAGCGCGAGATGGCACGCAGCGCGTCGACGACAAGCAACGTTACGTCAATAGGAGGCATCCGTAACCTAAAAGAATTGGTCCCCGAATTCGATGCTTCGGAAAATACGTTCTGGAGATGGAAGAATCAAGTCGAGCTTATCCGGAACACATATAGATTGGAGGATGATGCAACGAGAATCCTAATAAGCTCGAGATTGAAGGGGCGAGCCCTCACGTGGTTTCACTCAAGATCTGAGCACCTGACGTTAAGTGTTGATGAACTGCTGGAGGCGATGTAGCAGGTATTCGACCTACGACCGAAGAAATTGTCGCTGCGGAAGGAGTTTGAGGCTCGTATTTGGAAAGCTGAGGAGAGGTTTTGTGACTATTATCACGCTAAAGTGATAAGTGCCAACCGAGTGCCAATAGAGGAGGACGAACTGCTTGACTATCTTGTGGACGGTATCCCTGACACGCGTTTACAAGATCAGGCGCGTATTATGAATTTTTCGTCGAAGACGGACCTCCTCAAGGCGTTTGAGAAAGTTTCTCTCGATACTAAACGATTCGACGGTTTCAAACCAAAGAGGGACGGCCTGAAGCCATCACAATCGAAGGCCGATACGTCGTTTACAAAAGGACGACCTGTTAAATGCTACAAGTGTCAAATGATGGGACACATGGCTACCCAGTGTCGACAGTCGACGGCTCCGTCAACTAAGAGGGCATGCTACGTATGCGGTTCAACGGGACATTTGGCGAAAGATTGCACCGAGCGGAGGCGACCAGCGGTATTGGAGACCGGTGAAAAGCTGACGACGGCGACTACATCCACGAATTTGGTGCAAACAGCTGTTCTGCGTAAGCCGTATCTTGTCACCGTGAAGGTTAGGTCCAGCGAAAATACCGGCAAAACCGATACGTATGTCATTGATGCGATTATTGACTCGGGTTCTCCGATTAGTCTAATTCGAAGTAGTTTGATCGAAAGTGAAGTATGTTTTCCAGTAGATGCGGAGATGAACCAATTTTGCGGTATAAACGGGACGCGATTAGAAATCCTGAAAGTATTTCATAGCGATGTCGAAATGAAGGATGTTCACACGCCGGTGAAATTTTATACCGTGCCTGATAGCGCGATGGCGTAGGAAGTACTATTAGGTAGAGACTTTATGGCGTGCCCGTCCTTGCGTATCACACTCGGTGATACTGTCGAGATTGAAAATGTTGCGGAAGAAAATGCGAGACAGGTGCTGAGCGTCGAGATTGGCGGAAATGATCAAAACCGCGACGAGTTACAAATTAATCCTGCGATAGATCATAATTATGCGGCGAAGGTCAACGAGCTCTATCAGTCGTGCTACGTTCAGAATTTTCAAGCAAGGAACTGTGAACCTTACTATGAAATGAACATTGCATTGAAGCACGAGCAGCCAATAAGTTCACGTCCTCGTAGACTCTCGTTCGTAGACAAAGAGGCATTGCGGAAAATATTAGACGAGTTGTTAGAAAGAAAAATCATCCGCCCCAGTAATTCGCCGTATGCGAGTCCAATAGTACTGGTGCGAAAGAAAAACGGTGGTCTTAGACTATGTATAGATTACCGCGAGTTAAATAACATTACAATACGCGATAATTTCCCAACGGAATTGATCGAGGATAACCTTGATTGCTTGCAAGGAAAAAGATACTTCTCTATGCTGGATCTGAAGGATGGATTCCATCATGTGAAAGTGCACGAGGCATCGATTAAATGTACGTCGTTTGTAACCCCGTTACGCCAATATGAGTATTTACGAATGCCTTTCGGCTTGACCAACGCTCCGCGCGTGTTTCAACGCTTTGTTCATCAGGTATTTGCGCCGCTCATGCGAGAAAATAAGATATTATTATATCTTGACGATATTATGGTTGCGACTAACACTTTAGACGAGCATGTCAATATTCTGGCCGAGCTATTCATATTAGCCAGCAGGAATCAACTGCAATTCCGATTAGATAAGTGTCCCTTCGCCCAAATGGAAGTTAAATATTTGGGGTATTGTGTTAACGAGCACGGGATCCGCCCAAGCGACGAAAATATAGAATCTGTTCTCAATTATCCGATTCCGCGGAATGCAAAAGAAGTGCATCGATTTGTCGGTCTCGCGAGTTACTTTCGTCGGTTTATCCCTAAGTTTTCATTGCTGGCTAAGCCGTTATTTGATTTAATAAGATTGTTTTTAGTTTCGGTGCGGTAGAGAACGACGCATTTGAGAGTTTAAAACATCACTTAGCGAGTAGACCTGTGTTAATTATTTACGCGCCGCGACTAGATACCGAATTACATTGTGACGCGAGTGCAAGCGGATTTGGAGGAATATTACTCCAAAAACAAGACGGTGGCTCGTGGAAGCCTGTTTCTTTTTGGAGTCAGCGGACACCACTCCCACTGAATCCAAATACCACAGTTATGAACTAGAGTGCCTTGCTGTGGTGTACGCGCTGAAACGGTTTCATGTATGTATATTTAGCGGGACGAAAATTCCGGATAGTCACGGATTGTGACAGTTTTCGCCTTACGTTGGATAAAAAAGACATTAATCCGCGAATATCTCGTTGGGCGTTGTTCTTGCAAAACTATGATTACGAGATCATCCACCATCTAGGTAAGCGGATGGCTCACGTTGATGCCTTAAGCAGGTGTCACAGTGTGTTAGTACTGGAAGGCAGTACATTCGAGCGAACACTATCCATTTGCCAGGATCGAGACCCGGATATTCTTAAAATTCGTGATCAGCTTGAGAAAAGTGAAATGAAGTGCTACGAATTACGTGACGGTCTTGTATACCGGAAGGATAAAAACAAAAAATTGTTGTTTTATGTGCCGCGTTCGATGGAGTTGAATGTAATTAGGACTTGCCACGATGACATCGGACATGTTGGTATCGATAAGGTCATAGGGAGCATTGTAAAGGTCTATTGGTTCCCCAAAATGAGGGAAAAAGTAAAAGAGTATATTGGAAATTGCCTGCGGTGTGTTGAGTTTTCACCATCGAGTGGAAAAGCAGAAGGTTTTCTGCATAGCATCTCAAAAGAAAAACTAGGGGGCAGAGCCCCCTGCGCTTTCGCTTCGCTCAAGCGCCAACCCCCTCAAGATCGCCTTTGCTCGCGCTTCGCGCTCGCCCACGAATTTCAAAAGATTTCGAAATTGTAGAAAATTCAAGTATTGAAATATTAAACTATGCTACAGAGTCCTCTGCGCTTTCGCTTCGCTTAAGCACCATACCCCCCCCCCCCCCCCAAGTCGTCGGGTGCTCGCGCTTCGCGGTCGCCCACGAAATGCAGCATTTCTGCAATAGGCCCAAGCGATGAAAATCGGACAATTAAATGCATCCGAACCAAAATTTGACATGTACATAGAGTATATACACCTTTACTGCGGTGAAACGTTATGCATGGTTATCTTCAACCATTCAGAAATTGCGACAAATTGAAATCTTGAATCCAGCATTTCAGCGAGACGCTTGCGCGGATTCAAACACAATTTGACATATAGTTTAAAAATATACCCATTTGGTGCCACAAAACTTTATGCATGGTCATCTTCAACCGTTTCGAAATTACGGGATATTCAATCTATGATTATAAAATAGTGAATTAAAGATTTGAAACTGGCACCATTTCGAAATGGTCGAAGATGCCCATACACAATGTTTCGTGGCACCAAATGGGTGTATACTTCATGTACATGCCAAATTTTGTCGGAATCCGTTCAGCCGTTTTGCCGGAATAGTGGACTAATCAACTTTTTGGCTGAAATAGTGGATTAAAAATTTGAATTTGCCGCTATTTCGAAACGGTTGAAGATGGCTATACATAAAGTTTCCTGGCACCAAATGGGTATATAGCTGATATGCATGCCAAATTTTGTCCGAATCCGTTCAGCCGTTTTGCCGGAATAGTGGACTAATCAATTTTTTTGCTGAAATAGTGGATTAAAAATTCAAATTTGCTGCTATTTCGAAACGGCTGAAGACGGCTATACATAAAGTTTCCTGGCACCAAATGGGTATATACTTGATGTGTATGCCAAATTTTGTCCGAATCCGTTCAGCCGTTTTGCCGGAATAGTGGACTAATGGATTAATGAATTTTGCACTATTTCCATTCGTCCAGTATTCCGGCCAAACGGCTGAACGGATCGCAACGAAATTTGGCATGTACTTTGAGTATACAGGGTGTCCCACAACTGGGGTGCGAGCCGAAAATGTGCGATAGCCGAGGTGATTCTGAACGAGATTTTCCTTTGCGAAAATATTGTCCGAGGCTTCATATTTGAATTATTAAGGAAAAACACCGGCGTATGAGAGCGCGCGTAGAGCCCGCGCTCAGGGCCGTGGCGCCCGTCACTCACGGGCGCCCGACCGTGATCGTGAACGGGCGCAGCGCGGTGGTACGGCACGAAGCATCGGACGGAAATTAATATCCAATAACAAATTAAAATTTCAGAATGACCTCAGATATCCATCAGTCATGCACAATAAATAATGTAAGGCGTTTATTTTGAAAGTGGTCTGAGTTCATTTTTTTAAAAAATGAGATATCACATAATATTCAATTATTGCACTAAATTATTCACGAATTATGTGATATCTTATTTTTTTTAAAAAATTGACTTAGGCCACTTTCAAAATGAACAGCTCAAATAATTATTAAATAAAATAATTATAATCATTATTCGTGTAACGGTAACATTCGATTTAACAAATCGTAATATTTTCAAAAACTTTAATTCGTTATTTAAAACCAACGCGAAATGAGATCTCGAAAATGAGATTTATCAATTATTACCAAAAAAGCTTTTGGAATCGCAAAATAGTTGTTTTCTATTACACGAATAATGACTGCAATAACAAAATCAATCACTCACAGCCCTCGATGGAAGTGTGCGGCTGTCACTGGATCACTGCATCCATCCCCGATCGTTCGTCTAATCTCTAGCGCCGAACAGCTGATCCGAGCACAGTCCCGGGCAGGTCGGCGAACTCGAGCCACTGCACGGTCACTATCACTATCGGTGTTTGTGTGCGAGCGATTCGCGCCTTACGTTAAAATATTGGGTGGCCCTGAAAAGGACCGATTGTTAATAGGTGGCCCTGAAAAGGGCTGATTTTTGCCTCATAGATGAGACTCGATGTGGCCCCCATTTACCGCTACACAAAGTTCAGCACGTTTTATTTCACTACACACAGGTTGCACTGATCCGATCACATAAAGTCTCGACGCTAAATTTCTAAAAGTTCTTGCACTTGCAGGTATTTCACCGTGATACGTCTCACGATACCGCTGTGCAGCAAGATTGGCATTACTGTCACATTGCGCAAAGATGAAAAACATTTGGTAATATTCTGCGTTGGAACAATTCATTTCAATAAAATACGACGATGCTATAGCTGCAAGAACGAAGAATCGACTGACTAGTCTTCGTTCCTTGCGAAGGAAAACATCTTTGTAGCAACGGTACCGTTAGGGTAGTAGATAATGAAGATCAGTGCGATAAAATTGTTTGATCCGCGTCGAGCCCGATGCGATACCGCAGGCTCGAAGACGCAATCGTCGGTTCCTTCGAATTTCTGCCCAAAGCCAAGGAACGAAGAACTAGTCAGTCGAGAATTCGTTCTTGCAGCCATAGCATCGTCGTATTTTATTAAAATGAATTGTTTCAACGCGGAATATTATCAAATGTTCTTCATCTTTGCGCAATGTGACGGTAATGCCAATCTTGCTGCACAGCGGTATCGTGTGACGTATCCCGGTGAAATACCTGCAAGTGCAAGAACTTTTAGAAATTTAGCGTGGAGACTTTATGTGATCGGATCAGTGCAACCTGTGTGTAGTGAAATAAAACGTGCTGAACTTTGTGTAGCGGTAAATGGGGGCCCCATCGAGTCTCATCTATGAGGCAAAAATCGGCCCTTTTCAGGGCCACCCAATATTCTAACGTAAGGCGCGAATCGCTCGCACACAAACACCGATAGTGATAGTGACCGTGTAGTGGCTCGAGTTCGCCGACCTGCCCGGGACTGTGCTCGGATCAGCTGTTCGGCGCTAGAGATTAGACGAACGATCGGGATGGATGCAGTGATCCAGTGACAGCCGCACACTTCCATCGAGGGCTGTGAGTGATTGATTTTGTTATTGCAGTCATTATTCGTTTAATAGAAAACAACTCTTTTTCGATTCCGAAAGCTTTTTTGGTAATAATTGATAAATCTCATTTTCGAGATCTCATTTCGCGTTGGTTTTAAATAACGAATTAAACTTTTTGAAAATATTTCGATTTGTTAAATCGAATGTTACCGTTACACGAATAATGACTATAATTATTTTATTTAATAATTATTTGAGCTGTTCATTTTGAAAGTGGCCTAAGTCAATTTTTTTAAAAAAATTAGATATCACATAATTCGTGAATAAGTTAGTGCAATAATTGAATATTATGTGATATCTCATTTTTTAAAAAAATGAACTTAGACCACTTTCAAAATAAAGGCCTTACTTTATTTATTGTGCATGACTAATGGATATCTGAGGTCATTCTGAAATTTTAATTTGTTATTCGATATTAATTCCCGTCCGACGCTTCGTGCCATACCACCGCGTTGCGCCCGTCCACGACCATGCTCGGGCGCAGTGAGTGGAGAGCGCACGGCCCTGAGCGCGTGCTCTACGCGCGCTCTCATACGCCGGTGTTTTTCCTTAATAATTAAAAAATGAAGCCTCGGACAATATTTTCGCAAAGGAAAATCTCGTTCAGAATCACCTCAGCTATCGCACATTTTCGGCTCGTACCCCAGTTGTGGGACACCCTGTATATCCATTTGGTGCCAGGAAACTTTATGTATCGGTATCTTCAGCCGTTTAGAAATGGCGGCAATATTAAATTGAAATTACATTTTTTTCAAATTTTGAATCTCCCGCCATTTTGTGTTGGATCAAGCTGGCGGCTCACAAACCTTATTGTCAACTCACAGTAGTGTACTTGATTTTTGTGCCAAATTTCGTCCCGATCGGTTCAGCCGTTTTTCCGAAATCGAGGATCTACACGGACGGACACACACACACACACACACACACACACACACACACACACACACACATACATACGAACGGTTTTCGCGATGGCGATTGCATAAGTCACTCCCTTTACGGTCGTGCCTAATTACCCTTCGTGACGCTACACATAGATCATATGGGCCCCTTAGAAAAGACTGGTAGAGGATACCGGCATGTGCTCGTTGTCATCGATGCATTTACTATGTTTCTTAGAATCTACCCATGTAAAACCACCGCGTCGGAGGCATCTATGAGATGTCTACGAGAATACTTCCGTACGTACAGCAAACCGAAACATTTGATCTCACAAGGGAATGGCACGAATTAACATCTCACCGTTTTTAATGCGGAATGGCTCATTCGATAGATCTTGGCTAGTAATAGGATGCCCTAATGGGTTTTGTCTCGGAAATGTCTCGTTTAGAAGATATTCAAGATATTAAATGTAACAAGGTGGGCCATAGTGAAGCCAGAAAGCGGCCACTGTAGCAACCTTCGCACGACCCATACACACGCGGAGCCGTGTCCGTGAGCACTCGAGCTTCGGGCCGCTAGGCCGAGAGAGACAGATAGTCATATGTCTGTCTCGGTCTAGCGGCCCGAAGTCCTCCGAGGCTCGAGCGCTCACGGACACGGCCGCCCGTGTGTGGGTCATGCGACGGTTGCTACAGTGGTCGCTTTTTGGCTTCACTATGGCCCACCTTATTACATTTAATATCTTGAATATCTCCTAAACGAGACATTTCCGAGACAAAACCCATTAGGACATCCTATTACTAGCCAAGATCTATCGAATGAGCCATTCCGCATTAAAATCGGTGAGATGTCAATTCGTGCCGTTCCCTTGTCAGATAGGGGTACCTGTTTTACTTCTGACGCGTTCAAAGAATTTTTAAAGAATAGAGACGTTGAGCATACTCTCATTGCCGTGAGTACTCCGAGGGCCAATGGCCAAGTAGAAAGTTCAACCGAGTCATTACCCCGATGCTAGCGAAATTGAGCGAGAGCCCTTCGAAATGGGATCTTGTTTTAGATAAAGTTGAGTACGCGTTAAATAATACTGTGTGCCGAACGACTAATGAAACCCCTTCGCGTCTGCTATTTGGAATTGAGCAGAGGGGAGAAGTGAACGATGTTGTGCGAAACTTACTCCGAACGGAGGTCGATAGAAATCTCGAACAAATTCGGGATAAAGCTCATGTGAATGTTGAAGAGTCACAACTTAAGAACGCTAAGCGATATAATTTACGACGGAAACCTGCTCGTGAGTACAAGGTTGGCGACTATGTGGAAGTGCGAAATATTGAAACAACCCCGGGCGTTAATAAAAAGTTGTTGCCTAAGTTCAAGGGACCATATGTTGTTAAAAAGGTCTTAGATTATGATCGCTACGTCGTCACTGACCTGGAAGGATTCCAGCTTACTCAGAGACACTATACTGGTGTCGTGGCACCGGATCAGATGCGACCTTATATTCATAATTAGCCTACAAGATGCATGTTGTATACCTTTAGTAGTATACTCAGCGTAGTTTAAGGATACTGTGTACTCTGTTGTATTATAATTGTGTTTGGTTAGTTATAAGTTGCTTTGGAGTGAAGTGGTCCGTACCCTTTTGGATCGAGGCGATCCAACTGTCAGGAGGGCCGAGCTGTAGGCGCGAATAAGCGACTCGGTCAGGAAAGTCTAGATGTCGCGCCGAAGTCGCGACCGCCGGGCGTCGTGCAAGTCCTTGTGCTTAAGAGGGAGCCGTACCGGCTAGAACCCAACATTTCAGTCAGCTAAAACCCTAGATGACCCTAGAAATCAAGCAGTATTTACTTTCAAAGTTAACTTGCCTTAGAAATCACTTTTCCTCGAAACGGAGGTGACTAAACGAAAGCTTAAACCTTCCTACTAGTCCTGTAACTTTCATATGTAGCTACTTACGTATCAATTATTGCAGAAATAATGTTTAAAGCAGAGGTGGGCAATTGAGGCTTTTTCACCAAAACAAACATGGCTGTCATAAGAAAGAATTTATTTAATAGATCAACTTATTTAACCGTTTGACGATCAAAATGACAGATCGAGGACTTGTACGCTATATCACAATTACCAGGAAAAATAATTTTATTCGCATTGGATGGAACAATAAAGAGAAAACTTTGAAAGTATTATCCAGCTGTCACTGGCCACCTAGCACTTCACACTTCTACTGCTAGGTGCGCCTCGATCGACGAAACGTTTAGACCTCGAGTAAGCACGCTCGCGCACACAGACGCAGCGCTCGTCGCTGAGCTCGGAAGCGCTCGGGTCGCCGAGTGAGAGAGAGTATCTCCTGCCCTTCTCACTCCTCACTAAAGAGATCCACGCTTGTTTCGTTTCGGCCGTCTCGCCTCTCGCGCGACAGGCGTGAATTTTCCAAGTCCCGCGTTGCGGCCGTCTGTAAATTTTCTAAGTCCCAGACACGCAGGCTATACACAGAAAAAAAAAATATCGTAATTATTAAGAAATATTTTTTCAAATGTGTACAATGCATCTATTCTTTTAAAATAAGTATTTTTATTTATTTAAATTAAATAAAATACAGTAATTTTAATTAAATTAACGAATACTTAATTTAAATAAATAATTGCATTGCATACATTTAAAACATATTTTTCTAATATTTCGATATTTTTTCAGTGTAGGCATGTCAAGTATATGAAAGAATCAAATATATATCCACATTAAAATTCTTGATGATCAAGCTTTCTCACAATGTCATATTAAATTAAGAACTTTAATTTATATCATTCAGCAATTAATCTCTAGTCTCTATCAATACTCGGAATAAGCTGAAGTCAAAGCAGGGTACTGGACAGTCAATCATTGATTTCCTATTTCGATATTTGTGTGTGAGAATATTATTCTTTTGGAATAATTTGTGAAATTATTACATTTAAACTATAAACCTGACTATCCAGTTGCCTTTTACCTCCGATTGGACTGAATTTTTGGACAGTCAATCGTTGATTTCCTATTTCGATATTTGTGTGTGAGAATATTATTCTTTTGGAATAATTTGTGAAATTATTACATTTAAACTATAAACCTGACTATCCAGTTGCCTTTTACCTCCGATTGGACTGAATTTTTGAGCAAATGTTCTCCTTAGCTCATATATGAAAACCCCAAAAGGATTTTTGGCGACGAAGCCCCCTTCGCCCTCTACCCTCCCTCCAAGTTTTACCTGTTTTTTTACTGCATCTTCGAAAATATTGATTTTAGAAAAAAAATGTTTCAGACAAAAACTGAAGCCCTTGCAAAGCTCTATAAGAAAGGTCATATACTCTTTTAACGTAAATACAAAACTATATCTGCAAATTTGAAAAAGATCTGTTTTTATCTAAAAGTGGAAATAAACATCCCGTCGCCGTCGCCACATTAGGCTTGTTAGGTTAAAACAAGCCAAAAACTAACCTAACAAGGGTTAGGACGGGTGAGATGGTTAGGCGCGGCACAGGTGCTTACGCGCCCGCCCGCGCAATGAAAAAATAATCTAAACTTGACAGCGTGATAGGCCTTTATGGTTAGATCAATCTCCATACTTTCTGCTTTTCGAATTGAAATTTATTACATATTTCATGAGTGAATGGATGTAGGATGGAATAGGGGTAGGGATGAGTTTGGGGATGGGGGTGGCGCAACTACGTCCCATAAAGCAGAGCATGGGGATCGTGTTACATTTATGTTTTTATCTTTCGTTTTTTTTGGTTAGGGTGTTTATTTCCTGTTTTACATAGAAACACACATTTTTCAAATTTGCAGATATAGTTTTGTGTTTACGTTAAAATGGCATATGACATTTCTTGTACAGCTTTTCAGAAGCTTCAGTTTTTGTCTGAAACATTTTTTTCTAAAATCAATATTTTCGAAGATACAGTGAAAAAAACAGGTAAAACTTTGAGGGAGGGTAGAGGGCGAAGAGGGCTTCATCGCCAAAAATCCTTTTGGGATTTTCATATGTGAGCTAAGGAGAACCTTTGCTCAAAAATTCAGTCCAATCAGAGGTAAGTGCTTTTCGGTACTACACCCGAGAAGATTTTGACATTGTTTCAAGATCTCGCTGAAAATAGCGTTGCCTTGAAAAAAATTTACAGACGGCCGCAACGCGGGACTTGGAAAATTCACGCCTGTTCGCGCGAGAGGCGAGACGGCCGAATCGAAACAAGCGTGGATCTCTTTAGTGAGGAGTGAGAAGGGCAGGAGATACTCTCTCTCTCTCACTCGGCGACCCGAGCGCTTCCAAGCTCATCGACGAGCGCTGCGTCTGTATACGTGAGCGTGCCGTCGCGATTCGAGCTTCTCGCTATGGCCGTACACCAGGGGGCGGAAACTCCCCTCTTGAAGGAACTGTGACTTTATGGCGCCGCGTCGCCATCTAGTCATTACGCGAACCGTGGACACTTCCGGCTAGCGTTTTTTTTGTCCCGGTTTCGTCTTCCGTTTCCTTCTTCTCGACCGGACCTTCGGACAGTGCGCATCGCGAGTGTAAAACGTTTCCGTTACTTTTCAGTGTTCTAGTTTTCTCGCGTCCGCGCGTCGTCATTCAGTGTTCGACCTAATCGCGCGGTCCATCAAGTCGCGATAGTGCGTTGTTCGAGTTATCGCTTTTCGGCCACTATCGAGGATACGCGTTTCGGGACGGCCGTTCGACCTAATCGACTTCGTCGTGCGTCGATTCTCCCGACCGCCTCGTTATTCCACACAGGACTTATTCGGCGATGCATAGCCCGGTTTAGACTGTATATTGTAAATATTGTAAATATATGGTGCGTGTTGCACCTTTTCCTAATCAGACATTTTCCTCACGACCACGTGTTTCTTCCTCTTTGTCTCGG
The DNA here is from genome assembly GCA_944319695.1 of Tiphia femorata. NCBI lineage: Eukaryota > Metazoa > Arthropoda > Insecta > Hymenoptera > Tiphiidae > Tiphia > Tiphia femorata. The sequence goes on along the minus strand of OX090902.1, from coordinate 2,781,242 downwards.
CGCGTACGATCTTCCGACCACGTGCTTGGGCACGAGGCTCTCTGCTTTACCGACGCGCCCGTTTACCCGGTAAGTGGGACGACGACCCTGGGGTCGAGTGGGAGGCCCTACTTACCGACCGGCCGATACGGCCAAGCCGCGTAAATACACGTCCGGCCACGACGCGGCTACCCGCGGGTTTTCCTAACCTGCACATCATACAGACCAAACCCCACAACTTGATGTTCTTAGCGCCACCTACGGCAATTGGGCCGATGGAACTAAAAATATATATGTAAACATGTGTCTAAACACACTTACAGAATACACACCAACACACATCCTAGCGTGCAATATCCGTGTATTTTCTTATGGCTATTGAATGTAGTAAAAAAGGATATTGTATATAAAGCGGGTCACCTGCGTTAATTTAAAAAATTACATTTTTTTATAACAATATTGGATCCCCTTTTATAAGAAAAGAACGTTATATATATTATTACACACATACCTTTTTTTTTTTTTTTTTTTTTTTATTGTTTAAGGAGGAGGGAAATGCATTTATGCACCTAGGGGACTGGGAGCCCCCCGTGTGTCGGACTCCCCGTCTGTGACGAGACTACCGACTAAAACCCTCCTCCGAACACCTAAGTTAAAAAAACAATTATCCGTATCACACAATTAGTAAGAAATTCATATACGTGTTGCATATAAATGCATTAAAATCTCACTGTACAAGCAGAATTATTTTTAAAGCAGATTATTCTTAAAGCAATGCACATAGTTACGTTTATCTTTAATCGGAAGTCATCTTCTGATCAATGTTTTGAAAGGCAAGCAGCAAATTAGGCCCACTACATGTGTCGCATTAAATATAAAGTCCACTCATTCAACTTACACGGTACTGTAATGGGTGGCTTTATAAAGTTAATTTTATATCTATTTTTTAGTTTTAATCACCTTGCAAATATAGAAGAGTATAGCACCTACGTCTTTTTGGTACATAACTGCTCCTGCTTTCGAGTTATGTCCAACTTGTTCCGTGTACAATAATTCCAAATTTGTGGGTGGTCATACATCTGTAGCAAGGAAAAATACATATGTACATATAAACAAAAATAATTGTATGTGTAAACTGTTAGAAATCAGAAAGAAATGAAAAATACTTCACTCATTCCATTAGTTTTTGCACGGTAGGTTTCAACATCTTGCACAGTCACATGCCACGGGTTGATATTGCACTCCTCACTCCTCTTTTTTGTCGAATTTCTAGCATGCAAAGTTACTACCAGTTATTACAATAAAGGACACGATCGCTGAAAATGGCGGACCCACGCCGGTATCGCCGGTATAGCGTGACGTCACAAATCATGCCCCCAATCAGCCAATCAGAAATACTACATAGTGCGCCATCTGAGAGAATCGTGCAGGCTGGTACTAAAAACTAAATGTCACACTTCCAAGGTAGGAGTTTCCACCCCCTGACAAGAATGCACAAGAAAAAAACGCACAAGGACGCCAAGATGTCGGAATTCGTGGGTCTGATGCTAGCTTCGAGCAGTAGTTCCCCCTTTTACCGTTGCTGTCCGGCGGAGCTAGATGTTGGCGTCAGGCCTTAGCACGGGAAGGTATAGGCCGCTGGCGGTCCACGTATATATGGTCTAGGGTATAGGCGATGTTGCTCACACATCAGTCACATCAAGAACAAGGGAGTAATGTAATAAAGTAAATTAAGTAAAATGAGTAATGTAATAAAGGGCTAGGGTAGGATTAGGGTTGGGGTATATGCTGTGTACAGATTCAAATGGTTCTTTAATAATACAGGATAAAAAATTGGCAGTGTGGAACACCAAAAAGACTGTGAAAAAATAGATAAGTATTAATCTACAGCGAGTTCAAAAACAACGAATAACATTCTATCTAACAATTCGAGCATGATCCGTCATTTTTTGCATATATTGTGATTGTACTATGATATGTTGCACGGTACTCTTTTCCGAAGTCGTTCGAAAACGTCGTCACCCGAGTGCTCCCCCGAAGAGTTTTCCCTATCACCCAACTAGATTCACCCGAGGTAGTTTTCGAACGCACCCTAGCTGTCAAGGACATCCCAATATGGCCGCTCTCGCGGCTGTATTTTCATGAATTTCTGCAATCTGCGCGCACTACGCACACATATCGCTGTCATCGTCAATAGAATAAACTTCAAGCTTTCCATATATAACCTTCTCGTTAGAAAATAATGTAAAATGGAGCCGAACAATTTGGTCCAAATCTCCTCTCATTTCCGCAATTTCTATTGGCTCTCGAGGTATTCCCGAGAAGAAAGCCTAGGAAGGTTGGATCCCCTTGGGGCTCCCTAAAACCGCGGAAATGACCGACTTCTGCGCGCGATGCATTCGTCTCCGTTTTACATTATTTTCTAACCGCAAGGGTATGTATCGAAAGCTTGAAGTTTATTGTAGGGCGTGAAATAGCGATGTATGTGCGTTGTGCGCGCAGATCGGCGAAATTCGAGGAAATACAGCCGCGAGAGCAGCCATATTGGAATGTCCTTGACAGCTACAGAGACCGATGGTGCTTATGACTGGAATTACTCCTTTAACGTTATCTTATCCCTCCATATCGCTATTTCACGCCCTACAATAAACTTCAAGCTTTCGATACATACCCTTGCGGTTAGAAAATAATGTAAAACGGAGACGAATGCACCCGGCGCAGATGTCGGTCATTTCCGCGGTTTCTATTGGCTCTCGAGGTATTCCCGAGAAGAAAGCCTAGGAAGGTTGGATCCCCTTAAAAATTTTAGGGGCCCTTCGTAGTACCCGATTTTCGGCACGACCCTAACAATGGGAGCTTCACGAGACCCCCGTCTGGGAGCTCCTTCTCGGGCCGGTGTGTAGAGGTTGAGATGGTCCCGTGTGAGGCAAGATTACGGGAAATCGCGTAGATGAGAACGCGAGGTCGGTGAGGCAGCCCTCCACCCGACTACGTCGGTATTACTGCTCACCGATGTCGGTGCGTGTAGGAATTTCCAATTCGGTTCGCGCGGCGGCCATTAAAGAAGTTATCGACGAAGGGAACGAAGAGAGCCGGGAAGATTGAACTAAACGTTCTTCAGGAGGAAACGCGTATATTTAACAAATCGTTGATATTTACAAAATCGCAGAGAAGCGATGAGAATAGTGAAAGACTCTGTGAGTCGGAATATGTACAAAAGAGAAAGAATATACGATCACCTATGTTGGGCGATTTACGATCGTTGCAGGAATTCGCTCAACCGGCGGAATTAGAAAACTCGCGAAAGGTAGCCGGAAACACTCAAAATGTAGGTACACCTTATGTCGGACTCGGGAAAAGTCGCGGACAAGGACGCGCAGTAATGGCGTGTGGTTTAGGATTCAGGGTACTGATAAATACGTCTTAACTCGTTGAAAGCCGGAGAAGAAAGAGGAAGAGCGAAGTGACAAACAAAAGTCGCGGGCAAAACACGTAAAGCAGGAGAAGCGCGAAAACTAGAGAGGCGACTCGATGTGACGCTGGGCGCGTCTAGGGAAATCCGGGTTGTGCGGTTGCGCGCAGTTGCGCGACCGCCACAGGTGACATGCGGTTAGTTGACCGACCGGCCGCACGGCGGCGCTTCGATCGATTCGGAGATAGCCCGTTGGGGTTGATTCCCCCTAAGCAGGATTGGGCACGCATAATACTCTAGGTTTTATGCGCATGCAGAAAACTTGAGTATTCTGCGCAACAATTAAGGGGAATCAACCCCAACGGGCTATCTCCGAATCGATCGAAACGCTGCCGTACGGCCAGTAGGTCAACTAACCCCACATCACCGGCCCGAGAAGGAGCTCCCAGACGGGAGTCTCGTGAAGCTCCCATTGTTAGGGTCGTGCCGAAAATCGGGTACCACGAAAGGCCCCTAAAATTTTTAAATATTTTTCGGTGTAGATAGGATGCCGAGGTCAACATGTAAAATGCTACTGTCTCGGTAGTGGGACGTTTGTTCATAAAGTTTTTGTAATATCTTTCGGAAAGTGGATTTATCAATTATTTATTTAACAATTAACTTTTTAGTTAAAGTACATATATATATATTTATTTGTTGCCAATGTCAATGACCGACATCCATGCGTCAAAATGTTTAAACAGTTAATTGTTAAATAAACAATCGATGAATTCACTTTCTGGAAGATATTTATCTTGTTTTACATATTTGTCACATTTGCCGGATAAATCAAAAGAAAAATCCTTGCTCTGACGTAGTTAAGAACAGACGGAGAAATTCATTTCCTAACAAAACTGCTCAAATTTTGAATGTAGCATATTTTAATTAATTTTACATTTTTAAAAAAATTCTGTTCTAATTCTCCGAGCATTATCAATAACTTACAAAATACATATATCTGACAAGGAATGGTAAAATGTGTTTCAATTTAGCTGAATTTGAAACATAGTATTGTTCAGACTTGTGCTAAAGAGAATAACTGTCATGGGGCTTAATTTTAGAGAGAATTGTAATGAGATATCGTGATTGTTCGATTAAAGTCACGAAGTGGTAGGCTCGTGGCTCGTCAGTGCTCGACAACGAAAGGAAGAGAAAGGTGAGAAAGAACCGAATGTCTTTGTCTCGTCGATACGCGTCTCTCTGTCCCATCGGATCAGTGCCTTTCCTTCTGGGCGATACGTTTCTCTCTTTCTCGTCCTTCTCTCAACGGAAAAGAAAGGCACGTATCGCCGAGAAGGAGACGCACTGATTCGTCGGAACAGAGAAGCACGTATGGAGGAGACAAAGACAGTCGATTCTTTTTTGCCTATCTGACTTTCGCTGTCGAGCGCTGGCAAGCCTCGAGAGAGAATCGATTGTCTTTCTCTCGTCCATATGTGCTTCTCTGTCCCGTTGGACCAGTGCGTCTCTTTCTCAGCGATACGTTCCTCTCTTTCTCGCGCCTCTCTAGCGGGAAAGAAAGGCACGTATCGCCGAGAAGGAGACGCACTGATTCGACGGGACAGAGAGATGCGTATCGACGAGAGAAAGACACTCGATTCTTTCTCCCTTCGTAGTCGAAGCTTCCGAGCGCTCGACGGAGAGCCTAGAGAGAATCGATTGTCTTTGTTTGTCCACACGTGCTTTTCTCTTTCTGAGCGATATGTGCCTCTCTTTCCCGGCGAGTCAACGGAACTCTCCTTCTTGGCGATACGCGCGACTTTGCCACAACATGATTATAGACTGACATATTGCAAAATTTGACTGTAATTTTTTCAGAAACTCTAAATGCGCTTTATCGATTGCCACTAATCTGTAGGCTTGGACAGCTGGAATATATTTTAAATTTGGAGAGATTCAAGCCGGCGTCGGCGCGCGACGGTCTCTCCTTATTAGACACGGAGCTTTTATTGACACGATTATTCATGAAAAAGTATCAAATTGGGCTACAGTTCCTCTGATCCGATCCATTTCGAAACTAAATCGTTTTAAAAAATATTTTTAATAATAAAATTGTCTTGATGAGTAGTTCCTTTGCTTTTCCAAACCCCTTTTTTATTTAGAATTATAATTATAATAATATAACTGTAAATCTTATTTTAAAATATATTTGTAATAAAGAAGAAACCTAAAATAAGTAAGAATTTTTTTCTCGGTGTAAGCACTTCGGGCCGTAATCTAAAAAATTCAATTCAATTTTTTCCTGCCTGCCTTGCTTACACGTGTCATCCGTTTCGGAAAAATTCTTTTTCATTTATAATTTATTGAGATACTATAATTATGAATTTAGTTTTAAAATACAGTTTTAATAAAAACAAAGCATAAAATAAGTAATAAGTAAATTTTTTCTCGGCTAAGCCCTCGGTATAACCTTACAAATTCCATTCCAATTTTCTCCTGCCTACCTAACCTAAGTACGTTTCATGCTTTTCTAATAACCCCAATTCCTTTATAATGTAATTATAATAATATGATTATGAATTAGTTTTAATTTATACTTTCAATGAAAACAGATCGTAAAATAAGTAAGAAGTAAATTTTTCGTGCGTGCATAACCTGCAATCCATCCCTTTTCCACAAAACCCCTTTCATTTAATTATTGACTACATCTGAAATAAGAATGGATTTTGAATAAAGAATAAAAACAGGAAAGTTATACGGATCACGATAGTAAACCAGGTTTTCCCCATTTCAGCTCATTCTCTTATTTTAATTTTCCATAATTTATAGTGGCATCATATTTCAAAACAGACTCGTTTTCGATTTAGCGGGGTTATGTCAGGTCATGTCAGGTTATGTGAATCAATTTGAATGAGCGCGGCGATCGGGCATTGTCGGGCATGTCCGAGGTGGTCCGAGGGCACAGGTGGGCACAGGGCCCCGCAAGATTGTGGTTGAAGCAGCACCTGAGCGAAGAATCGATGGGAACGCCGCCAGGCTCCAAACTCGGGAACTATTATACGCTATTTTTCGGCGATGTGACAGCTGGATTCGTAGTTTAGAAATCACAGCTTATTACGGGAACAAAGTACAGTGAAACGAATTTTCCTAATATCTGTGATGAAGTGCCAACCCCGCTCTGGTCCGATATTGAAGTGTAGTGTCGTTAAATCGGAGAAATAAGAGAAAATGCGATTGCTGGAGCGGCCATGTTGGACTGTCGTTGACAGCTACAGAGACCGATGCTTCTTTCGACTGCAATTATTCGTTTATCGCGGCTTTGTCCCTCTATACGAGACCAGAGCGGGGTGCAGCAGAGTTCAAGCTTTCAATAAATACCAGTCTCATGAGGAATTGACGTACTACGAAGACGACATATCCTCAGGACTTTTTCATAGTTTCTACGAATTCTATTGGCTCCCGGGCTAGTTCCTTTTAGGTCACTATACGGGGTTGATTCCCCAAGGGGATCCAACCTTCCTAGGCTTTCTTCTCGGGAATACCTCGAGAGCCAATAGAAATCGCAGAAATGAGAGGACATTTGGACCAAATTGTTCGGCTCCATTTTACATTATTGCCTAACCGCAAGGGTATGTATCGAAAGCTTGAAGTTTATTCTATTGACGATGACAGCGATATACGTGCATCGAAGAATGTTAAATGAGTAATTACACTCACAAGCCCCATCGGTCCCTCTAGCTGTCAAGGACATCCCAATATGGCCGCTCTCGCGGCTGTATTTTCATGAATTTCTGCAATCTGCGCGCACTAAGCACACATATCGCTGTCATCGTCAATAGAATAAACTTCAAGCTTTCCATATATAACCTTGTCGTTAGAAAATAATGTAAAATGGAGCCGAACAATTTGGTCCAAATCTCCTCTCATTTCCGCGATTTCTATTGGCTCTCGAGGTATTCCCGAGAAGAAAGTCTAGTCCGGACGGATCCCCTTAAGGGGATCCAACCTTCCTAGGCTTTCTTCTCGGGAATACCCCAAGAGCCAATAGAAACCGCGGAAATGACCGACTTCTGCGCCGGGTGCATTCGTCTCCGTTTTACATTATTTTCTAACCGCAAGGGTATGTATCGAAAGCTTGAAGTTTATTGTAGGGCGTGAAATAGCGATGTGAAGGGATAAGATAACGTTAAAGGAGTAATTCCGGTCATAAGCACCATCGGTCTCTGTAGCTGTCAAGGACATTCCAATATGGCTGCTCTCGCGACTGTATTTCCTCGAATTTCGCCGATCTGCGCGCACAACGCACATACATCGCTATTTCACGCACTAGAATAAACTTCAAGCTTTCGATACATACCCTTGCGGTTAGAAAATAATGTAAAACGGAGACGAATGCATCGCGCGCAGAAGTCGGTCATTTCCGCGGTTTCTATTGGCTCTCGAGGTATTCTCGAGAAGAAAGCCTAGGAAGGTTGGATCCCCTTATGGGGCAGCAGGACCCGGCTAGTAACGTTCAAAACCCGTCAGTAACTTGTCCAAAAAATATTTTTTGCTAGGGAAATGCAGAGGTTTGCGGGGCCACTAAATTCGTCGCCGTCGTTGATTATTTTTCGCTGCGATACGAAGGAAATGATAGCTTAAACATTTTTACAGGATCTGAAATCTTTATTGACGGTCGTACTAGCAGGATGGTATTTATAAACGAGATTGAAATTGCGAGCCTCAAATACGGCGATTTGCACGAACAAACATAGCTGCCGTCCAGCATCAGTTTTTCACAATTTTCGCACATATCGCACTCGAACGATCAACACTCTCTATTTCATGGCCTATCAACCGTTTCACAGAATTCAACAAACATTTGTTTTATGGGTTTAGGTACGGAAATAACGCGAATTTAGTAGCCTACGATTCCAGCTGTCAATTCACTCTCTCGTCACCACTAATAGTTGAGGCGTTCGGCAACCGGAGGCGTGCCAATCGATGCATCGCTGTAACATTGCTCTTATTGTAATTGCTCCAGCGAGGGCCCCGCACCAAAGCGAAACAGTGTCACGACGAAGGCAGTGACCGGTTGTGACCAGGGTTGGGTAATGTGCCCCGCCGGGAGGTATTATGCACAATTCTGTGCATAATACGCATAAAATGCAGAAAACGCGCAGAATACGCAGAAAACGTGCAGAAAATGCAGAAAACGCAGAAAACCCATGAGATGCTCACTCTAAAGGCTCCCGCACGGACTTTTGCATAACGCATAAGATAATGCACCAATCGGAGTCCTTTACTTTTTGCGACAGTGGAAATAAAGGTCACCGATTGGTTTATTTTCTTATGCGATCTATGTTATGCGTTGTACAAAAGTCTATGCGAGGCTTCTAACCTTGCAAATTAAAAAATATTTTCCGTTCTCTTTGAATTTATGATAAACTGACCTTTACTGTAATAATCATGAGAAGGTCTTCCTCCTGTGCCGGGATTCTGTAACTCCGTAACGACAAATATCGCTATCGTTAGCCATCGATATCGATGATTATCGCAAAAGGTTAGGGTTAGGGTATAATTATGTCATGTAACTAAACATCGTTCCCTCAGTACAGAATTGTCAAAAATTTGCTGGCTTCGACGCTTTTCGGAGTGTAACGATTTATATTATCGAGAGTTGTCGTTCAATTACTATAGTTAGCGAATAACCTTTTGCGATAATTATCGATATCGATGGATAACGATAGCGATATTTGTCGTTACGAAGTTACAGAATTCCGGCACTGACATTGTTTTCACTGAAGAATAATAACAAACAAAAAGTATTTTTTTACAGAGTTTTTACATAATTTTCACCTAAAATTCAACCTTTGACCTTAAAATTGGTCTTAATACTTACAACAAATGCATGAACTTTTCGCTAAAAGGTTATATAGTTTTCTGCGTGAAAATAGTTTTGTGCAGCAGAAAACCCCGCTTAGTTATCTGCGCAGAATACTCAAGTTTTCTGCGCATAAAACTATGCGCATAAAACCTAGAGTATTATGCGTACCCAACCCTGGTTGTGACAGCCAGTAATAGCTGTAGCAGAATACCGCGCGCCTTGGAATGTTTTTCGTTATTCCTTGTCACAATATTCACATGTATCGCGAATTTTTGGTGCCCTACACGGCACCCTATTTTCGGCACGGCACTAATTCTAGAGAATTTTGAAACAACTTCACTTCTTCCACTCGCCGCCGCTGGCCGAGCGCCTCGATCAGTTTCAACGTTACTAGCCCGGTCCTGTGCCGGGATTCTGTAACTCCTTATCATTATCGATATGAAAAGTTACTAGGTTTTAACCTCTAAAATCTGGCAACGCGGTACAATTACCATATTATTTCGATTTGTTTGTAACAATTTTTGCAACGATTATAAATTATTAAAGCTATATGTTAGAGAATCATCCACAGCCACGGTCATCAATCGCACAATTGACAATTGTCGGTAATTAACGATAGCGATAATTGTCGTTAAGGAGTTACAGAATCCGGGCACTGCTGCCCCTTAAGGGGATCCAACCTTCCTAGGCTTTCTTCTCGGGAATACCTCGAGAGCCAATAGAAATCGCGGAAATGAGAGGAGATTTGGACCAAATTGTTCGGCTCCATTTTACATTATTTTCTAACGACAAGGTTATATATGGAAAGCTTGAAGTTTATTCTATTGACGATGACAGCGATATGTGTGCGTAGTGCGCGCAGATTGCAGAAATTCATGAAAATACAGCCGCGAGAGCGGCCATATTGGGATGTCCTTGACAGCTAGAGGGACCTATGGGGCTTGTGAGTGTAATTACTCATTTAACATTCTTCGATGCACGTATATCGCTGTCATCGTCAATAGAATAAACTTCAAGCTTTCGATACATACCCTTGCGGTTAGGAAATAATGTAAAATGGAGCCGAACAATTTGGTCCAAATCTCCTCTCATTTCCGCGATTTCTATTGGCTCTCGGTGTAATCCCGAGAAGAAAGCCTAGGAAGGTTGGATCCCCTTAAGCGGGGTTTTTTGCTGCATAAAACTGTTTTCACGCAGAAAACTTTATAACCTTTCAGCGAATAGTTCATGAATTTCACAAATCTTCGTCCCTTCAGAAAGACATGGATGCTCGCTCCGCGACTGTCCCCGTAGGTGCGAGAAGGACAGCCTTATGCAAGGCCAATTTCGCTATCCGAGCAAAGCGGTGTCCCCTGCCAATAGCCAATAGCAGGCCCAGTAAGCGCCGGTGACCGCGGTCCGTCTATTTTCGCGATGAAATCTCATATTTCTGCCTAAAAATCCTTTTATTCTCAATAAAATACATCAAAATGTTCGTTTCTGATCATAAGATTGCAAAAATCTATCATATTACAATGCTCTAGCACCGAGGAGAGATTGTTAAAGAGGGTCAGCGCTTATGCGTCTAGAGGGGCCGAAAATTTTCACTGCTTTCAGCGCCATTTTTGCGTAACTACATAGCAAAGCAACATAGCTTACATTACAACTCCATAAGTACGGTTGATCGAATAGAGCACTGCAATTATCTCCGGGACCCGCCGGGACCCGGCAAAACGGCCCCTCCAAATACACGGGCGCTGACCCTCTTTAAGGGGAATCAACCCCGTATAGTGACCTAAAAGGAACTAGCCCGGGAGCCAATAGGAATCGTGGAAACATTGAAAAATCCAATAAGATCTGACGTCTTTATAATACGTTTATTCCTCATGAAACTGGTATTAATTGAAAGCTTGAACTCTGTTGCACCCCGCTCTGGTCTCGTACAGAGGGACAAAGCCGCGATAAACGAATAATTGTAGTCGAAAGAAGCATCGGTCTCTGCAGCTGTCAAGGACAGTCCAACATGGCCGCTCGAGCAATTGCATTTTCTCTTATTTCTCCGATTTAACGACACTACACTCGAATATCGTACCAGAGCGGGGTCGGCACTTCTTCACAGTTATTAGGAAAATTCACTTCACTGCGCTTTCTTCCCGTAATAAGCCGTCAGATCTTATTTACGAATCCAGCTGTCACACCGCCGAAAAATAGCGTGTAATAGTTCCCGACTTTGGTGCTTGGCGGCGTTCCCATCGATTCTTCGCTCAGGTGCTGCTTGAACCACAATCTTGGGGGGCCCTGTGCCTTCGGACTGCTTCGGACCACCTCGGACCAGGGGGGCCAAACCTACCATAGTAGCATCCGGCTTAAGTTTAGTTACGCGGCCTGGTGCCCAGATGGCGCGGGTGTCGTACACGTATACATATTTTATCTATGTGTGAGATAGTAATGTATAGGTGTGTGCTTATGTACATGTGGTACAGAATGCTCATTAATTTCTATTATTTTTCATAATTAAAAGGAAATAATGTTTGCAAATTATTATTTATAAAACATCCACTTCTTTATTAAATTTAAGATGCATAAAATAAATGGGTAGGTTACAAATTAACTGAAAATAATATAATATTATATATAAAATAGTAAATATGCATATATATATAATATATATAATATGTAGTCATAATATAATGTAGTATAATATAATAACATAACGAGTAAGAGAGAGATAAAGAGAAATAAAGAAATAAGTAGAAGTAAAAAAAAAATAATATTCAAAAACAAAATCAAAATACAAACAGAAAATAAAAATAAAAAGCAAATAATAAGTTATCATCCTGAGGGGAACAATAAAAATACATACATATACATACACAGATGCATCCATGCATTCATCATACATTAATAGCACATCATATAATACATACCATCATACATATAACACATACCATTATACATATAATACATACCATCATACATATAACACATACCATCATACATATAACACATACCATCATACATATAATACATACCCTCATACATATAATACATACCATCATACATATAATACATACCATCATACATATAACACATACCATCATACATATAATATATATACCATCACACATATCCATCATGCATTAATAACATATACAATACTAAAAATATTTACAGCATTACTATACATATAATTAAAATTTATAACTAGATGCCATCACCATGAGAGAATCAGCATCTTGGGGAAGATCTACTGAACCTGCCAGTATCTTTCTAATAAAATCAAAATAATGTTTAATGCTCAAACGAATAAAATTGGAAATAATAAAATCTTGTATATAATTATCGTGTTCGCATCGTGAAAAGAAAAAATTTACATGTATTGAAACATAGTTAATAATTTTAGTTGAAAAATCTAATTTGTGCGATACACGTGGCAAAAAGAAATGAATCATATTAGAAATTTTTGCCATGCACTGCAAAAAAAAACTATTAATGCATGACTCATTATCATTGTATATGCTTCTCATACATATCTCGCAATTTACAATTTTTGGTCGGACACTCTTATCAATATAATTTTTTATATTCATTGCGGCATATGAATGAGTTTTAAAAAAATCAAAGTTATCCGGTAATTCCGGTAAATCCCAAGATGCATCATCTCGTACATCATTGTTTCCTAATAAACTTGTTAAATTTAATATAAATCGAGATGTATGATCCGCAGCGCAATTACATTTTCGCGATATGGCTAAAGAATAATTACTGGTTAATAAGCTTTTATAATAACCAGTAAATGCTGAGCAAGTGGGACGCACATTCCTAATACCATATTGTCTAATTTGGCCAAAAAAGTTTTCTAAAGGATCTTGATTAAATACACGCCCTTGAAATTCTGTAAAACCAAGATCCCGCAAATATTCTCTTAAAATTTTAAAACCTTCTAAAGTTAAAATCCAATTTTGTAAAACGAGAGGGCGTTCACGGTCTGTACTTCTACTTTTAACAAAACGCATAGTGCGTAAAACTTTAATAGCATTATTCCAGGTATCAACCTGTTCGCAAGTTTCAGCAACAGTGGATATTTTATCACTATTTATACTATCAAACAGCTTATTAAAAAATGAAAGTAATTTAGCCGTGTGTCCCGTTTCTTGTTCCATTTCGGTACGTCTGTTAATATGAAAAATTGCCATAGCCACTGTTTTGCTGAACACTTGTGTACACTTTGATACCTTCATTTTATGAATTTTATCGGGAATTATGTGCGCGTCTGTAATTTTTTGCATTATTCTAAAAGGTCCGTAACCCTGATCAATTTTATAAGTATGAAGTATGTGCGCCCACTTGGCTGTACATTTTTCAATATCTAAGGTAAAATTAAGATTTTTTGTTAATAAATTATTACGAAATGATTTTAATAGGTGTGGCGGATCATACAATGGAACAATTTTATGTTCCCCTAACAAAATAATATTGTTCATGTGACCACCTCGACTACAATTAATTAAATATTTAATCGCTCGTACATTTGTACTGCCCTGGTCACATATTGAGGCAACTACTGTCAAACCGGAGGCGAATGCGCGTTGTACAATTTCTTTGAAAGTGCGTACAATGCTTTCCCATGGAGTAGTTCCCTTACAAAAATTAAAAACTACCGGTTGCTTCCACGGATGTGTACCATGGATGCCTTTTAACATCCATACAATCACATGGTCAGCAATCACGGGTTTGCGGTCAAACCCGGAATCAACAAAACCCTCTACAAAATCCTCACAAGCATTGTACATCAACGAAGCTTCTAATTTCATTTCGTCGAACAGTAAGATACAATAAGTATCTAACGGATCGTCGAAATTTTGCACACTTGATTTTATGCCATCAAAGATGACATCCGAAATGCCTGGTTTAACTAATATTTGCTTCGCCAGTTTCCGCAATGTTTCGACACTAGGAAGACAAAATATGTGTGCCATATATCTATAACAGGATGGACTTCGCTTATATAATGCAAAGGCAAATATTTTGTCTTCCAATGAATAATTTCGCGCATGAACTTTCTTATTAACATTGCGGAAATACGATAAGAAAAATTTTTTCGCATGGTGGGACGATTTCTTCAATACTTGCCAGTCCGGTGAAGATGCAAAGTCGGTAGCCCTCTGTAGACGATCTCTATACTCCATATTTCTTTTACACAGCTGCCTATTTTTCTTCTTTAATGAAACAATCATATTATATTGTTTCTTCTCATTGGTGGTCAGCTGTGTTTTTCTTGAAATTCCAAAGTTTTGAAGAATGGAATCTGAAAATGGAAACAGATTATGTTACATAATGTTCTACAATCTCCAGTACGAAATAATCAGTAAAGTAAAATGTGCATTATAAAGCACAGAAACACTGTCTATTAATGTGATAAAAACCAACATTAATAGTGGGTCAGTAAAATTTGTAAGAGTGAGTTCAGGTTATTAGGATGATTATAGACGGGACTAATTATGGGTACATGCTTATATAGATTTTAGTAGCAGAAACTAGGCGGCCCATAAAGTAGTTACAGCAAAGAACATAAAATTATGGCAAAAAGAATAGAAGGTAACAGAAAAATACTAAAGTTGAATAAAGGTATTAAATTGAAAAAAAGTGAAAAACATCATAAATAAATGCATCATATGCATTTGCTTATCTATGATATTTAAAACTATTTGAATTTTACTGAATCAAACCTGTTGTAATATCTTACAGTAGATATTAATACTCTTACGGTTGGTTCCACATACTCACTGGTGGTTAATTTGAAATACCAATACGTTACATTAATATAATAAGTAATACATTACAGACACATGATCTACATAGTGTACATAATGTGTGTGTATGTTACTAATATATTGTAACATGTTGGTATTTAACAGCATCCTTTGTTGCTGAGTCCATGTTCTATAAATTACAATTACAATAATCAATAAGATATAAATTTAGATTTTATCTTAATAATTAATGTGACATGTATAAATCACATGTATACTTAATTAATTGCATTTAGGGGTATAATTGCCTTAGTGGAAATTACTAATACCGATAATTTCAGATGGTTTATGTCAAATTAACTAGCTATAAATAGAAACAAGATTGGAATCTATGTTCAATACCTTTTTTTTTATGCAAAACTGAAGAAATTGTTCCACGTTGCTCAGTAATCTGCAATTCTTCCACTGGTAATTGTTCCGCCACTTCATTCGAGTGAATTGTTGGGAAATCAATAATATTGTCTATTCTGGCATCTATAATGGTAAATTCAAGGATACATACTATATTGCAAAGCATTTGTCAAATTATAAGAATGTCAAAGCAAATAGCTATTTACCATCTGCGTTATCAAATAGCTCCACATGGGTACATTCAGATCCTACAAATTGAAAAGAATATGATAAAATGTATTCCAAAATCTTGACACAATTATTTTTACACATTACTTACTTCTTTAGATGATCATTCTCAATAACATTAATTTTCTATAAATAATACTATTATTACATTATGCAGCCAACCTCCATGTTGTCTTCTTTGGATGTATAAATCAATATTGATCTTCTTTCACCAAATTCCAAGAGACTTCGCTGAAGCGCTGGTCCAGAATCTGTCAACCAATAATTGAAACAATGCACTTACCTTCTCCTTCATTTGTATTTTTAGTAAATCTCGTTCCTTCAAGTTTATAATCGTCCATCTCTAGTGGCGCTAAAAATGAAGATTATGGCAATTAATACATAATGTCAATACTGAAGGAAAATTATGTAATAAAACATTTATTAAGTGTTTATTGTAACTTGTTACTATTTTATAGTGTACAAATAAGGCATATATACCTGGCAAAAGTAATGTTGGCACAGCGGATGTTGTTAACTTTCTTGTTAAAACATACTTATCTTCAAAATGCTTCCGGCAGAAACGCTGATTAATAAAATAATTGACGTTTGCCGTTAAAAGTGATTTATCACCAGTAGCCCTAACCCATTTTACAAATTGTGTCGTATTTTTAATTGAACAGGGGAAATGAAACGAACGCTCATCCCCTGAACAGTTATTAATAATGCAGCGTTTTTTATTCTTTATTTTCGGCATTTTCTCCACTATATATTCACACAATTTTTATAATTTTCTCTTTGGAAAAAAAACACGTCTTTAACCAATAAATGTCACAAGGGCAACGGCGGGCAACGGAAATTCCCGCCAAATTGTAAAAGTTAACGACTAATGTGCCATCTAGGCACCAGGCCGTGTAACTAAAACTGAAGCACATCTCTTTCCATAAGGGTTTGGGACCCCTGCCTCGGACATGCACGATCACCGCGCTCATTCACATAACCTGACATAACCAGACATAACCCCGCTAAATCGGAAACGAGTCGGTTTTGAAATACGAAGCCCCCCATTATGCATTATGGAAAATTAAAATAAAAGAATGAGCTGAAATGCGGAAAATCTGGTTTACTATCGTGATCCGTATAACTTTCCCTCGTGTATTCTTTATTTAAAATCCGTTATTATTTCAGATGAAGTGAATAATTAAATGAAAGGGGGCTTGTGGAAAAAAGATGGAACGTAGGTTAGGCACGCATGAAAAATTTATTTATGACTTATTTTACGATCTGTTTTCATTGAAAGTATAAATTAAAACTAATTCATAATCATATTATTATAATTACATTATAAAGGAATTGGGGTTATTAGAAAAGCATGAAACGTACTTAGGTTAGGTAGGCAGGAGAAAATTTGAATGGAATTTGTAAGGTTATACCGAGGGCCTAGCCGAGAAAAAATTTACTTATTACTTATTTTATGTTTTGTTTTTATTAAAACTGTATTTTAAAACTAAATTCATAATTATATTATCTCAATAATATTATAAATGAAAAAGAGTTTGTCCGAAAAGGATGAAACATGTAAGCAAGGCAGGCAGGAAAAAATTGATTTGAATTTTTTAGATTATGGCCCGGAGGAGTGCTTACACCCAGAAAAAAATTCTTACTTATTTTAGGTTTTTTCTTTATTACAAATATATTTTAAAATAAGATTTACAGTTATATTATTATAATTATAATTCTAAATAAAAAAGGGGTTTGGAAAAGCAAATGAACTATACTCATCCAGACAATTTTATTATTAAAAATATTTTTTAAAACGATTTGGTTTCGGAATGGATCGGATCAGAGGAACTGTAGACTGTAGCCCAATTTGATACTTTTTTATGAATAATCGTGTCAATAAAAGCTTCGATTCGTGTCTAATAAGGAGAGACCGTCGCGCGCCGACGCCGGCTTGAATCTCTCAAAATTTAAAATATATTCCAGCTGTCCAAGCCTACAGATTAGTGGCAATCGATAAAGCGCATTTAGAGTTTCTGAAAAAATTTCAGTCAAATTTTGCAATATGTCAGTCTATAATCATGTTGTGGCAAAGTCGCGCGTATCGCCAAGGAGGAGAGTTCCGTTGACTCGCCGGGAAAGAGAGGCACATATCGCTCAGAAAGAGACGCACTGATCCGACGGGAGAGAGAAGCACGTGTGGACGAGACAAAGACAATCGATTCTCTCTAGGCTCTCCTTGCTTTTCGCCGTCGAGCGCTCGGAAGCTTCGACTACGAAGGGAGAAAGAATCGAGTGTCTTTCTCTCGTCGATACGCATCTCTCTGTCCCGTCGAATCAGTGCGTCTCCTTCTCGGCGATACGTGCCTTTCTTTTCCGTCGAGAGAGGCGCGAGAAAGAGAGGAACGTATCGCTGAGAAAGAGACGCACTGGTCCAACGGAACAGAGAAGCACGTATGGACGAGAGAAAGACACTCGATTCTCTCTCGAGGGCCTCGAGGCTTGCCAGCGCTCGACGGCGAAAGTCAGATAGGCAAGAAAGAATCGACTATCTTTGTCTCCTCCATACGTGCTTCTCTGTTCCGTCGAATAAGTGCGTCTCCTTTTCGGCGATACGTGCCTTTCTTTTCCGTTGAGAGAAGCACGAGAAAGAGAGAAACGTATCGCCCAGAAGGAAAGGCACTGATCCGATGGGACAGAGAGACGCGTATCGACGAGACAAAGACATTCGATTCTTTTTCACCTTTCCTTCCTTTCGTTGTCGAGCACTGACGAGCCACGGCCACGAGCCTACCACTTCGTGACTTCAGATCGAACAATCACGATATCTCATTACAATTCTCTCTAAAATTAAGCCCCATGACAGTTATTCTCTTTAGTACAAGTCTGAACAATACTATGTTTCAAATTCAGCTAAATTGAAACACATTTTACCATTCCTTGTCAGATATATGTATTTTGTAAGTTATTGATAATGCTCGGAGAATTAGAACAGAATTTTTTTAAAAATGTAAAATTAATTAAAATATTCTACATTCAAAATTTGAGCAGTTTTGTTAGGAAATGAATTTCTCCGTCTGTTCCTAACTACGTCAGAGTAATGATTTTTCTTTTGATTTATCCAGCAAATGTGTAACAAATATGTAAAAAAAGATAAATATCTTCCAGAAAGTGAATTCATCGATTTTTTATTTAACAATTAACTGTTTAAACATTTTGACGCATGGATGTCGGTCATTGACATTGGCAACAAATATATATATGTACTTTAACTAAAAAGTTAATTGTTAAATAAATAATTGATAAATGCACTTCCCGGATGATATTACAAAAACTTTATGAACAAATTTCGTCCCACTACCGAAACAGTAGCATTTTACATGTTGACCTCGGCATCCTATCTACACCGAAAAATATTTAAAAATTTTAGGGGCCCTTCGTAGTACCCGATTTTCGGCACGACCCTAACAATGGGAGCTTCACGAGACTCCCGTTTGGGAGCTCCTGCTCGGGCCGGTGAAGTGCGGTTAGTTGACCAACCGGCCGCACGGCGGCGCTTCGATCGATTCGGAGATAGCCCGTTGGGGTTGATTCCCCTTAACAATCTCTCCTCGGTGGCTCTAGTCAGGACGGTGGAAGGCCGGTTCACATTCCCCCAGGGGGACACCGACTTTGCTCTTGGGTGTACAATGAAGTGCAAAGTCGGTGTCCCCCTGAGCAAACGCGTCACTCAGTGAACTGGCCTTCCACCGTTCCGAGCAGGGAGCATTGGGGAGCATTTCGACATTGTCATATGAGAGATTTTTGTAATCTTGTAACCTGAAATTATCATTTCGATGTATTTTATTGTGAATAAAACCATTCGTAGGCAAACATATGAGATTTCATTGAGAAAATTTGGTGTTTTCGAGGGCTGCTGTCAATGATGATTATACTCGGCCTCCTATTGGCTGTCGGGAGGGGACACCGACTTTGCTCAAACGGCGACCCACCCGACATATGGCTGTCCTTCTCGCACTCACGGGAACCAACAGAGACAGTCGCGCACGGAGCATTCCACTATTGCTAGCGATATTATACTCATGGGTTAAATCTCCAACTTCAGAATTGCTTTTATATTTTCCCTCAAGCGGCCAGGAAATCATATCCTTATGAAAAATTACGTATTTTATTGCGAATAAAAGCACTTGTAAGAAAAAATACGATATTTCATTGAGAAAATTTAGCGTTTTCGGGGGCCACTGTCAATGATGATTACTCGGCCTCCTATTGGCCGTCAGCAGGGGACACC
This sequence comes from Tiphia femorata, assembly GCA_944319695.1. Classification (NCBI taxonomy): domain Eukaryota; kingdom Metazoa; phylum Arthropoda; class Insecta; order Hymenoptera; family Tiphiidae; genus Tiphia; species Tiphia femorata. The sequence continues at coordinate 2,761,365 of OX090902.1, read as the reverse complement.
GACTTTGCTCAATCGGCGACCCACCTGACATAAGACTGTCCTTCTCGCACTCACGGGAACCAACGGAGACAGTCGCGCACGGAGCATCCTCGTCTCGCTAAAAGGACGAAGTGTGCGGCAAACCCAGAACCATTCGAACCATATATGCATATAAAGTAAAGAATACTTAAAGGATCCAAACAACCCAATTATTATTTTCTACAATTTTTATTAACTGTTACATCGAGACTAACTTTGTAACCTTTTTAAAATCGGACATGGAAGCAGTAGAAATAATCGCATATTTTTTTTAATCGTATCTTGGAAATCTCATATTTTTGACTACGAGAGCTTTGATTCGCAATAAAATACGTAATTTCTCATGAAAATTTTCCTGGCCGCTTGAGGGAAAATATAAAAGCAATTCTGAAGTTGGAGATCTAACCATGAGTATAATACGGTTAGCAATAGTGGAATGCTCCGTGCGCGACTGTCTCCGTTGGTTCCCGTGAGTGCGAGAAGGACAGCCATATGTCGGGTGGGTCGCCGTTTGAGCAAAGTCGGTGTCCCCTCCCGACAGCCAATAGGAGGCCGAGTAATCATCATTGACAGCAGCCCTCGAAAACACCAAATTTTCTCAATGAAATCTCATATGTTTGCTTACGAATGCTTTTATTCACAATAAAATACATCGAAATGATAATTTCAGGTTACAAGATTACAAAAATCTCTCATATGACAATGTCGAAATGCTCCCGAATACTCCCTGCTCGGAGCGGTGGAAGGCCGGTTCACTGAGTGACGCGTTTGCTCAGGGGGACACCGACTTTGCACTTCATTGTACACCCGAGAGCAAAGTCGGTGTCCCCTCTCAACAGCCAATAGCAAGCAGGGTAATCACCGGAGACCGCGGTTTGTCTATTTTCGCGATGGAATCTTGTATTTCTGCCTAAAAATCCTTTTATTCGCAATAAAATACATCGAATGATCGTTTCTGATCACAAAATGGCAAAAATCTATTATATTACAACGCCCCGCTCGGAAAGGTGGAAGGCCGGTTCACATTCCCCCAGAGGGACACCGACTATAAAGATAGATTTTTGCAATCTTATGATCAGAAACGAACATTTTGATGTATTTTATTGAGAATAAAAGGATTTTTAGGCAGAAATATGAGATTCCATCGCGAAAATAGACAAACCGCGGTCTCCGGTGATTACCCTGCCTGCTATTGGCTGTTGCGAGGGGACACCGACTTTGCTCTTGGGTGTACACAAGTGCAAAGTCGGTGTCCCCCTGGGGGAATGTGAACCGGCCTTCCACCTTTCCGAGCGGGGCGTTGTAATATAATAGATTTTTGCCATTTTGTGATCAGAAACGATCATTCAATGTATTTTATTGCGAATAAAAGGATTTTTAAGCAGAAATACGAGATTCAATCGCGAAAATAGACAAACCGCAGTCTCCGGTGATTACCCTGCTTGCTATTGGCTGTTGAGAGGGGACACCGACTTTGCTCTTGGGTGTACAACGCATAACATAGATCGCATAAGAAAATAAACCAATCAGTGACCTTTATTTCCACTATCGCAAAAAGTAAAGGACTCCAATTGGTGCATTATCTTATGCGTTATGCAAAAGTCTGTGCGAGGGCCTTTAGAGTGAGTATCTCATGGGTTTTCTGCGTTTTCTGCATTTTCTGCACGTTTTCTGCGTATTCTGTGCGTTTTCTGCATTTTATGCGTATTATGCACAGAATTGTGCATAATACCTCCCGGCGGGGCACATTACCCAACCCTGCCCCTAAGTGAGAACGGATCCCCTTGGGGCAGCACCCGACAGTAACTTGTCCAAACAATGATTCTTTCTAGGAAAATGCAGAGGTTGCGCGCCTACTAAATACGTCGCCGTCGTTGATTATTTCTCGCTGCAATACGAAGGGAATGATAGCTTAAACATCGTTACAGGATCTGAAATCTTTTTCGACGGTCGTACTGGCAAGATGGTATTTATAAATCGAGATTGAAATTGCGAGTGCCAAATACGGCGATTTGCACGAACAAACATGGCTGCCGTCCAGCATCAGTTTTTCACAATTTTCGCACATGTCGCACTCGAACGATCAACATTCTGTATTTCATGGCTCATCAACCGTATCACAGAATTCAACAAAAATTAGTTTTATGGGTTTAGGTACGGAAATAACGCGTATTTAGTAACTTACGATTTGAACGTTTGAACGTTACTAACCGCCGGTCCTGCTGCCCCTAAAGCTATCTCGTGTCATTGATTGGATTTTAGAAATCCGAATGTCCAATCGTTATGTAGATTGTGTTGAATTGGTATTGTGCGTCGACTCAGTTGACAATGGAAAAGTGATAAAGTTAACTTATTCTATTTGCGCAGAGTAAAGATAAATAATGGAAAAGTAATTTTGTTCGTATCCGTCATGCAAATCGCCATAAGTTGCAATTAATCGGGTATCAGGCACCTATTACTTGTACATACCGTGATAGGCGAGCAATCGAAAATTCCCTAAAAGCATGTAGTGAAAAAATCAAAAGTATGAGTACAGTTATGAGAATTACCCAAAATCGCGGGAAACGCGCTCTGTTTCAGGAGCCCCGTGAGGTCCACCTAAGACATTTAATATCAACATTTGAAATAGTCAAAGTGATAATCACATGGAAGACCCATGGAAGCTTGAGTAATATAGTTGTTGACCCTTCGATGTGAGTAAAGGGAGCGTGGCAGCTACGTGGGAAATAAGGTAACCCTTGAAAATCGGCCATCGCGGCTATTTTCAGCGATAATAGGAGTTGTTTTCGACGTTTGGATTTTCCACGCAAAAATACAAGATCAATTTCGCAATTCTGTAGCGATTCCGAGTCTCGTTAACATTCGTATAACTTTGCGCTGTTTTTGGAATCTATACAAAAATGCATATTTAATTGGAAAGCTATGAGTTCGTCTAATACTGGAAACAATGAAGGTGCCACGACGAGTAGTTCGCCAAGATCAAGCAGAATTACGGACGATCTAACCGATAAATTGCAGAATAATGGAAGGAAATCCGGTTTTAATTATAATGGGATTTCTCCTAGTAGAAGCCGTTACGGTAGAACAATAAAACTTAAATCACCTAAGAACGAAACTGCCACTTTGCCAAAGGCACGTTACATATTTCTTCAAACAGATAACACCAATTATCAATACATTTTAGTATAATAATAGCTAATAAGCGATTAGTATAATAATGATTATTCTGTACCAAGACCATTAGAAAATGGATGTGCACTGATATACATAATCGATTTACAGAATTCAAACATGCCAAAGACTCGCAGTCAAAGTTCTACCGATAGTGGTAGCGAAAGTATCGAAGAAAACAATGTTAGCCCTAATACAGATGAGACCAGCAGTAGTTATCTTAATGTAAATGGTACTAAGGAACCCTCTTCACCTAAAGTAATAATCCCATCTACAGAGTGCAATTGGATGTTAGGTCAGCTAGCATGGGCACGTGTGGGGAATTTTCCCTTTTGGCCCTGTGTTGTAACATTGGACCCAGGTTTAATGGTATATCATAGGTTGAAAGGTACATTTTCTTTAATAATTTATATTTCCCGGGGTATTCTGTTGTGAACCTTTGCGAGAATCATTTGTTCTGATTTCCTAAATAGTTTAGAGGTATATATGTACAAAACTATATGTCCAAATTCCCAATATTTCCAAACTTAAGATCGCTTGAAGGACGTTAAGGCAAATGATTATTATTATCAGTGTAGAAAACTTTCAAAGCATTTTCTCTGTGCCATATTTTTCAAACTGGCGACCGTGAAGTATCAAAATAGTAATAAAGTCTTTTATAGTAATAAAGTCTACTTTACCAATTTTAGATGCGCCTTCACCTAAAAGTTCTCATCATAAAAAAGTATGAAAACATTGATAATCAAATTTCAATGTGCTGCCATTTTTTGATCTTTCTATTGACTTTTTTTTTCATTTTGGTACCAGCCAAAATCCTAGAAATGTTTTTTTCAAAGGACAAGAAGTGCCACGAATTTTGATTTTTACTTGATGAAACAATTCCACATGTTGCTAAAATGGGTAACTCTTACTTCACCGACAATTATTTCACCTACAATGTTTACTTATCGATGTTGCCTTTCATGCATATGAATGTTGCTTTTGTGCAACCACACACAATATGTTAATATACGCGTATAGTTATAAGAGTATCAATAATAGTGATAGGAGGCGACATCGATAAATAAACATTGTCGGTGAAGTAATTGTTGATGATCTAAATGCATCGAGTTAGTATTGTCGGCAAAGTTTGGTGTCGATGAACTCGTATCGCTAAAACAACTGTCAGTGAAGTAAGGATAACCCAGCAAAATAAGTATACATATATTTTGTATGGTTTCTTTATAAAACATTCTCTGAAAACATCAATGTAACTGCATTTTACACTATATAGAATATCCCCTTAATCAGGTGATGACCCCTTATAGATGCAACTACCATGTTTGAATAATAATCATATTCTTTATCTTATACATGTATATGTTTTTCTACTAGCTGGAAGAGCTCTGACGAGTATGATGCATGTTCAGTATTTTGGTGATAAAGGACGTCACAGTTGGGTCTCATCAAACTCCATGATCCCTTTCACCAATCTGACTGACTTTACAAAATTATCTGAATCATTAACTGCAGAAGTTAAAAAAAAAGATGCTAAATATGCTGCTGCATTTGTTGTTAAGTCAGGTATAAAATCAAAATGGGAAAGTGCCGTCAGCGAAGCAATGGAAGTTCGTTCGATGACTAATAAAGAGAGAGCAGATGTTTTTAAGCCAAAAATAAAACCTTCGAGATCTAGATTGTCTACAAAATCAGCAGAGCTTAGTGAAAAGGAAAAAGTTAATAAAAGAAAGTATGGTAGCGAATCACATGGACCTGACACTAAACGGATTAAACAGGAGAGTGTAAGTAAAGGGAACAAAAACAAGAATTATCTAATCGGATTTGTAATTTCTTATCTATTTTAAATTTGTATTGTAATTACTATTTCCATCTTGCAGATAAATGAAACTGAAATAAAAACGAAATACCAGAAAAACAGTGATTATGGTAAAACCGAACCTAGATCAAATTCTGAAACCCCTCCTGCTTCTCCAATAAGTCATAAAGAAGGTAGCAAGAAAGCTGCAGTTCAAAGAGTTGATTTTAGAGGTGAGAAACATATTGAAGGTGTTTTTGAAGTTTATTATGAACGAAACAGGGATGTACTTGAAGATGAGTACCCGGATGCATCAGAATATGATATTAAAAAGTATTTAAAAAAAACTTGGGATAACATGGACTCTTCATTTCGGAAAAAGTATAGAACTTTTATGACATCGAGCAAGAGCCATACGCAATCAAGGGATAGTTCTTCCGAGCACGAAGAAGATTTAACAGTTAGTGAGGAAATAAAAGATAACAAAAAATCAAAAATTAAAGTAGAAAAGGATGATGGGTCTATTAGTGAAAATAAAAGAAATAAACCCTATAACCTATTTAAAGGGATGAAACAGGAGAAGGTGTGTCAAATTTGTGAAAAGACAGGGAAACTGACAAGATGTAGAGGACCATGTTACTCTTACTTTCATTTGTCATGTGTAAAACCTGGTGAATCGAGTCCAGAGCATTCTATTGATGACAGCACCACAGATGATACAATATTTGAAAACTTAAGGGAATCAAAAAGAAGTGCCGCAGATGAAGACGAAAATAATGATAATGATAGTAAAGGTGACTAAACTACACATACTTCGCTATATTCTTGCTTGTATAGGAAGTGTTTTTTATTACATTTGATGAGCGCAGGAAAACCAGACGATCAGGAAGATGAAACATTTAAATGTATCGACTGTTTATCTGGAGTAGCACCGGCGTGTTTTATATGTAATGAAAGAGAAGGAGACCGAATTAGATGTTCTGTGCTGGCTTGTGGTAAACATTATCATTCATCTTGCTTGAAATCGTGGCCCCAGGTAAAGTTATGGCCTTTCGTCTGCTAGTATTTTTTAAAAACTCGTCTAATCATTTTCTAATTGAACATACCTTTTTACATGTCTACTTAGTCGCATTGGCAAGGAGGACGTTTGACATGCCCATACCATGTATGTCATACCTGTAGTTCGGATAATCCTCAAGACAGTCATTCAAGAGCACCTAATGAAAAATTGGCACGCTGTGTTCGATGTCCATCATCGTATCATACAGCTACGTCTTGTTTGCCCGCTGGATCAGTAATTTTGACTGGCAGCCAAATTGTTTGTCCAAAACACTACAAAGCACCACATCCACCATTAAACGCTGCATGGTGCTTTTTATGTACTCGCGGTGGAAGTCTTATTTGTTGTGACATCTGTCCAACATCATTTCATTTGGAATGCCTGGGTATTCTTCTATAAATCATACAAAAATGAATATATTATCTTAAAAGTATTACATTTTTTTTTAAATGGATTAGAAGTATCTAATATTTGCTTCATACATCGTACCTTTACTTCAAGAATTATTCATCTTGATAAATGTTATTTCAAGGAAATGGTGTGCAAATTATAAACTTCAAAACTCAATACTTCAATACCCAATTAGAAACTATCAAATTTAACTTTTTGAAATCAACGAAACTTGTTATAAAAAATGACTTTTACTCTAAAATTGAGAAATGAAAACGTTTTCAGGTATAGTTGAATCGATTAGTATAATTATTGTATGTATGCTAATATTAGTGTATTTTTCTGTAAAATTAGATGTTGTGTCGAAACTATTAATAAGGGTTACTTTTATAAATAGATTGCCAGAATATATTATTTACTATATTGTCTCAGCTGAAGGATAGTAATAGTTTACCATAGAAACCATAAAAAGGTGAAATTTTTTATTTAGGTTAAAGTTTGATTCTGGTAAAGGTGCGATATTTCCATTGTATATTAGGAGTCTAACTAAAACTGTACAAATTAAAAAGTTAACAATATTGAGTATATCATGCCACATACACATATATATATACACAAATTGTTTAAACATATAGGAATAAAAGCTCCAGATGGTGCATTTATTTGTGAAGATTGTGAAACAGGAAGACTGCCTTTATATGGAGAAGTGGTATGGGTAAAGCTCGGTCATTATCGTTGGTGGCCATCTCGTATATGTTATCCACATGAAATACCTGAAAATGTTGAAGCTATTCAACATAGTCCTGGCAAATTTTGTGTAATGTTTTTGGGATCGAATAACTATTATTGGGTCCACAGGTAATTTATAGCAGATTTTAATATAACAATCATTTTTTCTAATAATATACAGTATATAGAAAAAGTGTTATGCATCTTGCGAGACCCTGATATTCGATCTTACCTGTAATACTATTATTTTCAGAGGGCGTGCTTTTCTTTATCAAGATGGTGATGCAAATATAAAACCTTCTCTCGCAAAAAGGACAATGAGAGAGGACGAGTATAGAAAAGCTTTAGAAGAAGCTAACGATATTCATCAACGCTTAAAAAGTGAAAGAGCTGCTGTAAAGGATTATGGACCCAGAGGACTAAAACCTCCACCATATGTTAAAGTTAAAGTATGTTTACTACAACTAGTTCTTTTTAGTGTATAATGTATATTTATAGTGCATTATATTTATGCATTTTTTATAGTGTATAATGCATATTATTAGAAAATTATACTTATTAGGTCAATAAACCTGTTGGTAATGTGAAACCAGCTGAAGTTGAAAGCATTGTAGCATGTGATTGTTCTGCTGAATGGGACAAGCCCTGTGCTCCAGGAACGGATTGTTTAAATCGTATTTTGTTAGTTGAATGTAGTCCCGGTACATGCCCTGCTGGACCAAAGTGTAAAAACCAAGCTTTTGTAAGAAGACAATATCCGACAATGGAACCTTTCCATACGATAGAACGAGGTTGGGGACTCAAGTGTTTAGAAGACATAAAATCTGGACAATTTGTCATAGAGTATGTCGGTGAAGTCATAGATGAGGCTGAATATAAGCGTCGACTTCATCGCAAGAAAGAATTAAAAAATGAAAACTTTTACTTCTTGACAATAGATAATAATAGAACTATCGACGCAGAACCTAAAGGCAATTTAAGTCGTTTTATGAGTGAGTATACTACTTGTAAAGCACAATTGTAAGATAGTTAGAAGTGGAATTTTTTTAAATTTATTCTTCAGATCATTCGTGTCTACCCAACTGTGAAACACAGAAGTGGACAGTAAATGGAGACACACGTATTGGTCTGTTTGCACTGCGTGATATAGTGGCCGGTGAAGAATTAACATTTAATTACAACTTAGCATCGGATGGTGAGACACACAAACCTTGTTTATGTGGTGCACCAAATTGTAGTGGTTTTATAGGATTAAAAGCTCAAAAACAGACGACAGTACCTATTAGTATTCAACAAAAAAGATTTGAGAAATTTGACAAAGTAAAGCGGCATAGGAGGTACATGTGATATATTTACCTTCTGTCGTGTTATCTGTGAAAAATGTAGTCATCTATAATTTTGTAATTTTTTATTGTAGGTCTCGTAAACAGTTTACTTGTTGGAGCTGTGGACAGGAAATTCTAACAGGGAACGAATATGTTGTATGTGATCAAAAAACATGCAATAAAAGGTATCATATGTCTTGTGTAGCATTCGATAACACAGAGTCAAGATTTAGTTGTCCATGGCATCATTGCGCAGAATGTAGTCGTAGGACAGCAGCCCATTGCTCTTTTTGCAGCACTGCTTTCTGTCAAGGTAACTTGTTATGGTAGACTAAGCTTTATACATGTACAGTAGAGTTCTTACGACTAAAATTTTCTCTGTCCACAACATAGTGCACATTGACGGTAACCTATTTGAATTTGGTGACAAAGGAGGCTTTGTCTGCAAATTCCACGAAGATTCAGATTCACAGAAACCTTCATTTGATGATGAAAAATATGATTCAGAAAATGATATTGAAACGGATAAGGAATATTCTTCTACTGGATCCAGCAGTCCTATAGTGATGGAAAAACCTGAACAACGAGAACCATCGCCACGAGTTTCTATTGTGGAGGTAAGGCAAACTCTGTGTCAACTACAAGATATGAAGACACATTTACCATAGAAATTTATTTCTTTAGTATCTCGGCTAAAAATATTTCAAGCATATTATACAGGTAGATGCACTTATATTATTTACATATTCTAATTTTTACAATGTAAGCTGACAGTCTGTTGCATTGGTGACGGTTAAGCATGAAATGAGAGTTACATCGGAATAGACCTAGAAGTAGAAGTGTTTCGTTGTTACTTTTGTTTAAAACATTTACAGGTATATTTATGTATCTTAAGGAATGCTATATTTTTCCTTTCGTTTTAATGTTATTTTACAACAACACTGAAAAAAGAGACGCTGATTTCTTTCTAAATAAAATCCTCCAAGAATTTATCTTGGTGCTAAGTATAAGTAGTTGGCAAGCGTTTGCTACTTTTTCTTACATACGATTGCTCGCATGTGTTCAACATTTAGCACTTTACTTTTATTCAAATAAATATTATACGAAACCAAAATTAATATCATGGTAAAAATATTGAATTGATAATTACACAATATAAAAAAATCATTGTTAATGTAATATCCACAAATTGGATGTTTTAGAAAAAAATATTAATTGCAATTAACCTTTTTTTTCTATTATTTTTCACTGTTCCCAGCATCCTCTCCTTTGACATTGGCTGTAGTGCAACTAGTAAAAAAACAAACATGTTTTGTTTAATTTTATATGTGCGAGTGAGTGTATATTTACGCTATTCTCTCTTTGGATTCTTAACTCATAGTAACTTGTAGTAAGTAAAATATGTTGATCCATAAGTAAATAGTTAACATTAAGTACAGACACATTTCTCCACTTGATTGTATTAATTCCTTGATTTTAAGGATTTGTTGGTAAGTTTTTGTAAAAGCACAGATATTAAGTGGTTTTTGTTTTACTTTTAACACATTTCTGTTTTCTTGTCTATCAACACAACACCTAGTAAGTCATATGTATTTCCACATCTTTTTGTAATTTAGATATAAATTGGTTTATGAATTTTTTATCGGAATATAGCTTGTTTTAATTGTCATTATGAGAATACTTTTAAGTAGTAATATACCTTATAGATTCATCCAAGCAGTGAAGATAGTGAAGAATCTCAAAAAGAAGAAGATGAAGAATTCACAGAAGATGGCATCGTTTCGAATGATTACAAAAATTCAAAAGCAGTGAAGAAAAAAATGTTTCATCGATTGTCTTTTAAATTTCAGAAAGAGGAACAACAACAAACAGATGGTTTGAATAATCTTACTTCTAGTCAACTTGAAGCGATAATTGGTGGCAGTTTGCTTGAATGAATCTTGTATTGTTTTAACTTAATAAAATGATAGTAAGAATAGTAAAATGTACATATATAAAGACAAATAGATAATAATCCGTAGAGATTTCAAGTAAAGGAATAATCATACTAACACTAACTTGTATAAATGTATTGGGTAACAATTGTGTGATAACATTATTTGTCTGCCACGTGGGTTATTTAAGAGTGAGCTATCTGAAAGCACAATGAATGTTGCTAGATTAAATTTAATGAAGTTTCATATAAGTATATTTATATATCCTACAATAGCTTTTATTTTTTCTTAAAATGCGTACAGGATGCATGATACTTAAAGCCAATTGTTTCAGAGTACATACACATGACGATATTTGAATTTATTATTGCTACTATATTTATTTCTACACTCATTAATAATTTACCACATGCTAGCTGATGTTATATGCATTATGCGAATTTATAAAAAGTTATTTTACACGATAAGAACTTCTATACATGTATACTTATTATGTTAAGGCAGTAAAATTATAAATTAAATTTTTTCATACTCGTGAACGTAATCAACATTATACATATATCATGCAAAGAGGAAAGAAAAAGGCTGTTTAAAAGACTTGTTTTCAACATTTTATCAGTTATATGTAAATGTGGGATGATTTTAAAATGCAGCAAAATACATTTTTGCCCGAATTCTGTGATGAGAAACTTTGCATCACGTATCTTTACTGACAACTCTACAGAAATGAATTATTTTTTACATTGTGTAGTGAAATGTTTTGACGGATGTACACGTATACGTGAGACAATGTAGCAAAATATTTCTTTTACAAGGTCAATGAAATAAAATTTGGTTTTGCCGCAAATTTATTTTAAATTTGTAAATGCCTCATTTGTAATATTTGGACAAAAAGACACGAATATTTTTCATAAACTATTTATATGTTTAATTCATATTTTTAAGTTTTGAATACAATACTGCCAGTGTTATCTTTTAATGGTACATATCTCTCTATCATATTAAGTATATTTCCACTGCCCAATCTATGTTTCAACATGTGTTGATAAATATAAAATAGAACTATGTTAAGAACCAACAGTATAAAAACGTGAAAAATATGTTAAAATTACAGTATTTGCAAGTTTTTATTAAGAATAATAAACAATAGTCAAGACATATTCGTGAGTATGGCAAATTATAAAATGTGATCACCGTAAATTGTAAATTGTGATCGCCATTTTTAAGCTAATAGTGTTAGGCCCGTAACAATATGTGTAAGACTCTTATGTGTTACTCTTATTACTTAAGTTATGCCAATCATAAGTTCGTAGATTACGAGAAAATGCAGAATTGTACATGCTGTGTAAATTTAATATATATTTAAAAAAGTGTACATATAGAACTATCTTAACCAACATATATTTGAAAGTACCAAGCAAAATACTTCAATCCATGATACTGCATATTTCTATTATGCGCGTGATTCAGTTTGTATGTATATATGTGAAATTTGTATAATCATGACGATAATTATGTTTTATTTAGAGAAAATAGGTCAAAACTATACATTATTATTTCCTTCTTTTTTTTACATTAAATACATACAGTATGTAAAAATGTGTACACCTCACCTTGGTTTTAATAGCTTTTCTCTTTTTAATGTTTAATATATTAATGAACAATTATAATATTTAATGTGGGCTTTCTAAGAAAAGGTATATAAGCATAAAGGTAAATGTAAACTTCAACATGTTATATCTGTTTAGCAAGTATAATGTTTTAATAAAACCAAATTAATGGGGATTTGTTTTTTTGTCATAATAAAAAAGTTCACAATGTTGTATTTTTATAAGTACATGTGTGAGACATGGAATAACATGCTATTACTACATTGTTCAGGTTCATGTATATACATATATCTCATAACAAAGGAAATTTCCATATGTAGTAAAATGCAGCTAAAAGATTACTTATTATAGATATTCCATTTTCAAATTAAATAATTTTATGGTCACGGACCCTTATAATTTACATAATCCAATCCTTGCCCATTATATTACTTACTGTATTATTGCACATTCACTATGCACAAGTTAAATGGACTGTGCTATCAATTTTTAAGTAACTATATTAAGGGAAAAAGTAACTTATTTGCAACAGTTTAAAATAAAAAAGGAATATTAATTAATTTACATGAACCTGTTCAGCAGACTGTACTATGTTAAATCATCTTTTTAACTTGTTAATGTGATATTAAGTATGTTATACTTACAATGTATTCTAATTGTACAAGTCTGATAGTATTTTCATCCTGTTGCTTTTAATTGCATATTTTTTAACATTCATAAAATTATCTATCAAAAATCTATACTCTTTGTTCTTTACCATAATCTTGATAAAGTTTTGGACTTTCCTGCAAACAAGAAGTGGTGCTCCCTGGACTAGGTACATTAGGATCAGAATTTGAATCTGCAGATATATTTTCTTCTAATGAAGCTTGTTTTCGTAATACGGGTGCTATAAAATTTTGTCCAGTTGAAAGATCTCTTTTAGGTGCTTGCGTCTGAAAAGTGAGTATTTCACGTTATACAAAGGTAGACATTAGTTATTCAAATGTCTTACTTTAGGTTTAGACATGGGTAGAGTAACTCCAGTTACAAGACCCAGGATGCTAGCTGCAAGACCACTTAGTTGAACAGCAGCTAAAGGAGATAGACCTCTTCTAACCAAACCTAAAGCTAAAAGTGCAGCTTGCGCCAATACTGGTGCTGCCCCAGCTGAACCTACTGCAGCACCAGCTAATGAACCTCCACCCACACTTGGTCCATACGCAAAACAGAGATTATGTCTGTCCACCTATGCAAGTCAACATTGTAGTTGAGTTTGCAACTACCTCTTATATTCTAATACTAAACTAGACTTACCAAGTGTTTTACTAGAAGATAAAGCAATCCAAATGGCGTGATCAAAGGACACGCAAGACTATACACGGTAGTCATAGTGAAAACTAATAGTAGCCAGGCATAATGGGCCCCTAATGGAAATTCCCATAAAACTGCTTTCCTAACATGTATTCTTTCTGCTCTGCTTCGTGCTATACATAGTCTGAATGTGTACAATGCCAATTCAGGAAATCTTACAAGCTCTAGTCCACTTCCTAACAATGCTGCAGTAATGACATAATTTACAAATAAAGCACCCTGCAATACATACAATACTATAACATTGCACATTTTTTCATTTAATATAAGATACCCGTAATGCACAGAAATCGTTTAAGCATTATTGTTATCATTAATATTATTATCATTACTTGATCAGGTAAAAATACACATTCCCATCTTCCCGTGTTTTTGTCCTCCGTTACAGTCCACTCTAGGAATGCTTGAGCACTACTGAGACCTAAGCTTGGTAATATGAGGACCATCAGCAATAAAAGAAGCAATGTTTTCATCATTACAGCGTGATTTAAACTGCTTCTAGTCCAATGTCTAACGAGGGATTCGCTTCTTGCAACTAGCACAGGCATTAAAGCAGCCACACTCACTAGTAATACTGTTGGTAAAAATGCCGATACCAATGGGCTAAGATTCTTGAATTCCCCTCCAGTGGAATACTTATCAATTACACTTACAATGACCTATAAATTGAACAGTCACTTACATGTACATTAAATCATTTTCTTTATAGTAGTAGTATACTGTTTTTATTTACAGCTGGTGTAGTAAGGAAGAATAATACAACAGCTAAAACGAAGTTAATTGATACAGCATTTAAATACCAACATGGCGTTGGTATACTTAAGTTTTCCCAAAAAATGTCCGAAGGAGTAGGTGCATAATCTACCACCCATTTGATACTAGGTGCAGATCGTAATTGTCGTCGCATTGTTCTGGCTGCCCCAGGAGTTCCTATTTAGCAATAAATTCACGATTGAGTACTTCTTTGATACAGTATGTCTCAAAAGATCGGAATAAATCTTTAATCTTTTACTGTTAATTATGGGGGAAAAAGCTCAGACATGTAAATTTTTGTTTTTAACTGACAATTTATGAAAAATAGTTTCAACCCCCCCTAAATTGAACCTCAATTTTAAAATGGTAAATTGCAAGATACCCTTTGTGATATTCTATTTTAAAATATTTTTTAACAGTTTTCTTAATTCTTAATTCGGTTGAGAAATAACAGATTTTCAGTTATTGAAAATATCAAAGCATCCTTGATATTCTATTAGAATAAGGAGATAAAAGTAAACATAAATTGTTTGCATTTTGTAAGAACTAAACCGAATTAATTGATATCGTTTCTGTGTAAGTGAAAAAAACAACTGAGATTGTAGGAAAAGTAAAAGCACTCGAATGAGCGTCACAGTTACCCAAATTAATCCTACTGAACTATTACCCCTGGGATTATTTAAAAAGTACTCTTTATATGAATTGATATGAAAATATTGAAGATTTAAACAGTAGAGTAAGGGAAGTGATCTGTGGAATTTCAGCGGATGTAATTAGATGTTCCATAAATGCATTTCAAGATCGAATAGGTCACTGTCAAATTCTACTTTACAATTATGAAGGGTGCCCACGTTGAACATATATTATAAGAAGCTTACGTATTTTTGTTTTGTATTATGAAACTCATAACTGTTAAGTAACACTTTGCCTACATTTTCTACAATTTTAGCTTTTTTTATTTACATAGAATGTAATTAAATAATTTCGATTAATTTGGTTTAGTTTTCACGAAATATGAACAATTTATGTTTACTTTTATCTCCTTATTGTAATGGAATATCAAGGATGCTTTGATATTTTCAATAATTGTATTTTGTTGAATATCTTGCCTCTTTCTCAACCAAATTTAAAAAATTCTTTTCTGTCAAATTCAACATAAAGAATACTTTAAAGTAGAGCACCTTGTAAAGGTACCTTGTAATTTAACATTTTGAAGTTAGAGTTGCTAAGGCTTTAGGGGACTGGCTGAAGATAAAGGGTTGAAAATACTTTTCACAGATGGTCAGTTAAAAATAAACGATGACATGTCCTAGCTTTCTTTGCAATAATAAGTGGTGAAAGATTAAAGAATTTTATTTTAAACTTTTGGGTATACTGAATACTTATAAGTTTATTGAAAGTTAGTTTAATTAATACCTAATGTGACAAATGCTATTCCAAGAGGTTTACTTAGTGCGACTTTTTTCTCTTCCTCGACTAGTGCGTTTAATTTTATTTCTTCATTTGTATAAAATTCTTGAGCATCCACCTGCTATAATAACATCATACCAATTTTTATTAAAATGTTAGTTTCTTAAAATCACTGTAAAGCACTTACATTTCTGCAACAGCATCCTATTACTTGTCCACACGGGTATGGATACATTTTTAAAGGTTCTTTTTTCCGTGCATAATTCTCACAATACAAACGGGCTTGTTCTGCACAATCTCTCTCTGCATCTAATATCGAAAGACGTTTAATATCATGGGCTAAAGTGATATCTTCTACAGTTAATGTTGAAAATGCCTCTCTGAAAGCAGTGTAGTAATATGTAATTGCCAAATATCGTTAATGAAAACTTAAGCTTGCTAAATTGCCTTAAAGTTTTTTTATAAAATGATAATTTCTTAAAAGAATTTACATGGAGAGATTTGCACCATGCTAATACATATTATAATAGCATGCCAATGCAATGTCGACATACTTAAAATATTCTGTTAACATCTCCACGTTACATTGGTGCTTTGGTATTTCAGTTATTAATAACGTTCTAGCAGCTAATTCTCCACCAGGTCTAGCATCACGAACCTAAAGCGAGTAACATTTAATTATTAAAGCATTATCACAGATGCCTTAACCCATTCATTGCCAACTACGAGATATCTCGTAGTAAGCATAAGTATAAGACTGCCAACTACAAAATCTGAGCGCCAAATTCAAGACGCTCGGAATTTGCCTGGCAGTGAATGAATTAATCTTAAAAACTTGGTTTTCTTACCTGTCTTAAAAAACGTCTCATGATATATCCACCAACTGGTAAATAACATAAAATGAGTATTGTATGTACCCAAATCCAAGAAGACAATGGATCCAGATTAGATATTGTTGTATGGGCAAATGTTGCATCGGCAGGTTGCATGTGCCCATTATAATTAATAGGTAATGCTATGCATAGAGATATAATCACCATCAAGCCAGTTAAAATGATTAAATAACGTTCAAACGAAATATATAAGAGACCATCGGGACCAGCCCGCTTAAGTAATTCCTCATCTCTAAAATTATTAAAAGAAGAGGTTTGTCATGATTAAGAAATGAAATACATTTTTCATACCCCTATCCAATTCCATTGCAATTAATTGTCCTTTGTTATTATTATTATTTATTTATTCATACATGCATACATACATACATTCATTTCTTCATTCATTCATTCATTCATCCATTCATAGTTCTTGCCTTTCGGTTTAGGACAAACTTCAGTTCTACGTTTTTTTTTACAAGTATTGAATTTGAGCCACAATTTTAATTCAATATATTGGAAGCATATTATTAGTTGTTAATGTTTTTAAATATTAATAAAATCAATGTTACAAACAAAGTATACTAACGATATTCTGAATGCTGTAATAATCCATGATAAGAAGCCTCGATCGACTTCAGATAATTGAGAATTTACAGAAGCTTCTATACACAATGGATTTGTATCTCTATCTTCATTGTCACCATAAAACAGTTCCATCCAACGGTTGTCTGTCTTATGTAACAATGCAAGACGTCCATAATTCCAAGCTTTCTTACGCAGAAGGCAGAATAAAATAACTAGAGACTGTCAAGGAATATATAACGTTAAAATCAATGATTCATTTATCTTAAATATAATGTGACATACAGAATACAGAACGACCGTATACAAAATGTATTTAACAACAAAAAATTTTTTTATACGTGCAACCATGTTTTACCAGAAATCCAATTGCATTTAATAATATGTTTTCAGGTATTCCCATATACACATTGTCTAATATTATAGTTCTGTTATTCCGTGGAATTGGTATACATGTGTTCGTCGACGGTGTCTCATATATACTCAAGCTGTAACATAAATTAATACAAAATCAGAGCTGATAGTATAGTAGTGTATTTTATCACATAAAAAGCTACACTGCTTTCAGTCTTTATACAGAATTTCTAATGCTTACTGCTTTGTTACACTTCAATAGAACAACTCTAATAAAATAGGAAAAATACAGAGTATGGGTGTGCTTCTTTATTCATCGAAAAACACAGAATGAAATTCATCACTGGAAATAGAAATTGATGAATAAAAAGACACAGCAATGCACATTGATGAGTTTCGGTCGTGTCCAGGTGATTGGTGAATGAAGAAACATGCCCTGTGTAAGTATTAGTCATATCAGATCAGATATTCTGATTGGTTATATAAAATTGCGCCTCTGAATAGTCTCTAATTAAGGAAATTTTCAAGAAAGGTGTCAAGGATCTATCATATCGCAGTTAATTAAAGTTTAAATTTGACATGGATATGGGTGGTGTATTATAATGTGTCATGTTGCAATACATCAGTTGGGTGTGCATAAACAAGAGAAATGGAGTATTATACAGTAATAAATATCTTTGTTTTGTTACTTACTTTGGGTAAACCTTATTCATGTTTGTGCGACGTAACAGTATTAGTACTCAATTAAAGAGATAGAAAAACGCATGTTAGCAATCATGTGTCAATTTGACACATCGTATGTTAGGGTTTCCTTTACCCTACGCTACGTGATACGATACGTGTAACGTGACTGAACGTGACTGTACTGGACTGGGATGCGTTCGAAAACCCCACCCGGGTGCACTCGATCACCCAGTTGCCGTCAGGGTTGGGTACGCATAATACTCTAGGGTAACGAATCTGTAATTCAAGTGAGATCACTCACTTGTCGCTTGTCGCACTTTCATCTCACGTGAATGTGTTGTGGGGACTGCTAGGGAATTTCCTCCCCACTCGGCGCGCTGCGTTGGCAGCAGCGTTAGAATCGCTGGGGGACTATGTAGGGAATTTCCTCCCCACCACGCGCGACGGCGCGCTGCGTTGGCAGCAGTGGTAGAGAGTCCGTCGCATGAGAGTCTTGCCGTTGCTTGGACAAGTAAGACGTATATAGAGAGTCTTAGTAGCTTGTACGTGTAAGACGCATGGAGAGACGTTGTGCAATCTCCAGCTAGTCCTTTGTCTGGATAATAAAGGAATGAAAGTGACCTGATCGTTCCTACGTTACTTCCCTTCACGTCATTGAATATTGTAAGAAGCAGTGCTGTACATGCACACGTGGCTCGTGGGAATACAGCTTAATGGTAGAACATCAGACTACCACCCACGGCTACATTGGTGACCCCGACGTGATTCTGGATTTTGGTGGACCTTGGAAGCATTCAGCCTCCGCAGCGGACGAGTACCTCGCCGCCTTTGTCTGGCGTAACGCCACCCACCATATCTCTGAGGGTCATTCCTTCGACGTCTACCTCCTGCGCTTTGGAAGCAGGATCAGCGGCACCGGAGACTTCTACGAAGGCCAGATTGCCTGCGTGAAGCCACCGGCACCGGCGCTTTTCTGCGAGAGAGGGATTGCATTCGCTGCCTTTGTTCGTCGCAGCACCCCTCATCGCTTGGACTGTTTGCGTGAAGCCAACGACACCGGAGCCTTCTCCTGGATTCTCTCTGGTCATCGCAGTTACCAGCTCGGCAGAAGTTCATCACGCGACGTCCAGAAAAAGCGTTATTTTAAGGTATCTCGCGACCGGCATCGGGAGCCGCCATATTGTATTCGTCCTGTTGGAACGTGCAGCGGCATTTTGGCGCGTCACGGCGTAATTGGCCGGCGGGATCCGCCATCTTGGATTCTCCCGTGCACGACGCGCGGTGATTCGTGGTTTTTCCCGCGCGAGCATATGGTTGGTCGGGACTGCGCCGCCATATTCTTTATTTTTCGTTTCACTTCGTTCAATTAACATAACTTCAGCATACCCTTTAGCGTGGTCCTTTCGCAACGCGTGCGTGCGTAGTGCCGCCATATTGACATCCTGCGTGTTCCTCTTGTGAACACGTGCGTCTTTCGCACACGACACGACCTACCGTGTATCACGCATTTCTATCGCAACTTTGCGCGAGATTCGATTCAATTCTTGACACGCCATCGGGCTACGTCGATTTTAGAATGGCTTCTTCCAACGCGAGTGGGGGCAACGCGGCCGGTGATCTTGAAACCCAATTAAGGGAGACTCAGCAACGTCTAGCACGTTTAGAAACCGAGCGAGCTAGTACGACTCAGGAGTCTGATAACGCGCCGCGTCATATCGATTCGTATAGAACCCCGAAAATTCCTCCGTTTCCGCGTTCTGATCCAGTACTCTGGTTTGCCCAAGTCGAAGCGTCTCTCCGCAATTGTAGAATAACCGCGGAGGCCACAAAAGCCGACATTGTTATGGCAGCGTTGGAAATCGAAATCGCGGGTTGCGTAAAAGACATTATTCTTATGTCTCCGCCGCCATCAGATATCTATTCACGCATTAAAAGTCGTATTATCACGACATTCGCGGGATCGGCGGAAAGTAACCTGCGGAAACTTTTAAAGGGTCAGGTCTTAACGGATGGCAAGCCGTCACTTATATTGACTCGTCTTCGGAACATGAATGACAGCAATTGTGACGACAACGTGCTCAAGTCCATATTCTTGGACCAGCTTCCAGCCCAACATCGCGCAATTCTCGCCGCGACGGGCGTATCCGAATTAGATAAACTAGCATTAATTGCGGACAAAATCGCTGATAACTCCGGCGCCGACGACGCGTATGCTTGTTCCTTGAAACAAAGCTCCGTTCCCTCCTCCCGTGACGAGGAAATTCGTCAATTAGCTGCGGAAGTCGCGGCAGTTCTCTCGAGAGGGAATGATAAATTCGGTAGATCGAATAGGTCGCGTTCAAAATCGCGCTCGAACAGCAAGAGTCGGAACGGTTCGCGAAATCGCGATAAACCCGCTCTTTGCTTGGCTCATAGGAAATATCCGCATAATCCATTGTCCTGCCGCGAGTGGTGCGCGCAATATGCTACGTGGAAGCCAAAAAACCAGTAAACCCCTCCTGCGCGGAGACGGCCAGTGAGGGTTCGACAACAGAAAATCGTCTCCACGTCCGCGATCGCGTGACTGGTCAGCTATTTCTGATTGATACTGGCGCCGATATTTCGTTGCTACCTGCAACGGCAAAAACAGAGTGCAAACCTTCTAGTCTTAGGTTATTTGCAGCCAATAATTCTAGAATAGATACTTATGGAGAATCTCTCCGAGTATTAGACCTAGGATTAAGGCGTTCCATTCGCTGGAATTTCATTATCGCGGCCGTTCCGTACGCGATTATTGGTGCTGACTTAATGAAGCACTACGGGTTGCTGGTCGATCTCAAAAGACGCCGGATCGTTGACACCGTCACGAACATTTCCACGGTCGCAATCGCTATGTCGACCTCGTACCGTTCGGTACATTCATGCATCCCAAGTTCGGCCTGGACGAAACTACTGAATGAGTTTCCTCAGTTAACCGGCTCGTCGCAAGTATCTCCACCCATAGTGGGGGAGGTATTTCATCACATTATAACCACCGGTCCTCCGGTGGCCGAACGTCCCCGGCGTTTGACCCCGGATAAACTAGCTGCCGCTAAGGCGGAATTCAAGACCCTGGTGGAGGCCGGAATTTGTTGCCCCTCGCGCAGTCCCTGGGCGAGCCCGATCCATTTGGTGCCAAAGAAAGATGGCACATGGAGAATTTGCGGGGATTATCGGAGGCTAAACTCCGTCACGGTTCCGGATAAATACCCGACTCCCCATCTGCTCGACTGCACCTGCAACTTGCATGGGAAGTCGGTGTTCTCGTCGTTAGACCTGCACAAGGCATATAATCAAATTCCGATGGCCCCCGAGGACGTAGAAAAGACAGCGGTAACGACGCCATTCGGGCTGTTCGAATTCCATTTCATGACTTTCGGTTTAAGAAACGCTGGCCAATCTTTTCAAAGATACATAAATCGCGCGTTAGGCGACTTAGATTATGTTTTTGTCTATATCGACGATATTTTAATAGCGTCAACGACGCAGGAGGAGCACTCCCGGCACCTGAGGACGGTGTTCGAACGGTTGCAGGAGTTCCACCTCCGCTTGAACGTCGGCAAGTGTGTCTTCGGTGCATCGGAATTAGAATTCTTAGGTTACATAGTCAGCGGGGCAGGCATTCGTCCCACCGTGGAGAAGGTCGCCGCGATAACCGCGTTTCCGAAGCCTGAGACCATAATAGATTTACGACGTTTCCTCGGGATGACAAACTTTTATAGGCTTAGTCTTCCGCATGCAGCGGACACTCAAGCTCCTCTAAGTGCTTTCCTGACCGATTCGCGGAAAAACGATAAGCGTAAGATTCCTTGGACGGTTGAGGCAGAGTTGGCTTTCGAAAAGATCAAGCACGATCTTGCAAAGGCCACACTTCTTGTGCACCCTCGACCAGGTGCGGACATCCGTCTCGTCACCGACGCGTCCGATTTCGGTATGGGCGCGGCCCTTGAGCAATTATCGAGTTCGAGGGTATGGGAACCGCTTGCGTTCTTTTCAAGAAAATTTTCGCCCACGCAATGCAATTACAGCGCGTACGACCGCGAATTGACCGCGATATATGAGTCCATTAAACAATTCAGGCATTTTGTCGAAGGCCGAGATTTCAAAATTGTTACGGACCATAAGCCACTGATCTACGCGTTTATGCAGAAAGCCGATAAGGCATCTCCTCGGCAGCTCCGACAACTTTCATACATCGCGCAATTCACGACGCGCGTCGAGCACATTGCCGGTTCCGATAACGTAGTGGCCGATCCCCTTTCGCGGATCGATTCTCTCCGCCTCCCGGTGGAAGTCGAGCTGAGCGAGTTAGCCGAACAACAGGCGAACGATCAGCAATTACAGCTCATTCGCCAATCCCCTGATTTTCCTCTTCATATGAAGGCGATTCAGTGGGGCGCGAACCACGCTACGATCTATTGTGAGATCAGTGGCGAGTCTATCCGACCATATATCCCGGCCAGTCTTCGCGAACAAGTATTTAACATATTTCATCGCCCGGCCCATCCGAGCGCGAAGGTTACCGACCGGCTGATCCGCCAGCGATACGCTTGGCCCGATATGCACCGCGACATCGCTCGCTGGTGCAAGACGTGCATTGACTGCCAACAGTCCAAGGTATCTCGCCATGTCACCGTGACACCGAATCACTTCGTCGCGCCGGACGGACGGTTCGACCACGTCCATTTGGACATAGTCGGACCGCTCCCCCAACGCGAGGGCTTTGCCTACTGTCTAACGATGATCGACAGATTTTCGCGTTGGGTCGAGGCAGTACCCCTGAAGGATATATCTGCGACGACGGTGTCGAGAAGTTTTTTCGATAATTGGGTAGCGCGATACGGGGCGCCGAAAGTCTTGACTACGGACCAAGGCGCCCAATTCGAGTCACGACTGTTCCACGCGTTGCTATCGCTGATAGGCAGCGAGCGGATTCGAACGACGGCATACCACCCGTCATCAAACGGGATGGTGGAGCGTTGGCACCGCGTTTTAAAAGCCGCGATTATGTGCCATACGGAGGACAATTGGGTGCGCATCCTGCCTACCGTACTTCTCGGACTTAGGTCCCACGTACGTTTAGATACAAACGCGTCACCGGCCGAATTTCTATTCGGCACTGCCCTCCGCCTTCCAGGAGAATTCTTTCTTCCGGACAGTTTTGCTCCAGACCCGAACATTTTCATTGAAGAGTTCCGCGAGTACGTCAGACGAGTTCGACCAGCCCCCGTAGCGCATCATAATCGTAAGCGCGCGTTCGTATATAAGGAGCTTCATTCATGCTCCCACGTGTTCCTAAGGAACATGACCAAGAAAGGGTTGGAACGTCCGTACTCTGGACCCCACCCGGTATTACAGCGCATTTCCGACCGGATTTACCGGATATCAGTAAATGGTACCGAAAAGGTAGTATCAATCGAGTTGTTAAAACCCGCCTACCTCCTCGCCTCACATGTCGAGGAATCCGAGCCGAATACCGAGGCACCAAGTGCGCCGAGCGACAGCGTGAAGGTCTACACGCGAAAGAGAAAGACTGTATCATTCGCGGTATAAATATTGTACGATAGACCTAAGAAAAATGTATATTGTTATAGTTATAAGATCCCAGCTCCATGCGTCTAGGTTAAGTTAGATCGCGAGTATATCGCGGATGCGTATCCCCGAAGGCAGGCGTTGTCACTCGCGGGGGAGTGCTGTGGGGACTGCTAGGGAATTTCCTCCCCACTCGGCGCGCTGCGTTGGCAGCAGCGTTAGAATCGCTGGGGGACTATGTAGGGAATTTCCTCCCCACCACGCGCGACGGCGCGCTGCGTTGGCAGCAGTGGTAGAGAGTCCGTCGCATGAGAGTCTTGCCGTTGCTTGGACAAGTAAGACGTATATAGAGAGTCTTAGTAGCTTGTACGTGTAAGACGCATGGAGAGACGTTGTGCAATCTCCAGCTAGTCCTTTGTCTGGATAATAAAGGAATGAAAGTGACCTGATCGTTCCTACGTTACTTCCCTTCACGTCATTGAATATTGTAAGAAGCAGTGCTGTACATGCACACGTGGCTCGTGGGAATACAGCTTAATGGTAGAACATCAGACTACCACCCACGGCTACAGTGTGGCGACCACAGCGCCACCTCTCGGCAACTCCACGCACCGTTGCTAGTGGATTTCCATCGGACTAGGATCCGCACCAACCACGGAGTCCGGCGCCTTCCGGAACACCTCGTTCCTCCGCGCCCTTTGTTTTCGACTGGACACAAATCCTGCCCAGTCCTGCACAGTCCCAGGGGGGCGAACCATCCTTCGTCCTACGCGAATGCGCAGCCCGCGAGTCCACCGGACCACGTTCGTCGCGCTGTGCAATTCGGCTGTAACCGCAATAGTTAGGAAGTGGAAATAAAGACTCCTGGTCAAGACAAACGTTTACTATTCCTCTCGTACAGATCAGCGGTGATAATTATCGAATACGTTGTCTCGGGGGTAACGTCCAATAGGCGATAGCGCTTTGCCGCTTACGCGCACGTGTACCAGAGTTCCTTCGCGGATCTCCGTCGCGCCGCCGCGCTCGTCCCCACAAATGTTTTTGCTTGATTCTGGGTGCGTTCCGATTTACGCATGAAACGCGTAGATCGCATGGAAAGTCGTTCCGATTTAACCAATGCGCGCATTGGTAGCGCTTCGGTAGCGCTGAGAATTCCCTGGATTGTACTAACCGTACTGAATTCTCGTATCGCTCCCAACGCATAGACTGCTTCTTCTTGAACCTGAAGCAGTTGATGCGTCTAATGCGTTGATGCGTCTTATGCGTTTCGTGCATAATTCGGAACGCATTTTTAGCGTTAATCCTTCTGTTCTTCGGTTTTTACGCGCGTTGGTGGGCCGCCCACATATACTATAGATAAATGCGCGTATACATTAATGTTTCATACATTTAAAATAAATGTTTAAAAATATGTTAACTGCAGTATATCCGTTTCTAAAAGGGAATGATATTCATATAAATTACATGGTTCTATTTAATCTCAGTATTATGAAGAATTGAAAGTAACCGCGTTTAACCGAATAACTGTTTAAATAACTCGTTATTTTGAAGTGACAATAACTATGATAACCGTTTAGTAAAAATAACTGATAACCCATCACTAATGCTCTGCAATTGCTGCAATTCTCTGGTATTCTCCTCACCTAACTGTAGCTGACTGTAGCGTAGCGCATAGATCGCTCAGGAAATCGTTCCGAAATTCTCAAGCGCTCATGCGACCTATGCGTGCATTACAAAAACGGAACGATTTCAAAGCGTGGCGCATCGGTATTGCAGTCTATGCGTTTCATGCGTAAATCGGAACGCACCCTCTGTAACATCAAAGTGAAAATACGAAATTACTAGATTTACCAGTGCGGGGTAAAACGTTTTATCAGAACCTGTACCTTGATCATAACCATAAATGTTTGAAATAAAAGTATCAAATCGCAGAAAAGAAGGAAGGAAACATGAGGAGAAGTGACAGAAAAACAGAAACAAATACTTATAAATATTATGCGGTCTCATCCTGATTTTGGAAGAGGCAGGTTACGATATAACCGTGAAAATAAAAGAAAAATCAATATATCATCAAAACAATACATTAAAACACCAAAATATCTAATCAAAATAATAATCGTCAGCAAATAATAAAGCAGCCATGTATATTGCCATTTCTTTTTACAACTTTTTCTTAGACGCCGGGAGTTTGTGTGAAACAATGACAGCTTTTATAACCTTACAATTATAAATTTTATGAAAGCGCTGTAATGGTTTCTCTTTCGCTCCCTCTGGCTTCCTCATTCTTTCCCTCTCACATTTCATCATTCGACAAGGAATTTCTTGTCGAACGAACTCCCGTGAGATGGCTCGCTTTTTCACTGTGATGAAAGTTACGGAATCAGGTGGGTGCATCCAGAAGCACGATCGCTCACTGAGCGGCTCACTGAACACCCTAGATTTGTTTCTGATACAAACGCTCTGTGAGCTGCTCACAGTGAGCGGTGTGAGCCAGTCAACGGTACGGGTGAGAGTACGGCCCTATATGTCTAGTCACGTAATGCCGTAACCTTTAAATTAAATTAGTTTAATTTAATAGGTGCAGAATGGTATGGACATACATACTAACAAATTAACTACATATATTTATACAGAACAATAATTTATTAAGTATCATAACATAATTATATTAATGGACGTTTGTATGCCCATAACTTATCGTGGTCGTACATTAGATGTATCTTCTCATACATGTATTTAAAAAAATATAAAAGATTGTCATATTGTCCACTGTATCTCTGACATAAATTGCACTCTGCCCCTCTGTTAGAAGCACATAAAGAACACAGTTGATAGCTATGTGACACCTTAGAATCATTAATAGTAGCATAATCATCGACTGCTCCATAAGCGCATGTATGTAATTCTACTAAAAACTGATGTATAGCTTCCACAGTTGCCAGATACCATCGTGGACTTTTTTTTTGGTGACGCCAAAACTGGGAAATTCTTGAACTTAAAACCACGCAGCGCAATCCTGAAAGTGTTTTATCCATGGTACATTATTTGAACATGAATACAAGTTCTTTTCACAAGAAAGATTTACCTCGTAGTCTTTGATCCTTGTATATAGCTTTAGTTTGGTGCCACGTACTATCTATGAAAACAGCCCTTTTCACAGGAAACTGATTTTTTACTATTTTTGCCAAAACTTTATCTCCTTCCTGAACTTCTTCAAAGAACAGCGATTCAACACTCATAGCAGTTTTACTGGGAAAAATTAGAACTGTCTGAAGGATGACATTATTTCGTTTACTATTGAAGAACGAGTATTTCTTATAGAGATAACACATGGACCATGTCTATTATACCTCTTCGTTTAATGGAATGTCTGGGAAATCAGGATATGTGTAAATTCTTACATCATCCGGAGCAAGAATAGCAGCATGGATTGCAGTACTCTTGCCATCTATTTCACGTGCATGTTTAATAATGTCAATCTTTACTGGCAGCTTGGAAGGGTTAAAATCCACTGTTATGCTACATTGAGACTACTTAATAAAAGTGAAAGAGTACCTATGTGGTACGAATGTATACCTTTAGTCGTGGGATATATTTTTGATCGATTACAGGTCTACAACATGTATAACAAAAGAATTTACGAGATTTATAACAGTGACCGCAGATTTCTCGACCTTCCACTGTGTCTAAGATGCGAGCATCGCTAATTTTTAGTGTTTGAAATGGTGCTTTATCTATCATTTCCTGTGCCTTCTCAAACTCCACCAGGGTCTGTTGTGCACACATTGTTGTACTTGTAGTGGCTATGCTTTGATATTGAAAAGCAATTTAAAATGTTATCACTTTTAATTCTATTACTACTTCTTTAATCACGTCATAAACATGTTCACTGAACGTTAATAAAGACCTTACATCAATTTTATACAATCTGCAGCATACGATCATTTCAACGGAATGCACTCTACAACATTAATATTTACTTTTCGACGATTCATATTAATACAAATAATGTTTTGAAATGACGCGTGGACAAAGCTGCAACACAAATTTGTGTTTATATTGAATTGTTGCTGGCTATTTAGGTTACAACACCGAAAAGACATTCAAGGGCTTCAAGGGAATCCGATGGCACTACACCTTAGACCTAGACCATACATCGAGGAGAGATTGTTGGGTGTGTTCCAGTTCCAGAGGGGATCCAACCTTCCTAGGCTTTCTTCTCGGGAATACC
The DNA here is from genome assembly GCA_944319695.1 of Tiphia femorata. NCBI lineage: Eukaryota > Metazoa > Arthropoda > Insecta > Hymenoptera > Tiphiidae > Tiphia > Tiphia femorata. The sequence goes on along the minus strand of OX090902.1, from coordinate 2,733,541 downwards.
TCGAGGCCAATAGAAATCGCGGGAATGAGAGGAGATTTGGACCAAATTGTTCGGCTCCATTTTACATTATTTTCTAACGACAAGGTTATATATGGAAAGCTTGAAGTTTATTCTATTGACGATGACAGCGATATGTGTGCGTAGTGCGCGCAGATTGCAGAAATTTATGAAAATACAGCCGCGAGAGCGGCCATATTGTGATGTCCTTGACAGCTAGAGGGACCGAACACCCATTCCAGTTTTATTCCCCTCGCACCTACCGTCTCGCCGACGCGATAGCTTCGAGTTGAAGGAAAAAAAAGAGGAAAAAAGCGAATTTTATCGCCCGATAAAAATACGAGATAACACGTTGGTGGACTTGGACCGAACTGTTCCGAAATACAAATCATAATATCACTGGCAGCACAGAGGGAGCCGTACCGGGGGTGCGTTCGAAAACCCCACCCGGGTGCACTCGATCACCCAGTTGCCGTTCGAAAATGTCCAAAGGTCATCTGGGTGTATCGTTCGGAAACACCTTTGGGTACACCCGGTGGAGAGACTTTTCCACCCATGTTTTTGGCAGGGTGGTCGGGTGCACCCACCCATTTCCCGCGCGAATTTAATTGTTCAACTACAAGAAGTATGTATAGGCGATATTGCTCACACATCAGTCACATCAAGAACAAGAGAGTAATGTAATAAAGTAAATTAAGTAAAATGAGTAATCTAATAAAGGGCTAGGGTAGGATTAGGGTTAGGGTATATGCTGTGTACAGATTCAAATGGCTCTTTAATAATACAGGATGAAAAATTGGCAATGTGGAACACCAAAAAGCATATGAAAAAATAGATAAGTATTAAGGGGATCCAACCTTCCTAGGCTTTCTTCTCGGGAATACCTCGAGAGCCAATAGAAACCGCGGAAATGACCGACTTCTGCGCCGGGTGCATTCGTCTCCGTTTTACATTATTTTCTAACCGCAGGGGTATGTATCGAAAGCTTGAAGTTTATTGTAGGGCGTGAAATAGCGATGTGGAGGGATAAGATAACGTTAAAGGAGTAATTCCGGTCATAAGCACCATCGGTCTCTGTAGCTGTCAAGGACATTCCAATATGGCTGCTCTCGCGGCTGTATTTCCTCGAATTTCGCCGATCTGCGCGCACAACGCACATACATCGCTATTTCACGCACTAGAATAAACTTCAAGCTTTCGATACATACCCTTAAGGGGCAGTATCACCTTTGGCATGTAGCGACTGGGGCGATACTTGCAGCTTTGACTGTACCATTTCTACGGGGAATTTGCAGTACATTACAATATCAGAAACTACGGCTCTGTACTTGATTATTTCCCGGTACGAAACGAACGAAACGAAAGCTTAAAAACCCGGCCACCTAATGAATGTTTCAGATGCAATCCAATTGTCAGGATGGTATTTTTAAATTACGATCGAAATTGCGAGTGTGGAAAACGGGTGATTTGCACGAACAAAGATGGCTGCCCCTGAGTATTAGTTTTTCATGATTTTCGCACAAATCACGCTCGAACGATCGACACTTTTTGTTTCATTAGCGACGAACTATATCACAGATATTGGTAAAAATCATTTTTTTGGGTTTTTATGCGTAAATAAGCCGTAGTTTCTGAGCCCGCGATCCAGCTGTCAATCCGCTCTCTAGTTGCTGACAATAGTTCACGCCTTCGCGGACGGGCGGCATCCCAATCGAGAACCTACCGCTGAATGATACAACAACCAATCACAGCGGAGGATCTCGATTGGCACGCCGCCCGTTAGCGAATACCTAAACTATTGTCAGCTCTAGAGAGCGGATTGACAGCTGGATCGCGGGCTCAGAAACTACGGCTTATTTTCGCATAGAAACCCAAAAAAATAATTTTTACCAATATCTGTGGTATAGTTCGTCGCTAATGAAACAAAGAGTGTCGATAGTTCGCGCGTGATTTGTGCGAAAATCGTGAAAAACTAATACTCAGGGGCAGCCATCTTTCTTCGTGCAAATCACCGGTTTTCCACACTCGCAATTTCGATCGTAATTTAAAAATACCATCCTGATAATTTGATTACATCTGAAACATTCATTAGGTGGCGGCGTTTTTAAGCTTTCGTTTCGTTCGTTTCGTACCGGGAAATAATCAAGTACAGAGCCGTAGTTTCTCATATTGTAATGTACTGCAATTTCTCCGTAGAAATGGTACAGTCAAAGCTGCAAGTATCGCTCCAGTCGCCACATGCCAAAGGTGATACTGCCCCGGGCATTCAATAGCTGGCGATGACCAAAAAGTAACTAGCCCGAGAGCCAATAGAAATCGCAGAAATTACAGAAAAGTTCGTTGCGCGCCCAGCCTCTTATATTACATTATTTCTCAACGAGTCGCATACATATTGAAAGCTTGAACCTTTTTGTACGGGCGCAGATACTCGCACGGATGGATAAAAGAACAGTAAATGAATAATTACACTCGAAAGAAGCGGTGGTCACTTTAGCTGTCAACGTCCATCCAATATGGCCGGTCTTACGGCTACATTTTCTTTAATTTCTTCCGTATGACGACACTACGGTCGAATACGAGTATCTGCTCCCGTCCGCACTATATCCCGTTTGTCACAAAAATTGATTTCACTCTATGCAACCGCAAAAAAAAGGCGTGGGCGCGCAACGAAATTTCTAACTGCTTCTCGCTGTCATTTCGCCGTATATTAGTTCACGGCTTTGGTGCTGGCGGCGTTCCCATCGATTCTTTGCTCAGGTGAAGCTTGAACCCATAGACATAATATACCTAGACTGCGCGTTCTCCCAAATTTCAGGAGTGGGGGTAGAACTCACGTAGAAAAGGATGCACTCTGTTTTGATGTCTGTGCGTTCTCTCTCGCTCTCGCGCGAAGAGGAAACATTTAGATTGGCAACTGTTTTCCCGTATCCTCCTTCGCGCGAGAGCGAGAGAGAACGCACAGACATCAAAACAGAGTGCATCCTTTTCTACGTGAGCTCTACCCCCACTCCGTCAACGCGCAGTCTAGGTATATTATGTCTATGCTTGAACCACAGTCTTGGGGGGCCCTGTGCCCATCTGTGCCCTCGGACCACCTCGGACATGCCCGACAATGCCCGATCTGGCCCGATCGCTGCGCTCATTCAGATCAATTCAGATTGATTCACATAACCTGACATAACCCCGCTAAATCGAAAACAATCGAAAACGAGTCTGTTTTGAACATAGACATATATAGGATAGACTGCGCATGCCAACGCATGTTGAGCAGAAAAAGTGTCCGTGGCAGAACGGAGAGAGAGGCAAAACATCGGTGAATATCTGTACTTCTCTATCCATGCTGCGCGCGCATTATTGACAATTTTCGCTGTCAATTGCCGGTATCTACCGATACTCTAACCTGCATACTATGTTGTGGAGATCGCACATAAGCGTGCAATACAAAACAATTATATTAACAAATATGAAGACATGCAGCGTATGTGGCTATTGGAAGGAAACAAACAAGAAAGAAAATATTAGTTTTCACGCGTAAAGTCCTTTGTCTATCTCTTTATGAATCCCACTTCTGAGAAACTTGTAAGCGGATGCCGGATTCGGGGCATTAATTTATTCAAATCACTTCAACTCAACAAATGTTTATTGAAATATAGCAAATAGAGAAAGAACAGAGAAAGGCTCGACTTGGCCGGATCGTCGAAATCTCGGTTCAGAGTCCCACTCGGTTCACTTAACCTCTACTCAAAAAGACCGCTATCTCACTCCTTAGTCCTACTTGGCTCACTGTCTTCTCTAAAGCAAAAACTCTCGCTTCTGTGACAGCTAAATTCTTACACTATTGCTAAATTTTTACAAACATATTTTGCCCACTGTACATGTACTGGGTTAAGCCTATCATAGCTGTCAATAGACTACTGCGCAGCCTACCTGCGCAGACAAGGAAAGAAAACTTCCCCGATGTTTTGCCTCTCTCTCCGTTCTGCCACGGACAGCCACGGACACGTATGCGCAGTCTATCCTATATGTCTATGGTTTTGAAATACGATGCCACTATGAATTATGGAAAATTAAAATAAAAGAATGAGCTGAAATAAGGAAAACCTGGTTTACTATCGTGATCCGTATAACTTTCCCGTTTTTATTCTTTATTCAAAATCCGTTCTTATTTCAGATGAAGTCAATAATTAAATGAAAGGGGGTTTGTGGGAAAAGGATGAAATGTAGGTTAGGCACGCACGAAAAATGTACTTCTCACTTATTTTACGATCTGTTCTTACGAAAAGTATACTTTAAAACTAATTCATAACCATATTATTATAATTACATTATAAAGGAATTGGGGTTATTAGAAAAGCATGAAACGTACTTAGGTTAGGTAGGCAGGAGAAAATTTGAATGGAATTTGTAAGGTTATACCGAGGGCTTAGACCGAGAAAAAATTTACTTATTACTTATTTTATGTTTTGTTTTTACTAAAAATGTATTTTAAAACTAAATTCATAATTATATTATCTCAATAATATTATAAATGAAAAAGAATTTCTCCGTAAAGGATGAAACATGTAAGCAGGGCAGGCAGGAAAAAATTGAATTGAATTTGTTAGATTACGGCCCGGAGTGCTTATACACCCAGAAAAAATTCTTACTTGTTTGTTTTTTACTTTATTACAAATATATTTAAAAATGAGATTTACAGTTATATTATTATAATTATTACTCTAAATAAAAAGGGGGTTTGAAGAAGCAAATTAACTACTCGTCCAGACAATTTTATTATTAAAAATATTTTTTAAAACGATTTGGTTTCGGAATGGAATGGATCAGAGGAACTCTAGCCCAATTTGATACTTTTTTATGAATAATCCTGTCAATAATAGCTCCGTGTCTAATAAGGAGAGGCCGTCGCGCGCCGACGCCGGCTTGAATCTCTCAAAATTTAAAATATATTCCAGCTGTTCAAGCCTACAGATTAGTGGCAATCGATAAAGCGCATTTAGAGTTTCTGAAAAAATTACAATCAAATTTTGCAATATGTCAGCCTATAATCATGTTGTGGCAAAGTCGCGCGTATCGCCAAAAAGGAGAGTCGCGGGCTCGGCCGAAAAGAGAGGCACATATCGCTCAGAAAGAGACGCACTGATCCGACGGGAGAGAGAAGCACGTATGGACGAGACAAAGACAGTCGATTATCTCTAGGCTCTCTTTGCTTTTCGCCGTCGAGCGCTCGGAAGCTTCGACTACGAAGGGAGAAAGAATCGAGTGTCTTTCTCTCGTCGATACGCATCTCTCTGTCCTGTCGAATCAGTGCGTCTCCTTCTCGGCGATACGTGCCTTTCTTTTCCGTCGAGAGAAGCACAAGAAAGAGAGAAACGTATCGCCCAGAAGGAAAGGCACTGGGGGCCTATTCTCGAGTTTCATGTGAATTTAGTCGTATACGAACAGTTTCGTATGGCATGTTTCGTGTACGAATCGCTCTCATGCGAAAACCGTATTCTGAAGCACTATACGAATTACTGATTCGTATACGTATAAAATTGCAGTATTGCCAGATTTACGCGTTGGAGACGAACCAATGATCGTTCAACTTTAGAAAATACCAACGGAAAGACACATGGCGCCCTGTCAGTATCACACGTGTAGTCTTCCATTGTCTTCCGTAGAATACTACTTGGTAGTACTGAAGGGGCTTATAACAAAAAATTACACATTAAAAATGGACGATAATATCATTTTATCATTTTGGAGATATATTTCGTTTACGTGCCGAATCGATTATCATTAATCATTACATAGTATATACAGTTGTTGAAGAAACTTCCCGCACAGCACAAATACGTGGAAGCTATGTTCCAGTCACATAACGCCGTAACCTTTAAATGTTCCAAAGACATTCCGTTATGTTCGAGTAACGTGTTAGGAACATTGCGGATACATCGAAATATCCGCCTGCGTAACATTGCATCGTAACCTCCCAAACATGTTTCGTTGAAACATTAAAGTAATGTATCACGGAGCTCGTTCGGGGAATGTTCCTTTGCAAATCTTAATAATATGTATATTCATATAAAATGGGAATTCATATAAAATGAAATACAGTACACCATATTAAGAAAATAATAAACATATTTATTGTAAAACTGTATAAATATAAATCTATGTATATATACATATATATATATATTATATAATAGACTTCCTCCTTTCATTAGTACTCTGACCTAAAAATAAAAAATTCGCATTGTGTTTAAATTAGCCTGTATATATTTGAAACATTTATATAAATACAAATATGTAATATATGTAGTGAATGTAAATCCGTTTTTTTCAATAATTAAAATGAGAAATAGACAATAAGAAAAAACAAATTTAAAAAAAAGATACTGTTAAATTACAAGTAAAAATAAGAATCTATTATTTTTATTTACTTCGATTTGTTCTTTTACTGTATAACATACAATTACATATGTTGACATTACATTGTACATACAAATGGAAAGATAGAACTAAATAAAATTTTTATTTGGAACTTAAACAATGTATTTTCAAGCTGTATTTGTAGGATTTACATATACGGAAAGAAGGAAAAAGTAAATGAAAGTAACGACAAACAAGTTTTTCAAAGATCAGTGCGTGTACATACCCTTTTCTGTTCAGACGCTGTTGCGCCTGCACTAGCCACTTTGATATCGTAGTACGAATTGAGTGGTCCGTGATATTTTTAAATCGTACACGTTCAGTTTCTACGTAAACACATGAAAAGACAAAATTAGCTACTGTATACATATAAATATATGATGAGCACTTTTAGAAGATTTATAGGACATTATTACCAATCACTACGAAACACTCATTTATCCATACTTACCAATTATCAATTTAAGTAAGAATGATATAATGTATTTTCCATATCCTCCATTGATGAACCTGTTGTATTTATAACTGGAGATAAATTCGCCTTTTCTTCAAGAACTTGTGCGGGTCTTGAACATGTATCTGCACTCATACATGTTATGTTCCACAAGCCCCTCTCTACATTTTCCTGCAATATCCGGCGCTTATGCCTTGCAGTATATGTGGACATTTTTCTTTTAAACGACCTGAAACATAAAGCAAGAGATAAATATCTGCACAATTAAAGAGAAACTAAATATAGAGGTTAAAAATAAGTACTTGTAATAACGAAATTGATATTGCTATCTGACATTAATTATAAATTAAATATAATAGAGAAACAGTTCAACCAGAAACTAAAATGTAAAGTTAATATCACGTTAAATGTAGTGGAAGTAATAGTGCAAACACCTTCAAAAGACACATTCTTATAAAGCTTTCACATTTTCAAAATATATAAATATTCAAAATTGGCGTATAAATATGCTTACATTACAAGTGTTTAATCCACTTTCTTCGTTTTGCTCCTACACTCGCTTGCGTACAGCTGCAAAATCCTTTTAATAAAATTATAAGATCGTTAAGGTTATGAACATTTTTACTGCGTGTGTTTGTAGGTTCATACAAATAGTACAAATACTTAAAATCTTTAAACAAACATTCTTTATATCACTAGTGACATGTACATGTTGTAATACTTACGTTAAAATATTTTACTTTTACTTTCAAAATCTGTTTATTTCGCACTCTGTAATCTCTTTTTTGCTTCGCTCTAATTTTACTCACATAACAACAAAATGTCGGAATCACACTTGACCAGTTCGAAGAATTATCGTTTGGGGGCGTTTTTAATAAACATTTCAATATTACAGAAACATAAGTTTGGCTATTGGTTAAACTCTTCCTGCAATGTATTAAGGGGCAGTATCACCTTTGGCATGTGGCGACTGGAGCGATACTTGCAGCTTTGACTGTACCATTTCTACGGGGAAATTGCAGTACATTACAATATCAGAAACTACGGCTCTGTACTTGATTATTTCCCAGTACGAAACGAACGAAACGAAAGCTAAAAAACCCGGCTACCTAATGAATGTTTCAGATGCAATCCAATTGTCAGGATGGTATTTTTAAATTACGATCGAAATTGCGAGTGTGGAAAATGGGTGATTTGCGCGAACAAAGATGGCTGCCCCTGAGTATTAGTTTTTCACGATTTTCGCACAAATCACGCTCGAACGATCGACACTCTTTGTTTCATTAGCGACGAACTATATCACAGATATTGGTAAAAATCATTTTTTTGGGTTTCTATGCGTAAATAAGCCGTAGTTTCTGAGCCCGCGATCCAGCTGTCAATCCGCTCTCTAGTTGCTGACAATAGTTTAGGTATTTGCTAACGAGTGGCGTGCCAATCGAGATCCTCCACTGTGATTGGCTGTGGTATCATTCAGCGGTAGGTTCTCGATTGGGATGCCGCCCGTTAGCGAATACCTAAACTATTGTCAGCTCTAGAGAGCGGATTGACAGCTGGATCGCGGGCTCAGAAACTACGGCTTATTTTCGCATAAAAACCCAAAAAAATAATTTTTACCAATATCTGTGATATAGTTCGTCGCTAATGAAACAAAGAGTGTCGATCGTTCGAGCGTGATTTGTGCGAAAATCGTGAAAAACTAATACTCAGGGGCAGCCATCTTTGTTCGCGCAAATCACCCATTTTCCACACTCGCAATTTCGATCGTAATTTAAAAATACCATCCTGACAATTGGATTGCATCTGAAACATTCATTAGGTAGCCGGGTTTTTTAGCTTTCGTTTCGTTCGTTTCGTACTGGGAAATAATCAAGTACAGAGCCGTAGTTTCTGATATTGTAATGTACTGCAATTTCCCCGTAGAAATGGTACAGTCAAAGCTGCAAGTATCGCTCCAGTCGCCACATGCCAAAGGTGATACTGCCCCTTAAAGAGATTTCAAATGTATTTGCAATGTTCCTACGATGTTACGGTCGTATGTTGCAGGAAAGTAACATTGTAACACTACTGAAATATGGTTGAAACTTGTGTGCTATGCGGGTTATATTAACAGATTAAAACGCGTAAAGTAAAGGAAATTTTTAAATAACATAAATTGCTCGGGAATTAGGAAACTTGTAGTGGGAACTTTGCGAATTTGCATTGTATTCATACAAAAATTATTTGTCGGAATATCCGCCTAGAAGGTGGTTCACGTACAACTGCATTTAATACGGCTAAATTTATAGGATTTGCCATTTTGCAGGTGATACATTTACACGACGCACTGTTAGGCAATACCGTCGATATACGATACACGTAAATTTCATACGAATCTTACGTTTCGTATGGTCATCACCCACCCGATGCAAAACATACGAAACTTTTCGTATTCGAATAAGCGCTTCCAATTCGAGAATACCGTTTGAAGAGACATCATGCGCAAGTGACCAATTTACGTATACGAAAACTGATCGTACGAACTCGAGAATAGGCCCCCTGGGGGCCTATTCTCGAGTTTCATGTGAATTTAGTCGTATACGAACACTTTCGTATGGCATGTTTCGTGTACGAATCGCTCTCATGCGAAAACCGTATTCTGAAGCACTATACGAATTACTGATTCGTATACGTATAAAATTGCAGTATTGCCAGATTTACGCGTTGGAGACGAACCAATGATCGTTCAACTTTAGAAAATACCAACGGAAAGACACATGGCGTCCTGTCAGTATCACGTGTAGTCTTCCATTGTCTTCCGTAGAATACTACTTGGTAGTACTGAAGGGGCTTATAACAAAAAATTACACATTAAAAATGGACGATAATATCATTTTATCATTTTGGAGATATGTATTTCGTTTACGTGCCGAATCGATTATCATTAATCATTACATAGTATACAGGGTGTCTCAGACCACCCATACAATCTCTCGTGGGGACGTAGAGCGGCTTGCGCTGAACATAAAAGTCCTGGACCATTATTCAATATTCGCAATATTTATCGAGTTATTAATTGTTAAAGATCAAAGGAAAGGGCGTCCGCCAAAATAGCAGCGGGAGAAGCGATGGAGTCTCTGCGATCTGTAGGACGGCCCAGTTTACCAACAAACAAACGCGGGACGCGGTAAGGGGAAGGCTAAGACACTGCTGCACGGCCGGCTTCTTTTTCGTTATTCTTCCCCTTACCGCACCCCGCATTTGTTTGTAGGTAAACTGGGCCGTCCTACAGCTCGCAGAGGCACCAGCGCTCCCCCCGCTGCTATTTTGGCGGACGCCCTTTCCTTTGATCTTTAACAATTAATAACTCAATAAATATTGCGATTATCGCAAAACGGTACAGGACTTTTATGTTCAGCGCAAGCCGCTCTATGTCCCCACGAGAGATTGTATGGGTGGTCTGAGACACCCTGTATACAGTTGTTGAAGAAACTTATATTAACAGATTAAAACGCGTAAAGTAAAGGAAATTTTTAAATAACATAAATTGCTCGGGAATTAGGAAACTTGTAGTGGGAACTTTGCTAATTTGCATTGTATTCATACAAAAATTATTTGTCGGAATATCCGCCTAGAAGGTTCACGTACAACTGCATTTAATACGGCTAAATTTATAGGATTTGCCATTTTGCAGGTGATACATTTACACGACGCACTGTTAGGCAATACCGTCGATATACGATACACGTAAATTTCATACGAATCTTACGTTTCGTATGGTCATCACCCACCCGATGCAAAACATACGAAACTTTTCGTATTCGAATAAGCGCTTCCAATTCGAGAATACCGTTTGAAGAGACATCATGTGCAAGTGACCAATTTACGTATACGAAAACTGATCGTACGAACTCGAGAATAGGCCCCCTGATCCGATGGGACAGAGAGACGCCACAGTATAGAGAGAACCCAGGGGGAGGAAACTTCCATGTATTCAAATGGTACTGCCGAACTGACCTGCCCTCTTGAGTTGGCCGTTATCACTAAACAAGCCAAGCGCCATATATAAAATGCTTATAGATGTATATTCAATATTTATTTATTTATTCGGTAATTTTTACACAATTATAACGAATGGATATATAAGGTGTGTAGTAAGAAGCCAGTATATTTTGTGAAAAAGCATCAAGCTGAAAAAACACCATTTATTAAACATGACCTGTAAATAAAAATGGTTAAGTACACGAATACTTATTACTATTATAAAGATATAAAAAGAATAAAAAGTGCTAAATTCGGTAACTTAAAACTTAAACCTGCAAATTCTAAAACTAATTCTAAAACAATACACAAAATATAATATAATATTGAATAATATAATATACATACATAATTTTCGAACATAAATAATTGCATAAATAACATATGACACAAATGAAATTAAATAATAAACGAAAACATGAAACTTTATGTTTTACTTTAAATGGCTCATTCGCCTTTGGTGTTGTGCAGTCATCGTTTCTCTGCTCTGGTAAAGAATTTGCAGAAGTCTCATTATTTAAGTCTATATTTTGGAAAACGTTACTAATATCTACATTAGTAGTTGGATTTGCAAAGAAGTTATTATTACTTTCTACACTTTCTGCAAATTCTTCACCTTCAATATTAATATTACCTTGTGACATATTATCATCTGTGCTCTAATGAAGGAATTGGGACGGTATGGCATTCTTCTTCAACATCGTTTTCCCAACTTGTGTTATATAATCACTTGGCAGGAAGTGCAGTTTACAAACACGATACTTTTTGTTTAAAGTTTCATACGAGATGTTCTGTAAATAAGTGTTTTGGATAGATGTTTTCCAAACTTCACACTTTTTGGGATCTTTGGGAAAACGATGCGATTCGCCCACAGACTTCCTTGAAGTACAGCCTGGTATTACGCACCGGTCTGTGGATATCTTCTTCAGGGGGGGAGGCATTGCTGTCCTAAAATAAAAAACATACTCATGATAATGTGTGAATATGAGAAAATACAATTGCAGTAGCTAATAGCTAAAATACACTATTTAGCTAAAATGTGCAAATAAAACATTTGCAAATAAAATGTGCAAATTTCCTTTTTAATTCTTTTCTTTGTTTATAATATTGCTTCAATTCATGTAAGTTATTATACTGTGTAAACTAAGTTATGCCGGTCAATTTTCTAGAGTATTAGAAATGACCAAACTTGAAGCACACCAAAGTACAATTATTTCTTAGGATTACAATCAACTATTTTTTATACACCTACCAATTTGAAGTATTTTATATTGTGCCTTTCCGTTTATTGGTTTGATTTCTTCAAAATCCTCTTCAAAATCCTCTTCAAAGTCTTCTTCAAAGTCCACTTTCCTTTTATATTTTTTAACACGGGTATGTGCGTTCGTTCACTCTAAAATTTTTAGCCAAATGGCTAAAATTAATTATATTTAAGACAAAACTAAGTTCTATTATGACCGCAATTAAATAATATCAGATGCTTTTCTATCATAAATTAAGTGAACTGAAATTATATTGTTTAAACTTGTATTTGGGCTTGCGATTATTCCGCCATGAGTAACGTAATTCCCAGTCCAGTAATTCCGTTCGCGTAAAAAGAAATTCTACACCAGCACCCTCTTGAGTTGGCCGGTATCACTAAATTTCGAGAACCAGTCGTTCCATAAGAAGTTTCCGACCCCTGGAGAGAACCAGTAGGGACACTCTGTGTCGGCACCTTTGATGTTGGGATATTGCGCGTTCGTGACCTTCGGCCATTTTGGAATTAGTGCACTGCGGGCCATTCGAATTATGATGCAGATAGTCTAATACTTGATAATGCTACAAACAAGTTATTTTGCAGATTTATACTTTTCAATCTAAATGCCAAAATGTTATTCACATGTTAATAGTTTCAATTAACTAAATCAATACTAAAACATGTGTATAAACGATAAATATCACAATGCATAAATTGTCAAATATAAGCTGAATCTGTAGTCTGAACAGAATAAGCTGTACTCTGTTGGGTACATAAATACATTTGTAATAACTTTATTTTATAATATAATTACAAATTTGAATACATGAACATTATAAAGAATGTGTAAGATCTTATCAAACAATTTTGTATACCATGCATCGCATCATTACTTTCGTACAATTTGTTTTTATGTATTCGGCAAAAAGAAATATTGGTATATAGAGAATGTAGTCCTTCAAATCCTATTCACAATAATGTCCCCAAAATTACAAAAGTGTTATACATATACGTATTATTATTTTAAGAGGCAGAAAATGAAAATTATGTCTTACACACCACTGTATAGGTTACATCTTATAGGTTAGACTGATGCATAGGATAACAATTTTAAGCAGGCAAGTGAAATCTTTCCAGTAGTCGTCCTGTTTCACATTGTTTAAATCATTATGTTTGACCGTGTCATGTGGCAATGCCAGTATTTCTGAAACAATGATAAATTATGAATAAATCTTGATGTCTAACTTTGAAATTAACAAAATTATAGAAATCTTGTATATACTTATCTTGTATATGAAGTGACGGGGGAACATCATAAGTGGTCTTTATTATAATCTGCAAAATATCCCAGTTGTTATCTACCTGAAAAAATATGTTTATTTAAGTTACATGATAAACGTGTTTATTTCAATAGGAGCATAATATAAATAACTCTACTTCTGGTAGGTCCAATTACCAATATATTATAAAAAATGTTTACTTACTGACCAATTTTGCCTGCTTGTATCATCTTGTATCAACGCTCCTCTTTCCAAATAAGCCGGGTCAGGTATACGCCGCGCAGGCGCAGGTAGATTTACGCAGGGATGCGTGACGTCACGTTTCACTGACACAAATATCTGACGTGACCCTATTATCACTCATACGCATGGAGAAGCGCGCGTGAATCCTTGGCCGCCATTTTGAGATTAGTGCATTTCGCACATGCGCACAAAAGATAATACTTCGAAAAACGTCGGAGTGTCCCTACTGGTTCTCTCTATACTGTGGAGACGCGTATCGACGAGACAAAGACATTCGATTCTTTCTCACCTTTCTCTTCCTTTCGTTGTCGAGCACTGACGAGCCACGAGCCTACCACTTCGTGACTTTAGATCGAACAATCACGATACTCATTACAATTCTCTCTAAAATTAAGCCCCATGACAGTTATTCTCTTTAGCACAAGTCTGAACAATACTATGTTTCAAATTCAGCTAAATTGAAACACATTTTACCATTCCTTGTCAGATATATGTATTTTGTAAGTTATTGATAATGCTCGGAGAATTAGAACAGAATTTTTTTAAAAATGTAAAATTAATTAAAATATTCTACATTCAAAATTTGAGCAGTTTTGTTAGGAAATGAATTTCTCCGTCTGTTCTTAACTACGTCAGAGCAATCATTTTTCTTTTGATTTATCCGGCAAATGTGACAAATATGTAAAGAAAGATATAAATATCTTCCCATAAGTGAATTAATCGATTGTTTATTTAACAATTAACTGTTTAAACATTTTGACGCATGGATGTCGGTCATTGACATTGGCAACAAATATCCCACATAGCACAAGTACGTCCTGAGAACGTCCACAGTACGTCCGTATCGTATAATCGAATATCCTGAGGATATCCCAAATACGACCAGAAACGTCCGCGGGACGTACGGCGGATGACCGTATGTCCGCCTTCTCATGGCCCTCAGTATGTCCACAGGATGTCCTGCGGGATATTCGTGGGATGTACGTAGGATCTTACGAGGATCTTACTAGTATCTTACTAGTATTTAAGAATCTAACCTAACCTTATTATATATATATATACAGGGTGTCTCAGACCACCCATACAATCTCTCGTGGGGACGTAGAGCGGCTTAATATAAACACAAAAGTCCTGGACCATTATTCAATATTCGCAATATTTATCGAGTTATTAATTGTTAAAGATCAAAGGAAAGGGCGTCCGCCAAAATAGTAGCGGGAGAAGCGATGGAGCCTCTGCGAGCTGTAGGACGGCCCAGTTTACCTACAAACAAATGCGGGGTGCGGTAAGGGGAAGAATGACGAAAAAGAAGCCGGCCGTGCAGCGGTGTCTTAGCCTTCCCCTTACCGCGTCCCGCGTTTGTTTGTAGGTAAACTGGGCCGTCCTACAGCTCGCAGAGGCTCCATCGCTTCTCCCGCTGCTATTTTGGCGGACGCCCTTTCCTTTGATCTTTAACAATTAATAACTCAATAAATATTGCGATTATCGCAAAACGGCACAGGACTTTTATGTTCAGCGCAAGCCGCTTTATGTCCCCACGAGAGATTGTATGGGTGGTCTGAGACACCCTGTATATATAACCGGACCTAAGCTTATCTTACAATTTATAAATAAACACAAATCTTTTCAAGAATATTTTTATTTAAAATATATTTATTATAATTAGCTTACAATTAATGCATTGTATTTTTATGCGTTCAGGAGCACATTCCAACCAAGATTTTATTGGGGCCACAAACACTTCTTTTGTGTGGTTCATCCTCGATCTTCTCCATAGTACATCTGCAAATAAAAATTTGAGTGTTGGATATAGGTCATATAATTGACATTTAACTATAACTTTATTGTGTATGCAGCAGCCTATTTATATTCATATTTAAAAATCATGAGAACAAAAATATTCTTACCTCGTATGATTGAGCAAATTTGTAAATTCTCAAAGGCATTCTTGCCTTTTCTTCCTTGCCGATTAAATTGGCGTGCCTTATCATCTGTCAGTAGTGGACGTAATATTTCGAATGTTGTGATGTTCACATTTCCCCCTATCCGCGTACAATAACTGACCTAATGTAACATAACAAGAATTTGTATAATATACAATCAAGTTAGATCCTTAGAATTTTTAGAACTATTCGAATTTTTGTCAGACCTCTATGCAGTATCTATTTGTGGAAAGCAAATCCTATTTACAATATTCTCTCCAGTTGTAATGCATTTAGAGCAGCTAGAATATCCCGTGTGTCTTGGTACAAATCTTTATGTAAAGACTCAGCTTCGTGGTTTATAGCCGAAGCAGTAGTAACATCGCATGATGAAATCTTTTTAATGATGCATCCTGTATTATTTCTGCATCCACTTTACACATCCTCTGCATATGCCTTTTTGATATGCATGATAAATCCTTTTTGGCCTCCTGTGGTCCATTTTGATATCTATTAAAAAGTTTCAAATATATGCTATACGTATGAAATATTAATTTACTACAGTTGGATGCTATAAATATATGTGTGTAGATGCGAAATAAAGTACCTTGAAAGGTAAGAATTCAAAAGCAATCCGTTAGTCCACAATACATGAAGCACACCGAAATCTGTAGCCCCAAAACGTGAAAACTGCTAAAGCCAGCTGAAGCCAGCTAAAGCCATTGCCGGCACTCATGCGCCACCTACTTCAATTGAATAAAACGTTTGAGACCTTTCGGGATATACTTAGGATGTACTTGGGACGTTGTAAACGTTCGTATGTATACAGGATATTCAGGATATACGTAGGATATCATGAGGACGTTCGTGCTGTGTGGGATGTACTTTAACCAAAAAGTTAATTATTAAATAAATAATTGATAAATGCACCTCCCGGAAAATATTACAAAAACTTTATGAACAAATTTCGTCCCACTATCGAAACAGTAACATTTTACATGTTCACCTCGGCATCCTATCTACATCGAAAAATATTTAAAAATTTTAGGGGCCCTTCGTAGTACCCGATTTTCGGCACGACCCTAACAATGGGAGCTTCACGAGACTCCCGTCTGGGAGCTCCTGCTCGGGCCGGTGATGTCACCGAGGAGAGATGTGTAAAGAGGGTCAGCGCATGCCGATCTAGGGACGTCAAAAAACTTTTAGTAAATTTTGGGTGGTCAGCGCATTAATTACATAGCCAATCAACATAGTTCGTTGATCGAACAGGGTACTGCAATTATCCCCGCGCCCGCCTCGTCCAGAGGCCGACGTTCCTAGATGCTAAGCGCTGACTCTCTTTAATAACATCTCTTCGGTGTTACTACAATTAGGTCCGCGTTCGGTCCAAGTGCAAAAAATAAAATTTTGCTTATAAAATATATGGGTGTCCGGTCGCTCAAACAGAACACTGCAATTATCCCCGCGCCCGCCTCGCCCGAAAACCGGAGTCCCTAGATCGGCATGCGCTGACCCTCTTTACACATCTCTCCTCGGTGGTGATGTGCGGTTAGTTGACCCACAGGCCGTACGGCGGCGCTTCGATCGATTCGGAGATAGCCCGTTGGTATTGATACCCCTGAAGGAGCCGTACCGGCTAGAACCCAATATTTCAGTCAGCTAAAACCCTAGATGACCCTAGAAATCAAGCAGTATTTACTTTCCAAGTTAACTTGCCTTAGAAATCAGTTTTCCTCGAAACGGAGGTGACTAAACGAAAGCTTAAACCTTCCTACTAGTACTGTAACTTTCATATGTAGCTACTTACGTATCAGTTATTGCAGAAATTATATGTATTTAAAGCAGAGGTGGGCAATTGAGGCTTTTTCACCAAAACAAACATGGCTGTCATAAGAAAGAATTTATTTAATATTACAACTTATTTAACCGTTTGACGATCAAAAGGACAGTTCGAGAAATTGTACACTATATCACAATTACCAGGAAAAATAATTTTATTCGCATTGGATGGAACAATAAAGAGCCCACACAGCACGAACGTCCTCATGATATCCTACGTATATCCTGAATATCCTGTATACATACGAACGTTTACAACGTCCCAAGTACATCCTAAGTATATCCCGAAAGGTCTCAAACGTTTTATTCAATTGAAGTAGGTGGCGCATGAGTGCCGGCAATGGCTTCAGCTGGCTTTAGCAGTGTTTCACGTTTTGGGGCTACAGATTTCGGGGTGCTTCATGTATTGTGGACTAACGGATTGCTTTTGAATTCTTACCTTTCAAGGTACTTTATTTCGCATCTACACACATATATTTATAGCATCCAACTGTAGTATTAATATTTCATACGTATAGCATATATTTGAAACTTTTTAATAGATATCAAAATGGACCACAGGAGGCCAAAAAGGATTTATCATGCATATCAAAAAGGCATATGCAGAGGATGTGTAAAGTGGATGCAGAAATAATACAGGATGCATCATTAAAAAGATTTCATCATGCGATGTTACTACTGCTTCGGCTATAAACCACGAAGCTGAGTCTTTACATAAAGATTTGTACCAAGACACACGGGATATTCTAGCTGCTCTAAATGCATTACAACTGGAGAGAATATTGGAAATAGGATTTGCTTTCCACAAATAGATACTGCATAGAGGTCTGACAAAAATTCGAATAGTTCTAAAAATTCTAAGGATCTAACTTGATTGTATATTATACAAATTCTTGTTATGTTACATTAGGTCAGTTATTGTACGCGGATAGGGGGAAATGTGAACATCACAACATTCGAAATATTACGTCCACTACTGACAGATGATAAGGCACGCCAATTTAATCGGCAAGGAAGAAAAGGCAAGAATGCCTTTGAGAATTTACAAATTTGCTCAATCATACGAGGTAAGAATATTTTTGTTCTCATGATTTTTAAATATGAATATAAATAGGCTGCTGCATACACAATAAAGTTATAGTTAAATGTCAATTATATGACCTATATCCAACACTCAAATTTTTATTTGCAGATGTACTATGGAGAAGATCAGGATGAACCACACAACAGAAGTGTTTGTGGCCCCAATAAAATCTTGGTTGGAATGTGCTCCTGAACGCATAAAAATACAATGCATTAATTGTAAGCTAATTATAATAAATATATTTTAAATAAAAATATTCTTGAAAAGATTTGTGTTTATTTATAAATTGTAAGATAAGCTTAGGTCCGGTTATATATATATATAATAAGGTTAGGTTAGATTCTCAAATACTAGTAAGATACTCGTAAGATCCTACGTACATCCCACGAATATACCGCGTGGACATACTGAGGGCCATGAGAAGGCGGACATACGGTCATCCGCCGTACGTCCCGCGGACGTTTCTGGGTATCGATTCTGTAACTTTTATCGTAGTGAAAATGCGAGCCATCTCACATTGCCTGATTCCGTAACTTTCATCACAGTGAAAAAGCGAGCCATCTCACGGGAGTTCGTTCGACAAGAAATTCCTTGTCGAATGATGAAATGTGAGAGGGAAAGAATGAGGAAGCCAGAGGGAGCGAAAGAGAAACCATTACAGCGCTTTCATAAAATTTATAATTGTAAGGTTATAAAAGCTGTCATTGTTTCACACAAACTCCCGGCGTCTAAGAAAAAGTTGTAAAAAGAAATGGCAATATACATGGCTGCTTTATTATTTGCTGACGATTATTATTTTGATTAGATATTTTGGTGTTTTAATGTATTGTTTTGATGATATATTGATTTTTCTTTTATTTTCACGGTTATATCGTAACCTGCCTCTTCCAAAATCAGGATGAGACCGCATAATATTTATAAGTATTTGTTTCTGTTTTTCTGTCACTTCTCCTCATGTTTCCTTCCTTCTTTTCTGCGATTTGATACTTTTATTTCAAACATTTATGGTTATGATCAAGGTACAGGTTCTGATAAAACGTTTTACCCCGCACTGGTAAATCTAGTAATTTCGTATTTTCACTTTGATGTTACAGAATCAAGCAAAAACATTCACGTGAGATGAAAGTGCGACAAGTGAGTGATCTCACTTGAATTACAGAATCGATACCCTGGTCGTATTTGGGATATCCTCAGGATATTCGATTATACGATACGGACGGACTGTGGACGTTCTCAGGACGTACTTGTGCTATGTGGGCAGCATATACCCCAACCCTAATCCTACTCTAGCCCTTTATTAGATTACTCATTTTACTTAATTTACTTTATTGCATTACTCCCTTGTTCTTGATGTGACTGATGTGTGAGCAATATCGCCTATACATATTTCTTGTAGTTGAGCAATTGAATTCGCGCGGGAAATGGGTGGGTGCACCCGACCACCCTGCCAAAAACATGGGTGGAAAAGTCTCTCCACCGGGTGTACCCAAAGGTGTTTCCGAACGATACACCCAGGTGGCCTTTGGACATTTTCGAATGTGGCGGTTGTGCCAACCGCACATTCTTAAATTCCCTAGGGGCAAGCGTTGCCCTAGGTCGAGTCACCTATCTCATGAAGAACGCTCATCGTTCTTCACGCGCCTCCGCGCGTTTTTTGTTCATTCGTTCCGCGACCATACGCGAGTACAAACGTTTCACTTCCACGGCTCTCGAGCCTGAACAAAGGATCTCGTTCCTTCTTTTCGCGTAATTACTTTCCGCGCGCTTCTAGTCTCCCGCGACGATCATTCCGCGTAACACTAAGTGCCGCGACGTGTACACGCGACCCTAATTACCGCGACGTCTTTCCGCGCTGCTTTCCGCGTTGCTTACCGCGAGTGCTTACCGCGTGTGTCCACCGCGTTTATCGCGCTAATTCAATCTACCACGCTAATGCAGTTTACCACGTTTACTGCGTGCGAATCACCGTGCTTACGGCTCAGGCTAGCTACGCCTTCGAGAACCGCTTTCCCACGTGCCACCGCGTGCACGTGTCTCCGACGCTTAATATACAGCGCTCGCCGCGCTCGATACAATCGCCTGTGCGCGATTCACGATAGTCCTAACTATCATCCTAATCGGCTTAGACGCCGATCGTTGTGATTACTGTAAATATAGGCTTAGTTTGCGCGCGCGTCGCGCACGTGCTTTGTTGGCCATTATCCTTCCTTATCTTGTTCCTGTACGGACCCGTCCTCGTGACGTCATCGTGACGCACGAGCGTTCCGCCCTTCAGGCTTAACTTAGAACTAACGCGTTCATAACCTAGATCACGCTCGCCGGTAAAGCGGACGTGGAGGCGCTTTTACCGGCCAACCTAACCTCTTCGCGAGATCACTTCTCCGCGACATAACCTCTTCGCGAGAACATAACCTACTATGTCATAGCTCGTTCGCGATCGATCCTTCTGAGCGTTTACATCGTGATCCACCGGACTTGTCCAATTCAGTTTCGTAGAAACTGCCGATGGATCCTCGCGTGTAAAATCCTTCCCAACTCCTCCATACGAACGGCAACTGGGTGATCGAGTGCACCCGGGTGGAGTTTTCGAACGCATCCCAGGTGGCCTTTGGACATTTTCGAACGGCAACTGGGTGATCGAGTGCACCCGGGTGGGGTGATCGAGTGCACCCGGGTGGGGTTTTCGAACGCACCCTAGGTATATTATGTCTATGATTTTAGGTTATTTCTGGGATTTTTTAGACCAACAATGGCGGATTTCAAAATTCAGAGTTGGCAACGTTGATTCGAACGTCTTTCCTAGACCATATATACATGTGTGGGGACGAGCGCGGCGGCGCGACAGAGAAACGCGAAGGAACTCTTGCACACGTGCGCGTAGGCGGCAAAGCGCTATCGCCTATTGGACGTTACCCCCGAGACAACGTATTCGAATATTATCACCGCTGATCTGTACGAAAGGAATAGTAAACTTTTATACTGACAAGGAGTCTTTATTTCCACTTCCTAACTATTGCGTTTACAGCCGAATTGCACAGCGCGACAAACGTGGTCCGGTGGACTCGCGGGCTGCGCATTCGCGTAGGACGAAGGACTGTGCAGGACTGTGCAGGACTGGACAGGATTTGTCCAGTCGAAGACAAAGGGCGCGGAGGAACGAGGTGTTCCGGAAGGCGCCGGACTCCGTGGTTGGTGCGGATCCTAGTCCTATGGAAATCCACTAGCAACGGTGCGTGGAGTTGCCGAGAGGTGGCGCTGTGGTCGCCACAGGGGCCCCCCTAGAGCGGTCGCCTAGGTAGAGGTGATCGCGAATCTCACTCGTTTCTTGCCCTGGGTTGCTGAAACAGAGGGTGTCTGGAGAGTGGGAGAAGGGTCAGGAAGCGTCTCGGTGAACGCCGGTTTTAGTCGCTCGGTCGAGACGACTGTGGGTCCCTCCTCGGTATGGATTTTGAATGTTCGTTCGTCGATGCGCTCAAGGACTTGATACGGGCCTCGGTATGGTGCTTCGAGTGTGCGTCGGACGTCCTGCACTCGGAGGAAGACGTGCGCGCAGGTGTCAAGAGCCTTGTGTCGAAAAGAGCGCGTCTTTGTGTGATGAGTCGTCGGCGAAGGCCGGATACCGCGGATGGTTTCCCTGAGGCGCTTGACGAAGAGGCTGGGATCCATGGCGGTTGGGTCGTCGAGGAAAAATTCCCCCGGTAGACGAAGAGTCGTGCCGTAAAGAAGTTCAGCAGGGCTGGCGTCTAAGTCCGGCTTGATGCTGGTTCTCAGGCCGAGAAGGACGGAAGGCAGTGCGGTTACCCAGTCGAGGGCGTCGTGACACATCAGTGCTGATTTGAGCGCGCGGTGCCACCGCTCGATAAGCCCGTTGGAGGCTGGGTGATAAGCCGTGGTGCGGATGCGGTCGCATCCAAACATCTTCGCGACCGCGTCGAATACTCGCGATTCAAATTGCATGCCGCGGTCGGTAGTAAGCGTGGTCGGGCTGCCGTAACGGGAAATCCATCCGTTGTAGAGGGCGTCTGCGACCGTTTCTGCCGTGATGTCCCTTAGCGGTATCGCTTCCGGCCATCGTGTGAATCGATCGATCATGGTGAGGCAGTATCTGAAGCCTTGCGCTCGTGGCAGGATCACCAGGTCGAGATGGACGTGCCGGAAACGCTCGGAGGGCATGACAATGTGCGCCGGCGTGTTGTGGACGTGGCGTCCGATTTTGGCGCGTTGACACTGTAAACAAGAACGAGCCCATTCATAAATGTCAGAGCTCATGCGCGGCCACACGAATCGTTGGGCGATGAGCTGCTTAGTGGCACGGCCGTTGGGGTGCGCCAGGTCATGGACTACTCGGAAGACGCGTTGTCGGAGTGTCGACGGGATGTACGGGCGTATATCCGGGCCAGTTATGTCGCAATACACAGTGGTCTCGGTGTCGTCGAGGCGGATCCTTCGCAGGTTGAAGGGCGTCACTGTGGATTGGAGGAGATGCTGGAGCTCGGCGTCCTGGGCCTGTGCTTCAGCAATGTCCTTCGTGGAGACGATGGTCGGCATTTGGATAGTTTCTACCCGTGAGAGCGTGTCAGGGACAACGTTCTCGGATCCCTTGGTGTAAGTAATTCTGTTGGAGAATTGACTTATGTATTGTAGCTGTCGTTGCTGACGTGGACTTGCCTTATCGGAGTGTTGTTGTAGGGCAAAGGTCAGCGGCTTGTGGTCGGTGAGAATTGTAAATTGGCGTCCATCGAGGATATGCCTGAAGAAGCGGATACCGAGGAAGATGGCCAGCAATTCTCGGTCGTACGTACTATAATTTGCTTCCGTTTTTGTGAGCTTGTGTGAGTAAAAACCTAAAGGTTGTATCTCACCACCACAGGTTTGATCCAGCGCAGCGCCAATGGCCGTGTCGGAGGCGTCACATCGCAGGACCAGGTCGGCGTCCGATGCGGGATGTGCGAGCGTGGCGGCGGAGGACAGGAGTTGTTTACAGTCCTCGAAAGCCTGCGTCGTAACCTCCGTCCATGGGATGGGGCGCCGGTCGCGCTTCTTCGCCCCTATGGTGAGCTCAACAAGTGGAGCGTGGGTGTGCGCGGCGCGTGGCATGTGTTGCCTATAAAAGTTCCACATGCCAAGGAAACGTCTTAGTTCACACACTGTACGCGGTCGAGGGAAGTTTAGCAGCGATGCTACGCGGTCCGATGGCGGGCAAATGCCAGTGGCGTTTACCGTGTAGCCGAGGTACCGCACCTCCGCTTGCGCGAACACACATTTATTCGCGTTGATCGATAGACCGTGAGTTTTTAAGCGTTCGAGTACCGTCCGGATGTGCGTATCGTGCTCTTCCGGAGAGTTGGACGCGATAAGTATATCGTCAAGATACACGTGACAAAAGGAGAGGTCGCGGAAAATAGCGTCCATAAGGCGTTGAAATGTTTGCGCCGCGTTGCAAAGACCAAATGTCATCACGGTGTATTCGTAAAGACCGAACGGCGTTATTATTGCTGTCTTCGGTCGGTCCTCGGGTGCGACGGGTACCTGATGGTACGCGCGGTATAGGTCGAGCGTAGTGAAAACCTTGGCGCCACGGAGTGTGTATGTAAAGTCCGCGAGGCGCGGCAACGGGTATTTGTCCGGTATCGTCACACCGTTGAGTTTTCGGTAGTCGCCGCAGACGCGCCATTCGCCCGTCGGCTTTTTGACGAGGTGTAACGGGCTGGCCCAAGGGCTTTTCGAAGGGATGCATAGGCCCTGGTCGAGTGCCTCCCGAATGGCCTTCTTCGCGGCGGCGAGCTTCTCTCCCGCTAGGGGTCGTGCTCGTTCAGACTGGGGAGGACCTCTGGTCGAGATGTGGTGTTGTACCGCATGTCGGGGCGCGGTCGGTAAAGCAGGTTCCGTCACCGCGGCGAAATTGCGTAGCGCCGGGTGAGTGGTCGCCCGTCGCGGTGCGATCTCGGGTACCGCCTGGCGGCTGCAGAGACGCACTGTTGCGACGTGGAGTTGGTTAGCCAAGTCGGTAAGACGGTTCTGTGCGAGGTTAACCTGGATGTGATGCTTTCGCAGGAAGTCGGCCCCGAGGATATGCATCTGTACATCGGCCCTGATAAACGTCCAGGAGTATGTCCGCTGGAGACCCAAATCCAGTTGGACGCGTCTGGTGCCATACGTCCTGATGGTCGAGCCGTTGGCGGCTTGGAAGGTTAAAGTGTCGAGCTCCTCGTCCGTCGTCGGGACGCCCAGCGTGGATCCGCGTGGGAGAAAGGAATAGTCTGCCCCGGTATCGACGAGGAAGACTACCTTGGAGCGACGATCCGTCACAAGTAGACGGTTATGGGGGCGTGGTCCAGAAGTCGTCGCGATGCGACTGGGACGCCCTATTCGTTTCCCGACGCGTGCGAGCGTTGCGCGTCGTAGGCGCAGGGTGCGCGACAGTTGCGCGCGGCGTTACCAAAACGGTTATGGTAGTAACAGTTACCGGCGGCGGTGGGACTGTGAGCGCGCGATGCTCGGTTAGTTACCGACTGTCGCGTGCGCGAGCGCGAGCGTGGTCGCTGGTCTCGCGTCGGTAATGCGCGTAATTCGAGCATGCGTAACCGGGCGGATAAGTCCTCCAGCATTCGTTCGAGGCGCGCACCCGCGGTATTGTTCGGCACTTCGCGGGTAACGGCACTTAGCTCATGTGTGACGTCGCGGGTCCTGTCGCCCGGTGACGTCGCGGGTCGCGCGGGCGTTCGCGCGGCGGCGCCCATGACGTCGCGCGCGGAAGTCGACTGCATAGCGTGCAGTTTATCGGCCATCTCGGCCATGATGTCGAGATCCTGCACATCGGAGACGATCAGGAGGCTCTGCGTCGTGGTCGACAGGCGCTCGAGAAAGATCGACCTTATGACGTTCGTCGGGGACGTACCGGCGAGCGAACGTATTTTCATAAGCAGGACGGAGGGTTTGATTCCCTCGGATATGGTCCCGTGCATGGCCCGTCGAAGTTTTGTCTCGGGCGAGTCTTCATATACCCGGAGAAGCCGTCGCTTCGCTTCGGTGTAGCGGTCTCGTCGACCTGAGTCCTCGGCGAGGTCCGCGACGTGGTGGAAACCCTCGCGTCCCAGTTTCGGCACCACGTAGTCGAACTTCGTGCTCTCCGCTGTAATGTGATGGAGACGGAACTGGGTCTCGATCTGCGAAAACCACATAGCGGCGTCGTCGGTCCAAAACATGGGCGAGTCGATTCTTTTGATGGCGTGCGTCGTGACCGGCGTTACGAGGTCATCGGGCACCGTGAGGTCGACCAGGTTTTGTACGGTCGTTTGGGCCATGGTCGCGTCCTCCTGCCTCGAAGGGGACCTAGGAGTGGCCATCCCGACTCTCCGTGCCAAAATCGACGGATCGAAACGTGTCGAGACCGGTCGAGAAACCGTTGCCCGCGCGCGCGCGAATAACTCGCGCCACGTGCCGAGACAAAGGCGGACACACGCGGTCGATACGCGCGAAAAAAGCGTTTGTTACAAAAGGCAATAATTAACAGATCCGAGGGTGATCACGTCGGGGTCACCAGTTTAATTGTCTGTGGGGACGAGCGCGGCGGCGCGACAGAGAAACGCGAAGGAACTCTTGCACACGTGCGCGTAGGCGGCAAAGCGCTATCGCCTATTGGACGTTACCCCCGAGACAACGTATTCGAATATTATCACCGCTGATCTGTACGAAAGGAATAGTAAACTTTTATACTGACAAGGAGTCTTTATTTCCACTTCCTAACTATTGCGTTTACAGCCGAATTGCACAGCGCGACAAACGTGGTCCGGTGGACTCGCGGGCTGCGCATTCGCGTAGGACGAAGGACTGTGCAGGACTGGACTGGATTTGTGTCCAGTCGAAAACAAAGGACGCGGAGGAACGAGGTGTTCCGGAAGGCGCCGGACTCCGTGATTGGTGCGGATCCTAGTCCTATGGAAATCCACTAGCAACGGTGCGTGGAGTTGCCGAGAGGTGGCGCTGTGGTCGCCACACATGGACCGCCAACGCTAACTTCACACCTGTCGCGAACATCTCGCGCGCCGCATGTTGGGCCGGCGAGAGTGGAAACTATCTTACATATATATATGTAGGTGCGTGTGTAACGATATACAGCATGTTTCGAATTACTCCAAATTTAAGATCAAAATGTAAATGTCAAATTGAAGGAAAGAAAATATATTAAATTAAATTTAGAAAACCAAACTGCATTCAATTAAAATAAAATGCAATGATATAAAAGTAAATTGAAGTTTAAAACTAATTACTGTAAAAACTTAATCTTGATGGTCAAACCGGGAAGAATAGAGGACAGAATAAATGTAAATTACAAAAATTACTTTATTGCCCCTTAAATATAATTTGTTTTGTTAAGGTATACGTTATATGTATAATTACATGTTTCGGCGCAAGCTCGTCGACAATTTTGGCGAGTGTGTCAATTTTTTTCTGGGAACGCAATTTAGATGTTCTTAAAGTTCTACTTGTTGCCGATTGTTTAATAACTTTTTTCCGCAAGACCCCTATGCACTTTCGTAGGCTGCTTGGTGACATATTTTGTAGTTTATCTTCAGTAATATCACCAGCATATCTTATGTTTGTATTAGCTCTATTTGAACGCTGAGCCTTATCATTTCCGCTATTGTGTGCTACTGCCATTTCCTCCTTAACAAATGGTACATCCAGATCATGTATATTTCTGTAAAACATAACATTATACTCACATTTACTATTTTGCTTCATAGAAGGCATTAGTTTTGACATTAACAAACTCCAAATAAAATGTGCATTAGTCAGTCCATAAGGACATTTATATTTCAGATACGCGTGTATAAGCTTATTACGAATAAATTCATGGTAACGTGATACTTACTGAGTGGATGACACAGTCGTATTATTTTCTAGATTTCCTGTATGCTCATCATTGCTAGTGCCTTGTAACATTCACATAAATTGTTTTATATAAATTCTAAATAACAATCTTTACAAATATTTTCTTAACATTACTCTTACTTACGTGGTCAATCTAGAACATTGTTGGAAATGTAGTTTCATTGAGTCGTACTTTGTCAAAACCAATTTTCGTAAAGCACGGTGGTGTAAAATGTTTGGAACATATTCTAAAGTACTTGCTACACTTTTCAATTTTTATCCGTCCTGATAATATCTGCATCCACCGTTGCTTTGTTTCTTCCTTCTTAGGAAGCTACAAAATATTTGTGAAGACTGCAAAATGAATGCAAAGAAGTTATACATCTTTTTACACAACAATAACTGGTACATACGTGCGCATGCCTATTCTTTCAGTTTCTTCTGATTCAATTTTATATTTCTTGCCGCAATTTTTTCTTGTATTGCAATATTTAATGTTACAATACTGTGGCATTTTTACTGTTTGAAGCTATTTAACTTCTTCACAATCCAGAAGCGTCCACAATTTCACATCTACTTGAAGCGTCAAAGTGTCTTCTTTCATCTCCACTCAAGAATATGACGGAATTCTTCTTTTTCTCTTCTTTACTACACTTTGGTTCACACCAATACCATACATTTTATATACTTTGTAAAGTATACATATATTGTTGAAATCTAGGATATGTTTTGAAATGATAGGCTATATGATCTTCCAGGTTACATAAGGTTATATTGTCATTTATGACTGGATTGGTGGGAATCTAGGCTCAAAACGGTCTGAAGATAGCTTTGTGTGTAGTTCGCCTGTCGCCGGCCCAACATGCGGCGCTCGAGATGTTTGCAACAGGTCTTAGCACAGGCAAGCATAGGCCGTTGGCGGTCCATGTATATATGGTCTAGGACGTCTTTGATCAAAGTGTTAACATTACTTATTAGGTTAGTTTGTATTGTAGAGGCAAATTTTTAGTATCCGTTTTAATTTCACACGAATAAAGAATTACCGAATACGGAGCACTTGTTAAGTAATTCAACTTACACTTTATGTAGTTCTCAACATGACAGTTGATTTAGGCTTTGCAGAGAAGTGTGAATCGTGGAGACTGTGCAGTAGATTTTTTCCAAGTAAAATTGGCGGTAAACCAGCGTGGCTAGATTTAAAAAATATTCCAGGAACGAAAGATCTCGAATGTGATTATTGTGGCGAACCTTGTATCTTCCTCTGCCAAGTATATGCACCGCGCGAACAAAATGCTAATGCATTTCACAGAACTGTATATGTGTTTATATGTAGAAATCCTAGATGCTGCAAACCGAATGAAAATGGAAACTTAAAAGTTTTTCGTTCTCAGCTCGAAAGGAAAAATGGTTTTTTCCCATACGAGCCACCCATAGAACAGGAAAATTGGGGGACCGATATTGGTATATATACATCAATCGTTCTTTAAATTTATTGCTATTCACAAATAAGAATTTGGGATAGAATAGTTTTTATATGGTTAAATATTTCTTAGATGCCAAACATTGGGTTAAAACGTGTAACATATGTGGAATTCTGGCACCTAGTCAATGTTCGAGATGTAAAACTATTAATTATTGTTCTCGAATCCATCAGATTTATGATTGGAAGCATGGTCATAAAAGATTGTGTGGATCCAATACATCCTCAAAACATACAGAACTTTTATTTCCCGAGTATGAAGTAGTCATAGAAACAGACGATACTGTACAGAACACTACGGATAAAGACACGGATGAAGAGAAAGAAATGAAAAAGTATGAAAAGATGATTCAGAATGGAGAAGGTACACTACAAAATGAAAACATAAACTTGTTAGATATGGACAATGGGGAAGAGGAGGATGAGACGTTCCAACATTTCTGCATAAAAACTGAAAAACATCCTGACCAAATTATAAGGTATATCAGCTATAATAATTTCTAACTAGTGCGTGTCATTTAAGTAACTTATAGATTTCATCCCAAACTAATCATTTTTATAAGATTATGACAATGTAAAGTTTAACAAAGTATAAACTATGCATATAAGTGAATTGCTTAGCATTCGTTATTCTTAGATATGACCGAGGAGGAAATGTCTTATACATGTCAGCAGGTAACCAAGTACATGAAATTCCTAAATGTTTACAATGCAACGGGGAGAGGCAATTCGAATTTCAAGTATGTATATGTTCTTCGTAGTTGCATAGAAACCCGTTTGAGAAAATCAGTTTTGAGTAAATAAGTAAATAAGTTTAATATTATTCAAACCTAGTGTTCAAGATTTTTACAATCTTCATCGAAATTCATATTTATATTAATGATATATCAATGCTTCCAGATTATGCCACAATTATTGAATTTTCTTGACCTAAAAGATTCTTTTGAGTGCATCGACTGGGGTATACTGGCAATTTTTACCTGTAAAGACTCATGTATAACTGAAAACAATTATATAGCAGAATATGTTTGGAAGCAGGATATTGAAAATAAAAAATCTTGTTAATCGATCATTTGTTATTTGAAGAATCATATTCCTTGTCTAATCTAAAACCTTTAATTTGAATAAAAGTGGAAGTAAATCTGCTTTATACAAATGTAATTATGTAAAAATGTTTCAAATAAAATATAAAGTCAAATAGCGATAAGGATAAAAATGACAATGATCCCCAAGAAGAGTGATGGACATTCTATTCTGTTTCAGGATGTAACTACTGTAAAATAACTAAATCAGTAAGTAGGTTCCTAAATTTTTAGAATTAGATTTATCCATTTTATAACAGTTTATACGATAAAATAGAATAATACGCCAACCACTCTCAACTATTCTTACTTTGTCCAACATTGTCATCTTTATTCTAGTAAAATGTAACACCTGTCGACGATGATGTATTTAATTTATACAGGGTGGTTTTGTCTCAACTGTCAAGCCGGAAACAGTGAATAGAGCGGCTTAAAACAAACAGGAAAGTCCTGGACCATTATTCAAAATTCGCAATATTGATCGAGTTATTAACTATTAAAGATCAAAGGAAAGGGCGTCCGCCAAAACGGCAGTGGGAGAAGCGATGGAGCCTCTGCGAGCTGTAGGACGGCCCAGTTTGCCTACAAACAAATGCGGGGTGCGGTAAGGGGAAGGATAAGACGCCGCTGCACGGCCGGCTTCTTTTGCGTTATTGTTCTCCTTACCGCGCCCCGCATTTGTTTGTAGGTAAACTGGGCCGTCCTACAGCTCGCAGAGGCTCTAGCGCTCCTCCCGCTGCCGTTTTGGCGGACGCCCTTTCCTTTGATCTTTAACAGTTAATAACTCGATTAATATTGCGAATTTTGAATAATGGTCCAGGACTTTTGTGTTTGTTTTAAGCCGCTCTATTCACTGTTTCCGGCTTGACAGTTGAGACAAAACCACCCTGTATAATGCATACACTTGAAGAATCATATTTATAATAATTTCAAAACACATAACACAAATCTATAAAAACTTGTTTCTTTATTTCAATATCGAAAGTAATATTAATAATTACTGCACTTAGAACCCCATATAACAATTAACATTATACATATACAGGGTGGGCTGGTTCAACTGTCAAGCCGGAAACAGTGAATACAGCGGCTTCAACAAACACAAAAGTCCTGGACCATTATTCAAAAGTCGCAATTTTGGTCGAGATATTAACTGTTAATGGTTGAGTCGCAGGTAGTCGCGGTACGGATAACAAAAAACGCGCGGAGGCGCGTAAAGAACGGTGAGCGTTCTTATGTAGAGGGTACACTCGACCTAGAGCAACGCAGGCCGCTAGGGAGTTTAGAAATGTGCGGTTGGCACAACCGCCACATCTTAGCGACGCAAGTGACCTCTACCAGCGACCGTTCACCGAATACATTTGAAATTGTACCCTCTGCTTCATATCTATAAGTCTCGTCTATATAGGTGGTAACGTTTATCTCTTAATGGGTGGATATGTAGGCATACAAATGTTTCGTTTGAAGATTTAATTGCTCATTGTACAATCGTTGCGTTAATATTGAACATCGAGATCGGGAAACTACGTAAGTGCTCTCTGTTATCTACAATCTGATAATTCTAGTGATCCCGTATGATTTTTTACGCTGTTTAGGCACGACCGTAAAGGGAGTGACTTATTTTTATTACAATTACGTAAAAGCTGATACAAAATATGATAATCTTGACTTTTTACAATAACATGATACGATGTTAAAAATAGATGTACATATCACTTATCACTGCAACTTGCAACTTGTAAATTTCCAAATAATCTTTTTGCTAATATACAAGTACGCTACATTGGCTTCAACCTAAAATGTATTATTGTATGTAAAAAAAGATTTATGAAGTAAATGTAATAAAACTTTGACGTTCGAGGTGAACCCATGCAACATATCTATTATTGATATGGATCAATTGTAAAAGTTACCTACAACCGTGAGCCAACATTACAAATGTGTCCAACTCTTTACCATATGTGTGCTTATTGTATAGAAAAAAATGTTGACAAATGCTGGAAAAGGTTTCTCCACAAAAGCTATTCATGCTGGGCAAAATCCACAACAATGGTCACATTGTGCAGTAGTCCCACCCATAGTATTATCCACCACATTTCAACAAGATGGCCCCGGAGAACATAGAGTATGTAAAACTGAAAATTACCTTAAACATTTAGCGATATCATAATTGTACTCTATTGATATATTTCAGGGGTTTGAATATGGTCGAAGTGGAAATCCTTCTAGAAATGTTCTAGAAGCATGCTTAGCTGCTTTGGAAAATGGAAAACATGGCTTTACTTTTTCCTCCGGCTTAGGTGCAACAACGGTATTATCGTCATTATTATCAGCCGGGGACCACATTATCTCTGGAGATGATATCTATGGTGGCACTAATCGTTACTTTTATCGATGCATCAGTAAGCAGAATATTACAGTTTCATACGTAGATATGACTAATACCAAAAATATTATGCAAGCCATACAAGCGAATACAAAGGTAACAGATAGAGTTCCACAATTACTATGCAATTCATTATTGCATATTCTTTAAATACCCCATGCTCATTTGCGAAATGGTAATGTATAAATTACATCGATTATTTTCTAGATGGTGTGGTTGGAAACACCAACGAATCCACTTTTAAAATTAGCAGATATCGAGGATATCGTTAAAACCTTAAAACAAGAAAGGCCAGATATAATCTTAGTAGTAGACAATACATTCTTGACATGCTATTTTCAGGTAAGATATATATTATACACAGTGTCGTTGTTTCACTATCCGCGAGTTGCTAATCTTATCTATTATATTCTAAAAAATAGAGACCTTTGGACTTAGGCGCGGATATTGTAGCATACTCTTTAACAAAGTATATGAATGGACACTCTGATGTGATTATGGGTGCAGCAATTACAAATAGGGATGATATTGCAGAAAAACTCAGGTTTTTACAGAACTGTACGTCAAATAAACATCATTCTTTTGTCTGTCAGTTTTATGCCCTTTGTATGGACAACCTTGCAACAATGTGTTCTCTTGTTTTAGCTATGGGTATTATTCCATCTCCTTTTGATTGTGCCTTGGTAACGCGAAGTTTGAAAACATTGGAAGTTAGAATGCAGCAGCACATGAAAAACGGTCTCGCCGTTGCAAAATTTTTAGAAAGTCACGAATTAGTAGAAAAAGTTTTTCATCCTTGTATGTGTCGTATTATTGTATTCTCTAAGAAATTTATAGATTTTTTCGTTCTTTGAGTAATTTGTATATTATAGATCTTCCGTCACACTCGCAATACGAGCTTGCTCTTAAACAGACAACAGGTCACAGTGGGATGGTATCATTTTATATAAAGGGAGATTCAATGAAATTTATAAAAGCTTTGAAACTATTTATTTTGGCAGAATCACTTGGAGGATATGAGTCTCTTGTAGAACTACCGTAAGTACTGTTTATAATTATCATGATATATTATATGAGTCACTTCCTTTGCGGTAGTGCCTAAAACTGAAAATTCCTAGTAACAGTTGTACCTATTTAGGTCTATCATGACTCATGCTTCTGTCCCACAAGAGGCAAGGGATCGCTTAGGTATCACTGATCAACTAATTCGTTTGTCCGTTGGACTAGAAACGCAACAAGACATTTTAGCTGATCTTAAACAAGCTTTTGATGCCTGCCAGTAGGAACTAAGAGACCTAAATGATTCTTATGTATCGGCATAGACCAATTTCATGCTTGCATTGGCTGTAATTTGTTATGATTAATGATAGTGGATTGAAATATCAATTATATACTTATCATTATTCTGTATAATAATAATTATTTCTGCATAGAGGTCAGATAAATTCTTCTAACAAAATTATTTTTGTAGGTCACGTTAACATTCCAAAAATTTCTAATTACATATTAATACAATATTGTACATTAATCTAATAGTATATTAATACAAAGGAAATATAGGACAGAGTAAATTTTATTTTTCTAATGCATACAATGCGACACAATTATTATGTAAATTTGTCATAAGTGCAGCTCTTTATATATTTAATTAGAAATAAGTGTACAGAGAACAAATACTGGACTGTACGTGCAATTCTGTAACTTATTGATATTGAAAGAAAATACATGAATGCCATATTTCGCAAATTCCTAGTGTCTACTTTTCATGTTGTTCGATTTGTGTGGATATACAAACACTTGCGAAAGATGTGTCTAATCAGTGATAATGAACTGATTCGACTTAACAGCCCTTTGACAAAGATAAGAAAACTGATCTATATGTATTAGGTACTTATGATGAGGAATTTGATGGTGATAAGATTCAAAGAGAACTGTTTTCACTAAACAATGATAATGATACAGTTTATACATATATTGTCTTATTCGACAATTTTATCAATTGCTTGGACAAATCATGCTTCGCACAAGTAAAACTATTAAATTTTATATTGCGTGAACAATAATAGAACCTATACTGTTCATTTAGATAGAAATAATATAATAGCTGTAAATAGAAAAGACAACCAAAGGGAATTATAAACGTAACATAAAAAAAATGTGTCCAAATATTATTTGAAGAAAGCTATTAACGTTTACTCTGTGCGTAGTAAATTTTCCATGATCTGGTACGAGGTATACATATACAGGGTGTCACACAACTGGGGTCGCATCTGAAAATCGGCGATAGCTGAGGTGATTCTGAATGACTTTTTCCTTTACAAAAATATTGTCCGAGACTTTATTTTTGAATTATTAACCTTTAAAGGGCCGGAATTTGATGAGCTTTAATCCCTGTAGAAAATTCAAAAATATTGCTCTATAACTTGTATGTAACCACCGAACAGAGGTTGTTAAGGGGGAGCATCAACGAGATAGCGCCCCCGGCCTATGGCCGTTTCGAGAAACACAAAGCGAAGATTTGCGAGAAATTTAGCATTTTGCGGGGACACAATTCGTTCCCTCAAAAATTATTTATTTTCCATTTTGGGGATGGGCAAATGAAAGATTAAACCTTCCGGCGTGCCATGAAACTTTCACAGGTAGCCACAGGTAGCCTTCGACATACTGGTCACAGCTGGGGAAACGGTAGCACCGGGCCACACCGGGCCACACCGGGCTCTCTCCGAATCGATCGAAGCGCCGCAGTGCGGCCACTGAGTCAATTAATCGCACATCAAGCGGCCCGAGCAAGAGCTCCCAAACGAGAATCTCGCGAAGCTCCCATTGTTAGGGTCGTGCCGAAAATCGGGTACCACGAAGGACCCCTAAAATTTTCAAATATTTTTCGGTGTAGATAGGATGCCGAGGTAAACATGTAAAATGCTACTGTTTCGGTAGTGGGACGAAATTTGTTCATAAAGTTTTTGTAATATCTTGCGGAAAGTGGATTTATCAATTATTTATTTAACAATTAACTTTTTAGTTAAAGTACATATTTGTTGCCAATGCCATTGACCGACACCCATGCGTCAAAATGTTTAAACAGTTAATTGTTAAATAAACAATCGATGAATTCACTTTCTGGAAGATATTTATCTCTTTTTACATATTTGCCACATTTGCCGGATAAATCAAAAGAAAAATCATTGCTCTGACGTAGTTAGGAACAGACGGAGAAATTCATTTCCTAACAAAACTACTCAAGTTTTGAATGTGGAATATTTTAATTAATTTTACATTTTTAAAAAAATTCTGTTCTAATTCTCCGAGCATTATCAATAACTTACAATAAAATATATCTGACAAGGAATGGTAAATTGTGTTTCAATTTTAGCTGAATTTGAAACATAGTATTGTTCAGACTTGTGGTAAAGAAAATAACTGTCATGGGGCTTAATTTTATAGAGAATTGTAATGAGATATCGTGATTGTTCGATCTAAAGTCACGAAGTGGTAGGCTCGTGGCTCGTCAGTGTTCGACAACGAAAGGAAAAGAAAGGTGAGAAAGAATCGAATGTCTTTGTCTCGTCGATACGCGTCTCTCTGTCCCATCGGATCAGTGCCTTTCCTTCTGGGCGATACGTTTCTCTCTTTCTCGTGCTTCTCTCAACGGAAAGGAAAGGCACGTATCGCCGAGAAAGAGACGCACTGATTCGACGGGACAGAGAGATGCGTATCGACGAGAGAAAGACACTCGATTCTTTCTCCCTTCGTAGGCGAAGCTTCCGAGCGCTCGACGGCGAAAAGCAAGGAGAGCCTAGAGAGAATCGACTGTCTTTGTTTCGTCCATACGTGCTTCTCTCTCCCGTCGGATCAGTGCGTCTCTTTCTGAGCGATATGTGCCTCTCTTTTCCGGGAGTCAACGGAACTCTCTTTCTTGGCGATACGCGCGACTTTGCCACAACATGATTATAGGCTGACATATTGCAAAATTGGACCGTAATTTTTTTCAGAAACTTTAAATGCGCTTTATCGATTGCCACTAATCTGTAGGCTTGGACAACTGGAATATATTTTAAATTTGGAGAGATTCAAACCGGCGTCGGCGCGCGACGGCCTCTCCTTATTAGACACGGAGCTTTTATTGACACGATTATTCATAAAAAAGTATCAAATTGGGCTAGAGTTCCTCTGATCCATTCCATTTAAAAACCAATTTAAAAAATATTTTTAATAATAAAATTGTCTGGACGAGTAGTTCATTTGCTTTTCCAAACCCCGCGTTTTATTTAGAATAATAATTATAATAATATAACTGTAAATATCATTTTGAACTATATTTGTAATAAAGAAAAAAACTAAAATAAGTAAGAATTTTTTTTGGGTGTAAGCGCACTCCGGGCCATAATCTAGCAAATTCAATTCAATTTTTTCCTGCCTGCCTTGCTTACATGTTTCATCCTTCACGGAGAAATTCTTTTTCATTTATAATATTATTGAGATAATATAATTATGGATTTAGTTTTAAAATACATTTTTAGTAAAAACAAAACATAAAAAATAAGTTATAATAAGTAAATTTTTTCTCGGTCTAAGCCGTCGGTATAACCTTACAAATTCCATTCAAATTTTCTCCTGCCTACCTAACCTATATACGTTTCATGCTTTTCTAATAACCCCAATTCCTTTATAATGTAATTATAATAATATGGTTATGAATTAGTTTTAAAGTATACTTTTCGTAAGAACAGATCGTAAAATAAGTGAGAAGTACATTTTTCGTGCGTGCCTAACCTACATTCCATCCCTTTTCCAAAAAACCCCCTTCATTTAATTGACTTCATCTGAAATAAGATCGGATTTTAAATAAAGAACTAGGGGGTAAACCCCCTGCGCTTTCGCTTCGCTCAAGCGCCAACCCCCCAGATCGCCTTTGCTCGCGCTTCGCGCTCGCTTTACCGGGTGCAGAAAAGCTTCGCTTTTCTGCAATAGGCACGACCGCGGCACTCGCGCTTCGCGCTCGCCCACGAATTTCAAACCGTTTCCAAATTGTTGAAAATTCAAGTATTGAGATATTAAACTATGTTACAAAGTCCTCTGCGCTTTCGCTTCGCTCAAGCGCCATCCCCCCCCCCTCCACCCCGTCGACGGGTGCTCGCGCTTCGCGCTCGCCCACGAAATGCAGCATTTCTGCAATAGGCCCAAGTGATCAAAACCGGACAATTAAATGCATCCGAACCAAAATTTGACATGTACATAGAGTATATACACCTTTACTGCGGTGAAACTTTATGCATGGTTATCTTCAACTATTCAGAAATTGCGACAAATTGAAATCTTTAAGCCAGTATTCCGGCGAAACGCTTGCGCGGATTCAAAAAAGAATTGCAATGTAGTTTAAAAATATACCCATTTGGTGCCACGAAACTTTATGGTCATCTTCAACCGTTTCGAAATTACGGGATTTTCAAACTATAATTATAAAATAGTGAATTAAAGATTTGAAACTGGCACCATTTCGAAATGGTTGAAGATGCCCATACACAATGTTTCGTGGCACCAAATGGATATATACTCGATGTACATGTCAAATTTTGTCCGGATCCGTTCAGCCGTTTGGCTGGAAAACTGGACTAATGGATTAATGAATTTTGCACTATTTCCGTTAGTCCAGTATTCCGGCCAAACGGCTGAACGGATCGCAACGAAATTTGGTATGTACTTTGAGTATATATCCATTTGGTGCCAGCAAACTTTATGTATCGCTATCTTCAGCCGTTTAGAAATGGCAGCAATATTAAATTTAAATTACATTTTTTTTCAAATTTTGAATCTCCCGCCATCTTGTACCGGTTCAAGATGGCGGCTCACAAACCTTATTGTCAACTCACAGTAGTGTACTTGATTTTTGTGCCAAATTTCGTCCCGATCGGTTCAGCCGTTTTTCCGAAATCGAGGATCTACACGGACACACACACACACACATACATACATACACACATACATACGAACGGTTTTCGCGATGGCGATTGCATAAGTCACTCCCTTTACGGTCGTGCCTAAAAATGGGAAAGTTATACGGATCACGATAGTAAACCAGGTTTTCCTTATTTCAGCTCGTTCTTTTATTTTAATTTTCCATAATTCATAGTGGCATCGTATTTCAAAACAGACTCGTTTTCGATTTAGCGGGGTTATGTCAGGTTATGTGAATCAATCTGAATGATCGCGGCGATCGGGCATTGTCGGGCATGTCCGAGGTGGTCCGAGGGCACAGATGGGCACAGGGCCCCCCAAGATTGTGGTTCAAGCTGCACCTGAGCAAAGAATCGATGGGAACGCCGCCAGCACCAAAGCCGTGAACTGATATACGGCAAAATGACAGCGAGAAGCAGCTAGAAATTTCCTTGCGCGCCCACGCCTTTTTTTTGCGGTTGCATGGAGTGAAATAAATTTTTGTGACAAACGGGATATAGTGCGGACGGGTTGAGATACTCGTATTCGAGCGTAGTGTCGTCATACGGAAGCAATTAAAGAAAATATAGCCGTAAGAGCGGCCATATTGGATGGATGCTGACAGCTAAAGTGACCACCGCTTCTTTCGAGTGTAATTATTCATTTGCTGTTCTTTTATCCATCCGTGCGAGTATCCACGCCCGTACAAAAAGGTTCAAGCTTTCAATATGTATGCGACTCGTTGAGAAATAATGTAATATAAGAGGCTGGGCGCGCAAGGAAATTTTCTGTAATTTCCGCGATTTCTATTGGCTCTCGGGCTAGTTACTTTTTGGTCATCGCCAGCTATTGAATGCCCAAGGGGATGCAACCTTCCTAGGCTTTCTTCTCGAGAATACCTCGAGAGCCAATAGAAATTGCGGAAATGAGAGGAGATTTGGACCAAATTGTTCGGCTTTATTTTACATTATTTCCTAACCGCAAGGGTATGTATCGAAAGCTTGAAGTTTATTCTATTGACGATGACAGCGATATATGTGCATCGAAGAATGTTAAATGAGTAATTACACTCACAAGCCCCATCGGTCCCTCTAGCTGTCAAGGACATGCCAATATGGCCGCTCTCGCGGCTGTATTTTCACGAATTTCTCCAATCTACGCGCACTACGCACACATATCGCTGTCATCGTCAATAGAATAAACTTCAAGCTTTCGATACATACCCTTGCGGTTAGGAAATAATGTAAAATGAAGCCGAACAATTTGGTCCAAATCTCCTCTCATTTCCGCTATTTCTATTGGCTCTCGAGGTATTCTCGAGAAGAAAGCCTAGGAAGGTTGGATCCCCTTAAGGGGCAGCAGGACCCGGCTAGTAACGTTGAAAATCCGTCAGTAACTTGTCCAAAAAATATTTTTTGTTAGGGAAATGCAGAGGTTTGCGGGGCCACTAAATTCGTCGCCGTCGTTGATTATTTTTCGCTGCGATACGAAAGAAATGATAGCTTAAACATTTTTACAGGATCTGAAATCTTTATTGACGGTCGTACTGGCAGGATGGTATTTATAAACGAGATTGAAATTGCGAGCCTCAAATACGGCGATTTGCACGAACAAACATGGCTGCCGTCCAGCATCAGTTTTTCACAATTTTCGCACATATCGCACTCGAACGATCAACACTCTCTATTTCATGGCCTATCAACCGTATCACAGAATTCAACAAAAATTAGTTTTATGGGTTTAGGTACGGAAATAACGCGAATTTAGTAGCCTACGATTCCAGCTGTCAATTCACTCTCTCGTCACCACTAATAGTTGAGGCGTTCGGCAACCGGAGGCGTGCCAATCGATGCATCGTTGTAACATTGCTCCAACGAGGGCCCCGCACCATCGCGAAACAGTGTGACGACGAAGGCAGTGACCGGTTGTGACAGCCAGTAATAGCTGTAGCACAATACCGCGCGCCTTGGAATGTTCTTTGTTATTCCTTGTCACAATATTCGCA
Organism: Tiphia femorata; assembly: GCA_944319695.1. Lineage (NCBI taxonomy): Eukaryota > Metazoa > Arthropoda > Insecta > Hymenoptera > Tiphiidae > Tiphia > Tiphia femorata. Next base: position 2,693,287 of record OX090902.1, on the reverse strand, counting down.
TGTATCGCGAATTTTTGGTGCCCTACACGGCACCCTATTTTCGGCACGGCACTAATTCTAGAGAATTTTCAGACAACTTCACTTCTTCCACTCACCGCCGCTGGCCGAGCGCCTCGATCGTTTTGAACGTTACTAGCCCGGTCCTGCTGCCCCTTAAGGGGTATCAATACCAAGGGGCTATCTCCGAATCGATCGAAGCGCCGCCGTACGGCCTGTGGGTCAACTAACCGCACATCACCGGCCCGAGCAGGAGCTCCCAGACGGGAGTCTCGTGAAGCTCCCATTGTTAGGGTCGTGCCGAAAATCGGGTACTACGAAGGGCCCCTAAAATTTTTAAATATTTTTCGGTGTAGATAGGATGCCGAGGTGAACATGTAAAATGATACTGTTTCGATAGTGGGACGAAATTTGTTCATAAAGTTTTTGTAATATCTTCCGGGAGGTGCATTTATCAATTATTTATTTAACAATTAACTTTTTAGTTAAAGTACATATTTGTTGCCAATGTCAATGACCGACATCCATGCGTCAAAATGTTTAAACAGTTAATTGTTAAATAAAAAATCGATGCATTCACTTTCTGGAAGATATTTATCTTTTTTTACATATTTGTTACATTTGCTGGATAAATCAAAAGAAAAATCATTACTCTGACGTAGTTAGGAACAGACGGAGAAATTCATTTCCTAACAAAACTGCTCAAATTTTGAATGTAGAATATTTTAATTAATTTTACATTTTTAAAAAAATTCTGTTCTAATTCTCCGAGCATTATCAATAACTTACAAAATACATATATCTGACAAGGAATGGTAAAATGTGTTTCAATTTAGCTGAATTTGAAAGATAGTATTGTTCAGACTTGTGCTAAAGAGAATAACTGTCATGGGGCTTAATTTTAGAGAGAATTGTAATAAGATATCGTGATTGTTCGATCTGAAGTCACGAAGTGGTAGGCTCGTGGCCGTGGCTCGTCAGTGCTCGACAACGAAAGGAAGGAAAGGTGAGAAAGAATCGAATGTCTTTGTGTCGATACGCGTCTCTCTGTCACATCGGATCAGTGCCTTTCCTTCTGGGCGATACGTTTCTCTCTTTCTCGTGCTTCTCTCAACGGAAAAGAAAGGCACGTATCGCCGAAAAGGAGACGCACTTATTCGACGGAACAGAGAAGCACGTATGGAGGAGACAAAGACAGTCGATTCTTTCTTGCCTATCTGACTTTCGCCGTCGAGCGCTGGCAAGCCTCGAGGCCCTCGAGAGAGAATCGAGTGTCTTTTTCTCGTCCATACGTGCTTCTCTGTTCCGTTGGACCAGTGCGTCTCTTTCTCAGCGATACGTTCCTCTCTTTCTCGCGCCTCTCTCGATGGGAAAGAAAGGCACGTATCGCCGAGAAGGAGACGCACTGATTCGACGGGACAGAGAGATGCGTATCGACGAGAGAAAGACACTCGATTCTTTCTCCCTTCGTAGTCGAAGCTTCCGAGCGCTCGACGGCGAAAAGCAAAGAGAGCCTAGAGACAATCGACTGTCTTTGTCTCGTCCACACGTGCTTCTCTCTCCCGTCGGAACAGTGCGTCTCTTTCTGAGCGATATGTGCCTCTCTTTTCGGCCGAGCCCGCGACTTTCCTTTTTGGCAATACGCGCGACTTTGCCACAACATGATTATAGGTTGACATATTGCAAAATTTGATTGCAATTTTTTCAGAAACTCTAAATGCGCTTTATCGATTGCCACTAATCTGTAGGCTTGAACAGCTGGAATATATTTTAAATTTGGAGAGATTCAAGCCGGCGTCGGCGCGCGACGGCCTCTCCTTATTAGACACGGAGCTATTATTGACAGGATTATTCATAAAACAGTATCAAATTGGGCTAGAGTTCCTCTGATCCATTCCATTCCGAAACCAAATCGTTTTAAAAAATATTTTTAATAATAAAATTGTCTGGACGAGTAGTTCATTTGCTTTTCCAAACGCCCTTTTTATTTAGAATAATAATTATAATAATATAACTGTAAATCTCATTTTGAAATATATTTGTAATAAAGAAAAAACAAATAATAAGTAAGAATTTTTTTCTGGGTGTAAGCACTCCGAGCCGTACTCTAACAAAGTCAATTCAATTTTTTCCTGCCTGCCTTGCTTACATGTTTCATCCTTTACGGAGAAATTCTTTTTCATTTATAATATTATTGAGATAATATAATTATGAATTTAGTTTTAAAATACATTTTTAGTAAAAAGAAAACATAAAATAAGTAATAAGTAAATTTTTTCTCGGTCTAAGCCCTCGGTATAACCTTACAAATTCCATTCAAATTTTCTCCTGCCTACCTAACCTAAGTACGTTTCATGCTTTTCTAATAACCCCAATTCCTTTATAATGTAATTATAATAATATGGTTATGAATTAGTTTTAAAGTATACTTTTCGTAAGAACAGATCGTAAAATAAGTGAGAAGTACATTTTTCGTGCGTGCCTAACCTACATTTCATCCTTTTCCCACAAACCCCCTTTCATTTAATTATTGACTTCATCTGAAATAAGAACGGATTTTGAATAAAGAATAAAAACGGGAAAGTTATACGGATCACGATAGTAAACCAGGTTTTCCTTATTTCAGCTCATTCTTTTATTTTAATTTTCCATAATTCATAGTGGCATCGTATTTCAAAACAGACTCGTTTTCGATTTAGCGGGGTTATGTCAGGTTATGTGAATCAATCTGAATGAGCGCGGCGATCGGGCATTGTCGGGCATGTCCGAGGTGGTCCGAGGGCACAGATGGGCACAGGGCCCCCCAAGACTGTGGTTCAAGCTGCACCTGAGCAAAGAATCGATGGGAACGCCGCCAGCACCAAAGCCGTGAACTAATATACGGCGAAATGACAGCGAGAAGCAGTTAGAAATTTCGTTGCGCGCCCACGCCTTTTTTTTGCGGTTGCATAGAGTGAAATCAATTTTTGTGACAAACGGGATATAGTGCGGACGGGAGCAGATACTCGTATTCGACCGTAGTGTCGTCATACGGAAGAAATTAAAGAAAATGTAGCCGTAAGACCGGCCATATTGGATGGACGTTGACAGCTAAAGTGACCACCGCGTCTTTCGAGTGTAATTATTCATTTACTGTTCTTTTATCCATCCGTGCGAGTATCTGCGCCCGTACAAAAAGGTTCAAGCTTTCAATATGTATGCGACTCGTTGAGAAATAATGTAATATAAGAGGCTGGGCGCGCAACGAACTTTTCTGTAATTTCTGCGATTTCTATTGGCTCTCGGGCTAGTTACTTTTTGGTCATCGCCAGCTATTGAATGCCCTTAAGGGGAATCAACCCCGTATAGTGACCTAAAAGGAACTAGCCCGGGAGCCAATAGGAATCGTGGAAACATTGAAAAATCCAATAAGATCTGACGTCTTTATAATACGTTTATTCCTCATGAAACTGGTATTAATTGAAAGCTTGAACTCTGTTGCACCCCTCTCTGGTCTCGTACAGAGGGACAAAGCCGCGATAAACGAATAATTGTAGTCGAAAGAAGCATCGGTCTCTGCAGCTGTCAAGGACAGTCCAACATGGCCGCTCGAGCAATTGCATTTTCTCTTATTTCTCCGATTTAACGACACTACACTCGAATATCGTACCAGAGCGGGGTCGGCACTTCTTCACAGTTATTAGGAAAATTCACTTCACTGCGCTTTCTTCCCGTAATAAGCCGTCAGATCTTATTTACGAATCCAGCTGTCACACCGCCGAAAAATAGCGTGTAATAGTTCCCGGCTTTGGTGCTTGGCGGCGTTCCCATCGATTCTTCGCTCAGGTGCTGCTTGAACCACAATCTTGGGGGGCCCTGTGCCTTCGGACACCTCGGACTGGCTCGGACATGCACGATCACCGCGCTCATTCACATAACCTGACATAACCAGACATAACCCCGCTAAATCGGAAACGAGTCGGTTTTGAAATACGAAGCCCCCCATTATGCATTATGGAAAATTAAAATAAAAGAATGAGCTGAAATGCGGAAAATCTGGTTTACTATCGTGATCCGTATAACTTTCCCTCGTGTATTCTTTATTTAAAATCCGTTATTATTTCAGATGAAGTGAATAATTAAATGAAAGGGGGCTTGTGGAAAAAAGATGGAACGTAGGTTAGGCACGCATGAAAAATTTATTTATGACTTATTTTACGATCTGTTTTCATTGAAAGTATAAATTAAAACTAATTCATAATCATATTATTATAATTACATTATAAAGGAATTGGGGTTATTAGAAAAGCATGAAACGTACTTAGGTTAGGTAGGCAGGAGAAAATTTGAATGGAATTTGTAAGGTTATACCGAGGGCCTAGCCGAGAAAAAATTTACTTATTACTTATTTTATGTTTTGTTTTTATTAAAACTGTATTTTAAAACTAAATTCATAATTATATTATCTCAATAATATTATAAATGAAAAAGAGTTTGTCCGAAAAGGATGAAACATGTAAGCAAGGCAGGCAGGAAAAAATTGATTTGAATTTTTTAGATTATGGCCCGGAGGAGTGCTTACACCCAGAAAAAAATTCTTACTTATTTTAGGTTTTTTCTTTATTACAAATATATTTTAAAATAAGATTTACAGTTATATTATTATAATTATAATTCTAAATAAAAAAGGGGTTTGGAAAAGCAAATGAACTATACTCATCCAGACAATTTTATCATTAAAAATATTTTTTAAAACGATTTGGTTTCGGAATGGATCGGATCAGAGGAACTGTAGACTGTAGCCCAATTTGATACTTTTTTATGAATAATCGTGTCAATAAAAGCTTCGTGTCTAATAAGGAGAGACCGTCGCGCGCCGACGCCGGCTTGAATCTCTCCAAATTTAAAATATATTCCAGCTGTCCAAGCCTACAGATTAGTGGCAATCGATAAAGCGCATTTAGAGTTTCTGAAAAAATTTCAGTCAAATTTTGCAATATGTCAGTCTATAATCATGTTGTGGCAAAGTCGCGCGTATCGCCAAGAAGGAGAGTTCCGTTGACTCGCCGGGAAAGAGAGGCACATATCGCTCAGAAAGAGACGCACTGATCCGACGGGAGAGAGAAGCACGTGTGGACGAGACAAAGACAATCGATTCTCTCTAGGCTCTCCTTGCTTTTCGCCGTCGAGCGCTCGGAAGCTTCGACTACGAAGGGAGAAAGAATCGAGTGTCTTTCTCTCGTCGATACGCATCTCTCTGTCCCGTCGAATCAGTGCGTCTTCTTCTCGGCGATACGTGCCTTTCTTTCCCATCGAGAGAGGCGCGAGAAAGAGAGGAACGTATCGCTGAGAAAGAGACGCACTGGTCCAACGGAATAGAGAAGCACGTATGGACGAGAGAAAGACACTCGATTCTCTCTCGAGGGCCTGGAGGCTTGAGGGCCACCGCTCGACGGCGAAAGTCAGATAGGCAAGAAAGAATCGACTGTCTTTGTCTCCTCCATACGTGCTTCTCTGTTCCGTCGAATAAGTGCGTCTCCTTTTCGGCGATACGTGCCTTTCTTTTCCGTTGAGAGAAGCACGAGAAAGAGAGAAACGTATCGCCCAGAAGGAAAGGCACTGATCCGATGTGACAGAGAGACGCGTATCGACGAGACAAAGACATTCGATTCTTTCTCACCTTTCCTTCCTTTCGTTGTCGAGCACTGACGAGCCACGGCCACGAGCCTACCACTTCGTGACTTCAGATCGAACAATCACGATATCTCATTACAATTCTCTCTAAAATTAAGCCCCATGACAGTTATTCTCTTTAGCACAAGTCTGAACAATACTATGTTTCAAATTCAGCTAAATTGAAACACATTTTACCATTCCTTGTCAGATATATGTATTTTGTAAGTTATTGATAATGCTCGGAGAATTAGAACAGAATTTTTTTAAAAATGTAAAATTAATTAAAATATTCTACATTCAAAATTTGAGCAGTTTTGTTAGGAAATGAATTTCTCCGTCTGTTCCTAACTACGTCAGAGTAATGATTTTTCTTTTGATTTATCCAGCAAATGTGTAACAAATATGTAAAAAAAGATAAATATCTTCCAGAAAGTGAATTCATCGATTTTTTATTTAACAATTAACTGTTTAAACATTTTGACGCATGGATGTCGGTCATTGACATTGGCAACAAATATATATATGTACTTTAACTAAAAAGTTAATTGTTAAATAAATAATTGATAAATGCACTTCCCGGATGATATTACAAAAACTTTATGAACAAATTTCGTCCCACTACCGAAACAGTAGCATTTTACATGTTGACCTCGGCATCCTATCTACACCGAAAAATATTTAAAAATTTTAGGGGCCCTTCGTGGTACCCGATTTTCGGCACGACCCTAACAATGGAAGCTTCACGAGACTCCCGTCTGGGAGCTCCTTCTCGGGCCGGTGAAGTGCGGTTAGTTGACCAATCGGCCGCACGGCGGCGCTTCGATCGATTCGGAGATAGCCCGTTGGGGTTGATTCCCCTTAAGCGTTGACTGAGTATAATAAGACTCCCCATCCATATGGGATTTATTGTCCCCCCTGTCTCGCACGGGAAAACGCGCCATCTGCAATGGCTGGCTCCTCGCCGTGGAACTAAGAGAGCAAAAAGGTACATAGTCGGTAATTTGGCGAAACACATTTTGACGTTACCGTCAATTTTAGACGAGCGAAAGATGCGGTGTTGCCGTGATCCTCTGAACAGGATGGAACAGGAATAGCCGCGGAAGAATGCCCCACGATTTAACTTACGTATCATCTCCATCAGTAATGCACACGTAACTTGCAGGATTTTAAATGATATTTCAATTAAGTAGACTTTGGTTTTCAATAATCTGCATCCCTAAATGTATTATAAAAAAATAACAGATCCCAAAAAGACGGTTCTTGGAATTAATTCGTAAGAATTAAATTAATTGTAAAATTATGGGGACCGTTCAATTGTGTAATTTGTACATAATATGTATACATAAGACTGTAAGTTTACTATAGGAAGGTTAGGGAACAAAATCGACTCCCCTGGCCACAGTACAGTAAAACCTGCCACACTCTCGCCTAACTCGGAATCGAAAGGTGACAGTATGGCAATAGGGGAATCGAAATCTGATCCTCTTTGTAGTTCGCCGAACGAAGAAAAGGACAGCGAATACAAGATAAGAATGAAAGGAGGCATTTAAATGGTAGCGCGCCGAATACTATAATAATAACAACGCTTAAACTTTTTTATTTTCAATTCTTTTTGTTGAAAAAAGTGTATATCATATTAATGAGATTCTTCCGATCAAAACGAGACCAAACGTGATATATTTTGGACTATATTTATGTAGTAAATTGGACCATTAAGTATTAAGCAGTTAAATATAAATATGGTCCGAATTATATCATGTTTGATGTCATTTTGCTCGGAATAATGTCACCAATATGTTAAAAAATGTGTAGGTACCAAAAAGTAAAATTATAAAGGATATATGAATAATTCATAAACTATGAGCTCGTAAACTTGCATCAAAGGGACTGTGTCGGGATCGGATTCTATATACATTGTACACTTGACCGACTCCGCTGGAGATAACATAGGCCAGGCCTGGGCAAAGGCTGCTGTCTACGGCGATTGGTTTCTTGCGTATGAATTCGTTATTTTTTGTGGTTTCCAAGATGAAAAATTTAGGGTGCTGTGTGAGAAGAAGAGTGTGTCCGCAAAGATATTCTTCGGATGACTTAGAAGGGGAGGACTCGGGAGGGTCCCGACCAATTGCACTGAACTTAAAACATATCTTATTGTTAGTTCAGTACCCCCATATGCTCGTAGTAACGAATTATGATTAGATGGACCCTAGTTTTCGAGAAAATTGCAGTTTAATATTGCGATATTTTGGCATAAATTAAGGATGCGGCAACGGCACAATGCCGGACTCGAGGCTCGAGAACGAGAAGCTTGGAGAAGCTGAAAAGACCGACAGAGAATCCAATGTCTTTGTCTCGTCGATGCGCGTCTCTCTATCCCGCTGGATCACTGCGTCTCCTTCTTGGCTATATGTTCTTCTCTTTCTCGTGCCTCCCTGAGCGGGAAAGAGAGGCACGTATCGCCGAGAAGGAGACGCACTGATTCGACGGGACAGAGAGATGCGGCGTATCGGCGAGAGAAAGACACTCGATTCTTTCTCCCTTCGTAGTCGAAGTTTCCAAGCGCTCGACAGCGAAAAGCAAGGAGAGCTTACAATTAGAGAGAATCGACTGTCTTTGTTTCCTCCATACGTGCTTCTCTCTCCCGTCGGACCAGTGCGTCTCTTTCTCAGCGATACGTTCCTTTCTTTCTCGCGCCTCTCTCGACGGGAAAGAAAGCCACGTATTGCCGAGAAGGAGACGCACTGATCCAACGGGACAGAGAGAGCGCGTCGACGAGACAAAGACATTCGATTCTCTCTTGTTCTTTCCTGCCTTTCGTTCTTGAGCGCTGGCGGGTCTCGAGTCCACCAGTACGTTTGTTTCCACATTCTGAATTTAGGCCGAAAAATTGCAATATTAACTGCAATTTTCTTGAAAGCTAGGGCCCAATTAATCACAATTCGTTACCACAAGCATCTAGGGGTACTGAACTATGATGTTTCACATTCAGTGCAATTGGTCGGGAACCTCCCGTGTCCCCTCCTTGTAAATACGCATGGTGGTATCCGACTTATCTCTATCATATCTATATTTCCCTTTCCCTTGAAGATTATATGTATAATAAAACGGGTTTAAATCCGTTTCAACAACCGCTTTCAATAATATGTAAAAAAACATAGCATTCCACTTAAAAAGTCGAAGGTCACCGTCGTTTCTCGAACAAATTTGCGAAAATATAAAAATTCGCGCATGCAGTCATTTTCGTAATAAACACTAAAACTTTTGCCCGTAACATTTTTATTACAGATTTCGCGTTTGGCAGAAAAACACTAGTCCAATATACAGCGATCATCGTGTATAGATTTGTTTAAACCATATGTGTGCTTAAAGAATGTTAATAAATGTGCATATCTATCATTTACTACTATACAATAATCATTATATACTTTTTTTCATTGTCATATGATACCGTATCGCCATATTCTTAACTCCTACTTAATTCTTAATTCCCTGTAAAGTAAAGAATTATTCGGACAGTCGCTTCCTTAGCCAAATATGAAGTGTGTGCGCATGCACATTGTATGCACACACATTCAGCCAGGCTGTCGATTAATAGACGGCAACGCTGTACAGTACATGTATCGATAATACAGTGACTACTCGGACGGAGTCTGCTTAATGGGTCGCTAAAGGTAATGCAGCGACAGAAAATGGATAAAACAGCGCACTGCATTGGCCGGTAAAGGGGTCAATTGACCCCCGATTGGGGGGTCAGTCCAAATACACGGGGATGGGGAGTCTTATTGTATATAGTCACTGCCTTAAGGGGATCCAACCCCAACGGGCTATCTCCGAATCGATCGAAGCGCCGCCGTGCGGCCGGTTGGTCAACTAACCGCACTTCACCGGCCCGAACAGGAGCTCCCAAACGGGAGTCTCGTGAAGCTCCCATTGTTAGGGTCGTGCCGAAAATCGGGTACCACGAAGGGCCCCTAAAATTTTTAAATATTTTTCGGTGTAGATAGGATGCCGAGGTCAACATGTAAAATGCTACTGTTTCGGTAGTGGGACGAAATTTGTTCATAAAGTTTTTGTAATATCATCCGGGAAGTGCATTTATCAATTATTTATTTAACAATTAACTTTTTAGTTAAAGTACATATATATATTTGTTGCCAATGTCAATGACCGACATCCATGCGTCAAAATGTTTAAACAGTTAATTGTTAAATAAAAAATCGATGAATTCACTTTCTGGAAGATATTTATCTTTTTTTACATATTTGTTACACATTTGCTGGATAAATCAAAAGAAAAATCATTACTCTGACGTAGTTAGGAACAGACGGAGAAATTCATTTCCTAACAAAACTGCTCAAATTTTGAATGTAGAATATTTTAATTAATTTTACATTTTTAAAAAAATTCTGTTCTAATTCTCCGAGCATTATCAATAACTTACAAAATACATATATCTGACAAGGAATGGTAAAATGTGTTTCAATTTAGCTGAATTTGAAACATAGTATTGTTCAGACTTGTGCTAAAGAGAATAACTGTCATGGGGCTTAATTTTAGAGAGAATTGTAATGAGATATCGTGATTGTTCGATCTGAAGTCACGAAGTGGTAGGCTCGTGGCCGTGGCTCGTCAGTGCTCGACAACGAAAGGAAGGAAAGGTGAGAAAGAATCGAATGTCTTTGTCTCGTCGATACGCGTCTCTCTGTCACATCGGATCAGTGCCTTTCCTTCTGGGCGATACGTTTCTCTCTTTCTCGTGCTTCTCTCAACGGAAAAGAAAGGCACGTATCGCCGAAAAGGAGACGCACTTATTCGACGGAACAGAGAAGCACGTATGGAGGAGACAAAGACAGTCGATTCTTTCTTGCCTATCTGACTTTCGCCGTCGAGCGGTGGCCCTCAAGCCTCCAGGCCCTCGAGAGAGAATCGAGTGTCTTTCTCTCGTCCATACGTGCTTCTCTATTCCGTTGGACCAGTGCGTCTCTTTCTCAGCGATACGTTCCTCTCTTTCTCGCGCCTCTCTCGATGGGAAAGAAAGGCACGTATCGCCGAGAAGAAGACGCACTGATTCGACGGGACAGAGAGATGCGTATCGACGAGAGAAAGACACTCGATTCTTTCTCCCTTCGTAGTCGAAGCTTCCGAGCGCTCGACGGCGAAAAGCAAGGAGAGCCTAGAGAGAATCGATTGTCTTTGTCTCGTCCACACGTGCTTCTCTCTCCCGTCGGATCAGTGCGTCTCTTTCTGAGCGATATGTGCCTCTCTTTCCCGGCGAGTCAACGGAACTCTCCTTCTTGGCGATACGCGCGACTTTGCCACAACATGATTATAGACTGACATATTGCAAAATTTGACTGAAATTTTTTCAGAAACTCTAAATGCGCTTTATCGATTGCCACTAATCTGTAGGCTTGGACAGCTGGAATATATTTTAAATTTGGAGAGATTCAAGCCGGCGTCGGCGCGCGACGGTCTCTCCTTATTAGACACGAAGCTTTTATTGACACGATTATTCATAAAAAAGTATCAAATTGGGCTACAGTCTACAGTTCCTCTGATCCGATCCATTCCGAAACCAAATCGTTTTAAAAAATATTTTTAATGATAAAATTGTCTGGATGAGTATAGTTCATTTGCTTTTCCAAACCCCTTTTTTATTTAGAATTATAATTATAATAATATAACTGTAAATCTTATTTTAAAATATATTTGTAATAAAGAAAAAACCTAAAATAAGTAAGAATTTTTTTCTGGGTGTAAGCACTCCTCCGGGCCATAATCTAAAAAATTCAAATCAATTTTTTCCTGCCTGCCTTGCTTACATGTTTCATCCTTTTCGGACAAACTCTTTTTCATTTATAATATTATTGAGATAATATAATTATGAATTTAGTTTTAAAATACAGTTTTAATAAAAACAAAACATAAAATAAGTAATAAGTAAATTTTTTCTCGGCTAGGCCCTCGGTATAACCTTACAAATTCCATTCAAATTTTCTCCTGCCTACCTAACCTAAGTACGTTTCATGCTTTTCTAATAACCCCAATTCCTTTATAATGTAATTATAATAATATGATTATGAATTAGTTTTAATTTATACTTTCAATGAAAACAGATCGTAAAATAAGTCATAAATAAATTTTTCATGCGTGCCTAACCTACGTTCCATCTTTTTTCCACAAGCCCCCTTTCATTTAATTATTCACTTCATCTGAAATAATAACGGATTTTAAATAAAGAATACACGAGGGAAAGTTATACGGATCACGATAGTAAACCAGATTTTCCGCATTTCAGCTCATTCTTTTATTTTAATTTTCCATAATGCATAATGGGGGGCTTCGTATTTCAAAACCGACTCGTTTCCGATTTAGCGGGGTTATGTCTGGTTATGTCAGGTTATGTGAATGAGCGCGGTGATCGTGCATGTCCGAGCCAGTCCGAGGTGTCCGAAGGCACAGGGCCCCCCAAGATTGTGGTTCAAGCAGCACCTGAGCGAAGAATCGATGGGAACGCCGCCAAGCACCAAAGCCGGGAACTATTACACGCTATTTTTCGGCGGTGTGACAGCTGGATTCGTAAATAAGATCTGACGGCTTATTACGGGAAGAAAGCGCAGTGAAGTGAATTTTCCTAATAACTGTGAAGAAGTGCCGACCCCGCTCTGGTACGATATTCGAGTGTAGTGTCGTTAAATCGGAGAAATAAGAGAAAATGCAATTGCTCGAGCGGCCATGTTGGACTGTCCTTGACAGCTGCAGAGACCGATGCTTCTTTCGACTACAATTATTCGTTTATCGCGGCTTTGTCCCTCTGTACGAGACCAGAGCGGGGTGCAACAGAGTTCAAGCTTTCAATTAATACCAGTTTCATGAGGAATAAACGTATTATAAAGACGTCAGATCTTATTGGATTTTTCAATGTTTCCCCTTAAGGGGAATCAACCCCGTATAGTGACCTAAAAGGAACTAGCCCGGGAGCCAATAGAATTCGGAGAAACTATGAAAAAGTCCTGAGGATATGTCGTCTTCGTAGTACGTCAATTCCTCATGAGACTGGTATTTATTGAAAGCTTGAACTCTGCTGCACCCCGCTCTGGTCTCGTATAGAGGGACAAAGCCGCGATAAACGAATAATTGCAGTCGAAAGAAGCATCGGTCTCTGTAGCTGTCAACGACAGTCCAACATGGCCGCTCCAGCAATCGCATTTTCTCTTATTTCTCCGATTTAACGACACTACACTTCAATATCGGACCAGAGCGGGGTTGGCACTTCATCACAGATATTAGGAAAATTCGTTTCACTGTACTTTGTTCCCGTAATAAGCTGTGATTTCTAAACTACGAATCCAGCTGTCACGTCGCCGAAAAATAGCGTATAATAGTTCCCGAGTTTGGAGCCTGGCGGCGTTCCCATCGATTCTTCGCTCAGGTGCTGCTTCAACCACAATCTTGCGGGGCCCTGTGCCCACCTGTGCCCTCGGACCACCTCGGACATGCCCGACAATGCCCGATCGCCGCGCTCATTCAGATTGATTCACATAACCTGACATGACCTGACATAACCCCGCTAAATCGAAAACGAGTCTGTTTTGAAATATGATGCCACTATAAATTATGGAAAATTAAAATAAGAGAATGAGCTGAAATGGGGAAAACCTGGTTTACTATCGTGATCCGTATAACTTTCCTGTTTTTATTCTTTATTCAAAATCCATTCTTATTTCAGATGTAGTCAATAATTAAATGAAAGGGGTTTTGTGGAAAAGGGATGGATTGCAGGTTATGCACGCACGAAAAATTTACTTCTTACTTATTTTACGATCTGTTTTCATTGAAAGTATAAATTAAAACTAATTCATAATCATATTATTATAATTACATTATAAAGGAATTGGGGTTATTAGAAAAGCATGAAACGTACTTAGGTTAGGTAGGCAGGAGAAAATTGGAATGGAATTTGTAAGGTTATACCGAGGGCTTAGCCGAGAAAAAATTTACTTATTACTTATTTTATGCTTTGTTTTTATTAAAACTGTATTTTAAAACTAAATTCATAATTATAGTATCTCAATAAATTATAAATGAAAAAGAATTTTTCCGAAACGGATGACACGTGTAAGCAAGGCAGGCAGGAAAAAATTGAATTGAATTTTTTAGATTACGGCCCGAAGTGCTTACACCCAGAAAAAAATTCTTACTTATTTTAGGTTTCTTCTTTATTACAAATATATTTTAAAATAAGATTTACAGTTATATTATTATAATTATAATTCTAAATAAAAAAGGGGTTTGGAAAAGCAAAGGAACTACTCATCAAGACAATTTTATTATTAAAAATATTTTTTAAAACGATTTAGTTTCGAAATGGATCGGATCAGAGGAACTGTAGCCCAATTTGATACTTTTTCATGAATAATCGTGTCAATAAAAGCTCCGTGTCTAATAAGGAGAGACCGTCGCGCGCCGACGCCGGCTTGAATCTCTCCAAATTTAAAATATATTCCAGCTGTCCAAGCCTACAGATTAGTGGCAATCGATAAAGCGCATTTAGAGTTTCTGAAAAAATTACAGTCAAATTTTGCAATATGTCAGTCTATAATCATGTTGTGGCAAAGTCGCGCGTATCGCCCAAGAAGGAGAGTTCCGTTGACTCGCCGGGAAAGAGAGGCACATATCGCTCAGAAAGAGACGCACTGATCCGACGGGAGAGAAAAGCACGTGTGGACAAACAAAGACAATCGATTCTCTCTAGGCTCTCCGTCGAGCGCTCGGAAGCTTCGACTACGAAGGGAGAAAGAATCGAGTGTCTTTCTCTCGTCGATACGCATCTCTCTGTCCCGTCGAATCAGTGCGTCTCCTTCTCGGCGATACGTGCCTTTCTTTCCCGCTAGAGAGGCGCGAGAAAGAGAGGAACGTATCGCTGAGAAAGAGACGCACTGGTCCAACGGGACAGAGAAGCACATATGGACGAGAGAAAGACAATCCATTCTCTCTCGAGGCTTGCCAGCGCTCGACAGCGAAAGTCGGATAGGCAAAAAAGAATCGACTGTCTTTGTCTCCTCCATACGTGCTTCTCTGTTCCGTCGAATCAGTGCGTCTCCTTCTCGGCGATACGTGCCTTTCTTTTCCGTTGAGAGAAGAACGAGAAAGAGAGAAACGTATCGCCCAGAAGGAAAGGCACTGATCCGATGGGACAGAGGGACGCGTATCGACGAGACAAAGACATTCGGTTCTTTCTCACCTTTCTCTTCCTTTCGTTGTCGAGCACTGACGAGCCACGAGCCTACCACTTCGTGACTTTAATCGAACAATCACGATATCTCATTACAATTCTCTCTAAAATTAAGCCCCATGACAGTTATTCTCTTTAGCACAAGTCTGAACAATACTATGTTTCAAATTCAGCTAAATTGAAACACATTTTACCATTCCTTGTCAGATATATGTATTTTGTAAGTTATTGATAATGCTCGGAGAATTAGAACAGAATTTTTTTAAAAATGTAAAATTAATTAAAATATGCTACATTCAAAATTTGAGCAGTTTTGTTAGGAAATGAATTTCTCCGTCTGTTCTTAACTACGTCAGAGCAAGGATTTTTCTTTTGATTTATCCGGCAATTGTGACAAATATGTAAAACAAGATAAATATCTTCCAGAAAGTGAATT
Organism: Tiphia femorata; assembly: GCA_944319695.1. Taxonomy (NCBI): domain Eukaryota; kingdom Metazoa; phylum Arthropoda; class Insecta; order Hymenoptera; family Tiphiidae; genus Tiphia; species Tiphia femorata. The sequence continues at coordinate 2,677,964 of OX090902.1, read as the reverse complement.
CATCGATTGTTTATTTAACAATTAACTGTTTAAACATTTTGACGCATGGATGTCGGTCATTGACATTGGCAACAAATAAATATATATATATGTACTTTAACTAAAAAGTTAATTGTTAAATAAATAATTGATAAATCCACTTTCCGAAAGATATTACAAAAACTTTATGAACAAATTTCGTCCCACTACCGAGACAGTAGCATTTTACATGTTGACCTCGGCATCCTATCTACACCGAAAAATATTTAAAAATTTTAGGGGCCCTTCGTGGTACCCGATTTTCGGCACGACCCTAACAATGGGAGCTTCACGAGACTCCCGTCTGGGAGCTCCTTCTCGGGCCGGTGATGTGGGGTTAGTTGACCTACTGGCCGTACGGCAGCGTTTCGATCGATTCGGAGATAGCCCGTTGGGGTTGATTCCCCTTAAGGGGAATCAACCCCGTATAGTGACCTAAAAGGAACTAGCCCGGGAGCCAATAGGAATCGTGGAAACATTGAAAAATCCAATAAGATATGACGTCTTTATAATACGTTTATTCCTCATGAAACTGGTATTAATTGAAAGCTTGAACTCTGTTGCACCCCGCTCTGGTCTCGTACAGAGGGACAAAGCCGCGATAAACGAATAATTGTAGTCGAAAGAAGCATCGGTCTCTGCAGCTGTCAAGGACAGTCCAACATGGCCGCTCGAGCAATTGCATTTTCTCTTATTTCTCCGATTTAACGACACTACACTCGAATATCGTACCAGAGCGGGGTCGGCACTTCTTCACAGTTATTAGGAAAATTCACTTCACTGCGCTTTCTTCCCGTAATAAGCCGTCAGATCTTATTTACGAATCCAGCTGTCACACCGCCGAAAAATAGCGTGTAATAGTTCCCGGCTTTGGTGCTTGGCGGCGTTCCCATCGATTCTTCGCTCAGGTGCTGCTTGAACCACAATCTTGGGGGGCCCTGTGCCTTCGGACACCTCGGACTGGCTCGGACATGCACGATCACCGCGCTCATTCACATAACCTGACATAACCAGACATAACCCCGCTAAATCGGAAACGAGTCGGTTTTGAAATACGAAGCCCCCCATTATGCATTATGGAAAATTAAAATAAAAGAATGAGCTGAAATGCGGAAAATCTGGTTTACTATCGTGATCCGTATAACTTTCCCTCGTGTATTCTTTATTTAAAATCCGTTATTATTTCAGATGAAGTGAATAATTAAATGAAAGGGGGCTTGTGGAAAAAAGATGGAACGTAGGTTAGGCACGCATGAAAAATTTATTTATGACTTATTTTACGATCTGTTTTCATTGAAAGTATAAATTAAAACTAATTCATAATCATATTATTATAATTACATTATAAAGGAATTGGGGTTATTAGAAAAGCATGAAACGTACTTAGGTTAGGTAGGCAGGAGAAAATTTGAATGGAATTTGTAAGGTTATACCGAGGGCCTAGCCGAGAAAAAATTTACTTATTACTTATTTTATGTTTTGTTTTTATTAAAACTGTATTTTAAAACTAAATTCATAATTATATTATCTCAATAATATTATAAATGAAAAAGAGTTTGTCCGAAAAGGATGAAACATGTAAGCAAGGCAGGCAGGAAAAAATTGATTTGAATTTTTTAGATTATGGCCCGGAGGAGTGCTTACACCCAGAAAAAAATTCTTACTTATTTTAGGTTTTTTCTTTATTACAAATATATTTTAAAATAAGATTTACAGTTATATTATTATAATTATAATTCTAAATAAAAAAGGGGTTTGGAAAAGCAAATGAACTATACTCATCCAGACAATTTTATCATTAAAAATATTTTTTAAAACGATTTGGTTTCGGAATGGATCGGATCAGAGGAACTGTAGACTGTAGCCCAATTTGATACTTTTTTATGAATAATCGTGTCAATAAAAGCTTCGTGTCTAATAAGGAGAGACCGTCGCGCGCCGACGCCGGCTTGAATCTCTCCAAATTTAAAATATATTCCAGCTGTCCAAGCCTACAGATTAGTGGCAATCGATAAAGCGCATTTAGAGTTTCTGAAAAAATTTCAGTCAAATTTTGCAATATGTCAGTCTATAATCATGTTGTGGCAAAGTCGCGCGTATCGCCAAGAAGGAGAGTTCCGTTGACTCGCCGGGAAAGAGAGGCACATATCGCTCAGAAAGAGACGCACTGATCCGACGGGAGAGAGAAGCACGTGTGGACGAGACAAAGACAATCGATTCTCTCTAGGCTCTCCTTGCTTTTCGCCGTCGAGCGCTCGGAAGCTTCGACTACGAAGGGAGAAAGAATCGAGTGTCTTTCTCTCGTCGATACGCATCTCTCTGTCCCGTCGAATCAGTGCGTCTTCTTCTCGGCGATACGTGCCTTTCTTTCCCATCGAGAGAGGCGCGAGAAAGAGAGGAACGTATCGCTGAGAAAGAGACGCACTGGTCCAACGGAATAGAGAAGCACGTATGGACGAGAGAAAGACACTCGATTCTCTCTCGAGGGCCTGGAGGCTTGAGGGCCACCGCTCGACGGCGAAAGTCAGATAGGCAAGAAAGAATCGACTGTCTTTGTCTCCTCCATACGTGCTTCTCTGTTCCGTCGAATAAGTGCGTCTCCTTTTCGGCGATACGTGCCTTTCTTTTCCGTTGAGAGAAGCACGAGAAAGAGAGAAACGTATCGCCCAGAAGGAAAGGCACTGATCCGATGTGACAGAGAGACGCGTATCGACGAGACAAAGACATTCGATTCTTTCTCACCTTTCCTTCCTTTCGTTGTCGAGCACTGACGAGCCACGGCCACGAGCCTACCACTTCGTGACTTCAGATCGAACAATCACGATATCTCATTACAATTCTCTCTAAAATTAAGCCCCATGACAGTTATTCTCTTTAGCACAAGTCTGAACAATACTATGTTTCAAATTCAGCTAAATTGAAACACATTTTACCATTCCTTGTCAGATATATGTATTTTGTAAGTTATTGATAATGCTCGGAGAATTAGAACAGAATTTTTTTAAAAATGTAAAATTAATTAAAATATTCTACATTCAAAATTTGAGCAGTTTTGTTAGGAAATGAATTTCTCCGTCTGTTCCTAACTACGTCAGAGTAATGATTTTTCTTTTGATTTATCCAGCAAATGTGTAACAAATATGTAAAAAAAGATAAATATCTTCCAGAAAGTGAATTCATCGATTTTTTATTTAACAATTAACTGTTTAAACATTTTGACGCATGGATGTCGGTCATTGACATTGGCAACAAATATATATATGTACTTTAACTAAAAAGTTAATTGTTAAATAAATAATTGATAAATGCACTTCCCGGATGATATTACAAAAACTTTATGAACAAATTTCGTCCCACTACCGAAACAGTAGCATTTTACATGTTGACCTCGGCATCCTATCTACACCGAAAAATATTTAAAAATTTTAGGGGCCCTTCGTGGTACCCGATTTTCGGCACGACCCTAACAATGGAAGCTTCACGAGACTCCCGTCTGGGAGCTCCTTCTCGGGCCGGTGAAGTGCGGTTAGTTGACCAATCGGCCGCACGGCGGCGCTTCGATCGATTCGGAGATAGCCCGTTGGGGTTGATTCCCCTTAAGGGGCAGTATCACCTTTGGCATGTGGCGACTGGAGCGATACTTGCAGCTTTGACTGTACCATTTCTACGGGGAAATTGCAGTACATTACAATATCAGAAACTACGGCTCTGTACTTGATTATTTCCCAGTACGAAACGAACGAAACGAAAGCTAAAAAACCCGGCTACCTAATGAATGTTTCAGATGCAATCAAATTGTCAGGATGGTATTTTTAAATTACGATCGAAATTGCGAGTGTGGAAAATGGGTGATTTGCGCGAACAAAGATGGCTGCCCCTGAGTATTAGTTTTTCACGATTTTCGCACAAATCACGCTGGAACGATCGACACTCTTTGTTTCATTAGCGACGAACTATATCACAGATATTGGTAAAAATTATTTTTTTGGGTTTCTATGCGAAAATAAGCCGTAGTTTCTGAGCCCGCGATCCAGCTGTCAATCCGCTCTCTAGAGCTGACAATAGTTTAGGTATTCGCTAACGGGCGGCGTGCCAATCGAGATCCTCCGCTGTGATTGGTTGTTGTATCATTCAGCGGTAGATTCTCGATTGGGATGCCGCCCGTCGGCGAAGGTGTGAACTATTGTCAGCAACTAGAGAGCGGATTGACAACTAGATCGCGGGCTCAGAAACTACGGCTTATTTTCGCATAGAAACCCAAAAAAATAATTTTTGTCAATATCTGTGATATAGTTCGTCGCTAATGAAACAAAGAGTGTCGATCGTTCCAGCGTGATTTGTGCGAAAATCGTGAAAAACTAATACTCAGGGGCAGCCATCTTTGTTCGCGCAAATCACCCATTTTCCACACTCGCAATTTCGATCGTAATTTAAAAATACCATCCTGACAATTTGATTGCATCTGAAACATTCATTAGGTAGCCGGGTTTTTTAGCTTTCGTTTCGTTCGTTTCGTACCGGGAAATAATCAAGTACAGAGCCGTAGTTTCTGATATTGTAATGTACTGCAATTTCTCCGTAGAAATGGTACAGTCAAAGCTGCAAGTATCGCTCCAGTCGCCACATGCCAAAGGTGATACTGCCCCTTAAGAGGGAGCCGTACCGGCTAGTGACTTCTGAAATGACTACAGCACCTCACGGTGTACGGCCATAGCGAGAAGCTCGAATCGCGACGGCACGCTCACGCATACAGACGCAGCGCTCGTCGATGAGCTTGGAAGCGCTCGGGTCGCCGAGTGCAGCCGAGTGAGAGAGAGAGTATCTCCTGCCCTTCTCACTCCTCACTAAAGAGACCACGCTTGTTTCGATTCGGCCGTCTCGCCTCTCGCGCGAACAGGCGTGAATTTTCCAAGTCCCGCATTTTGGCCGTCTATAAATTTTTTTCAAGGCAACGCTATTTTCAGCGAGATCTTGAAACAATGTCAAAATCTTCTCGGGTGTAGTACCGAAAAGCACTTACCTCTGATTGGACTGAATTTTTGAGCAAAGGTTCTCCTTAGCTCACATATGAAAATCCCAAAAGGATTTTTGGCGATGAAGCCCCCTTCGCCCTCTACCCTCCCTCAAAGTTTTACCTGTTTTTTCACTGTATCTTCGAAAATATTGATTTTGGAAAAAAATGTTTCAGACAAAAACTGAAGCTTCTGAAAAGCTGTACAAGAAATGTTATATGCCATTTTAACGTAAACACAAAACTATATCTGCAAATTTGAAAAATGTGTGTTTCTATGTAAAACAGGAAATAAACACCCTAACCAAAAAAACGAAAGATAAAAACATAAATGTAACACGATCCCCATGCTCTGCTTTATGGGACGTAGTTGTGCCACCCCCATCCCCAAACTCATCCCTACCCCTATTCCATCCTACATCCATTCACTCATGAAATATGTAATAAATTTCAATTCGAAAAGCAGAAAGTATGGAGATTGATCTAACCATAAAGGCCTATCACGCTGTCAAGTTTAGATTATTTTTTCATTGCGCGGGCGGGCGCGTAAGCGCCCGTGCCGCGCCTAACCATCTCACCCGTCCTAACCCTTATTAGGTTAGTTTTAGGCTTGTTTTAACCTAACAAGCCTAATGTGGCGACGGCGACGGGATGTTTATTTCCACTTTTAGATAAAAACAGATCTTTTTCAAATTTGCAGATATAGTTTTGTGTTTACGTTAAAAGAGTATATGACCTTTCTTATAGAGCTTTGCAAGGGCTTCAGTTTTTGTCTGAAACATTTTTTTTCTAAAATCAATATTTTCGAAGATGCAGTAAAAAAACAGGTAAAACTTGGAGGGAGGGTAGAGGGCGAAGGGGGCTTCGTCGCCAAAAATCCTTTTGGGGTTTTCATATATGAGCTAAGGAGAACATTTGCTCAAAAATTCAGTCCAATCGGAGGTAAAAGGCAACTGGATAGTCAGGTTTATAGTTTAAATGTAATAATTTCACAAATTATTCCAAAAGAATAATATTCTCACACACAAATATCGAAATAGGAAATCAATGATTGACTGTCCAGTACCCTGCTTTGACTTTAGCTTATTCCGAGTATTGATAGAGACTAGAGGTTAATTGCTAAATGATATAAATTAAAGTTCCTAATTTAATATGACATTGTGAGAAAGCTTGATCATCAAGAATTTTAATGTGCCGCACTCTTCCATCAAAGGCTGTGAGTAATTGATTTTGTTATTGCAGTCATTATTCGTTTAATAGAAAACAACTATTTTTCGATTCCGAAAGCTTTTTTGGTAATAATTGATAAATCTCATTTTCGAGATCTCATTTCGCGTTGGTTTCAAATAACGAATTAAAGTTTTTGAAAATATTTCGATTTGTTAAATCGAATGTTACCGTTACACGAATAATGACCATAATTATTTTATTTAATAATTATTTGAGCTGTTCATTTTGAAAGAGGCCTAAGTCAATTTTTAAAAAAAAAAAGATATCACATAATTCGTGAATAATTTAGTGCAATAATTGAATATTATGTGATATCTCATTTTTTTAAAATAATGAACTTAGACCACTTTCAAAATAAACGCCTTACTTTATTTATTGTGCATGACTAATGGATATCTGAGGTCATTCTGAAATTTTAATTTGTTATTGGATATTAATTTCCGTCCGATGCTTCGTGCCGTACCACTGCGCTGCGCCCGTTCACGACCACGGTCGGGCGCTACGGCCCTGAGCGCGGCTCTACGCGCGCTCTCATACGCCGGTGTTTTTCCTTAATAATTCAAATATGAAGCCTCGGACAGTATTTTTGCAAAGGAAAATCTCGTTCAGAATCACCTCAGCTACCCCTGATTTTCGGGAGTTCCCTGAGTTGTGGGACACCCTGTATATATATTTTTCTCTTTACAACTCCGTGCGCCCAGTATGGAAGCTCGTGCCAGACTATACTGGAAAAGATGGCGGAGCCTTTCTGCTCCCCACTCTGACTTCGGCGCGGACAATGAAAGTCCCTAGATGGGAGAAGAAACTCCCCACAGTGTTGCGCGTCTAGGGAAATCCGGGCTGTGCGGTTGCGCGCAGTTGCGCGACCGCCACAGTGTTGTGGCGGTTGTGCCAACCGCACATTTCTAAACTCCCTAGCGGCCTGCGTCGCCCTAGGTCGAGTGTACTCTCTACATAAGAACGCTCACCGTTCTTTACGCGCCTCCGCGCGTTTTTTAGGCACGACCGTAAAGGGAGTGACTTATGCTATCGCCATCGCAAAAACCGTTCGTATGTGTGTGTGTGTGTGTGTATGTGTGTGTATGTATGTGTGTATGTGTGTGTGCCGTGTATATCCTCGATTTCGGAAAAACGGCTGAACCGATCTGGACGAAATTTGGCACAAAAATCAAGTACACTACTGTGAGTTGACAATAAGGTTTGTGAGCCGCCATCTTGAACCGGTACAAGATGGCGGGAGATTCAAAACTTGAAAAAAATGTAATTTAAATTTAATATTGCTGCCATTTCTAAACGGCTGAAGATAGCGATACATAAAGTTTGCTGGCACCAAATGGATATATACTCAAAGTTCATGCCAAATTTTGTTGCGATCCGTTCAGCCGTTTGGCCGGAATACTGGACTAATGGAAATAGTGCAAAATTCATTAATCCCTTAGTCCAGTTTTCCGACCAAACGGCTGAACGGATTCGAACAAAATTTGGCATGTCCATCGAGTATATATCCATTTGGTGCCATGAAACTTTATGTATGGCCATCTTCAACCGTTTCGAAATGGCGGCAAATTCAAATTTTTTATCCACTATTCCAGAAAAACGATTGATTAGTCCACTATTCCGGCAAAACGGCTGAACGGATTCGGACAAAATTTGGCATGCATATCAAGTATATACCCATTTGGTGCCAGGAAACTTTATGTATAGCTATCTTGAGCCGTTTCGAAATAGCGACAAATTCAAATTTTTAATCCACTATTCCAGCAAAACGATTGATTAATCCTATAATTATAGTTTGAAAATCCCATAATTTCGAGACGGTTGAAAATGACCATAAAGTTTCGTGGCACCAAATGGGTATATTTTTTTTTTAAACTACATTGCAATTTTTTTTGAATCCGCGCAAGCGTTTCGCCGGAATACTGGATTAAAGATTTCAATTTGTCGCAATTTCTGAATAGTTGAAGATAACCATGCATAAAGTTTCACCGCAGCAAAGGTGTATATACTCTATGTACATGTCAAATTTTGGTTCGGATGCATTTAATTGTCCGGTTTTGATCACTTGGGCCTATTGCAGAAATGCTGCATTTCGTGGGCAAGCGCGAAGCGCGAGCACCCGACGACTTGGGGGGGTATGGCGCTTGAGCGAAGCGAAAGCGCAGAGGACTCTGTAGCATAGTTTAATATCTCAATACTTGAATTTTCATCAATTTCGAAACGGTTTGAAATTCGTGGGCGAGCGCGAAGCGCGAGTGCTGCGGTCGTGCCTATTGCAGAAAAGCGAAGCTTTTCTGCACCCGGTAAAGCGAGCGCGAAGCGCGAGCAAAGGCGATCTGGGGGGTTGGCGCTTGAGCGAAGCGAAAGCGCAGGGGGTTTACCCCCTAGTTTTGTTATTCGTACCGCGACACTCCGCGAATCTGTACGTTCCGTACCGCGACTACCCGCGACTCAACACGTTTCACCTTTACGATCTTCCAAGAGCATCAGAACAAAGGACCATGTTCCTTTCATCGCGTAATCGCTTCCCGTGTACCGCTACCGTTACCGCGACGTTTCTTCCGCGTAACGCCAAGTACCGCGACGTGCACACGCGTAATCTAATTACCGCGACGCCTTTCCGCGTGAAAATCTTCGCACCGTGCTGTGCCACGTGCGACCGCGATCTTCATCGCTAGTTTAAACTGTGTGCTGCCTGCGCACCTCGCTTCGCGAGTGAAACAGTGCGCGTACCTAATCCTTTCGCGTACATTATCTGTGTTCACTCTCGCGCTAAGCGTTTGATTATCCATATCGCTTCGACGCGATCTCTTATACCTGTTGCGACCTTTTCGCTCGTCGTCGTAGACCGTTGTCCGACGCTTATTATACCGCGCGTGTTGTGCGTGACCTAATCGCCTACGCGCGATTACATTCCTAATAGCCGTTGCTATTCGTCTAATCGGCTTAGAAGTCGATCGTTGTAAATATCATAAATATAGTTTTAGTTTGCGCGCGCGTCGCGCAAATCCTTTGTTCACCATTTCCCTTATCTCGATCCTGTTCGATCCTGTCCTCGTGACGTCATCGCGAGTGACGTACGAGCGAACTGTTTTACCGATCTACTCAGGGACTTTCGCGTATCTTCTATGTTCACGCTACGGTAAGATCGAACGTAGAGGTGATCTTACCGACCTACATAACCTTCCGCGCTTATTCTTGCCGCGATGTAATACATCGAGACATAACCTCCTGCGACTTAAACTCTCGCGATAGAGTTTACGCGCGACATAACCTCCCCTTTGGGGATCGTTGATGCTTTCTTGAATTGTCGCGCCTTCGCGTTTGTTTATACAACGCCCGTTTTGTCCACCTTGTCTCATGTGGATCAGTCGTGTTTCCGTGTATGTAAACACCCCCTAAACCCTCTACAGTGTTATATGGAGGAGTTGGGGTGAATTTACACGCGAGGATCCATCGGCAGTTTCTACGAAACTGAATTGGACAAGTCCGGTGGATCACGATGTAAACGCTCAGAAGGATCGATCGCGAACGAGCTATGACATAGTAGGTTATGTTCTCGCGAAGAGGTTATGTCGCGGAGAAGTGATCTCGCGAAGAGGTTAGGTTGGCCGGTAAAAGCGCCTCCACGTCCGCTTTACCGGCGAGCGTGATATAGGTTATGAACGCGTTAGTTCTAAGTTAAGCCTGAAGGGCGGAACGCTCGTGCGTCACGATGACGTCACGAGGACGGGTCCGGACAGGAACAAGATAAGGAAGGATAATGGCCAACAAAGCACGTGCGCGACGCGCGCGCAAACTAAGCCTATATTTACAGTAATCACAGCGATCGGCGTCTAAGCCGATTAGGATGATAGTTAGGACTATCGTGAATCGCGCACAGGCGATTGTATCGAGCGCGGCGAGCGCTATATATTAAGCGTCGGACAACGGCCGACGTTGACAATGAACAGGTCGTGAAAAGGTTACACGAAATAATCGCGTCGTAGCGATATTGACAAATTAGGATAAGCTAATGGTAAACACAGCGAGAAAGGGCGTGAAAGTTAGGTACACGCACTGGTTCACTCACAAGCGAGGCTCGAGACGAGCACGTGGAATTGTCGGGCGATAAGGATCGCGGTTGCACGTGGCATGGCACGGTACAATGAATTACGCGCGGAAATACGTCGCGGTAAAAAGAGGTGCGAGTGCACGTCGCGGTGCTTGACGTTACGCGGAAAAGCGTCGCGGTAACTTGGTCGGCACGCGGAAAGCGAAAACGCAAAATGAAGGAACAAGATCCTTTGTTCAGGCTTGAGAGCCGTGGAATTGAAACGTTAGGTACTCGCGTATGGTCGCGGAACGAATGAACAAAAAAACGCGCGGAGGCGCGTGAAGAACGATGAGCGTTCTTCGTGAGATAGGTGACTCGACCTAGGACAACGCTTGTCCCTAGGGAATTTAAGAATGTGCGGTTGGCACAACCGCCACATCATTCCCCCCCTGGGAGAAGACGGCAAGTCTAAAGAGAAACTTAATAACTAAACGCGCGCCTAAGGCTAATAACATTAATATTAAGATATTTACAAAAGTGCTTTCGAAGAAAGTCTATTTAAGCAAAACGCACACGATGCACTTGCGACGAGCGGGTGCGCTCGTACGTCTTCAAGATGCCACTAGGGCGATGTACGCTGTCAGGTGAAGAAGACACAGCGCCGGGAGCCTGGGAAGGACCAGCTGGAGCCTGGGAAGGACCAGCTGCGGGAGAAGAATCCTCTTCTGTGTCGGCCGCTGTATAAGCGGGTTTAAGACGCTCGATGGAGACGTGTTCTATTCGGCCATGGTAGTCGATGGCGAAAACTCGGTCGGAGATCCTCTCGACGACCTTATGAGGTCCTGTGTACGGCTGGTGCAACGGTGGCTGAACTGCGTCAACACGCAGGAAAACGTGTGAACAGGTGTACAGGTCCTTGAACAGGAAGACACGACGTTTATTGTGATGCGCCGTTGGCACTGGGCGCAGCTTACGCATTAGGATGCGGAACTCCTCCAGGAAGATTTGAGGGTTTGAGTCCAGTTCTTCAGAGTCGAAGAACTCGGCCGGAACGCGGAGAGTGGTTCCATACACCATTTCGGCTGGAGAGCCCTTGAGATCCTCCTTGAAGGAAGTACGGAGTCCTAGCAGGACTACCGGGAGGACAGAGATCCAGTCTTCGGTTTGGTGGCACATGATGGCCGTTTTAAGAGAACGGTGCCATCGTTCAATGATGCCGTTGGACTCAGGGTGGTAAGCTGTCGTGCGACATCTGCGACCGCCAATTAGTTTGACCAGCGCGGCGAAGAGAGCTGCCTCGAATTGGGATCCACGATCCGTAGTGATGAGGCGAGGCGCACCAAAGCGGGCGACCCAATGGGTGAAGACTGCCTTCGCGACGGTGTCGGCTGTGGCTTCAGCGATGGGAACGGCCTCCGGCCAGCGAGTGAAGCGGTCGATCATGGTCAGAATATATCGGTACCCATGAGACACTGGAAGCGGGCCTACAATATCCACGTGTATGTGGAAGAACCGGCTGTCTGGAACAGTAATCTTTTCAGGTGAAAGGTGGTTATGGCGCGACACCTTGGAGCGCTGACACGCGAGACAAGTTTTGGCCCATTGTGAAATGTCCAAGTTCATCGAAGGCCACACGAACTTGTCAGCTATCGCGGCGCGAGTTGCTCGAACACCGGGGTGTGAGAGTTGATGTGCCAAGTCAAAGACGGTTTTGCGTAAAGACGCGGGCACGTAAATGCGAATAGGATCTTTCGACGTGTCGCAGTACAGCACACGGTTTGATCCAGTAAAAGTGCACTTCTGAAGCTTGACCGACGCGGTAGGCGCGTGTAGCAGCTCTTGCAGCTGAGGGTCTTGAAGCTGTTCACGTGCAACGTCGTCCAGGTCCAGGGAGACAGGTAGAGTCACGGCGTCGACGCGAGACAAGGCATCGGCGACAACGTTCTCTTCACCGGGAATGTGGCGAAGATCCGTCGTGAACTCGGAAATAAAGGCAAGGTGTCTGGCCTGACGTGGCGACGATTGATCGGCTTTTTTTGTAAAAGCATACACCAGTGGTTTGTGATCAGTGACCACATGGAACTCTCGACCTTCAAGGATGTGACGGAAATGGTGGATGGCCCGGAAAATCGCTAACAGTTCGCGATCGTACGTGCTGTAGCGCTGCTCTGTAGGAGAAAGCTTGCGCGAGAAAAAGCACAAGGGCTTGCGTGCACCATCTTCAATTTGATGAAGTACCGCGCCGACGGCAGTATCTGATGCATCCGTCTGAAGGGAGATGGTACCGTGGTGTGACGGAAAGGTCAAGAGCGTGGCAGAAGATAAGGCATCCTTCAGGCCCTGGAAAGCCTGCTTCCGTACATCTGTCCAAGGGACGGGTAAACGGGATTTCCTCTTCTGTCCAGCGATGGCATCTTGTAAGGGTGCCTGAAGAGAAGCAGCATTCTTAATGAAACGATTGTAGAAGTTAATCATCCCTAAGAAACGTCGAAGGCCGGCGATGGTATCCGGAAGCGGTAGATCACGGATAGCCTGCACCTTCTCGGGACGTGGCTGCAGTCCATCTGCACTGATCCTGTGACCCAGGAAATCGACGGAAGAAGCGCCAAAAACGCACTTGTCGATGTTGATCGCGAGGCCGTAATGTTGTAGGCGCTCGAACAGGATGGCGAGATGTGAGCGGTGCTCCTCTGGGCCTCTGGAAGCGATGAGCAAATCGTCCAAATAAGCGAAACAAAAATCAAGCCCAGAAACAACCTCGTTTATGAAACGTTGGAATGTTTGCGCGGCATTGCGCAATCCGAACGTCATAAACGGGAATTCGAAAAGCCCAAAAGGCGTAATGATCGCCGTTTTGGGTATATCTTCGGGTCGGACGGGAATCTGTTGGTAGGCCCGGACCAAGTCTATCGTGGAGAAGGTATCCGTCCCATGTAGGGTAGTCACACTGTCCTGAATGAACGGCAGTGGATAACGGTCCGGAACGGTGACGGTGTTGAGTCGACGGTAGTCGCCGCATGGACGCCACTGGTTGTTCTTCTTTGGAACGAGGTGGAGTGGGCTGGCCCACGGGCTTTTCGAGGGGCGACAGAGACCCTGCTCGAGCATAAAGTCGAATTCCTCCTTGGCCGCCTTCAATTTGGCGGGGTCCAGGCGACGGGCCTTGGCAGTGAGTGGAGGACCGGTCGTCTCCACGAAATGCTGCACCGAGTGAGCCGGCACAGGCGATACAATGGACGTGCGCGTCAGCGACGGAAACTTCGCGAGGAGGTCCCCGAACGGCTGGTCTGTAGAAAGTCTACGCACTTCGGGCGTTTGCACAGTACTAACCGGGACGCGCACTTGAAGCGAAGTCACCTCGTCTATCAATCTCCTGTTACGGATGTCCACCAGGAGTTGATAGTGCGATAAAAAATCGCTGCCTATGATAGGTTGATCTAACTCGCTGACGAGGAAAGACCATGTGAAAGGACGTCTGAGGCCTAAGTCGAGCGATAAGGTGCGCCGGCCAAATGTGCGAATGCGCGAACCATTGGCGGCGTGCAGAGTGATGTCCTCTGGATTGCGACGTTCGGTCCGGTTGGCAGGTATCACGGACACGTCAGCACCGGTGTCGACGAGGAATCTCAGGTCCGAGCGTCTGTCGTGGACAGTTAGGCGACGTCGGGCAATGCCTCGAACATCGGACGTCGGAGACATCCGAGGCATTAGTTTTCCGCCTTGGGATTCGTTGGCCAAGTGCACGGAGCGATACAGTTGCGGGCGTTTGGCCCATAACGATCATGATAATGGCAGAGGCCATTCCCGGACGGCCCTCGCTTGGATCGTGATGACGAGCGGTCACGTCTTGGACGACGGCGGTCAACATGTGATTGGCGAGGAGCGCGCCTGGTCTCCATGCGGTCCAGACGAGAAGTAAGCGCGGCTACCTGGTCTGAGAAGGAAGAGACGGCGGTGGCGACAGCACTCAGCACTGCGTCCCCGGGCGGCTGCGGTAAGGCAGGATTGATTGCGCGCTGATCTCCTGGGGTGTCACTCGCCATGGGCGGACAGGCAGCGCGCCGAGTATAGCCCTGTGTGGTTGAGACGGCGTTAAGCGACGGGCTTGAGACTTCCTGGACGCGATCGGCCAAGGATGCCAGCTCGTCCAAAGAAAGGTGGGAAGCCGCGGCCAGAATCGCTTTGGTCTGCCTGGGTAAACGCTTTATCCAGATAGACTTGAGGATAGCGTCGCTGACGCATTGTTGACCGAGGCCCCGAAGGTGCCCCAAGAGCAACGAAGGTTTGTCGTGAACCCGGTCATCTGCGTCGAGGAGATTGTCCAGGCGACGCTCCTCGGAATCCGCGTAGACATGGATCAGGCGGTCCTTTAATGTTTTGTATTTCTCCTTGAGAGGAGGACGAGCAACCAGGTCGCCGATGATGGAGATTGTTTGTTCATCCAGGCCTTGAATGGCGTAGGCGAACTTGGTGTCGTCAGCCGTGATGCCCCCAGTGAGGAACTGCGTCTCGAGTCTGGCGAACCAGAGTTCTGGGGAAGTCTTCCAGAATGGCGAGACTCGGACTCCTACCCGGGCAAGGATGCCCGCGGCCAATGTAGCGGATTGGGTAGTATCCATGGTGAGCGGCGGAGTGGTCTCCTGAAGGTGAGTAACACCTTCCTCGAAATCGAGCAGAGGAGGTGTGGATTCAGTCACCGAAGGTGGCTGCTGGTCGGGAGACCTGCCAGGCGAGTGGTCGACTGGCATGAGGAAAACACTTAACGGGAGTTCAACCCGGATGACACGCGCGACGCGTACAAAAAGATACCGACGCGGCACCGACGGTCGGCGCGACGCGCAACGAGAAAGGCGCTCGGATACCGCACTGTGGTTTGCGCGGCACTATGCACGCGCACGTGAGTAGAGGCACTGCACAGTAAAAAACGCAAAAATGCACAGAATAAGGGTAAACACTGTGATTGCCATACAGCACACAACGTAAATGCCGACGGAACGCGCGGTTTTACATTCAAATGATTGCATACTGTACCATCACACGCAGGTGATGAAAGGAATCACGCATAACCCAAACAGTGATGCGTTACGCAGAACGCAGAACGCATAAAATAAACGGGAGCGCAAGCGAGTGTTGGCGCAGTGGGAGGAGTTAAAAGAAGGAGCCAATTTTGCGCGAAAACCGGTATAGTCCCGTGGCCAAAAAGAAAAGAAATAATCAAGAACGAAAGTGAACGCGTAAAAAAAAGGTTCGAGTCATTAATCGAGAACAAAAGTGTGAAAAAAAAGAAAAAAAAAAAAAAATAACGGAATACGTCCGCGGAACAGCGAAAAAATATAAACAATTAAAAAGAAAATTCGCGAAAAACTTAGAGAAATAATTAATCATAGAACTGTTATATTCAAATCGCGAACGAAAGTGATTAAATAGGCCGTAGAGAAACTTAGCGAACTCATGTGTAAAAGCAACCGGCAAACAAGAACGAAAGTCGTCAGGGAAGTAACGCGTTAAAAAACGGTTCGGGGTCACCAGTTTGTGGAAGAGTTGGGGTGAATTTACACGCGAGGATCCATCGGCAGTTTCTACGAAACTGAATTGGACAAGTCCGGTGGATCACGATGTAAACGCTCAGAAGGATCGATCGCGAACGAGCTATGACATAGTAGGTTATGTTCTCGCGAAGAGGTTATGTCGCGGAGAAGTGATCTCGCGAAGAGGTTAGGTTGGCCGGTAAAAGCGCCTCCACGTCCGCTTTACCGGCGAGCGTGATATAGGTTATGAACGCGTTAGTTCTAAGTTAAGCCTGAAGGGCGGAACGCTCGTGCGTCACGATGACGTCACGAGGACGGGTCCGGACAGGAACAAGATAAGGAAGGATAATGGCCAACAAAGCACGTGCGCGACGCGCGCGCAAACTAAGCCTATATTTACAGTAATCACAGCGATCGGCGTCTAAGCCGATTAGGATGATAGTTAGGACTATCGTGAATCGCGCACAGGCGATTGTATCGAGCGCGGCGAGCGCTATATATTAAGCGTCGGACAACGGCCGACGTTGACAATGAACAGGTCGTGAAAAGGTTACACGAAATAATCGCGTCGTAGCGATATTGACAAATTAGGATAAGCTAATGGTAAACACAGCGAGAAAGGGCGTGAAAGTTAGGTACACGCACTGGTTCACTCACAAGCGAGGCTCGAGACGAGCACGTGGAATTGTCGGGCGATAAGGATCGCGGTTGCACGTGGCATGGCACGGTACAATGAATTACGCGCGGAAATACGTCGCGGTAAAAAGAGGTGCGAGTGCACGTCGCGGTGCTTGACGTTACGCGGAAAAGCGTCGCGGTAACTTGGTCGGCACGCGGAAAGCGAAAACGCAAAATGAAGGAACAAGATCCTTTGTTCAGGCTTGAGAGCCGTGGAATTGAAACGTTAGGTACTCGCGTATGGTCGCGGAACGAATGAACAAAAAAACGCGCGGAGGCGCGTGAAGAACGATGAGCGTTCTTCGTGAGATAGGTGACTCGACCTAGGACAACGCTTGTCCCTAGGGAATTTAAGAATGTGCGGTTGGCACAACCGCCACAGTTATGGCGCCGCGCCGCCATCTAGTTATTACGCGAACCGTGGACACTTCCGGCTAGTGTTTTTTGTCCCGGTTTCGTCTTCCGTTTCCTTCTTCTCGACCGGATTTTCGTACAGTGCGCATCGCGAGTGTGAAACGTTTCCCGTTACTTTTCGGTGTTCGAGTTTTCTCGCGTCCGCGCGTCGTCAACCATTGTTCGACCTAATCGCGCGGTCCATCAAGTCGCGATAGTGCGTTTTCGAGTTATCGCTTTTCGGCCACTATCGAGGATACGCGTTTCGGTACGGCCGTTCGACCTAATCGACTTCGTCGTGCGTCGATTCTCCTGACCGCCTCGTATTCCCACACAGGACTTATACGGCGATGCATAGCCCGGTTTAGACAGTATATTGTAAATATTGTAAATATATGGTGCGTGTTGCACCTTTCCCTAATCAGACATTTTCCTGACGACCACGTGTTTCCTCCTTTTTGTCTCGGCGCGTACGATCTTCCGACTACGTGTTTGGGCACGAGGCTCTCTGCGTTACCGACGCGCCCGTTTACCCGGTAAGTGGGACGACGACCCTGGGGTCGAGTGGGAGGCCCTACTTACCGACCGGCCGATACGGCCAAGCCGCGTAAATACACGTCCGGCCACGACGCGGCTACCCGCGGGTTTTCCTAACCTGCACATCATACAGACTAACCCCACAGTGGTGACCCCGACGTGATTCGTTCTATACGCGCCACTGAACCAGTGCGCGGAAAAAGTGCGCGCGGGAGAATTGTTTTCACGAGCGTTCCGTTTCCACGCTCATATCGCGTAGTGCGCAGTGCAAGCGTGAGGAGATGCCAGTTGATCATTCGCCGGGGCCGGACAAGCACCCTGAACAGCAGACGCCAACCGGTGCGTCCGCGAGCGAGAGCGGTGACGAGTGGCTGGATACGAAAATGGAAGTGGGCGAAGGAGCAACCGGCGGGACTGGTGACGTCCAGTCCGTTAAGACCTTCAAGCTGCCACAACCCTTCTGGCGGGACAACCCCGAACGTTATTTTACGGTAGCGGAGATGACCTTTGCCCTTCACCGCATAACTTCTGACGAAACAAAGTATCGCTACGTGGCAATCCATTTAGACGGCGATCTACTGGGCATAGTCGGCGATATCATCGATGCACCACCCGTCTCGGGCAAGTATGAGGCGTTGAAACGTCGAATTATTGATGCTTTATCCGAATCTGAGGAAAGTAAGCTGCGACGGTTGTTACGTGGACAGCATGTGGGAGATGAGAAGCCTACGGTTTTCCTGCAAAGGTTACGGGTCCAAGCAGGAGGTCAATGCAATGAGAGAGTTTTGCGGTCACTTTTCATGGAGCAGATGCCCGAGAACGTCCGCGGTATTTTGGCTATCAGTCAAAACGAGGATCTGGCTACAATAGCTGCGCAGGCCGACCGAATCCTGGAGACGACACGCGTGCAGGTATCCAGTGTCCAGCATCCTGGGCCGCGCCCGACGACCCCGACCCAGGGCGAGCACCGTCGCAGCCGTTCCCCCGGGCGTACCTACCAAGGAGAAGCCTCTCCAAAAGCTGAGCATAGTCGAGCCGGGTCCGGCGGAGACGGCATCCGCGCGCAGTTAGAATCGTTGACCAAGCTTCTCCGGGACAGCGAACGCCGGAGGGTTAGCCCGGTCCGCGACGATTTAGGGGCACAACTGGAGACGCTTACCCGTTTGCTCAAGGAGAACCTTAGGGTGCAGCGGAAATGGGATGGCGGCCGTTCCCGGTCGCGCTCCAGGAGTACCAGCAGGTCACGGCGGGCGGCGAGTCCGCGTGGGGACCGGCCGACGTGTTGGTATCATTACAAATTCGGGGACTCAGCGAAGAAGTGCAACCAGCCGTGCGACTGGGACAGTCGCACCGCCAAACCGTCTGACAGGCCGGGAAACTAAGACCTCGGCTCGCGAAGGCGACGAGCCAGCCGAGCGGAAGCACGCGTCGCCTAATCGTCCGCGACGCTAACACCGGTTATCGTTTCCTGGTCGACACCGGTGCGGACGTGTCGGTCCTTCCGGCCCAACCGCAGGACCGTGGTAACAGGGCAAATTTTTACCTGTACGCCGCAAACGGGTCCGTGATATACACGTACGGCAGAAGACTTTTGCGTTTGGATTTAGGACTCCGACGAAATTTTCACTGGGCTTTCGTGTTGGCCGACGTAAAGGAGCCCATACTCGGGTTAGATTTTCTTTCCCATTTCAGCCTCACTTTAGACATTCGCCGGGGTAGGTTGATGGACAGCGAGACTACCTTGTGTGTGCGCGGCGCGGTAGACAGCCGGAACAGTGCGGGGGTGTGTGCCGTGGCGGAACAAGACAGGTACGCTAAGTTGCTGCGAGAGTTTCCTGAAATCACGCGCGCAAACGTAACCGCGGCGCGGAGGTTGCACAATGTAGAGCACGTGATCGAGACAAAGGGTCCCCCTGTGACAGCGCGTGCTAGGCGTCTTGCACCGGACAAATACAAAGCGGCAAAAGCCGAATTCGAGTTTATGATTGAACAGAGACTTTGCCGGCCGTCTAAGAGCCCATGGGCGAGCCCTTTACATTTAGTGAGGAAGCCGAACGATGACTGGCGACCTTGCGGGGACTACCGCCGCCTTAACGATGCTACGGTCCCGGACAGTTACCCGGTGCCATTTCTGCAGGATTCGACGCAGGCCCTCCACGGTAAGAAGGTGTTCTCCAAGGTGGATCTGGTGCGTGCGTATCAACAAATTCCTGTACGAGCCGAAGACATTCCTAAAACGGCTATCATAACGCCTTTCGGATTATTCGAATTTACTATGATGCCTTTTGGGTTACGGAATGCCGCCCAGACCTTTCAAAGGTTCATCCACGAGGTCGTCGCTGGTTTGGATTTCGTTTTCCCATTTCTGGACGACGTGCTGATTGCTTCTGGGAACCACGAGGAGCACCTTCAACACCTGCGGACGTTGTTCAATCGGCTGAAAGCCTATGGGATTGCAGTAAACCCAGCCAAGTGCGTTTTTGGAAAAGAGACCATTACGTTTTTGGGCCACACCATTACGACTGATGGCCTTAAACCCGCTGCCGCCAAAGTGGAGGCGATCTTAAAGTATCCCAGGCCGCCGAACGTCAAGAGCCTACGGCGGTTTTTGGGTATGATAAATTTTTATAACCGTTTTCTTAAAGGGATTGCCCACCTACAGGAACCTTTGCAAAATGCTGTCGCGGGACACAAAAAGGCCAGTGCGGCACCGATAAACTGGACCCCCGAGTTAGACTGCAGTTTCGGGGAGGTGAAGACGAGACTCGCCGAAGCGACAACGCTGTCGTACCCGAGCGAGGGAGCGGAGTTGTCGTTGCAGACCGACGCTTCAGATACGGCGATTGGTGCAGTTCTTCAACAGACCATCGACGGGGAAACGAGACCCCTCAGTTTCTTTTCAAGGAAGCTGACACCGGCACAACGAAGATACAGTACCTACGATCGTGAGCTGTTAGGCATCTACGCAGCTGTCAAACATTTCCAGTTTATGTTGGAGGGGCGGAAGTTCTACGTCCTCACAGACCATAAGCCGTTGGTGTATGCTTTCAGGAGGAAAACCGACCAATCGTTATCGCGACAGACCCGACAGTTGGCATTTATCTCCGAATTTACGACCGATTTTAGATTCGTCCCCGGAGAGCAGAACGTGGTGGCGGACGCGCTGTCTAGGGTCGACGCAATAACCATGCCACACAGCTTGACCACGGAGGAGATAGCTCATGAACAGGCCTCCGACGCGGAGTTATTCGAGCTTTTATCAAGATCGAATCCTTCACTCAACCTGCAACGGTTCACGCTGTCAAACACCAGCGCCCAGCTATACTGCGACTGCTCGGCGGAGTATATCAGACCGTACGTCCCAATTGGACTACGCAGAAGGGTTTTCGATATGGTCCACCATCTCTCCCATCCGGGCGGACGAGCAACGCTGCGTCAGGTGCAGGAAAAATTCGTCTGGCCGGGTATGGCCAAAGATATCAAACAGTGGGCCAGGACCTGTCTGGCATGCCAGAGGGCGAAGATCCACAGGCACAACAAGACGTTACCGGACAAAATAGCCGTTCCGCCAGCGAGGTTCAAACATGTCCACCTCGACATCGTCGGCCCATTGCCGGTATCCAGGGGATACAGATATTTGCTAACGATTATAGACCGTTTCACCCGATGGCCCGAGGCTGTTCCTTTGTCGGACATCACCGCGGAGACCGTCGCAACAGCTTTTTTCGCAAATTGGGTTGCACGTTTCGGCTCACCCAACACCCTTACAACGGACCAGGGATCCCAGTTCGAGGCGGAGCTTTTCAGGGCCCTCACACAACTGGTTGGAGCACAAAGGATCCGGACCACGGCCTATCACCCCGAAGGAAATGGGATGATCGAGCGGTGGCATCGCTCCCTAAAGGCATCCCTAATGTGCCAAGAAACAAAGGATTGGGTAAAGACCCTCCCGGTGGTGCTGCTGGGTTTGAGAAACGCCTATAAGGACGATTTAAAGTGTTCGCCGGCGGTAGCAGTTTATGGCACCACACTCAGTATCCCGGGCGAACTATTGGACACCGAGGAGGTACCGCGAAATCCACGGGTGTTTATTGAAGAGTTCCGTACAATCATGCGGAAGCTCCGGGCGCAGCCGACCAGCCATCACACCAGGGGCCAGTTGTTCACACACAGGAACATGCAGGATTGTACACATGTTTTCCTCCGCCGGGACGGCGCCAAAAGGCCGCTGGAGCCGCCATACTCCGGACCGCATGCGGTGGTGCAGCGGATCACCCCCAAGATCTACACGATTGAGGTGAACGGCAACCATATCAACGTCACAGTAGACCGTTTGAAACCAGCTTACGGCGTAAACGAGCAGGCAGCAACGGAGCCGACGGCAACAGGCGCCACAACAGCGGTGAGGACCTACCCGGGCGGCAACCAAAGACCAAAGAAGACTGTTAGGTTTAAGGACTGACTGTAAATAGTAGTACGTAAGAGAGCGTAGTTGTAAATTTTTATTTTTTTTAGAATCGTTTCACTAGAAGGGGAGTACTATGGCGCCGCGCCGCCATCTAGTTATTACGCGAACCGTGGACACTTCCGGCTAGGGTTTTTTGTCCCGGTTTCGTCTTCCGTTTCCTTCTTCTCGACCGGACTTTCGTACAGTGCGCATCGCGAGTGTGAAACGTTTCCCGTTACTTTTCGGTGTTCGAGTTTTCTCGCGTCCGCGCGTCGTCAACCATTGTTCGACCTAATCGCGCGGTCCATCAAGTCGCGATAGTGCGTTTTCGAGTTATCGCTTTTCGGCCACTATCGAGGATACGCGTTTCGGTACGGCCGTTCGACCTAATCGACTTCGTCGTGCGTCGATTCTCCCGACCGCCTCGTATTCCCACACAGGACTTATACGGCGATGCATAGCCCGGTTTAGACAGTATATTGTAAATATTGTAAATATATGGTGCGTGTTGCACCTTTCCCTAATCAGACATTTTCCTGACGACCACGTGTTTCCTCCTTTTTGTCTCGGCGCGTACGATCTTCCGACCACGTGTTTGGGCACGAGGCTCTCTGCGTTACCGACGCGCCCGTTTACCCGGTAAGTGGGACGACGACCCTGGGGTCGAGTGGGAGGCCCTACTTACCGACCGGCCGATACGGCCAAGCCGCGTAAATACACGACGCGGCTACCCGCGGGTTTTCCTAACCTGCACATCATACAGACTAACCCCACAGTGTTGTGGCGCTGCGTCGCCTCTCTAGTAAATCGCGCGAACCGTGGACATTTCCGTCGCGCGTCTTTTGTCCACGGCGTTTCCTTCTTCGTGAAACTCGCGACCGAGCAGCATCGTTTTCCGTCGAGAGTCCTCCGGTAGTGCACTATTGAGTTCTATACAGTGCGCGTTCGAACTTGTCCGCGCGATCCGAGCAGCCGCGTCCGTGCGTTTTCCGTGCCGCGCGACAGTACCGGGTTTTCCCCGAACGTTGGCCACCGCCAGCCTTTGCTGGTGCTCTCTCCGCGCGTATCCGTACCTTTGGGCGCCATTGCCCCAAAGGGGCTTTCCCGAGTTCGCGCGAGACGTATACCGCGGGCTATCCGCGGTCTCGAATACAGAAGTGTACATAATGTAAATATACGGTGCATGTGCACCTGCCAGTACATCGATTTTCTGTAACTACGTGATCCTCCTTTTCCTTGCCTTAACGCGTAGGATCTTTCGACCACGTGTTTGTCCTGGCCTCACGTACCAACCCGCACGTTGGCCGGTAATACAGGCGACGACCCCTAGGGTCGAGTGGGAGCTCTACCTTACCGGCCGAACACGGCTACCGCGCCGCGATACCTACGCACCCGAATCCGGTGCGCGGTTAGCCGCCATCGCCTTAACCTAAAATGCAGTCAAGACTCCCACAGTGGTGACCCCGACGTGATTGTTTCGCGGGTGTACAAGTGCGTGAGCAGACTTTTTCGCCGTGCCTTATTGCGTTGGCACTCAGATCTCTTTTCGCCGTACCTCGATCCGCGGCGATACGACCGCCTAACGTGGTGTCGCGGGACACGTGCGCGTAACCGCACACGTGTGCATATCCAACGACAAACTTTTCCGGGTTACGCGTCCGGTGTTGTGGTGTGGCGCGCCCTGACTCAGAGAGACGCTGACTTTTCGCGAAATTGACTCTGAATCTGGTATCTGGGAGTGCCGTTTTTTTTCTTTTTTTTTTTTTCGTCGGTCTATATTTCGTGCAGGGTTCACGCAATGCCCAGCGACCTTTCGCCTACGCGACAACCACCGGAGTTTTCCGGTACGCCCGGAAACCCACCCGACGACGCCGAGAAGGATCTCAAGATGGATTCGAACGACGGGGCGACCGGAGGTCACACCGAGGTGCAGTCGGTGAAGACTTTCAAACTGCCGCAACCTTTCTGGAGGGATAATCCAGAGCGTTATTTTACGGTCGCCGAAATGACATTCGCCCTACACCGGATCACCTCCGACGAGACCAAATACCGATACATTGCAATCCACTTGGACGGAGATCTCCTAGGGATAGTCGGCGACATTATCGACTCTCCCCCGGCTACCGGAAAGTATGAAGCGTTAAAGAGCAGGATTATCGATTCCTTATGCGAATCGGAGGAGAGCAAATTACGGCGACTCCTCCGCGGACAACACATGGGAGACGAGAAACCCACTGTTTTCCTCCAACGACTACGTGTCCAGGCTGGGGGCCAGTGCAACGAACGAGTTTTACGCTCCCTCTTCATGGAGCAAATGCCGGAGAACGTAAGGGGTATCCTGGCGATCAGCCGGAACGAGGATTTGGCCACTATAGCGGCGCAGGCGGACCGCATTATGGAGACGACTCGAGTCACGGTAGCCGGAATCCAGCACACCCCAACATCTTCTACTCCGCCGACCGGCGACGACCACCGACGGTCGAGTTCACCCAGACACACCCAACGCAGGGAAACCTCCCCCAGGGTACATCCTCGCAGGGATAGCCCCGCAAGGGACAGCGTTCAAGCACAACTTGAGTCCTGGACAAGGTTCCTCAAGGACAGTCAGCGGAGGCCCAGCCCAATTCGGGACGATGTTTCAACCCAGCTGGAAGAGCTCACCAGGCTCCTTAGGGAGAGTCTGAGGGTGCAGCGCTCGCGCAGCGGCAGCCGCCCTAGTTTCAGGAGCCGAAGTACCGGCAGGTCACGGAGCAACACACCCCAGCGAGGGGACAACCAAGCTTGCTGGTACCATCAAAAGTTCGGCAGCGCAGCCCGAAAGTGCGAACCCCCATGCAGTTGGACTCGCAGGGACAACAAGTCGACCGAACATTCGGAAAACTAGCCCCGCGGCTCGCCACGGCGACAAGCCAGCCGAGCGGGAGACCAGGTCGCCTCATTGTCCACGACGCCAACACCGGGTACAAATTCCTAGTGGACACGGGCGCAGACGTCTCGGTGTTGCCAGCACAGGCCAAGGATCGGACCACCAAGACCGAGTTTCGTTTGTATGCAGCAAATGGATCGGTGATCAACACTTACGGCCGCAAACTCCTACGCCTCGACCTCGGATTACGCCGGGTATTCCACTGGGTTTTCATTCTAGCGGACGTCAAGGAACCCATCCTCGGTCTCGACATCCTTTCCCATTTCGGTTTAACTCTGGACTTTAAAAAGCGAAGGTTGATCGATGGTGAAACAAGTCTTAGTGTCGCGGGAAAAATAGACAACAATCGCAGTGCCGGGGTACGAGCTTTGGCGAAGGACAATACGTACGCCAAGCTTTTGCGCGAGTTTCCGAACCTGACGCGACCGAACGTGGTGGCGGCTCACAAGTCGCACAACATAGAACACGTGATTGAAACTAAGGGGCCGCCGGTGACCGCGCGCGCCCGGCGCCTCGCACCGGACAAACTCAAGGCCGCTAAAGCCGAATTTGATTTTATGATCCAGCAGGGGCTATGTCGACCATCTAAGAGCCCGTGGGCGAGCCCGCTTCATCTGGTAAAAAAACCCAACAACGACTGGAGGCCGTGCGGGGATTATCGCCGCCTAAACGACGCAACCGTCCCGGACAGCTACCCCGTGCCGTTCCTGCAGGACTCAACACAGGCGCTATACGGCAAAACCGTATTTTCCAAAGTGGATCTAGTCCGCGCCTACCAGCAGATACCGGTGCGCGCAGAGGACATACCCAAGACCGCAATCATTACTCCTTTCGGACTTTTCGAGTTCACAGCGATGCCTTTCGGGTTGCGCAACGCTGCGCAGACCTTCCAGCGGTTCATCCACGAAGTGGTCGCGGGACTCGATTTCGTGTTCCCATTCCTGGATGATGTACTAATTGCTTCCACCAGCCACGAGGAGCATCAGCGTCACCTACGGGCGTTGTTCACGCGTCTCAACCAATACGGGATTGCCATAAATCCGACCAAATGCGTTTTTGGCAAGGAGGAGATTACCTTCCTGGGCCATTCGATACACCGAGAGGGTCTCAAGCCGTCCGCCGACAAGGTGGAGAGCATCCTGAAGTATCCCAGACCCGGGAACGTCAAGGGATTGCGACGATTCCTGGGTATGGTAAATTTTTACAATAGGTTCTTGAAGGGTCTAGCCCAGCTGCAGGAGCCACTGCAGCAGGCTGTCGCAGGTCAGCGGAAGGGCAGCGCCGTCGCAGTCATCTGGACCCCGGAGCTGGACCAGAGTTTCGTCGCGGTCAAGACAAGCTTAGCTGCAGCCACCATGCTGGCTTACCCGTCCACGCAAGCCGATTTCTCGCTACACACAGACGCCTCAGATACAGCCGTAGGAGCCGTCCTACAGCAGACCGTCAACGGGGCAGTACAACCGCTGAGTTTTTTCTCACGCAAGCTCACGCCGGCACAGCGGCGTTACAGTACGTACGACAGGGAGTTACTGGCTATCTACGCCGCGCTCAAACACTTCCAATTCATGCTGGAAGGGCGGAAGTTCCATGTACGCACCGACCACAAACCGCTGGTGTACGCCTTCACCAAAAAACCGGACCAGATGTCCCCACGCCAGGTGAGGCAACTCGCGTACATCTCGGAATTTACCACAGATTTCAGGTATGTCCCAGGAGAGCAAAACGTAGTCGCGGATGCATTGTCCAGGGTCGACACACTCACTATGCCGCACGAGATCAGCACAGAGGAGATCGCAACAGAGCAGAATTCCGACCAGGAATTGAGGGAGCTCCTCCAGAGGGGACATACTTCGCTGCAACTGCGTAAATTCACCTTGGACGACACCGGCAGCGAGATCTACTGTGATGTCACCAAGGAGAGCGTCCGACCATACATCCCCAGCATCCTCCGCAGACGAGTTTTCAGCATGGTCCATCGCCTGTCCCACCCGAGCGGCCGAGCAACGCTGCAGCAACTCCGGGAGAAATTCGTATGGCCCAACATGGCACGAGACACCAAGGAATGGGCAAGAGAGTGTTTAGCCTGCCAGAAGGCCAAGGTACACAGGCACAATAGGTTGGCGCCTGACAAAATAGCCGTTCCCTCGTCCAGATTCAAGCACTTACACCTGGACATAGTAGGGCCATTACCCGTCTCAAAGGGGTACAGGTACGTGCTGACAGTTATCGACCGTTTCACCCGTTGGCCAGAAGCCGTGCCACTGGTGGACATCACCGCAGAGTCCGTGGCAACAGCCTTTTTTTCAACTTGGATAGCGAGGTTCGGCGCCCCGAACACCCTCATCACAGATCAAGGTTCACAGTTTGAGGCAGAGCTGTTCACCGCCCTCACTCAGCTGGTGGGCACACAAAGGGTCCGTACCACAGCCTACCACCCAGAAGCCAACGGAATGGTGGAACGCTGGCATCGTTCTCTTAAGGCGGCATTAATGTGCCACGAGACTAAGGAGTGGACCAAAACGCTCCCCGTCGTCCTTTTGGGGTTGCGTAACGCCTACAAGAACGACCTAAACTGCTCGCCGGCCGTGGCCGTATACGGTACCACACTCAGCGTTCCAGGGGAGCTGTTACACTCGGAGAAGGTGCCCCGAAACCCACGAGCATTCATCGAAGAATTTAGGGTTATCATGCAGAGGTTGCGTTCACAACCCACCAGCCACCATACCAAGCCGCGGTTGTTCACCCATCAACACATGGACACCTGCAAGCAAGTTTTCCTGCGCCGGGACGGCGCCAGGAGGTCTTTGGAGCCACCGTACTCCGGCCCACACGAGGTCATTGAGCGCATCAACGATAAGGTCTACGTCGTTGACGTCAACGGGGTCAAGGTGACTGTTTCGGTAGAAAGGCTCAAACCCGCCTACATTGCAAACGAAGATACCACTCAGATCGGCCCAGAGGCTACTCCCAGGGACGACCCACAACCCAGGACCTACCCCAGCAGCTGCGGCACAACCATCAAGGAAAAACGAGTTAGGTTTAAGAATTGCTAGGCTAACTCAAGCAAATGTATTGTGACGTTTTTCGCCCGGACTGTTAAAAGAGAGTCAGATTTTCCCCGGGGAAAATAAGGGAACGCGGATTTACGGCGCCTCCACACGCGAGTGGAGGAATCTTAACGGGTTAAAGGCGTCACACGATTTAGGTATTGGTCTTAAAATCCCTCACGATATCACCCGAGTCTCGTCTCGCGGTTAGCCCTTCGGAACCGAACGTTTGTTGGGCGCCAGACGCCGCTGCGTCGTTTTTCTCAGTGACCTGCGGTTCCTCCCTTACCCCGCGAGCCGGAGTGATACCGCGACCCGTAGCTCAGGGCGCGAATCGCGACGGAGAGGGGCGGGGTCAGGAAGCGTGAGAGTAAGCGTTAGAAATTAAAGCAGAGATTCGGTAACAAAAGAATTAACAATTTATTGAAAGAAAAATAGTAGGAGAAAAAGTTGAAGTTAGCGGAAGGGTTGCCTCGCAGTACGTATCGCGCGATTAGACTTGCAAGGATCGAGGTAGCGCGGGCGTACAGGCGCGGTACGCAATTACAATGGTAATCACGAATCGTACTTGCTTCGCGACAATTTGCAGGTAACTTTACGCCGCGAGTTTTCGGTCGGGCGCGTGATACCGATAATCGTCCCGAATTCGCCCGTCGGATATCGTCGCGTTACAGATTGTTAAATATGATTCGCAGGCGAGAGGCAACCCTGAGAGAATGAATGCAATACAATTGAGAAATAATAAAAGGTGAAATAGTAATAGAAAACAGTGAGCAAAGCAGAAGCGAGCGTTAAGCCAAGATAGTAATAGGCAGTGCAATTAAAGTAGCGCAAGACAAAGATGATATAGGGAGCTCGGATGGAGCACCCCTGCGCGAGGTCGCGCGACCTTGTGCCGCGGTCGCTTAGAGATCACGTAAATCAGGCGTTCGGATTTTACAGAAGATTCCTATTTACTAACGATACGGTATGAAAGGCATCCGGAGCTGAATTAACAATTTTTACGTCCGATTCCAACAATGAAAATTACGATAACAAACACGCGGACAAAGAATCGGACGGACTTGCGTACGGACGGTACAGAGAGTCCTCCACAGGATACGACACACGATAATTTAGGCAAAATAAGTAAAAAAATAAAGAAGCAAAATACTATTGATAATGCGATAACTTGGTCTGATTGTCCTGGGTCGCAGTCGTACTCCCCTCTAGAACCGCCCCTATGTCCGGCACGCACCCCCTCGGTCAGCCCCTGGCGATGACCGGAATTCAGCGGCCTACGTCCCCCGCCCAGTCTCTCGCGACTATCTCTCAGCAGGACCCGTACCCTCGAGGACACTTCCCCGAGGAGGACCGGACGTGTCCTTCGCGACTGCCACACAGAACAAGAGGTAAAAAAAAGATAGGAGGCACGCACTCACCACTCGTTTAAGAGAGCCGAGATCGCTTCCTCTCTCTCTCTCTCGCCTCGCTCTGTATCTCTTTCCCAGGCAACCTTGACGGTAGGGTACGACTCGGGTACGCGATCACACAAAAAGAAAGCTTCTAGACTTTTGCTAATAACAATGATTGCTTCAAGTAACTCCGGACGCAAGTGCCGGGCCCTTCGTACCCGTGCCGTGCCGTACCCGCGAGTTCCCTTTCCACACTCACACCTAGCCTAACGCACGCGATTGATGATTGGTTATTCGCGGGTGACGTTGACGGGTCCTGGCTGCTCGGTGGAAGTATCGGCAGGGGCTAGGAGATTTGATTTTCCGGCGTGGCGTGCTATCCCGGTCTTCGGCAAGGCAGCGCAGGTGGTCTTTTTCCAGGGGCCGAGGTAGCTGGTCGAGGTTGAGGTAGAGATCTTCGGGGTGCCTCCTTTTCCGCCACCAACTCGCCTCGGTGCGCTCCTCCTCCACCCTCCAGGCCTCGCCAAGGTGAGGGGCCGCGTCTTACCCGAGTCCAGGGCAGGCAGACAGCTTCCCCGGAACCGTGTCACGTCTGACACGGTGCGAGCTCCGAGGACCTCCGTGGTCCTCGGGGACGGTGTAGGCACCCCTCCAGCGGTCGGACATCCTTCTTGGTTCTCCTCCTGCAGGAGCTCGTCGGGCCCCGACGGTTTCAGGCTTGCCCTCATGACGTGATGTTATCTCCTCCTGCTTCTCCCGACCACTGGTTCTCCTAGATGGTGTCGGAGTTGATGTGACCTCCCCTCTCCAGTTGTCTCTCGGTCCGCTCCCTTGGGCTGCATCCTTTTGGTGGGGCGGACGACTCCACGGCCCTTGCCTCCGCCCTCGGCCTCGGCTAGAGGCGCCGCCACTTCACCGATGCCGCTTGAGTCCGCTGGTCCCCTCAGGTAGCAGTGGTCCGGTTGCGCCACGCCGGTTCGCCTCTCCACGACCTCCTCCGATCTCCTGGTTGTTTGTGCAGGCTCGTTCCCCCGCTAGGCTGGTGGAGCTCGTCGTGCGTTTTTTACATGAAAAATTCATTCGTTCTCAGTCATTCATTCGCTAGTGTTTTACAAAATAAAGGGATCCGCGACGTGACTCTAAATTCTAATAAAAACGGTTCACAATTACTTAGGTACGCGATCCTGTTCGGCTTTTAATTATTGACTCTAAAGTGGATTATCGTGTGTTTCCCGCGGACTCGATATTAGGTACCATGTCGTTATATCCTTTATCAATTCTTTACGGAGCAATAGCTCCTAGGGACCCGATTTCCCTTGGTACCCGAGCCGCCCCTGGGGAGAATTGTGCGGTGCGAAATGCAACGTCACAGTATATAGACAATTTAATATTAAGGGGAATCAACACCTTATAGTGACCTAAAAGGAACTAGCCCGGGAGCCAATAGAATTCGTAGAAACTATGAAAAAGTCCTGAGGATATCTCGTCTTCGTAGTACGTCAATTCCTCATGAGACTGGTATTTATTGAAAGCTTGAAATCTGCTGCACCCCGCTCTGGTCTCGTATAGAGGGACAAAGCCGCGATAAACGAATAATTGCAGTCGAAGGAAGCATCGGTCTCTGCAGCTGTCAACGACAGTCCAACATGGCCGCTCGAGCAATCGCATTTTCTCTTATTTCTCCGATTTAACGACACTACACTCCAATATCGGACCAGAGCGGGGTCGGCACTTCATCACAGATATTAGGAAAATTCATTTCACTGCACTTTGTTCCCGTAGTAAGCTGTGATTTCTAAACTACGAATCCAGCTGTCACATCGCCGAAAAATAGTGTATAATAGTTCCCGAGTTTGGTGCCTGGCGGCGTTCCCATCGATTCTTCGCTCAGGTGCTGCTTCAACCACAATCTTGCGGGGCCCTGTGCCCACCTGTGCCCTCGGACCACCTCGGACATGCCCGACAATGCCCGATCGCCGCGCTCATTCAGATTGATTCACATAACCTGACATAACCCCGCTAAATCAAAAACGAGTCTGTTTTTGAAATACGATGCCACTATGAATTATGGAAAATTAATATAAGAGAATGAGCTGAAATGAGGAAAACCTGGTTTACTATCGTGATCCGTATAACTTTCCCTTTTTTATTCTTTATTCAAAATCCATTCTTATTTCAGACGAAGTCAGTAATTAAATGAAAGGGGTTTTGTGGAAAAGGGATAGATTGCAGGTTATACACTGTAACGTTATTTTCGCGGGTCACGCGTCAATTTTGCAACGATGTCTTTTCTCGGTCAATTTGGTACGCTTTTCCCACCACGCGTTTGCCCACCGTTACAACCTTCCCTCGCCCGTCCCGACGGAGATAGAACTCGAACGGCCCTTCTCCTCGCGCAGCTTCCCCTTCGCGGACTTATGATTAAGGGCGCCAGACGCCGTATTCCCGACGTCGTATTTTATTATCGGCCGCGGGACTCTAAGCTCGCGGCTCTCTCGTGACCGTCGTCGTGTACGTCTCCCTTACGCGACGAGGGGTAATCTTCCCCAAAGAAACCTCCGGCTAGATCAGTGTATCGACTCGTGCCTCTGGCACGAGGACGGAGAGTGGCGGGGTCCAGCAAGGGACAGCAGAGAGGAGCTAAATGAGCGAGAGTAATCAGCTCGTCGGCTGAATAGAAGTTTATTAAAGAAAAAGGTTGAAATTGAAATGATAACAGTAATGGATAAGAAAAGCCGAATTTGTTACTAGATGACAACGGAAACTATTGCAAGTATGATAAAGTAGTACGCGAGGAATGACCCGGAAAAACCTTCCGAGCGGAGATCTCAGTCTTAAGCGAATGGTAATTAAAAGAGGAATTGCGCGGAGTACGGTTTCCCGGAGACAGTAACAAACGCGGTATTACGCGGATGCGACTCGCTCGGGCCTTTCGCCCTCGCGACCTCTAACTCGCACGGTGTCGGACTGAGTCGTAGGTGTTTGGATTTTTACAATACCCGGCCAAGCCGGTACGCTCGGACAGGTCACGCGCTCGCGGAGGGAGGTGTACGCGCAGTAGCAACGGACGCTCGCACACGCTTTCGCGGAATTACAAAAAGACAGAAATAAAGACGGTTTTACTTCCGACCCCACGATGTACGGACAAGGACTCTACGTTTACGGAAAATGACTAGAAAATGCATTTAATAAATAACAAAATGACTCGATACGCGAAAGGGGTCGGAAGGACTTGCAGCGGCGTAACGTTCGGAATTCCGCCAGGATGGGTACCACTCTATCTCTAAGCCTACCGAAGGTGAGATATTTCGCACGAATCTCTCACGCGGTCGAGACTAGCCGCCCTTCGCCTCCTGCCCAATCCACGACTCCGGTTCTGCCCTTTTTGACCCCGACCGGCTTCACCGCGACCAACGGACCCGAGGACGACCCCTCCGGCGTCACGTACCCGCGCTGGTATCGGACCACGCACACGGGGGGACTTTGTGAGGCGACGGCTAATCTCGACTCCCGGATGCGAGGACTGATAGTAACGACTCACCGGTTCTTTATCGGGGAAACGATGCCGCTTCGGTCTCGCACGATCGTCTTTCGCTCGCTCCGCGCCTCTACAGGATCGCCAACCAGGACCAATTTTTAATCACAAGAGTACAAAATTTAGAATACAAGGTAGACTCTACTATAAGCGCGGTCCGTCCGCAAGTGCGGAAATCGGCGAGCGTGCGAGCCGCGTGGGCCATCGTTTCCCCCACCACCCATCAATCATTGGTTCGCGACTATTAGTTCGGCGGATCTATTCGCGGCGCTGGTCGATCCTCCTGACGCTACGCGGGTCGGTAAGAGTCCTGGAGAGAATTGGTGCGAGGGCTGCCTCGGAAGGTGGCGGTGGAGCAGCCGATCACGCTGTTGGACCTGGATGGCCGGCAAGGGACTTCTGCCGCTTCTCGGGGTGTCCTTTGTGCCGCCATTACCCGCCTCGGTGCGCTCGCCCTCGGCCTTCTCACCCTCTTGGCTACTGGGCGCGTCTTACCCGAGCCCAGGGTCGGCCTGCTGCGTCCCCCCGGGACAGTGCCTTCCTGGCACTGTGCGGGCCCCGGGGATGTCATGACTATCCCCGGGCGGTGGCTGGATCACCCCTGGAGATGGTGGTTGGCCTCCCCCTCAGCGGGCACCTCGTGACTCCTCTGGTCCCGTCCCGCGCTGTCCGGGGAGGCGTTGGTGGCCAGCTTCCCTCCCGTGCTCATCCTGGTGCTCTTCTTTCGATGCCCCTTTCCGGTTGCTCGGGACGCTGTTGGCGCCTCCTCGCCGATGGCCTCGGCTCAGCGTCCCGACGTCATCCAGGGCATCGCTCCTTACTGCGGTTGCTCCCCGTGCAGTTGGTGTTGGTCATCTCCTCGCAGGTCCTCTCCGTCCTCCGCTTCCCCTCGTCGATCCAGCGTCCACGGTGTTGTGTCGGAGGTAGTTACGCATGAAAGAGGGTTCGTCGTTACTATTCAGTTTGTTATTTTCTACTATGGCGGATACCCATCCGGGAGGCATTTTCCTCCGTTAGCGAATTTACGCCCCTGGTGGGCGACCGAATCTACAATTGCGAGCCCTTGTAGCCTTCTCTGGGGCGGACCTGTGACGTGACAAAATGCCACGTCACATTCCCCCCTCCCCGAAAAAGACCGACCCGGTCGTGTCCCACCATCCACGCACCCTTGACCCGCGTGAGAAATTCACCCTTGACCAGGAGGAAGGATCATACATTCTTCCTTGCTCCTGGTTTAGTCCGCCATTCCATTTTTTTATTCAAAACAAAAAATAATTCCAAATTTTACTCACCCCTTTTTAGATTTTTATTACTATTATTATTCTTAACCCTCCATCCTGTGGAAAATTCCTTTATCCTTTCCCTTCCTTGTATCTCTTTTAGTGTCCTGGGGTTATCCACCTGGCTGACCTAGTTCTGTACTGGATTTCCTGCAATACCTTAAATAGTTGTTCGCGGGGCTCCTAATTCTTAATTCTATTGCTTTTGGTGATCTGGTCTTCTTTTATCGTTTTTTTTTTTTTTTTTTTTTTTTTCTGTGTTGGGATTTATAAGGGATAAGATTTTTGTTTGTTATCAATTATTATCTTTATTTACTTTTCTAGATTTTTAACGCTTTGTTTTTAATCTTTGGTATATTTTGTTCCTCCCCCCCCCCCCTTTTTCGAGACTCCTTCCTTGCGTGGAGTACCGATTTTCCCGGGAGGTGTCTTCGACGTTTTACATAAATGGTTGCGTGGAGCTCCCTCCCCGTGTATATGCACTCCGTGCCCATTGCGGCCCGCATTTTGGGCATGTTCTGACTGTGACATCTTGGTGGCCACAACGGTAACAGAAGTCCCGTTGTGTTGGCCATGGGCACTCCTTGTGCGTGTGCTTCCTTTGGAAACAGTTGTAGCAGCGTGGCCGCTTTCTTTCCGGGTCCCTGGGTCTTTGCTGCCTTCCTGATTGGGATGCTGGGGACACTCCTTCTTCCTCGAGACTTCCCCTTCCTCTAGTGGGGACGTATGATACTATATTTCGCTCAATCGCCTCTTTTGCCCAGCGGCTCTTTA
Organism: Tiphia femorata; assembly: GCA_944319695.1. Taxonomy (NCBI): domain Eukaryota; kingdom Metazoa; phylum Arthropoda; class Insecta; order Hymenoptera; family Tiphiidae; genus Tiphia; species Tiphia femorata. Next base: position 2,643,133 of record OX090902.1, on the reverse strand, counting down.
ACATTGCCAATGGGTCCAGGTCTTTTATCCCCCTTTTGGGGACTTCCTTCTCCTGTGTCCCTTTTGTTTGCTTGTCGATGACCTGATTATTGGTGTCGTTTGTTGGGAATTGTTTTAGGGTTAGGTACTCGTGGTTCCCGTCCGTTTGTGTTGTCACCGACTTTTTCTGATTTTCGTTTGATGCTTTCGCTTCCTGTGGATAGCTTCTTCTCTTCGACACGTAGAAGTCTTCCACTTCCGATGTAGGTTGTCTCTTTTTCTCCTTCCCCTCGCTCTTCTCGGCGAACAGTTGGCCGACTACTTCCAGGGTCAACGTTTGGTTCGGGTCCCTCCTTAACGCATCCCTCAAAATTTTATTGATCTTCCTCCTAGCCCTTTCTAGGTCTGGGGACGAAGGTTCTTCTTGTTCTGCCATGTCGGCGACGTACTGGTTTTCTATGGGAATGGTCGTATTGATTAAAGTTTTTCATAGTATGGTTTAAGGTCTTTTACGTGCATTTTACAGATCGTACGTCCAGTGGTGTTCGCTAATTCGTACACCACTGGAGATAGGACCTTTTCCACCACCAATGGACCCTCATACCTAGGTGCCAACTTGGCCGCTATATGTTTTTCGGCGGAGGACAGTACGTGCTGTCTTCGCCAGACCAGATCACCTACTTTATACGTTTGTTCCCGATGCTTTTTATTGTAGGCTACTGCCTGAATCTCATGAGCCTTTTCTAAATTATCCCTGACGAACTCTTTCATAACGTTTAACCTTCGCATACGCTCTTTCCACCGCGCCGGCGTTTGTTCGCTTGCATTTCCCGGATCGTCGGAGGTATCCCGCGAGGTAATCATTCGCGGGTCACGTCCGAAGTTAAGAAATGCTGGCGTCGTTGCCAACGAGGTATGGTACGCCGAATTATACGCGAATTTGAATTCCGAGATATGTTTGTCCCATTCTCGATGATCTTTCTCGAGGAATGAGACCATCATCGTTTTCAGGACCCGGTTCACTCGTTCTACCGGGTTTGCCTGTGGATGATATGGGGGTGTTGTTATTAACTTTATCCCGTACTCTTCTGCCAGAGCTTTTACGACCTTATTGTTAAATTCTGTCCCATTGTCCGTGAGTATTGCGCGTGGAACCCCCCAACGGGTAAAGACTAGTTCCACCAAGGCCTCCTTTACTTTCGCTCCTGTCGCCCTTCTTAACGCGCAACATTCCACCCATTTAGTGAATAAATCTTGTATCACTAATAGGTATGCGTGACCGGCGCGACTCGGAGGAAATGGACCCATCATGTCCAAGGCCACTGTTGACCAAGGTTCTTCGACCCTCCGGTGCCCCATCAAACCTGCAGGCACGGTCTGCTGAACCTTGGTGCGCTGACACACTTGACATTTGCGGACATAATCTACTACGTTTCTAAACATTCCCGGCCAGTAATATTCTCGAGCTATTCTATGGAATGTCTTTTCTACTCCTAGATGCCCTGCTGTCGGCGCATCATGATTTTCGCGTATAATTCGGGTACGTTCTTTCTCCGGTACTACTAGTTTCCACGCTGTGTGGTCTTCGTCTAATGCATCGGTTATTACGTTCGGGCGACAATGGTATAAACGATTATTTACCCATTTCCATGTTTTGTCGCGCTTTTTACCCGAACTTACTTCTCGTACGCGTTTTTCGTACCACGTATCTTCTATCAATGCCGCCGAAAGTGCAGGAGGAAGTTCCGAGTTATTTTCAAACATTCTAGATAATGCGTCGGGCACATGATGTAGTGCGCCTTTACGATGTATTATTTGATAGTCATATTCTAGTAAAGATAGAGCCCATCTCCCTAACCGTCCGGTCGGATTCTTTAAGTTATGCAGCCATCTAAGACTGCTATGGTCTGTGATTATGGTAAATGAGTAACCCTCGAGGTACGGACGAAATTTTTGGATAGCCCACACGACTGCTAGGCATTCTTGTTCAGTCACGGTGTAATTTTTCTCCGCAACGTTAAGCGCTCGACTCGCGAAAGCTACTACTCTTTCTACCGAGTCAACTTCTTGTGTTAGGACTGCTCCCAGGCCTACCGAACTTGCGTCCGTTTGCACCGTAAACGGGAGTGAGAAGTCGGGACACGCTAACGTTGGAGCGACTGTTAATTGGTTACGAATCTCCTCGAATGCTGATTGTTCTTCGTCACCCCATTGCCAACGTTGTTCTTTACGTAACAAACGGTTCATCGGTTGTGATTTCGCGGCAAACTGAGGGATAAAGCGTCGGTACCATGAGGCCATACCCAAAAATCTACGTAATTGCTTTATATTTTGTGGTGCCGGATAGTTGAGCACCGGTGCTATTTTGTCCGGATCCACCTTCAGGCCGTCGCGGTGGACTAGGAATCCGAGGTACTTTACTTCTGATTTACAAAATTCACATTTTTCCGGATTGATCGTTAACCCTGCCTGCTTAATTTTGGATAATACGCGAGATAACCACGAGAGATGTTCTTCGAAAGTGCGTGTGACGATCACGATATCGTCAAGATATGCAAACGCGTGAGGTTCCATCTCCGGACCGATAATTCTATCCAACAATCTTTGGAACGTAGCCGGGGCCCCTGTTAGTCCGTAGGGCATTCGCTTAAATTGAAATAAGCCTCTACCTGGCACAGTAAAAGCGGTTATTTCGCGACTGGCTTTTGCCAGAGGTATTTGAAAATACGCCTGACTTAAATCGATGGTAGAGATGTAGTGCGCTGCTCGTAATTTGTCCAAAATCGCGGTCATGTTTGGTAACGGATAAGCATCCTTCTTGGATACCTCATTTACTTTTCGAAAATCCAGACAGAATCTATATGTCCCATTGGGTTTCTTCACCATTACTATGGGAGATGACCATGCACTATGTGAAGGCTCTATTATGTCTGATTTTAACATTTTATCTACTTCCAAATAAATAGCCTCCTGTACTTTCGGTGACACGAGGTAACAACGCTGTTTAATAGGCTTTGAATCGCCTACATCAATAATATGCTCCGTAAGGGAGGTAACCGATGGTTTATCTGTGGGTAACGGTAATTTCCCTTGTAGAAATTTATTTAATTCTGTTCGCTTCTGTTCCGATATTTCTATAAGACCACAACAGCGGTTTATTTGTTCCCATTTAAATTTATTTTTAGCGGAGGTGTCATCCTTGAACCACCATTCCGCTTCTCGAAAGTCTATTATTATCTCGAATTCACTTAAAAAATCCATCCCTAGCACACACGACAGTGCTAGGGGTTTTAGTATTGTACCTTTTATTTCCCGTACCCGTCCCCCAAAATTAATCGGTAATCGTACTTCTCCTTCGGTCTCTTCGTTCTGTCCCGTTGCGGTCATTATTCGACGCGTTATTTCCCGTTCTATTGGTATTTTCGATTCCTCTATTATTCGTCCCACATCCGCTCCTAGTAGAGTTCGCGTCGATCCCGAATCAACTAGGGCGCGTATCGGATATTCGCCTATTTTAATTTCTACGAAGAATAACGGGCGTTCGATGGTGTGTTCTCCGTACGTATTGTAGAGGTAATCTAGTATTGGAGCTTCTGCATGGTTCTGAGAAGTCGCGAGAGCCCCCACGCGCGACTCTCTTACGCGTTTCCCTTGCAGGTGCAGTCCGCGAACGATACTCCTTCTCTCCCGCAACCACGGCAGTTTCTCGGTGCCTTGCATGATTTTGCCGTATGCCCGTCTTCCCGACAATTCCAGCACCGAAGCTGAGCATTACGATTATCGTCTCGATTTCTCGGAGGCATCCTACGATTTTCCGTTCTTTCCGCTGGATAGGACCGTTGGTTATAATCATTATTTCGTGAGTTATTATTTCGCGGCCAGCTGTATCGTTCACGTTCGTCGCGCGAGGCATAGCGCGCCCGTGGACTCTCCCCCCTCCACGGTCGGTTCGAGTCTCGCGGTCTCTCCTCGTGCCGTCGCCCATACGCGTCACTCGGGCTCTCCCTTCTCCGCGGCCTATACCCGTCTCGCGCGCTCCCCTCTTTCCACGGTCTTTCCTCCCTTCCCGCTCGCGTCCCGTCTCTATCGTTTCTTCGCGGCTGGTACCTGTCGCGGTCTCTCCCGTCGCTGAGCTGTGATGTTCCCGCTCCCCGCTCCCTTTTCTCCTTCGGTGGATTTTCTACCGCGACGAATGCAGGAGTTACGCTTTTCCCTAACGTTTCTCGAGGTGCTTTTCCGGGCGCCTCTTTATACGCCAATTCTGGGAGTAACGACTGGTCCGGTGTGGGAGGTGCCTTATACGTTTGCGCGATTCGGGTTTTTCGTTCTGCGCGACGGGCTGCGGTCTCTAATTGCTCAAACGTTTCGCATTCCTCTCTACACATTGAGGCTTGTATGCTCGGTAATAGATTACGATGCGCGCGATCAATCTCTTCCTCCTGATAGAGAGGTGGCTTTACGCGATCTAGCAATGCTCGGTAACATGTGAAGAAGTCTGCAACGCGTTCTTTTGCCCCCTGTGTCCTACGCGTTAGTTCTTCGCGCAGCGCATATTGAAAATCAACCTCCCCGAATCTTTTACGCCATTCTACCGTAAACGTATCCCACGAATTCCACTGCGTCCGCCGACTGCGGTACCAGTTTAATGCCAAGCCGTTTAGGAAGAACGGTAACCATTTCAGAATTTCCTCATCCGCGGATGGATATAAATCACGGCATTCTCCTAAACGCCATAGAAATTCCTCCCCGTCTTCCCCGCGTGCTCCTGAAAACGTTACGCGCCACCTTCTCATCATATCGAGTGCGGGAGGTAATCCGTTCGGCCCTTTCCGCGCATTACCGTAACTATTTTCCGCGCCTCGCGTTTCCTCGGGGCGCGATGGCTCGCTCTTCTCCCGGCGCGGCGACTTGCGACGTACTTGCGATTTGCCTGCGCGTAACGGTTCTGCGGCGGGAGGGTTTTCGGTGTCCTGTGCCTCATAGTACGCATTCATGTCCGCGTCTGCCTCGTTATACGAGGATCTCCGAGATTCGGGTTGGGAGGGAACTCGAATTGATAATTTTTGTAATTCGTCTCGTAGTTGCGCGGCGTGATCTGCACCTGCAGGGAGTGTATCCTGCACCGCCTCTCCTTTTACCGAGGGAGATTTATGGGTCGGTCCGGGATTCATTTCGCGACTTACTTACGCGATCCCGATAGATTTAACGTTTTTGCGAAGGTGAGTTCGTCAGGGATTTCGACTACGCGAAATCCAGCCAGGTAGACACTTACCCAGTACACTCTGTAACGCACAGTGTATGCGAGAGAACAAGGATAGAAAATCAATTATTATAATTAACCAAACAAAAAAAATCCTGCGCTCTCTAAGGCGCCACTTTTGTAACTATTAAATTGTAATTTGTATCGGAAAAAAAAATTCAATTTTTACGCAACAATTATAAAATTGTGGAATTCCTCCACTCTTCCTTCTCGGATGAGTGTTTTACCTCACGTTACGCCTGCACCCAAAATTTTACTGAACAAACATAAATTAAACAATGAACTATATGTTAAAAAGAAAGACACTTCCCAATAAGGAAGTGTTAAACAGAATACTACTAGGAAAAAGTCCTAAACAATGAATTACGAAATAAATTAAGACGTGCACTAATTCGACACGTAAACGGAATTCTGCGAAATTCTGGCTTTCCAATAACGGTGCGTGCGTTGCTACTCGCAGCGAGGTAACTTGAGACGCGCGGTATCTCACAAAAACGAGAAACACGGCACGAACGCGACGTTCGAGCCCGTGGCTTTGTTTGACGAATTCCCTTTTCGCCTCTTATTCGTCAAGCTAACCGTCGCTTATTACGTCCCAAATTTACACAATTCTACGCGTTTCTTAACTCGACTATTACTCGCTTCTCCCGGTAATTCTTTAGGGAGAATTATTGAATTCTTCGAATTATTTTTCTCTCTCTCTGCTGTCTTTCCCTTTTTGTTCTCAATAAAAAATTTTTGCCTCGGCCCTAGAACACGTTGGGCGCCAATTTTGTAACGTTATTTTCGCGGGTCACGCGTCAATTTTGCAACGATGTCTTTTCTCGGTCAATTTGGTACGCTTTTCCCACCACGCGTTTGCCCACCGTTACAACCTTCCCTCGCCCGTCCCGACGGAGATAGAACTCGAACGGCCCTTCTCCTCGCGCAGCTTCCCCTTCGCGGACTTATGATTAAGGGCGCCAGACGCCGTATTCCCGACGTCGTATTTTATTATCGGCCGCGGGACTCTAAGCTCGCGGCTCTCTCGCGACCGTCGTCGTGTACGTCTCCCTTACGCGACGAGGGGTAATCTTCCCCAAAGAAACCTCCGGCTAGATCAGTGTATCGACTCGTGCCTCTGGCACGAGGACGGAGAGTGGCGGGGTCCAGCAAGGGACAGCAGAGAGGAGCTAAATGAGCGAGAGTAATCAGCTCGTCGGCTGAACAGAAGTTTATTAAAGAAAAAGGTTGAAATTGAAATGATAACAGTAATGGATAAGAAAAGCCGAATTTGTTACTAGATGACAACGGAAACTATTGCAAGTATGATAAAGTAGTACGCGAGGAATGACCCGGAGAAACCTTCCGAGCGGAGATCTCAGTCTTAAGCGAATGGTAATTAAAAGAGGAATTGCGCGGAGTACGGTTTCCCGGAGACAGTAACAAACGCGGTATTACGCGGATGCGACTCGCTCGGGCCTTTCGCCCTCGCGACCTCTAACTCGCACGGTGTCGGACTGAGTCGTAGGTGTTTGGATTTTTACAATACCCGGCCAAGCCGGTACGCTCGGACAGGTCACGCGCTCGCGGAGGGAGGTGTACGCGCAGTAGCAACGGACGCTCGCACACGCTTTCGCGGAATTACAAAAAGACAGAAATAAAGACGGTTTTACTTCCGACCCCACGATGTACGGACAAGGACTCTACGTTTACGGAAAATGACTAGAAAATGCATTTAATAAATAACAAAATGACTCGATACGCGAAAGGGGTCGGAAGGACTTGCAGCGGCGTAACGTTCGGAATTCCGCCAGGATGGGTACCACTCTATCTCTAAGCCTACCGAAGGTGAGATATTTCGCACGAATCTCTCACGCGGTCGAGACTAGCCGCCCTTCGCCTCCTGCCCAATCCACGACTCCGGTTCTGCCCTTTTTGACCCCGACCGGCTTCACCGCGACCAACGGACCCGAGGACGACCCCTCCGGCGTCACGTACCCGCGCTGGTATCGGACCACGCACACGGGGGGACTTTGTGAGGCGACGGCTAATCTCGACTCCCGGATGCGAGGACTGATAGTAACGACTCACCGGTTCTTTATCGGGGAAACGATGCCGCTTCGGTCTCGCACGATCGTCTTTCGCTCGCTCCGCGCCTCTACAGGATCGCCAACCAGGACCAATTTTTAATCACAAGAGTACAAAATTTAGAATACAAGGTAGACTCTACTATAAACGCGGTCCGTCCGCAAGTGCGGAAATCGGCGAGCGTGCGAGCCGCGTGGGCCATCGTTTCCCCCACCACCCATCAATCATTGGTTCGCGACTATTAGTTCGGCGGATCTATTCGCGGCGCTGGTCGATCCTCCTGACGCTACGCGGGTCGGTAAGAGTCCTGGAGAGAATTGGTGCGAGGGCTGCCTCGGAAGGTGGCGGTGGAGCAGCCGATCACGCTGTTGGACCAGGATGGCCGGCAAGGGACTTCTGCCGCTTCTCGGGGTGTCCTTTGTGCCGCCATTACCCGCCTCGGTGCGCTCGCCCTCGGCCTTCTCACCCTCTTGGCTATTGGGCGCGTCTTACCCGAGCCCAGGGTCGGCCTGCTGCGTCCCCCCGGGACAGTGCCTTCCTGGCACTGTGCGGGCCCCGGGGATGTCATGACTATCCCCGGGCGGTGGCTGGATCACCCCTGGAGATGGTGGTTGGCCTCCCCCTCAGCGGGCACCTCGTGACTCCTCTGGTCCCGTCCCGCGCTGTCCGGGGAGGCGTTGGTGGCCAGCTTCCCTCCCGTGCTCATCCTGGTGCTCTTCTTTCGATGCCCCTTTCCGGTTGCTCGGGACGCTGTTGGCGCCTCCTCGCCGATGGCCTCGGCTCAGCGTCCCGACGTCATCCAGGGCATCGCTCCTTACTGCGGTTGCTCCCCGTGCAGTTGGTGTTGGTCATCTCCTCGCAGGTCCTCTCCGTCCTCCGCTTCCCCTCGTCGATCCAGCGTCCACGGTGTTGTGTCGGAGGTAGTTACGCATGAAAGAGGGTTCGTCGTTACTATTCAGTTTGTTATTTTCTACTATGGCGGATACCCATCCGGGAGGCATTTTCCTCCGTTAGCGAATTTACGCCCCTGGTGGGCGACCGAATCTACAATTGCGAGCCCTTGTAGCCTTCTCTGGGGCGGACCTGTGACGTGACAAAATGCCACGTCACAACACGCACGAAAAATTTACTTCTTACTTATTTTACGATCTGTTCTTACAAAAAGTATACTTTCAAACTATTTCATAATATTATTATAATTACATATTATAAGTGAAAATGGGTTTATTAGAAAAACATGAAACGTACTTAGGTTAGATACGCAGGAGAAAATTTCAATGTAATTTGTAAGGTTATACCGAGGGCTCAACCAAGAAAAAATTTACTTATTACTTATTTTAAGTTTTGTTTTTATTAAAAATGTATTTTAAAACTAAATTCATAATTATATTATCTCAATAATATTATAAATGAAAAAGAATTTCTCCGTAAAGGATGAAACATGTAAGCAAGGCAGGCAGGAAAAAATTGATTTGAATTTTTTAGATTACGGCCCGGAGTGCTTACACCCAGAAAAAAATTCTTACTTATTTTAGGTTTTTTCTTTATTACAAATATATTTTAAAATAAGATTTACAGTTATATTATTATAATTATAATTCTAAATAAAAAAGGGCGGGTTTGGAAAAGCAAATGAACTATACTCATGCAGACAATTTTATTATTAAAAATATTTTTTAAAACGATTTGGTTTCGGAATGGAATGGATCAGAGGAACTCTAGCCCAATTTGATACTTTTTTATGAATAATCGTGTCAATAAAAGCTCCGTGTCTAATAAGGAGAGGCCGTCGTGCGCCGACGCCCGCTTGAATCTCTCCAAATTTAAAATATATTCCAGCTATCCAAGCATACAGATTAGTGGCAATCGATAAAGCGCATTTAGAGTTTCTGAAAAAATTACAGTCCAATTTTGCAATATGTCAGCTTATAATCGTGTTGTGACAAAGTCGCGCGTATCGCCAAGAAAGAGAGTTCCGTTGACTCCTGGGAAAGAGAGGCACATATTGCTCAGAAAGAGTCGCACTGATCCGACGGGAGAGAGAGGCACGTATGGACGAGACAAAGACAATCGATTCTCCTTGCTTTTCGCCGTCGAGCGCTCGGAAGCTTCGACTACGAAAGAGAAAGAATCGAGTGTCTTTCTCTCGTCGATACGCATCTCTCTGTCCCGTCGAATCAGTGCGTCTCCTTCTCGGCGATATGTGCCTTTCTTTCCCGTCGAGAAAGGCGCGAGAAAGAGAGGAAGGTATCGCTGAGAAAGAGACGCACTGTTCCAACGGGACAGAGAAGCACGTATGGACGAGAGAAAGACAATCGATTCTCTCTCGAGGCTTGCCAGCGCTCGACGGCGAAAGTCAGATAGGCAAGCAAAAATCGACTGTCTTTGTCTCCTCCATACGTGCTTCTCTGTTCCGTCGAATCAGTGCGTCTCCTTCTCGGCGATACGTGCCTTTCTTTCCTGTTGAGAGAAGCACGAGAAAGAGAGAAACGTATCGCCCAGAAGGAAAGGCACTGATCCGATGGGACAGAGAGACGCGTATCGACGAGACAAAGACATATGTATTTTGTAAGTTATTGATAATGCTCGGAGAATTAGAACAGAATTTTTTTAAAAATGTAAAATTAATTAAAATATTCTACATTCAAAATTTGAGCAGTTTTGTTAGGAAATGAATTTCTCCGTCTGTTCTTATAACTACGTCAGAGCAATCATTTTTCTTTTGATTTATCCGGCAAATGTGACAAATATGTAAAAAAAGATAAATATCTTCCAGAAGTGAATTAATCGATTGTTTATTTAACAATTAACTGTTTAAACATTTTGTCGCATGGATGTCGGTCGTTGACATTGGCAACAAATATGTTCTTTAACTAAAAAGTTAATTATTAAATAAATAATTGATAAATGCACCTCCCGGAAAATATTACAAAAACTTTATGAACAAATTTCGTCCCACTATCGAAACAGTAACATTTTACATGTTCACCTCGGCATCCTATCTACACCGAAAAATATTTAAAAATTTTAGGGGCCCTTCGTAGTACCCGATTTTCGGCACGACCCTAACAATGGGAGCTTCACGAGAATCCCGTCTGGGAGCTCCTGCTCGGGCCGGTGACGTGCGGTTAGTTGACCCACAGGCCGTACGGCGGCGCTTCGATCGATTCGGAGATAGCCCGTTGGTATTGATACCCCTTAAGGGGTAGGGTTAGGGTACAAAGATATTTATCTTTTTTTACATATTTGTCACATTTGCCGGATAAATCAAAAGAAAAATGATTGCTCTGACGTAGTTATAAGAACAGACGGAGAAATTCATTTCCTAACAAAACTGCTCAAATTTTGAATGTAGAATATTTTAATTAATTTTACATTTTTAAAAAAATTCTGTTCTAAGTCTCCGAGCATTATCAATAACTTACAAAATACATATGTCTTTGTCTCGTCGATACGCGTCTCTCTGTCCCATCGGATCAGTGCCTTTCCTTCTGGGCGATACGTTTCTCTCTTTCTCGTGCTTCTCTCAACAGGAAAGAAAGGCACGTATCGCCGAGAAGGAGACGCACTGATTCGACGGAACAGAGAAGCACGTATGGAGGAGACAAAGACAGTCGATTTTTGCTTGCCTATCTGACTTTCGCCGTCGAGCGCTGGCAAGCCTCGAGAGAGAATCGATTGTCTTTCTCTCGTCCATACGTGCTTCTCTGTCCCGTTGGAACAGTGCGTCTCTTTCTCAGCGATACCTTCCTCTCTTTCTCGCGCCTTTCTCGACGGGAAAGAAAGGCACATATCGCCGAGAAGGAGACGCACTGATTCGACGGGACAGAGAGATGCGTATCGACGAGAGAAAGACACTCGATTCTTTCTCTTTCGTAGTCGAAGCTTCCGAGCGCTCGACGGCGAAAAGCAAGGAGAATCGATTGTCTTTGTCTCGTCCATACGTGCCTCTCTCTCCCGTCGGATCAGTGCGACTCTTTCTGAGCAATATGTGCCTCTCTTTCCCAGGAGTCAACGGAACTCTCTTTCTTGGCGATACGCGCGACTTTGTCACAACACGATTATAAGCTGACATATTGCAAAATTGGACTGTAATTTTTTCAGAAACTCTAAATGCGCTTTATCGATTGCCACTAATCTGTATGCTTGGATAGCTGGAATATATTTTAAATTTGGAGAGATTCAAGCGGGCGTCGGCGCACGACGGCCTCTCCTTATTAGACACGGAGCTTTTATTGACACGATTATTCATAAAAAAGTATCAAATTGGGCTAGAGTTCCTCTGATCCATTCCATTCCGAAACCAAATCGTTTTAAAAAATATTTTTAATAATAAAATTGTCTGCATGAGTATAGTTCATTTGCTTTTCCAAACCCGCCCTTTTTTATTTAGAATTATAATTATAATAATATAACTGTAAATCTTATTTTAAAATATATTTGTAATAAAGAAAAAACCTAAAATAAGTAAGAATTTTTTTCTGGGTGTAAGCACTCCGGGCCGTAATCTAAAAAATTCAAATCAATTTTTTCCTGCCTGCCTTGCTTACATGTTTCATCCTTTACGGAGAAATTCTTTTTCATTTATAATATTATTGAGATAATATAATTATGAATTTAGTTTTAAAATACATTTTTAATAAAAACAAAACTTAAAATAAGTAATAAGTAAATTTTTTCTTGGTTGAGCCCTCGGTATAACCTTACAAATTACATTGAAATTTTCTCCTGCGTATCTAACCTAAGTACGTTTCATGTTTTTCTAATAAACCCATTTTCACTTATAATATGTAATTATAATAATATTATAATATTATAATAATATAATATTATAATATTATTAAATAGTTTGAAAGTATACTTTTTGTAAGAATAGATCGTAAAATAAGTAAGAAGTAAATTTTTCGTGCGTGTATAACCTGCAATCTATCCCTTTTCCACAAAACCCCTTTCATTTAATTACTGACTTCGTCTGAAATAAGAATGGATTTTGAATAAAGAATAAAAAAGGGAAAGTTATACGGATCACGATAGTAAACCAGGTTTTCCTCATTTCAGCTCATTCTCTTATATTAATTTTCCATAATTCATAGTGGCATCGTATTTCAAAAACAGACTCGTTTTTGATTTAGCGGGGTTATGTCAGGTTATGTGAATCAATCTGAATGAGCGCGGCGATCGGGCATTGTCGGGCATGTCCGAGGTGGTCCGAGGGCACAGGTGGGCACAGGGCCCCGCAAGATTGTGGTTGAAGCAGCACCTGAGCGAAGAATCGATGGGAACGCCGCCAGGCACCAAACTCGAGAACTATTATACACTATTTTTCGGCGATGTGACAGCTGGATTCGTAGTTTAGAAATCACAGCTTACTACGGGAACAAAGTGCAGTGAAATGAATTTTCCTAATATCTGTGATGAAGTGCCGACCCCGCTCTGGTCCGATATTGGAGTGTAGTGTCGTTAAATCGGAGAAATAAGAGAAAATGCGATTGCTCGAGCCGCCATGTTGGACTGTCGTTGACAGCTGCAGAGACCGATGCTTCCTTCGACTGCAATTATTCGTTTATCGCGGCTTTGTCCCTCTATACGAGACCAGAGCGGGGTGCAGCAGATTTCAAGCTTTCAATAAATACCAGTCTCATGAGGAATTGACGTACTACGAAGACGAGATATCCTCAGGACTTTTTCATAGTTTCTACGAATTCTATTGGCTCCCGGGCTAGTTCCTTTTAGGTCACTATAAGGTGTTGATTCCCCTTAAGGGGCAGCAGGACCCGGCTAGTAACGTTCAAAACCCGTCAGTAACTTGTCCAAAAAATATTTTTTGCTAGGGAAATGCAGAGGTTTGCGCGCCTACTAAATTCGTCGCCGTCGTTGATTATTTTTCGCTGCGATACGAAGGAAATGATAGCTTAAACATTTTTACAGGATCTGAAATCTTTATTGACGGTCGTACTGGCAGGATGGTATTTATAAACGAGATTGAAATTGCGAGCCTCAAATACGGCGATTTGCACGAACAAACATGGCTGCCGTCCAGCATCAGTTTTTCACAATTTTCGCACATATCGCACTCGAACGATCAACACTCTCTATTTCATGGCCTATCAACCGTATCACAGAATTCAACAAAAATTTGTTTTATGGGTTTAGGTACGGAAATAACGCGAATTTAGTAGGCCACGATTCCAGCTGTCAATTCACTCTCTCGTCACTACTAATAGTTGAGGCGTTCGGCAACCGGAGGCGTGCCAATCGATGCATCGCTGTAACATTGCTCCAGCGAGGGCCCCGCACCAAAGCGAAACAGTGTCACGACGAAGGCAGTGACCGGTTGTGACAGCCAGTAATAGCTGTAGCACAACGCCGCGCGCCTTGGAATGTTTTTCGTTATTCCTTGTCACAATATTCACATGTATCGCGAATTTTTGGTGCCCTACACGGCACCCTATTTTCGGCACGGCACTAATTCTAGAGAATTTTCAGACAACTTCACTTCTTCAACTCGCCGCCGCTGGCCGAGCGCCTCGATCAGTTTCAACGTTACTAGCCCGGTCCTGCTGCCCCTGGGGCAGTATCACCTTTGGCATGTGGCGACTGGAGCGATACTTGCAGCTTTGACTGTACCATTTCTACGGGGAAATTGCAGTACATTACAATATCAGAAACTACGGCTCTGTACTTGATTATTTCCCAGTACGAAACGAACGAAACGAAAGCTAAAAAACCCGGCTACCTAATGAATGTTTCAGATGCAATCAAATTGTCAGGATGGTATTTTTAAATTACGATCGAAATTGCGAGTGTGGAAAATGGGTGATTTGCGCGAACAAAGATGGCTGCCCCTGAGTATTAGTTTTTCACGATTTTCGCACAAATCACGCTGGAACGATCGACACTCTTTGTTTCATTAGCGACGAACTATATCACAGATATTGGTAAAAATTATTTTTTTGGGTTTCTATGCGAAAATAAGCCGTAGTTTCTGAGCCCGCGATCCAGCTGTCAATCCGCTCTCTAGAGCTGACAATAGTTTAGGTATTCGCTAACGGGCGGCGTGCCAATCGAGATCCTCCGCTGTGATTGGTTGTTGTATCATTCAGCGGTAGATTCTCGATTGGGATGCCGCCCGTCGGCGAAGGTGTGAACTATTGTCAGCAACTAGAGAGCGGATTGACAGCTAGATCGCGGGCTCAGAAACTACGGCTTATTTTCGCATAGAAACCCAAAAAAATAATTTTTGTCAATATCTGTGATATAGTTCGTCGCTAATGAAACAAAGAGTGTCGATCGTTCCAGCGTGATTTGTGCGAAAATCGTGAAAAACTAATACTCAGGGGCAGCCATCTTTGTTCGCGCAAATCACCCATTTTCCACACTCGCAATTTCGATCGTAATTTAAAAATACCATCCTGACAATTTGATTGCATCTGAAACATTCATTAGGTAGCCGGGTTTTTTAGCTTTCGTTTCGTTCGTTTCGTACCGGGAAATAATCAAGTACAGAGCCGTAGTTTCTGATATTGTAATGTACTGCAATTTCTCCGTAGAAATGGTACAGTCAAAGCTGCAAGTATCGCTCCAGTCGCCACATGCCAAAGGTGATACTGCCCCTTAAGTTAATCTTACGAATCGTGTAACTAGGAGGGGAGCACTGTGGCGCTGCGTCACCTCTCTAGTAAATCGCGCGAACCGTGGACATTTCCGTCGCGCGTCTTTTGTCCACGGCGTTTCCTTCTTCTTCGTGAAACTCGCGACCGAGCAGCATCGTTTTCCGTCGAGAGTCCTCCGGTAGTGCACTATTGAGTTCTATACAGTGCGCGTTCGAACTTGTCCGCGCGATCCGAGCAGCCGCGTCCGTGCGTTTTCCGTGCCGCGCGACAGTACCGGGTTTTCCCCGAACGTTGGCCACCGCCAGCCTTTGCTGGTGCTCTCTCCGCGCGTATCCGTACCTTTGGGCGCCATTGCCCCAAAGGGGCTTTCCCGAGTTCGCGCGAGACGTATACCGCGGGCTATCCGCGGTCTCGAATACAGAAGTGTACATAATGTAAATATACGGTGCATGTGCACCTGCCAGTACATCGATTTTCTGTAACTACGTGATCCTCCTTTTCCTTGCCTTAAGGGGCAGCAGGACCGGGCTAGTAACGTTGAAACTGATTGAGGCGCTCGGCCAGCGGCGGCGAGTTGAAGAAGTGAAGTTGTCTGAAAATTCTCTAGAATTAGTGCCGTGCCGAAAATAGGGTGCCGTGTGGGGCACCAAAAATTCGCGATACATGCGAATATTGTGACAAGGAATAACAAAAAACATTCCAAGGCGCGCGGTATTGTGCTACAGCTATTACTGGCTGTCACAACCGGTCACTGCTTTCGTCGTGACACTGTTTCGCTTTGGTGCGGGGCCCTCGTTGGAGCAATGTTACAACGATGCATCGATTGGCACGCCTCCGGTTGCCGAACGCCTCAACTATTAGTAGTGACGAGAGAGTGAATTGACAGCTGGAATCGTAGGCTACTAAATTCGCGTTATTTCCGTACCTAAACCCATAAAACAAATTTTTGTTGAATTCTGTGATACGGTTGATAGGCCATGAAATAGAGAGTGTTGATCGTTCGAGTTTGATATGTGCGAAAATTGTGAAAAACTGATGCTGGATGGCAGCCATGTTTGTTCGTGCAAATGGCCGTATTTGAGGCTCGCAATTTCAATCTCGTTTATAAATACCATCCTGCCAGTACGACCGTCAATAAAGATTTCAGATCCTGTAAAAATGTTTAAGCTATCATTTCCTTCGTATCGCAGCGAAAAATAATCAACGACGGCGACGAATTTAGTGGCCCCGCAAACCTCTGCATTTCCCTAGCAAAAAATATTTTTTGGACAAGTTACTGACGGGTTTTGAACGTTACTAGCCGGGTCCTGCTGCCCCTTAAGGGGATCCAACCTTCCTAGGCTTTCTTCTCGGGAATACCTCGAGAGCCAATAGAAACCGCGGAAATGACCGACTTCTGCGCCGGGTGCATTCGTCTCCGTTTTACATTATTTTCTAACCGCAAGGGTATGTATCGAAAGCTTGAAGTTTATTGTAGGGCGTGAAATAGCGATGTGAAGGGATAAGATAACGTTAAAGGAGTAATTCCGGTCATAAGCACCATCGTTCTCTGTAGCTGTCAAGGACATTCCAATATGGCTGCTCTCGCGGCTGTATTTCCTCGAATTTCGCCGATCTGCGCGCACAACGCACATACATCGCTATTTCACGCACTAGAATAAACTTCAAGCTTTCGATACATACCCTTGCGGTTAGAAAATAATGTAAAACGGAGACGAATGCACCCGGCGCAGAAGTCGGTCATTTCCGCGGTTTCTATTGGCTCTCGAGGTATTCCCGAGAAGAAAGCCTAGGAAGGTTGGATCCCCTTAAGGGGAATCAACCCCAACGGGCTATCTCCGAATCGATCGAAGTGCCGCCGTGCGGCCGATCGGTCAACTAACCGCACTTCACCGGCCCGAGCAGGAGCTCCCAGACGGGAGTCTCGTGAAGCTCCCATTGTTAGGATCGTGCCGAAAATCGGGTACTACAAAGGGCCCCTAAAATTTTTAAATATTTTTCGGTGTAGATAGGATGCCGAGGTCAACATGTAAAATGCTACTGTTTCGGTAGTGGGACGAAATTTGTTCATAAAGTTTTTGTAATATCATCCGGGAAGTGCATTTATCAATTATTTATTTAACAATTAACTTTTTAGTTAAAGTACATATATATATTTGTTGCCAATGTCAATGACCGACATCCATGCGTCAAAATGTTCAAACAGTTAATTGTTAAATAAAAAATCGATGAATTCACTTTCTGGAAGATATTTATCTTTTTTTACATATTTGTTACATTTGCTGGATAAATCAAAAGAAAAATCATTACTCTGACGTAGTTAGGAACAGACGGAGAAATTCATTTCCTAAGAAAACTGCTCAAATTTTGAATGTAGAATATTTTAATTAATTTTACATTTTTAAAAAAATTCTGTTCTAATTCTCCGAGCATTATCAATAACTT
This sequence comes from Tiphia femorata, assembly GCA_944319695.1. Classification (NCBI taxonomy): domain Eukaryota; kingdom Metazoa; phylum Arthropoda; class Insecta; order Hymenoptera; family Tiphiidae; genus Tiphia; species Tiphia femorata. The sequence goes on along the minus strand of OX090902.1, from coordinate 2,625,766 downwards.
ACAAAATACATATATCTGACAAGGAATGGTAAAATGTGTTTCAATTTAGCTGAATTTGAAACATAGTATTGTTCAGACTTGTGCTAAAGAGAATAACTGTCATGGGGCTTAATTTTAGAGAGAATTGTAATGAGATATCGTGATTGTCGATCTGAAGTCACGAAGTGGTAGGCTCGTGGCCGTGGCTCGTCAGTGCTCGACAACGAAAGGAAGGAAAGGTGAGAAAGAATCGAATGTCTTTGTCTCGTCGATACGCGTCTCTCTGTCACATCGGATCAGTGCCTTTCCTTCTGGGCGATACGTTTCTCTCTTTCTCGTGCTTCTCTCAACGGAAAAGAAAGGCACGTATCGCCGAAAAGGAGACGCACTTATTCGACGGAACAGAGAAGCACGTATGGAGGAGACAAAGACAGTCGATTCTTTCTTGCCTATCTGACTTTCGCCGTCGAGCGCTGGCAAGCCTCGAGGCCCTCGAGAGAGAATTGAGTGTCTTTCTCTCGTCCATACGTGCTTCTCTGTTCCGTTGGACCAGTGCGTCTCTTTCTCAGCGATACGTTCCTCTCTTTCTCGCGCCTCTCTCGATGGGAAAGAAAGGCACGTATCGCCGAGAAGGAGACGCACTGATTCGACGGGACAGAGAGATGCGTATCGACGAGAGAAAGACACTCGATTCATTCTCCCTTCGTAGTCGAAGCTTCCGAGCGCTCGACGGCGAAAAGCAAGGAGAGCCTAGAGAGAATCGATTGTCTTTGTCTCGTCCACACGTGCTTCTCTCTCCCGTCGGATCAGTGCGTCTCTTTCTGAGCGATATGTGCCTCTCTTTCCCGGCGAGTCAACGGAACTCTCCTTCTTGGCGATACGCGCGACTTTGCCACAACATGATTATAGACTGACATATTGCAAAATTTGACTGTAATTTTTTCAGAAACTCTAAATGCGCTTTATCGATTGCCACTAATCTGTAGGCTTGGACAGCTGGAATATATTTTAAATTTGGAGAGATTCAAGCCGGCGTCGGCGCGCGACGGTCTCTCCTTATTAGACACGGAGCTTTTATTGACACGATTATTCATGAAAAAGTATCAAATTGGGCTACAGTTCCTCTGATCCGATCCATTTCGAAACTAAATCGTTTTAAAAAATATTTTTAATAATAAAATTGTCTTGATGAGTAGTTCCTTTGCTTTTCCAAACCCCTTTTTTATTTAGAATTATAATTATAATAATATAACTGTAAATCTTATTTTAAAATATATTTGTAATAAAGAAGAAACCTAAAATAAGTAAGAATTTTTTTCTGGGTGTAAGCACTTCGGGCCGTAATCTAAAAAATTCAATTCAATTTTTTCCTGCCTGCCTTGCTTACACGTGTCATCCGTTTCGGAAAAATTCTTTTTCATTTATAATTTATTGAGATACTATAATTATGAATTTAGTTTTAAAATACAGTTTTAATAAAAACAAAGCATAAAATAAGTAATAAGTAAATTTTTTCTCGGCTAAGCCCTCGGTATAACCTTACAAATTCCATTCCAATTTTCTCCTGCCTACCTAACCTAAGTACGTTTCATGCTTTTCTAATAACCCCAATTCCTTTATAATGTAATTATAATAATATGATTATGAATTAGTTTTAATTTATACTTTCAATGAAAACAGATCGTAAAATAAGTAAGAAGTAAATTTTTCGTGCGTGCATAACCTGCAATCCATCCCTTTTCCACAAAACCCCTTTCATTTAATTATTGACTACATCTGAAATAAGAATGGATTTTGAATAAAGAATAAAAACAGGAAAGTTATACGGATCACGATAGTAAACCAGGTTTTCCCCATTTCAGCTCATTCTCTTATTTTAATTTTCCATAATTTATAGTGGCATCATATTTCAAAACAGACTCGTTTTCGATTTAGCGGGGTTATGTCAGGTCATGTCAGGTTATGTGAATCAATTTGAATGAGCGCGGCGATCGGGCATTGTCGGGCATGTCCAAGGTGGTCCGAGGGCACAGGTGGGCACAGGGCCCCGCAAGATTGTGGTTGAAGCAGCACCTGAGCGAAGAATCGATGGGAACGCCGCCAGGCTCCAAACTCGGGAACTATTATACGCTATTTTTCGGCGATGTGACAGCTGGATTCGTAGTTTAGAAATCACAGCTTATTACGGGAACAAAGTACAGTGAAACGAATTTTCCTAATATCTGTGATGAAGTGCCAACCCCGCTCTGGTCCGATATTGAAGTGTAGTGTCGTTAAATCGGAGAAATAAGAGAAAATGCGATTGCTGGAGCGGCCATGTTGGACTGTCGTTGACAGCTACAGAGACCGATGCTTCTTTCGACTGCAATTATTCGTTTATCGCGGCTTTGTCCCTCTATACGAGACCAGAGCGGGGTGCAGCAGAGTTCAAGCTTTCAATAAATACCAGTCTCATGAGGAATTGACGTACTACGAAGACGACATATCCTCAGGACTTTTTCATAGTTTCTACGAATTCTATTGGCTCCCGGGCTAGTTCCTTTTAGGTCACTATACGGGGTTGATTCCCCTTAACGCGTAGGATCTTTCAACCACGTGTTTGTCCTGGCCTCACGTACCAACCCGCACGTTGGCCGGTAATACAGGCGACGACCCCTAGGGTCGAGTGGGAGCTCTACCTTACCGGCCGAACACGGCTACCGCGCCGCGATACCTACGCACCCGAATCCGGTGCGCGGTTAGCCGCCATCGCCTTAACCTAAAATGCAGTCAAGACTCCCACAGTGTTATGGAGGAGTTGGGGTGAATTTACACGCGAGGATCCATCGGCAGTTTCTACGAAACTGAATTGGACAAGTCCGGTGGATCACGATGTAAACGCTCAGAAGGATCGATCGCGAACGAGCTATGACATAGTAGGTTATGTTCTCGCGAAGAGGTTATGTCGCGGAGAAGTGATCTCGCGAAGAGGTTAGGTTGGCCGGTAAAAGCGCCTCCACGTCCGCTTTACCGGCGAGCGTGATCTAGGTTATGAACGCGTTAGTTCTAAGTTAAGCCTGAAGGGCGGAACGCTCGTGCGTCACGATGACGTCACGAGGACGGGTCCGGACAGGAACAAGATAAGGAAGGATAATGGCCAACAAAGCACGTGCGCGACGCGCGCGCAAACTAAGCCTATATTTACAGTAATCACAACGATCGGCGTCTAAGCCGATTAGGATGATAGTTAGGACTATCGTGAATCGCGCACAGGCGATTGTATCGAGCGCGGCGATTAGGACTATCGAGAATCGCGCACAGGCGATTGTATCGAGCGCGGCGAGCGCTGTATATTAAGCGTCGGAGACACGTGCACGCGGTGGCACGTGGGAAAGCGGTTCTCGAAGGCGTAGCTAGCCTGAGCCGTAAGCACGGTGATTCGCACGCAGTAAACGTGGTGAGCGCAGTAACGACACGAGCGTGGTAAACTGCATGAGCGTGGTAAACTGCATTAGCGTGGTAGATTGAATTAGCGCGATAAACGCGGTGGACACACGCGGTAAGCACTCGCGGTAAGCAACGCGGAAAGCAGCGCGGAAAGACGTCGCGGTAATTAGGGTCGCGTGTACACGTCGCGGCACTTAGTGTTACGCGGAATGATCGTCGCGGGAGACTAGAAGCGCGCGGAAAGTAATTACGCGAAAAGAAGGAACGAGATCCTTTGTTCAGGCTCGAGAGCCGTGGAAGTGAAACGTTTGTACTCGCGTATGGCCGCGGAACGAATGAACAAAAAACGCGCGGAGGCGCGTGAAGAACGATGAGCGTTCTTCATGAGATAGGTGACTCGACCTAGGGCAACGCTTGCCCCTAGGGAATTTAAGAATGTGCGGTTGGCACAACCGCCACATCATTCCCCCCCTGGGAGAAGACGGCAAGTCTAAAGAGAAACTTAATAACTAAGCGCGTGCCTAAGGCTAATAACATTAATATTAAGGTATTTACAAAAGTGCTTTCGAAGAAGGTCTATTTAAGCAAAACGCACACGATGTACTTGCGACGAGCGGGTGCGCTCGTACGTTTTCAAGATGCCTCTAGGGCAAGGTACGCTGGCAGGTGATGAAGACACAGCGCCGGGAGCCTGGGAAGGACCAGCTGCAGGAGAAGAATCCTCTTCTGTGTCGGCCGCTGTATAAGCGGGTTTAAGACGCTCGATGGAGACGTGTTCTATTCGGCCATGGTAGTCGATGGCGAAAACTCGGTCGGAGATCCTCTCGACGACCTTATGAGGTCCTGTGTACGGCTGGTGCAACGGTGGCTGAACTGCGTCAACACGCAGGAAAACGTGTGAACAGGTGTACAGGTCCTTGAACAGGAAGACACGACGTTTATTGTGATGCGCCGTAGGCACTGGGCGCAGCTTACGCATTAGGATGCGGAACTCCTCCATGAAGATTTGAGGGTTTGAGTCCAGTTCTTCAGAGTCGAAGAACTCGGCCGGAACGCGGAGAGTGGTTCCATACACCATTTCGGCTGGAGAGCCCTTGAGATCCTCCTTGAAGGAAGTACGGAGTCCTAGCAGGACTACCGGGAGGACAGAGATCCAGTCTTCGGTTTGGTGGCACATGATGGCCGTTTTAAGAGAACGGTGCCATCGTTCAATGATGCCGTTGGACTCAGGGTGGTAAGCTGTCGTGCGACATCTGCGACCGCCAATTAGTTTGACCAGCGCGGCGAAGAGAGCTGCCTCGAATTGGGATCCACGATCCGTAGTGATGAGGCGAGGCGCACCAAAGCGGGCGACCCAATGGGTGAAGACTGCCTTCGCGACGGTGTCGGCTGTGGCTTCAGCGATGGGAACGGCCTCCGGCCAGCGAGTGAAGCGGTCGATCATGGTCAGAATATATCGGTACCCATGAGACACTGGAAGCGGGCCTACAATATCCACGTGTATGTGGAAGAACCGGCTGTCTGGAACAGTAATCTTTTCAGGTGAAAGGTGGTTATGGCGCGACACCTTGGAGCGCTGACACGCGAGACAAGTTTTGGCCCATTGTGAAATGTCCAAGTTCATCGAAGGCCACACGAACTTGTCAGCTATCGCGGCGCGAGTTGCTCGAACACCGGGGTGTGAGAGTTGATGTGCCAAGTCAAAGACGGTTTTGCGTAAAGACGCGGGCACGTAGATGCGAATAGGATCTTTCGACGTGTCGCAGTACAGCACACGGTTTGATCCAGTAAAAGTGCACTTCTGAAGCTTGACCGACGCGGTAGGCGCGTGTAGCAGCTCTTGCAGCTGAGGGTCTTGAAGCTGTTCACGTGCAACGTCGTCCAGGTCCAGGGAGACAGGTAGAGTCACGGCGTCGACGCGAGACAAGGCATCGGCGACAACGTTCTCTTCACCGGGAATGTGGCGAAGATCCGTCGTGAACTCGGAAATAAAGGCAAGGTGTCTGGCCTGACGTGGCGACGATTGATCGGCTTTTTTTGTAAAAGCATACACCAGTGGTTTGTGATCAGTGACCACATGGAACTCTCGACCTTCAAGGATGTGACGGAAATGGTGGATGGCCCGGAAAATCGCTAACAGTTCGCGATCGTACGTGCTGTAGCGCTGCTCTGTAGGAGAAAGCTTGCGCGAGAAAAAGCACAAGGGCTTGCGTGCACCATCTTCAATTTGATGAAGTACCGCGCCGACGGCGGTATCTGATGCATCCGTCTGAAGGGAGATGGTACCTTGGTGTGACGGAAAGGTCAAGAGCGTGGCAGAAGATAAGGCATCCTTCAGGCCCTGGAAAGCCTGCTTCCGTACATCTGTCCAAGGGACGGGTAAACGGGATTTCCTCTTCTGTCCAGCGATGGCATCTTGTAAGGGTGCCTGAAGAGAAGCAGCATTCTTAATGAAACGATTGTAGAAGTTAATCATCCCTAAGAAACGTCGAAGGCCGGCGATGGTATCCGGAAGCGGTAGATCACGGATAGCCTGCACCTTCTCGGGACGTGGCTGCAGTCCATCTGCACTGATCCTGTGACCCAGGAAATCGACGGAAGAAGCGCCAAAAACGCACTTGTCGATGTTGATCGCGAGGCCGTAATGTTGTAGGCGCTCGAACAGGATGGCGAGATGTGAGCGGTGCTCCTCTGGGCCTCTGGAAGCGATGAGCAAATCGTCCAAATAAGCGAAACAAAAATCAAGCCCAGAAACAACCTCGTTTATGAAACGTTGGAATGTTTGCGCGGCATTGCGCAATCCGAACGTCATAAACGGGAATTCGAAAAGCCCAAAAGGCGTAATGATCGCCGTTTTGGGTATATCTTCGGGTCGGACGGGAATCTGTTGGTAGGCCCGGACCAAGTCTATCGTGGAGAAGGTATCCGTCCCATGTAGGGTAGTCACACTGTCCTGAATGAACGGCAGTGGATAACGGTCCGGAACGGTGACGGTGTTGAGTCGACGGTAGTCGCCGCATGGACGCCACTGGTTGTTCTTCTTTGGAACGAGGTGGAGTGGGCTGGCCCACGGGCTTTTCGAGGGGCGACAGAGACCCTGCTCGAGCATAAAGTCGAATTCCTCCTTGGCCGCCTTCAATTTGGCGGGGTCCAGGCGACGGGCCTTGGCAGTGAGTGGAGGACCGGTCGTCTCCACGAAATGCTGCACCGAGTGAGCCGGCACAGGCGATACAATGGACGTGCGCGTCAGCGACGGAAACTTCGCGAGGAGGTCCCCGAACGGCTGGTCTGTAGAAAGTCTACGCACTTCGGGCGTTTGCACAGTACTAACCGGGACGCGCACTTGAAGCGAAGTCACCTCGTCTATCAATCTCCTGTTACGGATGTCCACCAGGAGTTGATAGTGCGATAAAAAATCGCTGCCTATGATAGGTTGATCTAACTCGCTGACGAGGAAAGACCATGTGAAAGGACGTCTGAGGCCTAAGTCGAGCGATAAGGTGCGCCGGCCAAATGTGCGAATGCGCGATCCATTGGCGGCATGCAGAGTGATGTCCTCTGGATTGCGACGTTCGGTCCGGTTGGCAGGTAACACGGACACGTCAGCACCGGTGTCGACGAGGAATCTCAGGTCCGAGCGTCTGTCGTGGACAGTTAGGCGACGTCGGGCAATGCCTCGAACATCGGACGTCGGAGACATCCGAGGCATTAGTTTTCCGCCTTGGGATTCGTTGGCCAAGTGCACGGAGCGATACAGTTGCGGGCGTTTGGCCCATAACGATCATGATAATGGCAGAGGCCATTCCCGGACGGTCCTCGCTTGGATCGTGATGACGAGCGGTCACGTCTTGGACGACGGCGGTCAGCATGTGATTGGCGAGGAGCGCGCCTGGTCTCCATGCGGTCCAGACGAGAAGTAAGCGCGGCTACCTGGTCTGAGAAGGAAGAGACGGCGGTGGCGACAGCACTCAGCACTGCGTCCCCGGGCGGCTGCGGTAAGGCAGGATTGATTGCGCGCTGATCTCCTGGGGTGTCACTCGCCATGGGCGGACAGGCAGCGCGCCGAGTATAGCCCTGTGTGGTTGAGACGGCGTTAAGCGACGGGCTTGAGACTTCCTGGACGCGATCGGCCAAGGATGCCAGCTCGTCCAAAGAAAGGTGGGAAGCCGCGGCCAGAATCGCTTTGGTCTGCCTGGGTAAACGCTTTATCCAGATAGACTTGAGGATAGCGTCGCTGACGCATTGTTGACCGAGGCCCCGAAGGTGCCCCAAGAGCAACGAAGGTTTGTCGTGAACCCGGTCATCTGCGTCGAGGAGGTTATCCAGCCGACGCTCCTCGGAATCCGCGTAGACATGAATCAGGCGGTCCTTTAAGGTTTTGTATTTCTCCTTGAGAGGAGGACGAGCAACCAGGTCGCCGATGATGGAGATTGTTTGTTCATCCAGGCCTTGAATGGCGTAGGCGAACTTGGTGTCGTCAGCCGTGATGCCCCCAGTGAGGAACTGCGTCTCGAGTCTGGCGAACCAGAGTTCTGGGGAAGTCTTCCAGAATGGCGAGACTCGGACTCCTACCCGGGCAAGGATGCCCGCGGCCAATGTAGCGGATTGGGTAGTATCCATGGTGAGCGGCGGAGTGGTCTCCTGAAGGTGAGTAACACCTTCCTCGAAATCGAGCAGAGGAGGTGTGGATTCAGTCACCGAAGGTGGCTGCTGGTCGGGAGACCTGCCAGGCGAGTGGTCGACTGGCATGAGGAAAACACTTAACGGGAGTTCAACCCGGATGACACGCGCGACGCGTATAAAAAGATACCGACGCGGCACCGACGGTCGGCGCGACGCGCAACGAGAAAGGCGCTCGGATACCGCACTGTGGTTTGCGCGGCACTATGCACGCGCACGTGAGTAGAGGCACTGCACAGTAAAAAACGCAAAAATGCACAGAATAAGGGTAAACACTGTGATTGCCATACAGCACACAACGTAAATGCCGACGGAACGCGCGGTTTTACATTCAAATGATTGCATACTGTACGATCACACGCAGGTGATAAAAGGAATCACGCATAACCCAAACAGTGATGCGTTACGCAGAACGCAGAACGCATAAAATAAACGGGAGCGCAAGCGAGTGTTGGCGCAGTGGGTGGGGTTAGGATCCGAAAATAAAAGTTAAGGATAAAAGCAGGAGCCAATTTTGCGCGAAAACCGGTATAGTCCCGTGGCCAAAAAAAGAAATAATCAAGAACGAAGTGAACGCGTAAAAAAGGTTCGGGGTCACCAGTTTATGGAGGAGTTGGGGTGAATTTACACGCGAGGATCCATCGGCAGTTTCTACGAAACTGAATTGGACAAGTCCGGTGGATCACGATGTAAACGCTCAGAAGGATCGATCGCGAACGAGCTATGACATAGTAGGTTATGTTCTCGCGAAGAGGTTATGTCGCGGAGAAGTGATCTCGCGAAGAGGTTAGGTTGGCCGGTAAAAGCGCCTCCACGTCCGCTTTACCGGCGAGCGTGATCTAGGTTATGAACGCGTTAGTTCTAAGTTAAGCCTGAAGGGCGGAACGCTCGTGCGTCACGATGACGTCACGAGGACGGGTCCGGACAGGAACAAGATAAGGAAGGATAATGGCCAACAAAGCACGTGCGCGACGCGCGCGCAAACTAAGCCTATATTTACAGTAATCACAACGATCGGCGTCTAAGCCGATTAGGATGATAGTTAGGACTATCGTGAATCGCGCACAGGCGATTGTATCGAGCGCGGCGGTTAGGACTATCGAGAATCGCGCACAGGCGATTGTATCGAGCGCGGCGAGCGCTGTATATTAAGCGTCGGAGACACGTGCACGCGGTGGCACGTGGGAAAGCGGTTCTCGAAGGCGTAGCTAGCCTGAGCCGTAAGCACGGTGATTCGCACGCAGTAAACGTGGTGAGCGCAGTAACGACACGAGCGTGGTAAACTGCATGAGCGTGGTAAACTGCATTAGCGTGGTAGATTGAATTAGCGCGATAAACGCGGTGGACACACGCGGTAAGCACTCGCGGTAAGCAACGCGGAAAGCAGCGCGGAAAGACGTCGCGGTAATTAGGGTCGCGTGTACACGTCGCGGCACTTAGTGTTACGCGGAATGATCGTCGCGGGAGACTAGAAGCGCGCGGAAAGTAATTACGCGAAAAGAAGGAACGAGATCCTTTGTTCAGGCTCGAGAGCCGTGGAAGTGAAACGTTTGTACTCGCGTATGGTCGCGGAACGAATGAACAAAAAACGCGCGGAGGCGCGTGAAGAATGATGAGCGTTCTTCATGAGATAGGTGACTCGACCTAGGGCAACGCTTGCCCCTAGGGAATTTAAGAATGTGCGGTTGGCACAACCGCCACAGTGTGGCGACCACAGCGCCACCTCTGGGCAACTCCACGCACCGCTGCTAGTGGATTTCCATCGGACTAGGATCTGCACCAACCACGGAGTCCGGCGCCTTCCGGAACACCTCGTTCCTCCGCGCCCTTTGTTTTCGACTGGACACAAATCCAGTGCTGCGATTTCGAGCCCAGCAGCACGCTCACGCATACAGACGCAGCGCTCGTCGGTGAGCTCGGAAGCGCTCGGGTCGCCGAGTGAGAGGGAGAGTATCTCCCGCCCTTCTCACTCCTCACTAAAGCAAGCCACGCTTGTTTCGTTTCGGCCGTCTCGCCTCTCGCGCGAACAGGCGTGAATTTTCCAAGTCCCGCGATTCGGCCGTCTGTAAATTTTCTAAGTCCCAGACGCGTAGGCTATACACAGAAAAAAAAATATCGTAATTATTAAGAAATATTTTTTCAAATGTGTAATGCATCTGTTCTTTTAAAATAAGTATTTTTATTTATTTAAATAAATACTTAATTTAAATAAATAATTGCATTGCATACATTTAAAACATATTTTTCTAATATTACGATATTTTTTCAGTGTACGCATGTCAAGTATATGAAAGAATCAAATATATATCCACATTAAAATTCTCGATGATAAAATTTTCTCACAATGTCCCGCACAGCACAAATACGTGGAAGCTATGTTCCAGTCACATAAAGCCGTAACCTTTAAATGTTCCAAAGACATTCCGTTATGTTCGAGTAACGTGTTAGGAACATTGCGGATACATCGAAATCTCCGCCTGCGTAACGTTGCATCTTAACCTCCCAAACATATTTCGCTGAAACATTAAAGTAATGTATCACGGAGCTCATTCGGGGAATGTTCCTTTGCAAATCTTAATAATATGTATATTCATATAAAATGGGAATTCATATAAAATGAAATACAGTACACCATATTAAGAAAATAATAAACATATTTATTGTAAAACTGTATAAATATAAATCTATGTATATATGTAGATTAATAAACGATATCGGTGTGAAGTTCATAGAGACTTTATATATTATTGTATTTTAGGACTATTTTTCCTTCGCCTGTATTGACAACTCCGCTCAACTCCTAGCAAAAGTGGAGTCAGTAAAAGTCGACTTGAGTTACCAACACACTGCGACACAAATTAAATGGAAAGCAGAATTGGCATTAGAAGTCGACTTCTGTCACTAAATGGAAAGCACCCATTGTGGCCCCTGGTCTGCACCGTTGTGTTTGCTTCGCCTTTTCAGTGCCGGGATTCTGTAACTCCTTATCGTTATCGATATCAAAGGTTACTAGGTTTTAACCTCTAAAATCTGGCAACGCGGTACAATTACCATATTATTTCGATTTGTTTGTAACGATTTTTGCAACGATTATAAATCATTAAGGCTATATGTTAGAGAATCATCCACAGCCACGGTCATCAATCGCACAATTGACAATTGTCGGTAATTAACGATAGCGATAATTGTCGTTAAGGAGTTACAGAATCCGGGCACAGGCCCGCTAGCAATATAGGGTGCGTCCGGGCAGCACGCTGTTAGCGCTATGAAATCGATGATGACGTCACTATAAAACTAGCGTGACGTTCATCAACCGCACTATTTGTCGCTATTATCTTGGAGGTGAGACGCCAAACCAGGCTTGCCGGACGGTACCCCCACCATGGAAACAGGCTTCCCCTTCTACCACTAACTTCTCCTCCAGCGGCTACCCTCACGAGGAGCATCCGTGACGTCACCACGCACGCATCAGTATTTTTCTCGTGTAACGCTTGGCGGCGCTGGCCGTAATTTAAACTGATTTAAACATAACGATGCCATGACATGAGAAATTAGGTTAGGAGTAGAGGACTGGCACTATTACAAATTAACATGATCCCAGTTGGCAAAGTTTTAAATTTCATAAAGGAAATGAACAGAATTGTATGCAATATCAATTAAATATAAAAAAACAATAAAAGTAAAGAAATTAAGCAGTATTGAAACATTTATTATAAAAATAAACAGTATTATAAAAATGGAAAGCGCAGATATATATAGAAAAACTTAGAATACATTTGATATAAACAGTATATTTAAATTTACAATACATACATATACAGGGTGTTTGACATAAGATGGATAACCCGAAAGTTGGTGATAGATGGGGTAAAACCGAGAAGAAAAGTCATGTACCATAATGCAAAATTCGCAATAGTTATCGAGATATTAATAAAAACGCGTGAGCCAATGAGCGGAGCCGGTGAACGGCGATGGACAAGAGGCGCGCGGTGAGAGGCAAGCGCGATAGACAAGAGGCGCGCGGCGAGGGAAAAGCGCGCCTCTTGTTCATCGCACTTGCCCCACCTGTCCATCGCTCTTGCCCGTCGCCGCGCGCCTCTTGTCTATCGCGCTTGCCTCTCACCGCGCGCCTCTTGTCCATCGCCGTTCACCGGCTCCGCTCATTGGCTCACGCGTTTTTATTAATATCTCGATAACTATTGCGAATTTTGCATTATGGTACATGACTTTTCTTCTCGGTTTTACCCCATCTATCACCAACTTTCGGGTTATCCATCTTATGTCAAACACCCTGTATATACAATACTACAAATTTTCATTGTCGCTTTGCTCACTATCACTGCCATCAGTTTCATCCGGAAGTAAAATGCCTGTTAATTCTTTAGGTATACTGCGTTGTTTGTATATGTCAGAATTAAATAATTCCAACATATTTTCTGTTATTGTGTATGTATAGCAATTTTTCTTTTCCGTGAGAAACTGTAATTTTATCCTGGTAAGTGCACTTACTGTGTCTGTTTTTAATCTGTTTCTAAGTTTGGTTTTAACACGGGTTATAGTTGAAAAATACCTCTCAACGTCTGCATTAGAATGAGGTAAAGACAAACATAAAAATGCCAAACTAGCAATATTTTTAAAAACTAATTTATTACTAAGGTCCTTCGTTGTGTTAATTTTGCTCCAATATTTGTCTACAGGGTGTCCCGCAATAGGTGTAATCCCCGCGAAGGGGTTATAGCTGAAGTGATACTGAACAAGATTTTCCTTTGCGAAAATGTTGGATGAGGCTTCATTTTTTAATTATTAACGAAAAACACTGGCGAATGACCGCACCCGTAAGCCCGCGCGCAGGGCCGTAACGCTCGCCGCTCACCGCGCCGATCGTGGTCGTGGACGGGCGCGCACCGCGATGCTTCGGCACGAAGCGACGAACCGAAATTATGTCAAATGACAAATAACATTCAGAGATTCATTAGTCTTGAGTAATGAATACCCCAATTACTAGCTGCGTAGATTTAACAGATTGTTTAAGTACTTTAACATTCGACGTAACTACTATTACCTTTCGATTTGACAAATCCAAGTGTTTAATACCTTTATTTTTCATTTCAAAGTAACACGGAATAAGATCTCGAAAATAATTCCCGTCAATTATTCCGAACAAAAAGTTTTTAGAAATAACAAATAATTTTAAGAAACGACTTTTTTATTCAACGAATAATTATTGAAATAGAATATGAAAGAAAAATATTACTCACAGCCTTGGATGAAACTGGATCGCTGTCAATGGGCCACTTCGCCAATCCAGACCATTCGTAGAACACAAGAATACGTAGCGCGCCGCCGAACAGCTGATCCAAGCGAGGCCCCGATCTGGTCACTGAACTCACGTCGTTGCACAGTCACTAACACACTCCCTATGTTTACATGCGACACAGTTGTGTAGGCAATAGTAATTGGTGGTCCTGAAAAAGACCGATTGTTCTCCTCTTACTTTGTAACAATTTTCTGTACCTTGCAAAAAATACCCGTGACAAATTGTTCATTGGCCTACAAGTGCCGTGGTCCACTGACTGTTTTCTCGTTATTCGTATCTTTGTACGAAATGAAGTACAAAAATAATGAGCGAAAGAATGGCTTCTCTGCTAAAGGTTATTTTTGCTTGCTTTGTGACATCCAAAGCAGTCTCTGGATTTAAAAACTGCAGGGATTGTAAAAACTATTCATTTACAGGTAGCCTTTTAATACTTTCAAAGAAGGCAGTTTTATAAAATTGTTTAACATTTCTATAAAATTCTATTATGCTGCTATCGTTTTCTGCATTGCTGCTTTGTATCTCCTCCAATAATTCTGCTGTTTGTGTACCAATAACGAAGGATTGTAATGGCAATATATTTTCTTCATTATTAATATCAACAGTATATATATCATTTGTTATGCATGTGCACTTTAAAAACTTGCTCCCCAATAGTCTTAAAAATTTCATGGATTCAGGATACAGTTGATGTATTAAAATTTTGTTGCTTTGAAAACAGATATTGAAATTGACAAACACTGGTAATATGTACTTTAAAAATTGAAGGTAAACCTTAGTCAACGGAGCATTGATAACATCCAATATTAATTTCGCAGTTTGTGATCCATCTTCAATACTTGCTTCTGCAAAAATACCATACAATACAGTCCACTGATCTATTATTCGGTTAACACATTCTGAAAGTGCCAGCCATCGCGTCTTAGCTGGTTGAATCATTTTGAGTTTTTCTTTTTAGGCACGACCGTAAAGGGAGTGACTTATTTCATAAATGTCTGTAACTTTTCTAATACTATCTGCCTCTTGGGGCTTCTGGAAAAACAACTATAAATGGAATGCAATAATTCCTCAATATTGTGAGGCAAAGTACTAGTTGCATGTTTTGTGACTAAATGTATTGAATGACAAATGCATGGAAACACTGTGATTTCTTCATTCAATTCTTTCATGCGTGAAATTAAAGAATTATGTCTTCCAAGCATAACGTTTGCGTTATCAACGCATATGCCAACTACATTATTCAAAGGTAACTGATGTTCATTTAACACATACATGAGGCATTGCACTATAGGCCAGGAAACCTGATTCCATGGCCAATAGTCAAATTTTCAAAGTTTCAAATTTGTACAAAAAATAAGGCCATTGTAATCTGTCATAGTTAAAGTATTTACGTCGTACGTTATTTGTTAATTAATGAAACCGTATTCTGTTGACAGTTGCGCAAAGTATAAAAATGTATTTTAGTTTTCATGTGCTTCTTTCATATGATATTTTATATATTTATGAATTAGTCATTAATCTGAACGTGATTGCTTTTTCTCATTTATCCTTAGACATATACAAGTAAATAAAATGATAATTGAATTTAAAACAATTATTTTTTAATTGTGTTCCGCAGTCCTGATGTTAACAAATAATTAGTACTTTACTAAAGTTTCTACTGCCGTTTGATTGTTCCCCGGCGTTCCCCTAGTTATCGAAAAATTACACATATCAGTGTGTTCCTTATAATGTGTACTTCAAGGTAAAAGTGCCCATTTTTGCTCCTTTTCATAAATTATGCTAAAAATCGCAAATAACGGAGTCAGCGTTCGAGTGCCAAACATCGGTCCTGACCGTGTCGCCTCACAAAATTCAACTCAATAAATTTTGTATTTCTTAGGTACCACTTCGGATCTATTATTTTATATTTTGTAATTTTAAATTCTGGTTTTCTCGAATCAGAAATCAAGCTTCGATACTAAACTTCAGCACAATCGAAGTACTTTTAACATTTTCGTCCGCCATATTGGATCCGTCATTTTGAACTTCTTAATTTTGAGTGCGGATTCGAAATTAGCGACCTCGAAAGCCTATTAGTACCAAATTTCAGCACAATCAGAGCATCTTTAACATTTTTGTCCGCCATATTGAATCCGTAATTTTGAATTTCGAAATTTTTACACCAGAAATGGAATCAGCGATATCGAAAATCTTAAATAAATGTGTCGCTGCTAGATATTTCCACGCATTTAACGAGATATGGACTTTTGGCCAGTTTTACTGGCCTCGTGGCCCATAGTGCATTGGTGCAAATTTTCTGCTGTGGCGTCCTGTATTTTTAATAAATCCAATAAATATGTTTTTATTTCCCCATTCTGAAAATATTTTACTTAAATAGCTAATACTTTAATATCGGATACATCAGTACTTTCGTCAATTAAAAGAGAGAAATATTTGTTTCTTAGAATATCTGTTTTCATTTGAACTATTGATTTATTGATTACGTTTCGTATTATGCCAGATATTTTTGTTCTTTTTAAAGTTATATTTTTTGCTATTGAAGAGTCTGGCAAAGCTGAATTACACAAATGGACAAAATGTTGGAATTAATTAATTAAAACTTCTCTCATATTCTACGATGTCCAAGCAAAATCTAATTTCTGCTTCTTTAGCTTTTTTTAAAATATGTACATTATTGCTTTGTCCAGAAGTAGATGGAAGTTCTTTTTGATTATTAGCAATGTTTGTCTGCACATTTTTATTATGCTGAAGTGAATTCTTATGTCTCAATAATTCAGACCTTCCAGCAACGAGTATTTTGTTGCATATGTTACACTTTGCTTTATACATGTCTTCACATTTTTCCAGCCACGGCTTGAAACTCTCATCTTGGAGCCATTCATCACAAAAACATTTTCGTTCTTTTCGCCTCACTTTTTGCGGCATGGGAGGAGAAAATGGGTTGCTGCTGCTGCTACTTTCTACACACACAATGTCCATCATAATTACGGATTATAAAGTTTAAACAATATTTTAAATAACCTGGACACAAAAATATTGAACATTATGCTTACCTGAATCTTTACAACTCATCTTGATAACACTAACTTTTCGAAAAATATCTCAACTCGATTTACAAGACAATATGTATATCCAAAGCAGAGACTGATAGTTGACAAACGTTTTAAACAGTTTGAATTTGAAACAACGCGCCGCGGGGCCAGCGGAGTCTAGCAGTCGTCGAATCGTCGTACAGCGCTGATAGTAGGGGAATAATGTGACGTCACGGAACGATCGTAGTGGGAGAACGACCTGACGTCATAGGGGACTCTCTCCGGCAACCCTGCGCCAAACGCTCATAGTGCTCATAGCGTTCTTATTTGCTACGCGAACAATCGTTTGAATTTTAAATGTATCATTTATTCAACGCTTCTCTCGCCGCGATGCGAAAAGAGTGGAGACGAGCGAGTATACAGGGTGTCCCACAACTGGGGTCGCACCCGGAAATGGGCGATAGCTGAGGTGATTCTGAACGACATTTTCCTTTGCGAAAATGTTGTCCGAGGCTTCATTTTTGAATTATTAAGGAAAAACACCGGCATATGAGAGCGCGCGTAGAGCCCGCGCTCAGGGCCGTGTGCTCTCCACTCACTGCGCCCGAGCATGATCGTGGACGGGCGCACCGCGGTGGTATGGCACGAAGCGTCGGTCGAAAATTATGTCGACCAACAATTTCAGAATGACCTCAGATATCCATTAGTCATGCACAATCAATAAAATAATTAGTCATTATTCGTGTAATGGTAACAAATCGATTAAGTAATAATTAACATTCGATTTAACAAATCGAAATATGCTCAAAAACTTTTATTCGTTATTTAAAATCAACGCGAAATGAGATCTCGAAAATGATTTTTTTTAATTATTAAGAAAACGCTTTCCGAATCAAACAAGAATTGTTTTCTATTAAAAGAATAATGATTACAATAGAATAATGTAGAATGTTATTACTCACAGTCGTCGATGCAAGCAGATCGCTGTCGCAGGATCATTCGGCCGATCCCGACCCTTCCAAGAATACGTAGCGCGGAACAGCTGATCCGAGCAGAGTCCCGGGCGGGTCACAGAACTCGCGTCACTACACACTCACTATCGCTCTCGATATTCCTGTCGAGTGATTCGTGTCTCACGTGTGAATTATTGATAATCCATTGTTTAATCCTCAAAGAGGAGGCTTCGCGCGGGGGTCCTCCCGCTTCACTTCGCGCGGGTTGCACCGATCCGTTAGAATCAAGTCTTGACGCAAAACGTCGAAAACTTTTCGCACTTGGAGGTATTTGATCGGGATACCTCTCACAGTACCGCTGTGCAGCAAGCACAGCATTACCGTCACACTGCGCAAAGACGAAGAACATATAATATTCCGCGTTCGACCGATTCATCGTAAAAAACACGCGATCCTTTGCTTATGAGGACGAAGAATCGACTAACTCGTCGTTCGTTTCTTCCAAACGCATCTTTATGGCAATGCTGCTGTTGATGTGGTAGAGAAAGTTTCTAAGTGTGGAATATGCGATAAGATTGTTTGATCTGCGTCGAGCCTGATGCGGCGAGTTTAAATGCGCTACCGTCGAATCGACGACGCAGTCGATTCCTTGAAATTTCTGCCGAACGCCGAGTCGCGACGCCGACGTGTGTGCGTAACGTGTGAGCGAGCTAGTGTTCTGTATGATGTGTGTGTACGTACACCAGTGTACAAGGAACAGACACAGTTCTCTTTCGGTCATTCGACTGAATACGTCGTTTTAGTAAATCGCAGTGCCAAAAAATGTTATAAAATGCGTTACAGTGCGTTTGCTGAGATAGAAATCGCACACGTGGAGCCTCCTCTTTGAGGATTAAACAATGGATTATCAATAATTCACACGTGAGACACGAATCACTCGACAGGAGTATCGAGAGCGACAGTGAGTGTGTAGTGACGCGGTTCTGTGACCCGCCCGGGACTCTGCTCGGATCAGCTGTTCCGCGCTACGTATTCTTGGAAGGGTCGGGATCGGCCGAATGATCCTGCGACAGCGATCTGCTTGCATCGACGACTGTGAGTAATAACATTCTACATTATTCTATTGTAATCATTATTCGTTTAATAGAAAACAATTCTTGTTTGATTCGGAAAGCTTTTTCTTAATAATTAAAAAAAATCATTTTCGAGATCTCATTTCGCGTTGATTTTAAATAACGAATAAAAGTTTTTGAGCATATTTCGATTTGTTAAATCGAATGTTAATTATTACTTAATCGATTTGTTACCATTACACGAATAATGACTAATTATTTTATTGATTGTGCATGACTAATGGATATCTGAGGTCATTCTGAAATTGTTGGTCGACATAATTTTCGACCGACGCTTCGTGCCATACCACCGCGGTGCGCCCGTCCACGATCATGCTCGGGCACAGTGAGTGGAGAGCGCACGGCCCTGAGCGCGGGCTCTACGCGCGCTCTCATACGCCGGTGTTTTTCCTTAATAATTCAAAAATGAAGCCTCGGACAACATTTTCGCAAAGGAAAATGTCGTTCAGAATCACCTCAGCTATCGCCCATTTCCGGGTGCGACCCCAGTTGTGGGACACCCTGTATATAATAAGAGGTTACGTTCGCATCTTATGTTTATAATACACGATCACTAATATTTTATTTATTGTATAGTATAAATGCAACATTAGGCAGTGCGAATAAATAAGTGATATGTTACTAATAAATACATTACATTTTTTTAACTACACTAATCCGAAAAATTAAAGGAACAAGAAACGTAACACAATTTTTTAGTGTTTTTTGAAGAGCTATATCTTCGTGAAAAATGATCATATCGGGATGCGATAAAAAGCATTTTGAAGCTCCAAGTCTCTAGTTTCGAGATCTTTTGACAGAAAAATTTTGTGTATCCTGGTTATCGCACAATCATAAGTAATAGCGCGAGACAAAAATATGCAAAATTTTCTGCTTCCTTTCAAGGGTCCCCGGGCTGAGGAAAATTTTTCTCAGTTAAACAGATACATAGGACAGTTAGTCTGTTTATTCAGCTTCAATTTGGTTTTTGTTTGGTCCCTGTACGTCAATTTTTCACCGAGATATCTGACTTTGAATGAAAAACGGCCCTTTTGGTTTAATTATCAATATCTCAGCAACCAATAAGCGCACAAAAAATTTCAAAATCTTTTTAAAAACTTGAATAAATTCTCTATAAGAAACTATGATGGCTTTTTGAGAACAAAAATTTTTTGACTCCACAACATTACTTTGGAAAAGGTACAAAAAATCACTTTTTATCGTCCTTTAGTAAATCTGCTGCTACTTTGCAAATGTTGATAGCAAGACTAATGTTGCCAGGTTTTTTTACAGCCTAATGTACCCCCAATAACCCTGTAAATTTGCAAGTTGATCCATCGCACCGTTTTTCCGGACCGTATCGTCAAGTTTTTCAAAACAATTAAAGGAACAAATGTAGTGTTCCTAAACATTGTGTAATCGTCATCAAAAGTAAAAACTCGATTTTTTTCGATTTTGTCACAACTTTGCATTAGTTCCTCGTTAAATTGAAGGGAAAAAAAGTTCAAAAAAAAAATTAAAAAAATATTTTTTTTTTAAATTTGTAGACCATTTCAGGAAAGAATATTAAGTCATTTTTGACCCAAAGCGTACCACGCGGATGTTGCACGGTCGGATTTACGCTTCTTTTGTGTGCGCGTGTGTGTTTGATTTTTTTCACGAAATGAGACCCCACGGTGCGTCAAGTCTGCAGTATTTACTAACTCCAACCTCATTTTTTAAAATGCACTGGTGCAAATTTGGCGGTCAATTCCATTAACGACGATTAGACGCTGCATTAATATGCCCGAACGCTTGGCAGCCGTAATACGAAGTAGAGGCGGCAGCATACAGTATTAAACATCAAATCTCACACAGTCACCACCCACCCACCCACCCACACACACACACACACACACACACTCTTTAAAAAATGAGTTCGGAGTCAGTAAATACTGCGGACTTGACGAACCGTGGGGTCTCATTTCGTGAAAAAAATCAAACACACACGCGCACACAAAAGAAGCGTAAATCCGACCGTGCAACATCCGCGTGGTACGCTTTGGGTCAAAAATGACTTAATATTCTTTCCTGAAATGGTCTACAAATTTAAAAAAAAAAATCTTTTTTCAATTTTTTTTTGAACTTTTTTCCCCTTCAATTTAACGAGGAATTAATGCAAAGTTGTGACAAAATCGAAAAAAATCGAGTTTTTACTTTTGATGACGATTACACAATGTTTAGGAACACTACATTTGTTTCTTTAATTGTTTTGAAAAACTTGACGATACGGTCCGGAAAAACGGTGCGATGGATCAACTTGCAAATTTACAGGGTTATTGGGGGTACATTAGGCTGTAAAAAACCTAGCAACATTAGTCTTGCCATCAACATTTGCAAAGTAGCAGCAGATTTACTAAAGGACGATAAAAAGTGATTTTTTGTACCTTTTCCAAAGTAATGTTGAGGAGTCAAAAAATTTTTGTTCTCAAAAAGCCATCATAGTTTCTTATAGAGAATTTATTCAAGTTTTTAAAAAGATTTTAAAATTTTCTGTGCGCTTATTGGTTGCTGAGATATTGATAATTAAACCAAAAGGGCCGTTTTTCATTCAAAGTCAGATATCTCGGTGAAAAATTGACGTACAGGGACCAAACAAAAACCAAATTGAAGCTGAATAAACAGACTAACTGTCCTATGCATCTGTTTAACTGAGAAAAATTTTCCTAAGCCCGGGGACCCTTGAAAGGAAGCAGAAAATTTTGCATATTTTTGTCTCGCGCTATTACTTATGATTGTGCGATAACCAGGGTACACAAAATTTTTCTGTCAAAAGATCACGGAACTAGAGACTTGGAGCTTCAAAATGCTTTTTATCGGATCTCGATATGATCATTTTTCACGAAGATATAGCTCTTCAAAAAACACTAAAAAATTGTGTTACGTTTCTTGTTCCTTTAATTTTTTGAATTAGTGTATTAGCATTGTTACAACATCGTTTATGCTTCTAAAGTACTGGAATCATTAAAGAATAGGAAAGGAGACATAATTCCATCCAGTTCTGTGGCCTCAATATCAACTATTCGTTGATAATCAAATATCGTTATACGCGGGCATTAAACTTGCAACCATAGCGCTTCAACGAGATCTCCGAATGCTATCGTTATTAGCGTTCTAACGCTATCGCGCTATTGGCTCCCCGAACGGTGTTTATGGCGTTAGCGTCTCGTAACGCTCATAGCGTCTGCCCGAACGCACCCATAGTAGTATTACATATATGGCGACAAGTGAGTGATCTCACTTGAATTACAGAATCGATACCCTGACTTCAGTTGGCGGTGGTTCTTTAATTTTGATTGATTCACTTCACACTGAAGTGAAACAGTGAGATTTTATCCTCCCCCCTTACCGGCTTACCCCTCAAATTGTCTCAAAATGAGATCTCAGCTCTTTCTACGGTTGTGTAGCGTAAGGGAGGATTCACACCTTGGCAACAAAACAGAAAGCAGAAAAGCAGCAACCAATCAAAACTCGCGCTGGTAATCGACAGTTTCTGCTTTTCACAGAAACAGGGGTGCGTTCGAAAACCCCACCCGGGTGCACTCGATCACCCAGTTTCCCAGGTGGCCTTTGGAAAATGTCCAAAGGCCACCTGGGTGTATCGTTCGGAAATACCTTTGGGTACACCCGGTGGAGAGACTTTTCCACCCATGTTTTTGGCAGGGTGGTCGGGTGCACCCATCCATTTCCCGCGCGAATTCAATTGCTCAACTACAAGGATGCGTTCGAAAACTACCTCGGGTGAATCTAGTTGGGTGATAGGGAAAACTCTTCGGGGGAGCACTCGGGTGACGACGTTTTCGAACGACTTTGGAAAAGAGTACCGTGCAACATATCATAGTACAATCACAATATATGCAAAAAATGACGGATCATGCTGGAATTGTTAGATAGAATGTTATTCGTTGTTTTTTTAAACTCGCTGTAGATTAATACTTATCTATTTTTTCAGTCTTTTTGGTGTTCCACACTGCCAATTTTTAGGCACGACCGTAAAGGGAGTGACTTATGCAATCGCCATCGCGAAAACCGTTCGTATGTATGTGTGTATGTATGTATGTGTGTGTGTGTGTCCGTGTAGATCCTCGATTTCGGAAAAACGGCTGAACCGATCGGGACGAAATTTGGCACAAAAATCAAGTACACTACTGTGAGTTGACAATAAGGTTTGTGAGCCGCCATCTTGAACCGGTACAAGATGGCGGGAGATTCAAAATTTGAAAAAAATGTAATTTAAATTTAATATTGCTGCCATTTCTAAACAGCTGAAGATAGCGATACATAAAGTTTGCTGGCACCAAATGGATATATACTCAAAATACATGCCAAATTTCGTTGCGATCCGTTCAGCCGTTTGGCCGGAATACTGGACTAATGGAAATAGTGAAAAATTAATTAATCCATTAGTCCAGTTTTCCGGCCAAACGGCTGAACGGATCCGAACAAAATTTGGCATGTACATCGAGTATATATCCATTTGGTGCCATGAAACTTTATGTATGGCCATCTTCAACCGTTTCGAAATAGCGACAAATTCAAATTTTTAATCCACTATTCCAGCAAAACGATTGATTAGTCCACTATTCCGACGAAACGGCTGAACGGATTCGGACAAAATTTGGCATGCATATCAAGTATATACCCATTTGGTGCCACGAAACATTGTGTATGGGCATCTTCAACCATTTCGAAATGGTGCCAGTTTCAAATCTTTAATTCACTATTTTATTATAATTATAGTTTGAAAATCCCGTAATTTCGAAACGGTTGAAGATGACCATAAAGTTTCGTGGCACCAAATGGGTATATTTTTAAACTACATTGCAAATTTTGTTTGAATCCGCGCAAGCGTTTCGCCGGAATACTGCATTAAAGATTTCAATTTGTCGCAATGTCTGAATGGTTGAAGATAACCATGCATGAAGTTTCACCTCAAATTTTGATTCGGATGCATTTAATTGTCCGGTTTTGATCACTTGGGCCTATTGCAGAAATGCTGCATTTCGTGGGAGAGCGCGAAGCGCGAGCACCCGACGACCTGGGGGGGGGGGGGGGGGGTAGGTATGACGCTTGAGCGAAGCGAAAGCGCAGAGAACTATGTAGCATAGTTTAATATCTCAATACTTGAATTTTCTACAATTTCGAAACCTTTGAAATTCGTGGGCGAGCGCGAAGCGCGAGTGCCGCGGTCGTGCCTATTGCAGAAAAGCGAAGCTTTTCTGCACCCGTTAAGGCGAGCGCGAAGCGCGAGCAAAGGCGATCTTGAGGGGGTTGGCGCTTGAGCGAAGCGAAAGCGCAGGGGGCTCTGTCCCCTAGTTTATCCTGTATTATTAAAGAACCATTTGAATCTGTACACAGCATATACCCCAACCCTAATCCTACCCTAGCCCTTTATTAGATTACTCATTTTACTTTTTAGGCACGACCGTAAAGGGAGTGACTTATGCAATCGCCATCCTGAAAACCGTTCGTATGTATGTGTGTATGTATGTGTGTGTGGGTGTCCGTGTATATCCTCGATTTCGGGAAAACGGCTGAACCGATCGGGACGAAATTTGGCACAAAAATCAAGTACACTACTGTGAGTTGACAATAAGGTTTGTGAGCCGCCATCTTGAACCGGTACAAAATGGCGGGAAGTTCAAATATTGAAAAATTCGTATCTTTGGTACTATTCAATGGATCCCGATAAAATTTTACACGTTCATGTACACGTACGCAATGACAATTACTGGAAATTTTCAAATTTTTTGATTGGCCGAATCAAAAATGGCGACTAATTCAAATCTTTAGTCCATTATTCCGGCGAAATGACTGAACGGATTCGGACAAAATTTGGCATGTACATCGAGTATATACCTATTTGGTGCCACGAAACTTTGTGTATCGCCATCTCGAACCGTTACAAAATGGCGGCACATTCAAATCTTTAATTCATTATTTTATAATTAGGCACGATCATAAAGGGAGTGACTTATGCAATCGCCATCCTGAAAACCGTTCGGATGTATGTGTGTGTGTGTGTATATATCCTCGATTTCGGATAAACGGCTGAACCAATCGGGACGAAATTTTTATAGTTTGAAAATCCCGTAATTTCGAAACGGTTGAAGATGACCA
Source organism: Tiphia femorata (assembly GCA_944319695.1). Lineage (NCBI taxonomy): Eukaryota > Metazoa > Arthropoda > Insecta > Hymenoptera > Tiphiidae > Tiphia > Tiphia femorata. Next base: position 2,601,108 of record OX090902.1, on the reverse strand, counting down.
TGCATAAAGTTTTGTGGCACCAAATGGGTATATTTTTAAACTATATGCCAAATTGTGTTTGAATCCGCGCAAGCGTCTGGCCGGAATACTGGATTAAAAATTTCAATTTGTCGCAATTTCTGAATGGTTGAAGATAACCATATATAAAGTTTCACCGCAATAAAGGTGTATATACTCTATGTACATGTCAAATTTTGGTTCGGATGCATTTCATTGTCCGGTTTTGATCACTTGGGCCTATTGCAGAAATGTTGCATTTCGTGGGCGAGCGCGAAGCGCGAGCATCCGATGACCTCGGGGGGTATGGCGCTTGAGCGAAGCGAAAGCGCAGAGGACTCTGTAGCATAGTTTAATATCTCAATACTTGAATTTTCTACAATTTCGAAACCTTTTGAAATTCGTGGGCGAGCGCGAAGCGCGAGCAAAGGCGATCTTGAGGGGGTTGGCGCTTGAGCGAAGCGAAAGCGTAGGGGGCTCTGCCCCCTAGTTACTTTATTACGTTACTCCCTTGTTCTTGATGTGACTGATGTGTGAGCAATATCGCCTATACATACTTCTTGTAGTTGAGCAATTGAATTCGCGCGGGAAATAGGTGGGTGCACCCGACCACCCTGCCAAAAACATGGGTGGAAAAGTCTCTCCACCGGGTGTACCCAAAGGTGTTTCCGAACGACACACCCAGGTGGCCTTTGGACATTTTCGAACGGCAACTGGGTGATCGAGTGCACCCGGGTGGGGTTTTCGAACGCACCCCAAGAGGGGAGTTTCCGCCCCCTGACGCCGAGTAATACCTACTGATACCTACTCGCTTGTACTCGCTGCTACTCGCTTAACTCGCTATTGACTGCTATTGACCGTTCTTTTAGTATGTTCTGAAGTATTGTCTTGCGGCGCTTGAAATAAGTTCCTTATGCATTAACATACATAAGAATTACAATTATTAATATACCTATCATTAGATCGGTCTATCTGTAAAACAAAATGTCAAATCAACAACATCTAACATTAAAATGTATAGATTCCTATATCGAGCCACTTTTACGGCGCGTTTTACAAGCCGAAAGACTTGGTAAAATATAATAATATTTATAGTTAATCTTACGTATCTATTGTTTTATGATTTCCCTACAGATATTGCTTTGTTTGATATTACGCTTGTCAATGTTACTATTGAAACTAATAGCTTTTCCGTATTACGTCGGTTTGCTGCGCTAAATAAGTAAAGTAATTATGGTTTTAACTGTGATTTCAGGTGTATGCCTCGGTAGAATTGAGTTAGACTCAGTATCGTCGAGTTGCGATAAATCAAAGGGTGATCGGTTTGAACTGTCAATTCCTTACGCCGACCACACACTTCTTTGGAATGTTTACTTTGATTCCCAATGTCCGGAAGTAGGACCGGACTTCATGTTTGGGGATGATACATTTTTAGCAGATCCAGACATTGATATTTTGACAACGTTAGTCCCAAGCCTTGTTACCTGGGACCCCAGCGACGACGCTGCATTACTTAAAGTGCTCGGTGAGCTTCTTATGTGTTATAAACAGCACCAGGTAATCACTCGTTCTTTACTAAATATTATCTAATTCTGATAAGTCTACTAAAAGTACTGTCTGCATTTTAATATTTTCTAGTTTTAATATAATTAAGTCTTTGTACAGATAGACTTACTCGCAAAATTGGGAGACAGATTGCACATTGAGTATACTACCTTAGTTGGTGAAACAGAAACTTGTGTAGAAGATGTTGAAATGATTTTGTTGCCAGTGGGCATGAAGCCCATGGAAGCACGGTTTCTGATTCGAATGGCCATAGATTTGACGCAATTACCAACAAGGAATAGACAATCACAAAACTACATGGCTGTGCTTCAAGTCACCTTTCATGCACCAGATTGGAATCGTATTGCTACTCAACTTATTTTGTCTAAAAACTTGGAAGAATATTTTAGTGGAACATCTAATTTAATTATACCACCCTTTACTCCTGATAAATGTTTAATGGATTATGTACCAGAAGTTAAAAAATACATCAGTGAAAAGGTGTGTAACAGTTAGGTTTACGTTGTTTATCTGGCAAATGGGAAAGAAGAATATCATTCATAGCATAGAACTATTGCATTTCAATTATTAAATTAATGCTTATTTATGTTGATATAAAGTTCCATCGTTAATACTAAGTGCATCGTTAATACATCGTGATACGATTATGTTATGTTTATTATCTTTATTCTTCCAGGTAAAATCTCTGACATTGGCTCATGAGAAAAGAAGAAGATTTATTTCTGCTCTTATTTTTATGCAACGAGGCAGCTTAGTTGAATACGATGCTATAGAATTTAGTTACATTGTAATATGTTTGGAGCACCGTGATTTCCATTTCTTAATACATTTTTATCTTTCCACAAACTTTCCAGAGGAAAAACCTCAAATTATGTTACAATCTATATATCACACGACACCGTATGGTAAACTATACACTGAAGTTCTTGATAATACTCCATACAGTCCACGATGGGAACCAGTGGAGATGATCACTAAAATAATGGCATATATCGTAGAGGATGTTATTTCAAAATTTCAGATGAACTCTGTTAAACAAAGCTCTTACTAAAAGTATAGGTTCTAAGAGAGTATAACATTATTTATTATTTCAATTTATGATATATATTTACACAATTCCTACAGTATATTATTTACAGATGCATTAACATTTACACTCCAACTAATATTTCAAATTTTGCATGTGATTTCATAACTTGTTTCACAAATAATCTTTCCTGTTACATTATAAGTAATGGTTTATACAATAAATATTCACACTTGTATTCTAAGAGAAAGTGATAAAGCATTATGTTATAAACTGCCTACTATAAAAGAATGACATACAAAAATGTTATTAGGTGTATACGCAATCTTAATGCATCAAATGTTATGTACTTATAGATTTAAACATTTTCTTCTTGACAATTGAATTCTTTTGTTATTAAATCATATCATGTTTAATTAATTGATGCATCATATATTTTCTTAATAAACTGTGTAATATAAATTAATTGACGAGACTAATAACTGTTCACTTGTAGAACTAATAATGTATACACGTATGTATATCGATATATTCATATCACACACCCTGTGTCGATAAAATGTATCGCCAAATAATCACTGGCGTTAAAGTTAACAATTTTGTCTTATTGTAAAATTAGAAAAATGCGGCGATCTTTTCTTTCAAGTTTGAATCTGTGTTTTTTACCACTGAGGAGAAATTGTTTTGCCGCATCTTGACAGGTTTGAGAGATAATTGCAGTAAAAGAGAGAGAGGCACTTTTCATTGATACAGTTTTTGTTTGATATTTTTTCTACCAAGGGGATCCAACCTTCCTAGGCTTTCTTCTCGGGAATACCTCGAGAGCCAATAGAAACCGCGGAAATGACCGACTTCTGCGCCGGGTGCATTCGTCTCCGTTTTACATTATTTTCTAACCGCAAGGGTATGTATCGAAAGCTTGAAGTTTATTCTAGTGCGTGAAATAGCGATGTATGTGCGTTGTGCGCGCAGATCGGCGAAATTCGAGGAAATACAGCCGCGAGAGCAGTCATATTGGAATGTCCTTGACAGCTACAGAGACCGATGGTGCTTATGACTGGAATTACTCCTTTAACGTTATCTTATCCCTTCATATCGCTATTTCACGCCCTACAATAAACTTCAAGCTTTCGATACATACCCTTGCGGTTAGAAAATAATGTAAAACGGAGACGAATGCACCCGGCGCAGAAGTCGGTCATTTCCGCGCGCGATGCATTCGTCTCCGTTTTACATTATTTTCTAACCGCAAGGGTATGTATCGAAAGCTTGAAGTTTATTGTAGGGCGTGAAATAGCGAGATATGTGCGTTGTGCGCGCAGATCGGCGAAATTCGAGGAAATACAGCCGCGAGAGCAGCCATATTGGAATGTCCTTGACAGCTACAGAGACCGATGGTGCTTATGACCGGAATTACTCCTTTAATTCCAAATATAATCGATTTTAAATTTCGACGAGGAAAATCGAAATTTAAAAATATCGTGTCCCTGGTTTAAGTATCCACCTTGTTTCCAGATGGAGCAAGTGAATACATTCTGTGACGAATGCACGAATTTGAATTGAATTACTTGAAGTTTTGATCGCAATTGTCAAGAAATAATGCGAAACACACTGTAAAATTAAATCTAAAATATCACGTATGCTTTCACTATCCTAATTCTAATATAAAATTCAAGAATATTCGCTACTTTCTAAAAGCGATCATCTCTAGGCAGATGTTATGTATCCCGTTGTTATGACAGAGTTTAGTCAATATATATTATATTCGGATGTACTAATATGTTATACATACTATGGAGAGTTAAAAAAAAATATTTATATTAATTCTCAGGTGCTCGTATAACTATGTTACAAAAACTACAATATTGATCATACAGCTTTTATTGCGGAATGTTAAATAACTATATGGAATATTTAATAAAAGAATAATGTATTCAATGTCTTGACGATGTTTACAAAAAGCTGGATTATGAATTCAGACGCAAAGCATTAGTTACTAAAAAAGAATGGAGTCATGCGAAGAAAGAGAAAAGTATCGCCGCAAACCGCAATAATAAAAAGTCCAACGCACGTGCTGAACAATATGTTGATACAACTTGGAGTAGATGAGTTGAGAATAACTGTTGTTGGAGTCAACGGAATGTTCATTCACGTTTCGGTTATGTAATGCCTATACGCAATAATACAAGTGCCACAGTCTGTCCCGTATGTTGTACATTTTTGGAATTTTCTTTTCTTTACTTCGTCAGTGAAGAAATTCCGATGCACATGGAATTATCTAGTAACCGACGTATTTCTTAGAATAATCGTGTATTAACGGAATGCTTGTTTCAGGCGAAAAGTGTAACACTTGGTATAAATGGAAACTCATCGATATCTCCACCGAACGTTCACAATGGTAATTTTCTAACGATTGCGCCAGCTTTGCCAGTTCTTCCAGGTGTTCCAGTACCGCCTAAATTGTCGAAACGTTCTTATAATTCCTTCAGGTGCAACATCAATCATAATTGACATGGCTTCGAATAACATGGAATTAATATTAGAAACGCATTACGTTGTTACTGTGATTTGATTGGAAAGAACGGTTGACCATATATTGAAATTTACAGTTCTACTGGAGATCCATTCGACGTCAATCATGCACAAAACAGTAGCTGCGACGTCACGTTGCAGTGGATGCGCGAGGAAAACACAATTGTGGCCACTAGAACACCTGTGGAGCGCGAAAAGAATCCTGATAGATTGTGCCTCGACCGACGAGGTTTGTCAACATTTCCTGAAATCATTGGAGAGCCAAAATTACGGTTAATGTCTGTCCAACATAATCTTCTTACAAAAATCGACGACAGCAATTTTGCCCAACTGAAGAAGCTTGTTTTCCTTGACCTTTACGATAATCAAATCGAAAGAATATCCAGCATCGATTCTCTGGAAAACTTACGAGTTCTTCTAATAGGTAAAAACAGAATAAAAAGGATCGAAGGATTAAACCACCTTTCGAAGCTAGAAGTTTTAGATCTACACGGAAATCAAATTCTGCAAATATCGGGTTTGGATAATTTAGCTTGTCTTAAAGTTCTCAATTTGGCTGGAAATAATATAAAAGTTGTAGGTAGTAGCGACTTTCATGGTTTAACGTCCTTGAGAGAATTGAATTTGAAGCGCAACAAGATTAAGAAGTTATTGGGATTTGGAGAGACGCCGCAATTACAAAAATTGTATATAAGTAACAATGACATACAGAAGTAAGTATTTCATATTTACGAGCTCAAGGACAGCATGTTTATACGAGTATTCAAGTCATTATCTTGTAGAATCGAAGATATGGGAAGTCTGGCTAAAGCATTACAGATGAAGGAAATAACGATCGACGGAAATCCAGTTACTCTAAATACGGATTATGTTTCCTTCCTCGTGTCTTACTTACCAAATCTGCAACTTTTGTCAACTATGCAAATTAATGAACACATACGTAGAACTGCTATGGCTTGGAGAACTGTTAAGGAACAATCGAATTCTGCATTTCTCAATCTTACCACACAAGTTTGCCTAAATATTCGACGAGAAGAAGTAATATCCAATGTTAAAACAAATTGGGAATATCTTCGCCAACAAAATAAATCGCACACCTACAAGGAGAATAAACAGAGTACCTTGAAACCTGGAAATATGGGCGATTCTCATGCACCAAATTCGCATACCTTTAATGGAGTAGAATTTAAGGGCCTCAATAGTAAAAAGTCTAGAAACTTTGGAAGCTTAACGTCTATAAACGAAAACGTAGAAGCGAAACAAATACTTATAAAGAACAGAAGTAACTCTAGCGACAATTTACTTCAAACGAGCAACGCGTCCAAAATGTATCCTCTGGAATTTAAGCTGCCACCTATACTAGGCTCGATAGTGGATAACTTGAGGAATAACAAAATTAGCGAAAGCTTGTCGAAAGTTGATAGCACGCAGGAACTAGCTATTAACAATATTAATAGCGATTCGGACAGTTCAAGTAGTTCCGAGAGTTACAAAGGTTTAAAAAGTGATTTTAGATCACATTTATTTAGGTCTAACAATCAGACTTCGATGCAGTCTGATAAGCATATTTTTCAAAAGTACGGCATAAAGCATTCCTCTTTAATGTTAGAGACTACAGAAAGGGATGAAAATGATTGTAAAAGAAGATCAAACAGCGAAACTCCTATAACAACTAAATCTAGTCACACGACAATAAGTAAGGAAGAGAAACACGAAAAAGGGCTTACTAACAGAGAATTTGCTCGTATAATTAATAGTTTAGATAATTCTGAAAAGAAGTCCACTTCTAATTCTTTTGAATATTCTGTAAATACGAAGGAAAGCAAATTGGAAATTTCCAAAGCGTTTTCAGCTGACGATGATACAACGAGTAAAAGTGCGGATCAAAGTGTTAACAAGGATAAACTTAGAACAAAGAGCGCGCAGTCAAAAAAACTTGTATATTATAAAAGTAACAGAGCAGCTACAGCCAGAACTAAGTATAGAACTTTGACGTTACCAAATCCAGCACCCCAGGAAAGTCTGTCTAAAGAAAGAGAACAAGGTATACAATTTAGCACACGACTTGTCTATAAATATGTTACAGATAATACACGCATTTAAAAATCAATATTATTAACATGCGTGTGTATGTTTCGATAGGCGGAGATTATTTAATTGAAATTGCTGGACGATGCTTAAATGTCTACGGCCAGGGTGCATTACGTTTTATCGAACGTTGCTGGGACACATCGAAATCCCATGACGTCAATACCGTTAAATTCAATTACGTACAGTTCAACCACGTAGTAGGAATTTTGAGTAAATTAAAGCATAGATTTCCAAACGCGGAGCATTTTGTATTTAAGGAAACCAACATAAGTTACCTGGGACAAATTAACGCTCTAGCCGAAATCCAAGGATTAACTAGCATTCATTTGGAACCGGAAGGAAATCCAATTGTGTCGAAGGATTGGCGAGTTTACGCGGTATTTCGATTAGTGCATTGGGGACTTCATGTCATCAATGGTAAAGAGGTACAATGAGTGCGAATATCTCGGTTGCACAAATTGATACTATAATCATAAATAAAGATATGTATGCGCAAAGATTACAGACGAAGAAATTGAATTCGCGAATCAAGAGTACAGCGGTTTAATAGATATCGTGATGTCTTCACTGCCAGAGTCATTGTTGCAACCCTTGTTACAAAGGCTACACTTGGAGAAAGTACAAAAGCAAAACGGAGAACAAATCACTGCTAAACAATTTCTCTTTAAATGTGATCCGGCTCTAAAAAATGTTGTGGCTAAAGAAGCGTTGCAGTGGCGGAAGGGCAACATTACCCAAGTATTTTACAGGCTTTAACATTCTTTTGTTACTCATATCGAATTTGTCCAACTACATTCCGTATACAATAAGATTAATTCCTTTATTTACAGCAGTACGAATCTGTGCGACATATTTTTTCGGTCCACTTAACATTTGTATCTCACTGGCATATTTTATAAATATCTTGTACATAGACAACGAGTATATATATGTCGAATCTTATGTTTCAGGAAGATCTGATTTGGCGGCACAAGGGAAAGATGCATCTGTTGAATTTAATTAATCTAACTGTAGATGCTATACAGAAATTACAAATGCTTGATAAAAAGTGGCCCGATATTTTATACGAGTTAATTTATAATACTCTGACGGATTTCTCGGAAGTTCATACGTACATGAAGAGCTGCAGTAAAATGCTTGAATGTGATAAATAATAGTGACGCAATGCGAAATCTTCCTCTTGTTAAATGTTATAGAATGTTGGCGCATTTTTTGTTTCACTAATCGGATTACTTAAGCGATGCGTTTCAATAATGCACTATGTACAATGATTTAGTCACTTAAAGGTTGTAACACACTGTTGTAAGATTGTTGTCTGTTCTACAAAACTGTATCGGATCGTTAATATACAATTGTTAAATGCAATGTAATCTATATATAAAAGAAGAATCTATTCGCAGTGGATGGTATCGCAAACGAAGCATCATGTTCGCTATAAAGTAAGGTAGACAAATGTGAGTAGACGACTGATTAATGTTGTCGTGCGTTTTAACATGTACTGTGAGCATTACGCAATATATTTTCTAACTGTAAATTAATGCTGTTTCATTCCAGCTTTCATATAAGTATCTATATAGATTAAATTCATTGAATATTATTAATTACCTTAATCAACGTTGTTAATGAATTACAGTACTAAAAACGATAATGTACAATCAAAGACACTGTAGGAACGAAATCATCTTTTATTCATCGACTATTTTCTGTCTGTCTTCATTGTTCAAGAAGTCCATGTTCTTTGAATAATTAATAATTCAGCTGATTGGATCTAGCGATGCAATTGACTCAGGTGGTATTGTCAAGGATAACTCCGTAGATTGGTAGAATTCATTTTTCTTCGCTTTGGATTGTATTTAATGTAGCAAGTAATATCTTGTATTTTATTCTAGGTCCACTTGTGTCCGATGGACTGAAGACAAAGATCAACTGTAATTAATGATGTGCCAGTGTGTAACTGTCGTATTTTAATTTCCACTTTGCTGGTAAATTTTCTTCTCTTTGGAATCTATCTGATGCCAAGTAATATCTTCTGCTCTATTCTAGAGATGATTTAATCTTAAATTCAATCTTAATTTTTCCTCACCCATGGATTCTATCTGATGCCAAGTAATATCTTGTGTTTTATTCTAGGTCCACGCCTTAATAACAAATAAACATAATTTACATCGTTTACATATTATAACTCGATAGGTATACTTGCGTTAATCGAACAGGACACTGCAATGATTTCCGGTACACGGCAAAACGGCTCCTCCAAATTACTGCGGCCACTGTGAACATTTCCATAAAGTCTTTTCGGAGTTCGGTTATTTTCGTGTAGTTATTGCGGTATAATATCGATCTAATTACAGAATAGATTTTGCAAACATTCTAATACATTTTCTAGCATGTCAAATATACAAGAGCGTTGTAATTCCATTTTCTGTATTAATACAATAAATTTGATAAAAGTAACACACACACACTGTGATATAACGCGAATAAGAAATTGGACCCAAAGGCAGACTTTATTTGAGAAAGATATATATATCTTTTGCTAGATTAAAAAATTTCTTTCAACATTTTGATCCTCGTATTTACGAGTTTTACATATACGTATAAAGAACATTTCTGTTCCAGAGGAGAATATGGGAGAATATTCTGAAATCCATATACCCACGAACATTTCTATAGCGTTAGCATGGCGTAGCAGGAGGGATTATTTTTAAAGTTTCCATTCGAACGCATTTCGGAACACGAACGTACGTTCGTGTTGGCTTGTTGGCTTCCACCAGCCTGGCCACCACCAGCCACCACCAGCTTCCACTAGCTCGTGTATTCACTTGTATTACTCGTTTCGCGTTTGCGCCCAAGAACCGTGGACAACATCGATAATGTCAATACTTGCGAAGTACGGAATTTATAAAAATATGTGATGTCGTAAGAGTGGAAAAGCAAAGAGGCGCGAGATAATCATAGGTAGAATAGTATTTAGATTATGAAAAAGTCGAGTAAATATTGGACGGGCGTGGGTAATATTTCAACGGTGTGCCTGTCGGAGGTGAAGAGGGAACGAGGGGAAAGTCTTCCGAGTTTTTACATGAAGGAGCAAGATATCCCCGAATACCTGGAGGGCTGTGGTTTAACCACCTGTACAGCCGGCGATATGCCCGAGGCTGTGGAGAGTGTGCTAAGGGACAACAAGGAACAATCTAAGGAGAAGAAACTCTCGAGCGCTTCCATAGGAACTCCGGATACCAAGAAGACGGTCACTGTTAAGCATCCGGAGTCGAACAAGCCGAAACCGACTACGAAGAAGGGGAAGCCGATACAAGCTGATTTAGACGTCTCGAAGGAGTTCGTCAGATGCAAGGACGAGTGCGTGAAGCGGCTCGACTTAAGCAAATCGAGTATCACTAATCTTCCGAGCACGGTACGAGACTTGACGCATTTAGTGGAGTTCTATCTATATGGCAACAAACTCGTGACCCTTCCGCCAGAAATAGGCTGCCTTTCGAACTTGGAAACATTGGCCCTCAGCGAGAATTCACTCACGAGTTTGCCCAACACTTTGGAGAGCTTAAAGTCACTGAGAGTTCTCGACTTGAGGCACAATAAACTCAACGAGATACCCGATGTTGTTTACAAGCTGACCTCCCTTACTACCCTATTTTTACGCTTCAATCGCGTCAGGTATGTCAGCGACAATATACGGAATTTGACGAATCTAACTATGCTCAGCTTGAGAGAGAACAAAATCCGTGAACTTCCCGCTGGTATTGGTAAGCTCGTCAACTTGGTCACATTCGACGTCTCTCATAATCACCTCGAACACTTACCCGAAGAAATTGGTAACTGCATTCAATTGTCCACCCTCGACTTGCAACACAACGAGCTCTTGGACATACCCGAAACAATTGGACACTTGGTCGCCTTGACAAGACTGGGACTTAGATACAATCGATTGTCCAGCATCCCCAAGTCGTTGGCGAATTGCAAATTAATGGATGAATTTAGCGTCGAAGGAAATCAGGTATCTCAGTTGCCGGATGGATTATTATCGAGTCTCTCCGATTTAACAACGATAACGTTATCGAGAAACGCTTTTACCGCATACCCATCGGGTGGACCGTCCCAATTTACAAATGCGTATTCCATTAATCTTGAACATAATCAGATCGACAAAATACCGTATGGCATCTTCTCTAGAGCTAAGAATTTAACGAAATTAAATATGAAAGAGAATCAGCTAACTGCTTTGCCTCTAGATATAGGTACATGGGTAAATATGGTTGAACTAAATTTAGGTACAAACCAGCTTACAAAAATTCCAGACGACATTCAATGCCTTCAAAGTTTAGAAATTCTGATTCTTTCTAATAATCTGTTGAAACGTATTCCTGCCAGCATAGCAAATTTACGTAAACTGCGGGTCCTGGATTTGGAAGAAAATAAAATAGAATGCTTGCCAAATGAAATTGGATTTTTGCGAGACTTGCAGAAATTAATATTGCAGTCGAACCAGGTTACTTCTTTACCACGAGCCATCGGACATTTGACAAACTTAACTCATTTAAGCGTCGGCGAAAACAATTTAAATTATCTTCCTGAAGAAATTGGTACATTAGAAAACCTGGATTCCTTGTATGTAAATGATAATGCAAATTTGCACAATTTACCCTTTGAACTGGCACTTTGCACAAACCTCAGTATTATGTCAATTGAAAACTGTCCACTTTCACAGATACCAGCAGAAATAGTTGCCGGTGGTCCGTCATTAGTCATTCAATTTCTTAAAATGCAAGGTCCTTATCGGTCTATGTAACAAAATTAGATTTTTGTTATATGTATAACATGGATGTCGATTCTTAATTACAAGTTATACAACAAGGGATGATATTTGCTACAAATATCTATTAACTTAAATTCATATAATGATCTCACTTATAAAACAGAGTATACATAATATCGATATGCATTGTATAAAGTGAGCAGATATTTTTTAATGTCATGAAATGGCTAATAAATTTTTGCAATATGTTTTCAATACAAACAGAAAGTGTACCTTTAATACGATACTGGTGCTGAATTTGATGTTCATGCAGCATATGGAAAAACTAGGGGGTAGCTTACGCAATAGTAATAACAAGGTATTTTAGATAATGCAATGATAAGAAAGATATTCGCAGAGTTATCGAAGAAATAGAAATATTTTAAAAGAATATTGAGTAAATTCTTACATTTTACAATGTTAATTTAAAGCGTTTTACTTAATTATACTGCTTTTGTTTGCTTTTTACGTGTTATTTATATAAATAATGTAGAATTATTCTATTAGTAAAAATGGAATAACGGCGTGTTTGCTTTGCATTTTAGTCGCATCTTTTGGTTTGATTTTGTCAGCATACATATCATAGCGATAAATCTACTGCAGCAGATCTATTTAATGAAGCGGTAGTAAGCTATTGGTCTTAAATTTTTTGTAAAGAAATGATATATGTATATGTAGCTACATTTGATATTCTTTGTTATTTAGATTGTGGGAATGTAGATTTTTTCACTCGATGATTCAATGACATTAAGAATCGGCATCAATGAAATTACATTCCGATTCCACACTTCATTACCCATGATCATACAAAGAACTTTTCTCAGATCAGGTTTCAACAACCAATACTGATCGCATTATGAGTTACGATTTGGTTTATGTCACATTAATTTAGAATGCAAACTATTTCACTTATTAACATTTTATCACTCTGTCAGGTACAAAATATCTTTAAAAGTTAGAACTGTTAAGAAATATTACTCTTCCAAAAGGTAAAAGAGATCTATTTATCTAATTTAGCAAATTATATTGAACAACATATTATTTTTTTATTTTTGCCAATAAATATAAGCAGCTATAGAATTAAGTACATTGTATGAAGGGACAGAATAGGACTATCAGAGTCCAGGCATATAAGAAACATTTTATGTTCTATATATAGTTTCTAATTAAGCAGCTGTTATAAAATTTGCAAATAATTATTAGTAATCGTGATTATTATTTCATTATAGTATTCTTTCTTGTACAAGCTGAAATTTGCTATCTTACGTAAACGATTATAGCTATTTTCTACAATCTATAAATTCATAAAGTAACGTGCACATATTGTATTCTGTTGCACTGATTTAGCGGGCAGATAAATGTAAAACATACGTTGAAATCAATATCATGTCAGTGTTTTAGGTTTCGCAGCATTATTCAACCATATTATTCAAAATACATTTACAATTCTTTGAAATTAGCTTATAATGTCATATTATCTATAATAAACTTTAGTTACACGAGTTAAACAATAAGTGAAATTATGCTTTCTGCATAGCTTCAATAATTTGCTATACCACAAAATGCTATTTCGCTATAAATGATTTTGAATTCTTATTTCTGTAAATTAATACATTACACTCTCGTCAATTCCATTTTAATTAGCCCAATATCACTAGAATATATATGCGTTAGAGTAGAAGTCCATGCTGCCAAACATGAGCATATAAACAAAAAACTAATGTTACAAGATTATTTTTTTTCACTTGTAAGTGAATTAACTTTTTTTAATATTAGTTTCTCATTATCAACTATACATTAAAAATAGTGCCAATGTATGTGTCAGATAATTACTTTGCAGATATCTATATGTGCATTATATTCTATCTTTTGAACAAGTCACTCACTATCTATCGTGTTATTAATATGTAAACTAATTTGTATTTTGTGAATTGTACGATACTATAGCTAAGTGTTATTAATATTCGTAACTGAATCTTTATTCAAGAAATTCAGTTTAACAAGCACATAGCACTTATAACATTCTCTTTGAGCTGCAATATGTTCTGTATCATGCAGGTACTGCTCTAATGTTTTATGTCTCATTTATTTGTATTATGTAATGGCGAGGCATTTATGTATAAACTATTGATTTACTTCGATTTTTTTCATATATCAGATCAAATATGAACTTATTTGTTTTAACATTATTAGAAAACTGCCGATATTTATATCCCATTTCACACCTCAATTTGCAAATTCTAAATTAAAATTTATTTAAAGCACTTACATAGTATTATTCCAGCACATAAACAGTTTACACTTATATAGATGTTTTACCGCAACTTCCCTCAATTGTCTTCTAGTAACTTACCGATTTGCAACATTTGTTGAATAATACATTACATAACTTATTAGTATTTAAATAATCTATTACATATATAATTGCTTGTAAGCAAGAAAGTGTTTAAGCATTTTATAAGTTCTTGATATTTACATTATCCAAACAAATTAATTTTGCATACAATGTGAGTGATTTAATACTGCTTGATATTATTTTTGTAACGTATGTCCTGTACAAGCACAAGATATGATAAATGCGTCAATTTGCTTTTAGTGATACCTGTTCTTGTTTAAACCTTAGAGGAGACCTGAAAAGCTTTTGTGCAAATTTATCAGTTGTTTTATGGCTGTGCAATATTTAAAAATTTATAATGTCAAGGTGATCTCTTATATTTATCAGAGAATCAGATAACTTACAGTTTTATCGCTACATTTGCTATACACGTATTTATCATGATTACATTTCTGTACTGTTGAAATGAAAGAAAATGTATTGCAGACTTACAATGCCGTTCTATAAATCATTTAATGTTACGTGTATTTATCATTTCTTTTATATCGTTAAATTGTCTAGTTATGGTAAGCTATTACCACTTTGTTGCTTTGGCGTATAACTAAGATTTTATAAGTCATGTTGAAGTAATATTTAAAATTACAATCTGAGAGCATTGATTAAAACAAAAGAGAAATGTTTGTTCCATGTTTGACTACGTATGCAGTTAATATTAATTAACATGTATACTCTTATTCTTTACCAGCATATTAATTTTTATAAATGTGTATTTTAAAAGCAGTGGGAATAATATTATTATATGTATGCATTTTCTTTCTATATAAGCTGTCTCTGTCCATTATAATAGCTGCAAGAAGTTTTGTAGAAATACTTGGTCTTTTTATATACATATTGATACTTTTTGTCATAAATTTTGTCTGCTGTGATAGTATTTATGTTGAAAATGAATAAATATTTTTAGAAACGCACTACATGTGGTTTATACATCCATGATAATGTATATCCAATATTCAAACTATAAACACAACAGTCAAGTATGCTCAAAGTATACTTTCTTGAACTTTATTTTTTCTTTGTAACTATGGTATATTATATACAAATACATTGAGGTAAAATAGTGCATAAACGTTTTTAATAACAATTTTAATTTCTCATATAAAAAGAACCTGTGTCGAAATACAAGAACTCTTGTAGAACGACAGTGTGTTATATGAAGCATGTAATAAGTGTGTGTGTGTGTGTGTGCACGCACGTGCATGTACACACACACACCCATATATATATATACACACACAATACACATGTGTACATATGAGTAACATACATATATGTGTATGTCATTCATATATGATCTGAAAATTGTAAAAGTTGCCGGTTTAAGAATACAAATCGCCAAAAGTAATATGTAACGTTATAATCAACACAATTTATTGTGATGAACTGTTTAACAGTTTTAAAATAAATATGTAACACATAACTGTGTGGTTTGTGATACATTTACATGGAAAATGGAAATGAATTCTCCAATTGTAACTATGTTGAATAGTCCATTGGGCGCAATATTATCTATATGATTAAAAAATTGTAATATTAATGTAATTCAATGTATATTATATAATAGAACGCTGGATAAATATTTCTAAATATACACATATACTACCAAACAATAGTTGTATATTTAATAATATACTGAATCTACCTCAAATATATAATCACAGAGCCCTATTGAAATCTTTAATGAAAACTGTTATTTAAAATCAAAATTATAAGTTACGAATCTAATATCAAGTATCAAATCTCAAATCTATTTTGGCCACTGGATTTACTTATTTTTTCCTTAATAATACAGGATAATGCTTTGTATTTGCAACAGAGAAGTAATACTTAAATTTATGAAGTAGCCACTATATGGAATTACAGTTAACTATAATTGAATGTTTCCACCGAAAGCTTGTCCAATTAATGTCTACTTTCACACATTCTGCCTCCTTCCAATCTTTTTTGCAATGCTACTTTGTTTTTTCATAATAAACTTTTTAGTGTTTCGTTTTTGGTCTGCAAACTATAGATAAATATTTAAGCATTATAGAGATATATAAGTACATGCACTACAATATTTCAGCTTATCGCTAATCTATACAAAATGTATGCACTTCTTGTTCATATGCACTCTAATGTTGCAATGATCATAAATACTAGAATAATTCACACAATTTGAAAAAAAAAGAAAATCATTGTGTACTATGTACTTCTTTAGATCCACCATCCAGCGTACATGATGCGGATAGCATATCCTCCTTCCTAATGACTACTCTTGGAGAAAGATTCACATCTTTAAGTAAATCTTTTGCTTTAATAAATGCTGTTGACCTACGATTGGTGTCTGCAAGGTGATATTATTTATAATGAGAAACAGTCAACTAATTGTTCTGCGAATGTGTTGTGATGATTTCTATTGGTGGAATTTTTGTGCGGAGCTAATTTTATTTAAGAGATAATTTGATTAAGTTTGTGCAAAATTCACCTTGTTCTTGAAAATTATTGTTGGCAGGTTTCAATGCCTCTTCAGTATTCAAACAATTACCTCTTGCTAATGTGTAAGGAACATTTCCTCTTAGCAACATTTGCTTATTGCTAGTAGTCGATGTGTTATACGTGATAATCAATCTAAAATAATTTAGTCTATTTGTATCCATATATTTAACATTACTCAACGTAATAAAATACCTCAAAAAATCTGCAATTTCTTCAGAATTTGATTGTAATTTGTGTAATATGGTGGAATTCTCTTTTATTTTCTGTTTAATGGCATTAATATGCGAAGAAAACTTTAACAGACTTTTTTCCAAAGTTGATATTTCAATTATTAATGTGCCTACTAGATTTTCATCTACGGTACATATCAAAATATAGATTCGATGTTTTAATAATTTTAATGATGTGGCACTCGGACCTATTAAACCTTTGTGTAATTCTTACATACCTTCTCTTAGATAACTAGCGTTTTCAGAAATAATTTCATCGCATCCACATTTATTAATATTAACATCTTCTATGATGTTTGGATATGTTTGATAGAAAACCTCAAAGTTATGTTTTAATGAAAAACTTGATACTTTGTCGCAAAAGAAGTTGTTGGCATTAATTAATTTGCCTTGCAAATTATTCTAGAAATATGCAATAGTATAATATGTAAAACCAACTGTTTTTAAACGCAAGTAATGTAACGCAATGGCAATAACGTCGACTGCACAAAATTCTTATTTAGTTAAGACATTGTTGATAAAATTCTTTAAGTAGCGTTTACCAACTCTGCCTCGCTTTCCTGTAAATTTTTCTCTTTTTCTTGAAGTACCTTGGTACTCATATCAACAGTATCTTTAATGGATTCAAGTGTAACATTTTTATTGCAGTACCATATCAAGTAATTGTAGTCTTCTATATTTGTCTGTGCCTCTTCTGCAGATTCCATGTTCTATTTCAATGATTTTTTAACAACAGAGGTGAATGGTGATTGCCGATTAAGTGATAAATTTCTATTTGTATAGAAATTGATAAAGTCATAAAGCTATGTGTATGAAGTACGAACATATATTTAATTGATAAATTCTAACCTGAAAAAGCTGTGCGGAGATATGCATAAATATATATATATTTAATATAGTTCAGCAATTTTCATTCTGCGCGTTATGTGAAGCGTATTACGCGTTATTGAATATAACTGTAATATGGTGCAATCGCACAATTGTTCACTTAAAATTCAAAACTCATAAGTATATCTCGGTGCACGATATTTGTTTTCATGGAAATAAAGTAAATGTAACGTTATATGGAACAAGAAATAGTTCTATATAATTGAGAATATGCAAAGTAAAAAAAAATGCGATAGATAAGAATAAATTGTGAAGTGTGTTAAACGAAGTAGTTGTCAGGAATAAGAAGCTGTCCATCCGTAACAATCCGTAAGCTGCATACTATACACATATGTAAAATACAGACTTCATGCTGTAAACACAAAATAATAACCTCTCCAGATTGTAAACAAAGCTTCCTGCAAGACTTTCGTATTTTGAAGCAAGTCGTAGACAATACTATATAAAAGTCTGGGATCCTAGTATGACAATAAAATGAGTTCCAACGGCATAAAATTATTTAAAAAGGCGTAAGTTGACCTAATGTTAAATATTCATATCGAATTGTGGAGATTACAAGCAGGAAAGAATATTACCTATTAATGTATTCTGGTATTAAATAATAATTGCATTTCTATAACTAGGAAATACAGCAATTGTAGTTTAATATCTTCAAAATGTTAGGTTTTTATCTCTGTTGTATAATAATAATTGTCTTATAATCGTTTAATAATACGAGTGTGAATAGAATTTTTAGCATATTTCTTAATATTTATAGCAATCCATATCCTCAAGGAATGCGTTGTCAAAAATGCTTAGAAATGGGACATTGGAGTTACGAATGTAAGGGTAAGCGAAAATACCTACATCGATCATCACGTACTGTCCAATTAAAAAAAGCATTAAAAAGTCATGAGGAAGATCATATGTGAGTACATTGTACATGATTATATAAAATTGTTGTATCCAAAGTGTGTTCTGCTAAGACTATGTTATATATAACATTGGTTGGGCAACGGATAACGTATGTTATAGCTTGGACAGTAATAAAGTAAAAATGATTGCATATTGCATTCAATCTACGTTAATTACAAATTTCAGTGATTACCAAATTAAGCTATCTATATGGAATATACTATGTTATCTATTAAACGGAACTATATGGAACAATACAATGTTTTAAAACCTTTTCAGTACGTCGCACAAAAATGATGTAACTAAGAAAAATCAAGTTCAGAAAAAAACGAAGAAAGAAGAATCCACCAGTTCCAGTGATACTAATTCATCGAGTGCCGACAGTAGTTCCACATCTAGTAGCAGTAGCGATAGTAGTAGTAGTTCGTCAGACAGCGAATCAGACTCTAGCGATAGTGTTTCTAGCAGTAGCAGTAGTAGTACAAGTAATTTGTAACTAAAATTATCCAAATAACTTTTTGTTGTTTCAAAAACAAACGTACACATTGACAGAAATAATTTGTGTAAAAGTAGCAAAAGATTGAAAAGGAAGATATAATATTTTTAATTGGTCATAAGACATAATTTAAGCATACATGTAATGTTTCTCATCACTACTGATGAGAAATGCTAAATTTTGATGGTCAGGAAGACAGTTACAATACAGTTATGGATACTTACAATACATTTACTCTGTGAATAGTAAAGATATACTCTTTAACATTATTACTTGTAAATTATCACATTTGATATTGCTGTAACATATATTTTAAATAATCTTCTTTGATTCATGTTTTAATTTCATATACTATGTAAACAAATTTTGAAGTGTTAAACTTACAATAATGAAAGCTCCGATTAATTTTTAGGATGCTGAAAGAGGTTTTATAACAAAGTAGTCTTAATAACAATTATTATTAAGTAATACGCCATTTGTAAAATTATCATGAACAATTATTTCTTTTGTTTTGGTGTTGTATGTTTGTTGAGTATGTAAAGGATGTTATAGAAATGATTTTGCAGATAACTATACAAAAAAGAAAAATTTTTGAATTTGATGGAATTAATATTCAAAATAATTAATTCTACTTAAATATCCTTTGTATGGAGTGTGGAACATAATATCAATTAATAACACACATATAAATATATGTATATTATTTTTTAATGCAAAAGTAAAACGGAGATAAGAAATGTAGATGAATAAAATATTTTCATCAACACCATAGTATAAGCTTGACTAAAATTACATATAATATATCAATTTCTTTACATTATGGAAGTTTGTTTGCAATCCTTTGGAAGTCAAAATTTCAAAATAAAACACTTAATTGGAACTTGATACAGTGAAATTTATGGCATATCTATAATTGAAATTGCTTGTCGTTGAGACAGTGATGTAAATGGTCCAATAAATTAATTAAATAGAAATATATTACAATTCAAGGAACACACCAATACGAGTTTTTTTATGAACGCAAGACCTGTATTCCTTTAATTTAGCAAACAATATAACATCTACCATTACAATTCATATATTCATACATTGTTCAATCGTCAATACTTTCAGGAAGAGTTTGTACAATTACCTTTCTTCTTGCATCATAAACAAAATTGTTAGTTTTAAAAATATCACTTGCATAAAATGGATGAAGATTAAGTATCCCGATTTGCTTGGCCTACAATGACAAAATAGTATTATATAATATTTATTCATAAATCTACTTCAGTAATGGAAATTAATTATAAAAGAAAAAATAATGAAAACATTCAGTACATATCTTATGAATTACATAAATAATTACTTACTGCAAATACCAACAGGCATCTAGAATGCCTTGTGATAATTCAACTATCTATTACTAAATTTGGCTTTGGTAGGCATATAGTCAGTTTACCATAACTATTCCTTAAATAAAATATACAAAATGTATTACCCGATCCAGTAAATCTTTTTCCGATATTTCAATTGTTGTAATACGACGTCCATGTAAAGCCTTTTGAAACGCTAATGTATCCAGAGTGATTTGACGAAGTATGTAATATAAAAGTTCACTGTGATCCTTTTTATAAGAAAGATACCTCTGGAATGTCTGAAATATGGCATTTATATTTTTAATTTGTTAAATTGTAATTAATTATATGCGTCAATATATGTAAATCAAAAGTTGGGTTTGATAAGGTATATATGTATGTATGCAATATATCTTAGTCTTTACTACCTGCCGCATGCTTTTCATTACTGAGTATTTCTGGGTATCAACAAAACTATCAAGGCACATACGAATGGCAAGATTAACATCCGTTTCTTGAACATGATCTCGTAAATGCATTTTAGCACTAGCTTCAGACATGCGTATTATACTTTCAATATGCCTCACTGTTATAGGAAGACTTCCTGTAGCCTACAAAATACAATGGTTACGTGACACTGCATAAAAATGAAATTCCTCGTTCCTTCTTTCCTCTTACCAAACTTTCTTGGCGTAGCTGGCTATATAATTTTGCAATTTTGTCTTGATCAATATTTGTTAATTTTGGATGTACATTTTGTTTGGCATACACAATATATTTTTTAAGGAGATCTTGTGGTATGGATATATTTTCTGCATCAGTATCGATTTCAGTTACAGTTGATTTCTCTGTCTTCGTTGGATGGTGTTTGATATGAGAATTAACAACAAATTTTGCTAAATGTCGATCCTGCATAGGATCTACTTCATCCTTAACTATACACAATATGTCAAATCGGGAAAGAATGGGCTGCGATAAGTTAACCTAAATAAAATGTTTGTAGTATTTATATTAGTAGTCATACTACTAGTTTTAGAATTAAGCATTGTCTGTCTACTTGATGCAACATAAAACTTTACATTTTCGGAGAATGTCATACTAGCATCGTATCTGCCACCAAGTGGATTAGATGCAGCTATTACAGAGCAGCGAGCATGAAGTGATGTAACAATACCAGCTTTAGAGATTGATATACTTTGTTGTTCCATAGCTTCGTGTATCGATGTTCTATCTTGATCATTCATCTACAAGAGCACTTCTTTTATTATTTTCTGTTGTCTACATATAACTTTCATTTTATTCAATTAGGTAAATACCTTATCGAACTCATCAATTAGGCAAATTCCATTGTCTGCAAGTACGAAAGCACCTGCTTCTAATGTCCATTCACGAGTAATAGGTGATCTTCTTACATAAGCAGTCAAACCAACTGCAGATGCACCTTGGCCAGTTGTGAAAATAACTCTTGGTGCAATTTTCTCTACGTATTTTAAAAATTGTGATTTGGCAGTTCCAGGATCTCCACATATTAAAACATTTATATCTCCTCTCACTCTGTGTTTATTGCCTTCATAATAGAAATTTACAGCAATTAATCTTTGTTATGTTTAACTCTAATAAAGGGTTTTAACTTATCTTAATAAAATATTTCCATATAATGTTACCAGGATTTTTTGTTTCTCCACCAAATATTGTTAATGCCAAAGCTCGTTTTATATATTCATGTCCATAGATTGATGGTGCAATACTTGCAACAATCCGATCGGCTATACGATGATCTTTACTTAATGAAAGAATATTAGCAATATCTTCTTCGGTTAGGGACTCAACTATTTCTTTAGAGTCTTTTACAAATAAATGATTTGCCAGTAACACAGTTGAAAACACTGGAAATCCCTGAAAAATTCCCATAAAACGGACAATTTATATACATGTATAAAACAGCACTGTGGATTTAATCATTGATAGTATTATTTGCACAATCAGTATATTATAGTAAACAATTAGTGTAAATACATACTTGCTCGGTATTTAACGATCCATCATAATTATTAGTATAAATAGCAGTTACATCTATTTCATCACCAGGTTTGCACCGATCACACAGATCAGACAAAAGAATACAATCTTTGCTGCGGGGTATTCTTCCTGCTGGAATTCTTCCTGGTGATTCTTGCACTGTAATTCTCTGATAATTTCGATATATTGTTTGTTCCATGTTAATCTGAAATAATTAGTTTTACCGTAATATTTATTAATGAATCGAAATGTATCAATAGGATGTTTAAATTTTTAAACAATTTACCATAAATGGCCCAATGCTCTGACACTCGGGGCATGAGCCTGGTTTCACTTCAGTATTTTGAGATTGGACAAAAGGACCTAGTACATATCCACACTTGGTGCAATCATATTTGACAACGGATAATTGAGGCAAAACTCCTGTTGTAGCAGTTACAACACCAAGAGTGCGAACCAGTTGATTCAAGTGCAACTTCCTAATGTACAAATGGATTAATGATATATGTAAGAAATAGAAACCAATTGTACAAGTTTGAAAAAATTAATGATAATATTTAACATGTCTCATATATATGTACATTTTAGATCTTTACTTTGACATATTTTACAATAAAAAACTGCTGTAATTAGTACTATTGATAGTCCATCTATTGCTATGGTTAGCACTACCAAGGATACAAAAAAATTACAATTCTTACCTAAAAGTGCGTAGTTCCTCTATTAGAGGTAATTCAGATATCCTAACATGTATTTCTGTAGTAACTCTTTCGTAACTGGGAAAAATTGTCAGTACTAAATCTTTTGCAACTTCATCGAATATCTCCAACATTTGGAATGGTGCTTCAGGTAAAAAATAGGCCAAAACATGCTCTTTACTTGCAAGGATGGGAAATTCAACAACAAAGCTAGACTATTACAAAATGTTAAAAATAATTTCTTTAATTCGCCAAATAATAAAAGTAGTATGTATGTAATAAAATAAATCTGCAAAACTATTTAGTGCAAATTTGTTGTTGACTACATTGAAAAAGAATAATACCTGGTTACTTTCGCACATATGTCGAATACGTTCCTTATACATGTATTGTCCTTTAGAATTAGTATGTGTCCGTAAAAAACTTTTGAAGCGGTTTGAAATCTCTGTTTTTGGGCCTAACATAGTCACCCACTCTTTCACGGAATATCCTTTGGTGTCTTCTAAATTTTCAATAGACTCGATCATCTGAAAATATGAGAAATTAAAGAATGGTATTCCAAAATAAGATAACATTCATTATTGTAATAGGCCTCTGATAATACTTCTGTGTCTTCAATTTCACCAGTAGCAGCTTTCTCCGCCATACGTCTTTTCCTTGCTTGCACTTCATCTTCATCACTTTCATCTATTCATACAGAAATATATAATCAGCAGCATTACTTTGAATTAATATTTGTATGTACATATTGTTTGTATGCTTCTCGCTGTAAGAAAGATTTTAATGTACGTAATGGTACATATCAAAAACATACCGTAAAGTAAGTCGCGATCGTCTCTGATAATGCCAGCTGCACGATCTCTTTTCCGCATTGCTGTTTCTGCAGCGACACGTTCTCCCTGAGACATTTCAGAATATTCTTCATCATCAACCATGGCTGGATCATATCTATCCAATGCTGACATAGGTCGATAGTCACTGTAAAATAATTAAAAGGCAAATATTATAAAGAGCAATCATTGTTGCTACAACATATCTGGAATAATTGATTTTAATTTAACACTTACGCTTCCATATTATCTCCAAACAATTCTTCTCCATCCTCTTCTTGCTCATTTGCTTCATTATCCCCGTTGAGAAGATCACTTTCATCTTCAAATGGTTCATCTATATCCGGTGCAGGAGAAGTCATTGCATCTGTGTGTCTATCAGATGGAGCCGGAGAACTATTGTGACTCTGATACAAAATATGACAGCAGATATAAAAGCAATTAATAGTGACGATTAGACATACAAGGATGTAGATGTTATACAAAATTAGTTGCTATATTTGCTAGTACATCACATCTTTTTTAAAAAGATAGTTTATTTAACGGGGAATAAAAGATAAAGGAAAAATGTATAAAGAAAAGATAATAATACGTATAATAATGTGAAAGTGAAAAAAATTGTATTAGCGATTCTTACCATTGTGATTTTTTATAGAATATGAAATTAAAGTAAGCACATATATTTCTTTATATTACGAAACGCTATACCGAAATAAAGATTGATTTGTTATTTAATTATAATGTAACCCAAGATCGAAAGATTGAATTATAACACAGTAACAAGTTGTTTGGCGGGAAATCGTTTGTGAAAATAGGGCTAAAGGCGCATTTCCACGAATGCGTGTAATGGGTGTAATGCTCGTGACATCATGCATGCGTAAATGCACTATTCTAATGGAGATGTTTTTGACATACAAATAATGTTTTGATAATTACACAGTAATGTTTTCATTATTCACTCAGTAAATATTGATCTAAAAAAATTAAGTTACACCGACCTTATTTTAAAAAGTTAATCGATTCTCGCATACATTTTATTTAATGAACCAAAATTATACCAATCAGTAACAAATGATTACTTATATTTTTATACAAGAAGAAAGTTCAATTCTACGTACTATATTTACAACCCCCTAATAATGAAACAACGACATTGTGGAGGCAAATAGAAATAGATGTTTATTGTCCTTTGTAGACTTTGTCAGTTTTATCATTTTAAAAGTAATTATGGAGTAAAATGTTGATTGCTGTACAAGTTATGAAATTGACAAGCAATTGTAATATATATAACACATTTTGGGTATAACTGTTCTTTAGCATATTCTTCCAATGTTATTTGATAAAATCTCTTTAATTGACCAGATATTGTATACAATTTAAGAAAATGTAATACGTATATACAATTTTTGATAATACTAAGTTTTATTTGCAATTTTTGTGTTCTTGTTTTAAGGAATATAAATCTTTTATTTTATTTAATGTACACAAAAGTTCAGCTTGTACATTTGCCATCCGCACAGCAAGATAAAGTGATTCCTGAAAAGATTTTTGAGCCGTACGTAAATTCTGTGGTACGAGTATTCCAAACCACTTTATAGGGTCTTTAAGTTGCTCTCCTACTTCATCTGTTTTCCTACTACTAATATCAAATTGTGGAGGGCTGTTACTCGATTCGTCTGCGATGCTTGTTTCCAATTTAAATAGAGGCATTATATTGTCTCCATCACCTGGAGTTTGGAGAATACTGACGCAGTCTTTCCCAAGAATATATCTAGCCTTTGCTAATTCGATGTGACCATTGCGTAGTAATCTTTCCATATCAACAGTCGTGTCTACTTTTTCTTGCATTAGGTCCAATTTACGTAATACAAGTGCGTCCATTTCTTCGCATATATTCTCTATTGTTTTATCCATACTGGATTCCCACTATCTAAGAATGTTTGGTATATAATTAGTTGACTTGATTTTCATTTATAAAATAATGATGTTTATGTGGACTAGAGTCGATTTTGTGTTAGCGAACAGTTTGTGTTATTTTCCCTAAAAAAAAGAAATACATTTGTATTATCACTATTTATTATTTCCAACTCGTTGTTAAATTAGATCTATGCTTCTTACTGCTTATTTTATGAAAATCTTTATCTCGACTAACGAATTTTTAAAAATATATATAAGAAGAATGACATAATGCGTAATTTCAGCGTATAATTGCAAGAAAACTGTTTTGTTTCAAATACATTATCATTTTAATACAAATGGTATAAATTCTGTATAAACAGAAATATCTAGAAGATTATACAAAAACAGAGTTCTTTTTTTGAGTAGATGAGAAGTTCTGTTTATCTAAGTATACGATATCCATGATCTTAATTATACCAAACAGTTTATTTAGACAGTAATCAGAATAATATAGCAGTTTATCGAAGAAAATGTTTATTTAAACGAAAATTGTTGAAACATGTGACTACCATTTACTTAATTGTGAATGTAGACAATTGTTAAAGGTATCTATCCGTCGTAAAGTAAAGCACAAAAAATCTTCTTGCCGAATAAAATTCTTTTTCACTTTTTGTTGTAAATAACGTCAAGGTATGTACAAGTGTTACGTGCATCAGGCAGCATCAGCTGCATGATGCATATGGTAAGATTGCTTCATAGAATAGCGCCCGAAGGCGTGAAATAACCTTACCTTACCTTTGCTAACCACGGTTGACGACACGTTAATAGTGTATTCTCGTTATTTTCAATTGTATGCGATGGCTGTCAAAGAGAAACAACCAGAATCTTCTGGCGATGAGATAGAATGGAATGTTGAAAATGAAATTCAATTATTTTTTGCCATGAATGGTCATAAACCAGTCGGTAAGATGACATACAAAACAATTCCTATGACAGGTTATATTTATGTAGAATCGATAGTCTTTATTACTTGTCTCCTTTATAGCTTCAAATACCCTTTGAATTTAAAGTGATATGAAACTGAGATAACTGTTTTATCTCTATGTGCAAAACCCTTTATGTTGTATATTGGTTTTAGTTCTAAAGTCCTTTTTACAACTCACTTATGACTTTACTAGGTGTCAACAAATATTTTCACATGGTTTGTATATGGGAGAAATTTCGTGCTGCCATCCATAAAGACATACCATTAAAAATGATATGGGACCATTTAGAGTCAATGTATGATCTTATGGCTTTGGTAAATATTATTTGATTATGATACATACACGTATGTCCGATAATGACAGCTGTCATAATTTATCTTTAGAACGCATTGATCTAACTATCTACGTATCTTATATATAGAAATATTTGCAAACATATGTATGCGTAGGAGCTGTGATTAGGGTTAGAATATATTCGCTAAGCTTGTATTCGTCTTTTTTATAAACTGCTTTTATAGGATGACATGGAGGATCTACCATTTCCAAGTCACGAAGTTGATTTTGTTCTGCCAGAACAAGAATTTCTAGGATCAATAAAACCACGTAAGAAGGATGAATTGGATAGTAAACTTAAAGAACAAAGGGACAAGTACAAGGAAGTGAAAAAGGAGAGAGACATAAAGGATACCATTAAAAAGGAAGGGGTATTTCGCGATCTTAAAATAAGTAAAGATATTGATAAAAAAAAAGACGAGTTAAAAAAGTATATTAAAGAAGTGGAATTAAAAAGAGAAAAGCCCAGAGATATGAAGGACGCGAGAAAAGAGCATAAGTCTTCTAAAGGTAGATCCAAGGGGAAAGATGAGACTGAAGAAATCGGTATTAAACCTTTGATTGTACTTTGCTCTTGAGTTCTATTCACATTTACATTTCTATACGTACTTACTATTGTTCTTTATTTCAAGCATCTAATGGAAAAAAGGAACGCAAAGATTCTGAATCTAGTCGCGAAGGATTAAAGAGGATTTCAAAGAGACCGACACGACAGAGTATGGATAGTTCATCGAAAACTTGTTCAAGTCCACGAGACACTCCGCCACCTAAACGACGGAGAATATAACAGTTTCGTTGGACAATAATGACCAAGTATTCTCCATAATAATATTAAGACTTTAAAGCGTGTTATATCTTTCTTATGTACAAGGAAAAGGCGGTTTAATGCAATGCTTAATGTTTGTTAATTTGACTATAACTAGTGAAAAATCTACTTTTATGAGATATTTCCTATAATGTATTGTAAATATATCATTATATCTTTATAAATTTGTCAATTATTGACTTATTATTATTACTGCTTCGCTATTCATTCTATTCCTATGCTTTTTAATAGAAAGTTATAAATTGATGGCACGTAGAAATGTACCAAACCTCGACACGCTGTGATACTTTATGATAAAACAATTTCGTCGAATCGAGTTAGGTAAATAAGAAGTAAATGTACAACCGATCTTGTGGTTACCAACCGTTATTTATTGTAAGAAGCCATAGTATTCTTTCTGGTAGAAATCAGATGCAGGGTCGATCTTGGTTATCATAATATGTCAACTATTGCTAGTACTGGAATGTGAGCTTCGCCTGTCTCAAAATTGTGACCATGCGGAGGAATGAAATTGTGGAATCCCAGAGGTCGGTGACCATTTCAATGGTATTTTAAAAACAGCAGGCTTTTTATCTTAATCTTCTCGCTTCACGTTCCGATTCAAGTAAGGTTAGGAGATCTCCTTCGCGTACCGGTCCTTTGACATTCCGGATAATTTGTCTATTTTGTTCTCCCAGGAACTCAACCTTAACTTGTGTACATTGTCCTTGCGATCCAGTTCGACCTAGGACTTTGATAACACGTGCTAGGACTACAGGTTTGTCCATGATTCTTTCACGTGGCTTCTATACAACAGAGAAAGGATGTTGGCGGAAATGGAAGAGCTTCCTTGCTTCGTTACTTCATGCGTCAAGTCAGCAATTCACCACTTCCGGCGGGATTCTTGTCAATTATCAATTGTTTTACCTAATATACCAATCACCGTGCTATCTAAAATATACAATTTTATTTTTAATAAGTATTCGTGAACATAGAATTTAAATTGCACACTTAAATTGAATTAATACACTATCAACTGCATATTTGCGATGTTCACTCTACTCTACTCCCCATACATAAGTGTGTTATATTGTTTCTTGAAAAATTCTATCAAAAAGAAACGGTAAAATACATTTTTCCTCGAACGCACGTTTGTGAGTAACAATAAGATTATTAAGTTTGCTATTATTATAAATGTATTAAAATTATACATTTGCCTTTATGGAATTATACATTGAAAATACGTATTGTCTTCCTTTTCTGCTTTTTTGCACAAACATGCTTATAAATATCCTTTTTTTCATGTTTGTTAGATTACCATTGCATAGTAATGATAATGATAAAGGCACGTGTATTTTTGATTATTACATTTTAGACTACAACACAATTAACGAGAATTCATTTGCAGTTTATTTGACATTATTTTAGCGACAATTTTACATTACTTCATATCAATTAATGCTATATTCCCATACATCAATTTAGCAACAAAAAAAATTTTGGAACCAAGTTTGCGATAGACGTCGTTTAATAAACTTATTGTCGTTCTAATATTGCAATCGTGTTGCCAAATAATCAATCTTGTACATCTAGGATATATAACTTTATACATCCTGTTTAAACTATTTTTCTCGCTGATTATAAATGTCATTATTATTTGTATGGAACAAATATTATACATCGTAATTATTTATAATATCCTTCATACACAACAAGAAACCTACAATAGGCAACAGATAATCTACAAGTGTCTGTACTTATTAAGATAAATGTCAGTATGGATTTAAAATTTTTTT
The DNA here is from genome assembly GCA_944319695.1 of Tiphia femorata. Classification (NCBI taxonomy): domain Eukaryota; kingdom Metazoa; phylum Arthropoda; class Insecta; order Hymenoptera; family Tiphiidae; genus Tiphia; species Tiphia femorata. Next base: position 2,571,004 of record OX090902.1, on the reverse strand, counting down.
TTTTTGTGTAATCTAAATGTTTTTAGTAGTCTAATATTAACATCTGCCAAAACGCAGTATTATTTCAATAATGATATTAAATCCATGGATTCTGATTGTATCGATGACAAAAATAATTTTGTTGGAATAATTATCAAACACCTTTTTTGTCTTTGTCACAATAGATTTTTTTCCCATTTGTTCTGCAATTAACGAAGTAGAAATCTGCATAGTATATTTCATATTACATATTACAATCAATGCGTGGTTAATGATATAAAAATCAGTGAAAATAATATCAAATAGTAATTATTTTGACAAAAACTGCTCTGTAAGGTCCTAAACCTAAATTTTTCAATGTACAATAAATAATTCCTTAATTAGGAAACTTATTAGTGTCACAGAAATGTGATTTTCAATGAAATGATAATATGAATGCCAAATGTGTGACTCAGTACATTTATTGTACTACACTTGTACTTGTTTTCATGTATTCATTATTCCGTTGCTATCTCAAGAATGGACCCTTGCATATATTGTAGGTGCAACTACAAAAGCCCTCATTTCAATATACGACATGAATTGTACTATCGAGTACAAACATCTTGAATGTTATAAATAACTTTTGTCAATGAGTCAAAATTATTTAAGTTTTTCTTTACTGTACTTTCAACAGTAACGTCAGAACGTCATTTGTCCAAGGTAATCTTCATGGTGTAAGATTCCTGTGTATGTTCACAAAATACCACACATTTAAAGGCATTTAACTAGAGATCGTCTCCTCTTTGTGGTTTTGTTATATTTTGAAGTTCCTTCCAAGTCAACATAGAAATGTAATTATATTCGTCAACACACGTTGACATTAAGGTGCAACATTGAATGAAATAACCAACCCAATAATAATATTCGTGCAAATTTCTACTGCCATAGATTAGTGGAAAGAGTTTGTCCCGAGATTGCAGCAGTAGTAGGTTTTCCTGTCGCAGGTGGAAAATTAACCACTCCACTTAGAGACATCTGGGACATTTGTTGTGACAACTGTAACATTTGGAATTGTTCTGGTATATTATCATGAGAAAGTAAAAATTTTCAGAAATAACAACAGATAAGAAAAGATTCACTATAATAGTTAACCAACCCGATAACATCAGCTTTACTGTTAAAACAATATAATTTTATTAAGAATATCCTAATTGTGTAGAGACATACCTGAGTAGGAAAAGCAGGGGTTTGCTGGTGTTGAGTTGCTAAATTAAAAAATGGGTTGCTACCAGGGGCAGGCTGTAGATTTTGTGTAATCATTCCACTCCACCCATTATTAGTATTGGTATTAGATTGTCCTAACTGTAACATCTAGAAATACACAATCTTATTATTGTTACTGTATTGTCTTTTCATTCAAGTTAAACGTCTATTAGCTAATGAAGTAGAAAAACAAGGTGCTTATAAAAGGTTTTGGATTAAACAGTCATAGCATAATATGCTTTGTTGTTACCATTTGAGGTTGCATTGCAATAGCAGCGGCGTTTGGCACACCGTTTAGCTGATTTATTTGACCCATGTGCAAGCAATTTCCTAAAGGGTTAGGCGCAATGGATCCTATTGTACCAGGGTTCACTGGCATTTGATTTTGATTTACAGCCATCTGATTTGCAACAGCCATTTGCGTTGGTATGTGATTCAGTTGACTTAAGGAACTTGGTTGATTTGGATAGTTAGTTTGTTGTCCAAAAGCACCTACACCGGGTATTTGCTGTTTGTATTGGACTGTAGATTGTTGAGCATATAACCCGCCTGTTAAAGATTCAGCATTCTGCATTTCATGTTGCTGATAGTAATTATAATGATGCAAAGTAGATTCTTAAATATAATTTGTACCAGGAACACCAAAAATTGGTGGCTGCTGATGATTGGGAGTTCCATATAGAGCTAAAATACTGTCTTTTGTAAGTTTGCTCTTTTCTTGCAGAGATGGGGCTGGTTGATCAAAAAAGCTTTCCTCCTCAGTTTTACCAACGGTTGCAGTAGTAGTACTTGTGCTACCATTTGTTGTACTATTACTAGATGACGATGTCGAAGCAGGTGGGGCTGATAAAAAGGAAGAAAATACATCGTCCCCAGAACTCGCGGCATTTGATTGACTTGCCGTTGGCGCATCTGGATCATGTAATATACTACTTAAGGCTTTGCATATTTTATACTTCTGTGTCAAATTAATATGAATATATGTATAGCCTACCGAGACCTAATAAGTCAAGTGTTGCAGTGACAGTTACACGGCCAAGTTTAGGGCTAACAGAGTTTCGTGGTTTAGGCAATTGTGGCACTGTTTCTGGCTTCTTCACAGGTGGAAGTATATTTTGAGTAGCCGTAGATTTAGCTCCTTCTTTTTTTCGTCTACGTTGTCGTTCAGCTTCCTCGTCTAATTCCTTATCCCAGTTAACCTACACAGGACATTTACATTTTTCTACCAAATAATCTAATGGAAAAGGAATTCTTCTTATGGTACAGGAATTTTATCGTATTAAGTTCGCATTGACCACGAATGACTTCTACCTTTGGTAGCGGTGGTGGCACCCATTCTCTGGCTATATACTTCTTATGCTCATACTTTGCTCGTATAAAACTTTCGAGACTACAATCCGTTTGAGGTCTCCGAAAACTATCTGGAAGATTAGCCTCATAAACCGCTCTAGCTCTAGAATTTCCCATCTGCTGTAGGCTCTAACAGAGAAAAATAATTATTTATACCCAACAATGCTAATCAATGATTCATATAATTAATACATCGATACAATAAAGAATTTTCATGCTTAGTATAAAGACCAAATGTACTTATGACAGGTTTATATAAATCAAGATTAATTTGGACCACTCTATAATATTGATATTACTGCGCCAGTGGTGATATACCAATTAACTTGTTTTTTCAATGGCGCCACGGTGTTCGCCAGTGACTTCCAGGAAAATCATTAAAGAAATGATTAAACTACCCGTAATTTACAGCACTTTGAAAGATCATGTGTTAACAAAAAACAAAAAAGTACAAAAAATGGAAAGTACGGTGACACGGGCAATCCATGGAAAATCAGCATCGCAATCGACGTGTTAAGGAACGCTATTAACATCGTCATTAGACTTTTATAACATTTCATATGTCGTAGTCGACAATTTGACTTTGTCTAATGAGATTGTACAGTTAAACATTATTAAAGATTTGTTATTTGCATTCATGGTATACACATGCTTTAATGCATCCTATGTTCTTTAACAAAATAAAATATAGAGAAATGAGGAGTTTACCAGTGGTTAAATTATATGAACATTTTTCGAGCAGATACAATTTACGTACCACTACTTGCTCAGGTGTCCAAGTGTCCAAATTCACGGATTTCACTTTGCTTATATGAACACCGAGGTTTCTGTGTATCCCCGCACAGCGAATGCATAAGAATATACCTAAATTCCAACTGGCCCATCTTGGTCCTGAAAAGTATGGAAGTGAATGTTGGCCGATAAATGTCGCGATATAGAACGATGCATTAACGTTATCAAAATTAAAGGGACCGCTTCATCGACGTTACTCTACCGAAAAATCATTTCCACAGGTCAGCTTAACTACTGCATTCGTGTATCATGTGGATTCACAGAACGGATAGCCAGAGGCTATCGACAGTATTAATGCTTCACTGCGGTTCATCGGGAGGAATAAGATACGAAACGAAACAAAGGTAAGGTGGTGCTTTCCAATTATCCGAATGCTTTAACGAGAAGCGGATAAAAATGATCGAAAGCATCTCCCGCACGATTATTCGGAATCGAGTTCGTGAATTAGATATGACAGCGAACACTCCTACTTCAATGACATTCGCGCGTGAGCATCGGCTGTCATCCGCGGTTTGTCACAGAAAAATTAAAAATCTATAGCGTCTTTGCCTTCGCAGGAAATTGGGTCGCCTTAAAGGTGTACTTGATTGGCTCACAGTGCTCGCACCGTGCGATCTCGCCTCCAGCTAAATATCAACGAGGAGAATTACAAAACGAGGCGTTAATTTATTCGATCGAGAGAATGGGCAGCACCTGGACGATAAGTGTGTATTAACCCACGAACCTTTCGCGTCGCAGTCAACACAGTATTTGTTGTCCTCGTCGCGTAGCATCTGCGTAAGTAGATTTTGACATTTGTCTTGGATCTGCTTGGAACGTTCCTTCTCGAGACGGGATGTCATTTTCGCGGAGCGTCCTCGTGAAGACTCGTACCGCGCGCAGCTCCAAAACAATGTTTTCCACTTGCAACGTTGGACATGCACGAGAAATGTCGAGTGATATGGGACTGAAAGGAAGAATGAGCGCCCCCATTTGTCGCACGCGTGAACTACCGCGCCATACTCGATGCTCCGACGCATCCTATTGGTCCATTTGCTAGCATTGAATCGAAAGACGATATTGGTTCGTTTACCTTTGATTCTCGTTCCCGATTGGTGCTGCCATCCGCGCATGATGCGAAACAGTAAATCTTTCATAGCCTTCCGTAAGATGGCAATACGGGGCGCTTAGAACGTGGCCGAGTGTACGGGAGGAATTTCGAAAAGTGTTGCATTCCACAGATTCCGACACGTAATTGCAACGGAAGATTGGCACGTGAACTGATACGTAAATGCATCTGCAATCGAGCTTATAATTGATCTTACCGTTCTCTCGAAGGTACGAGAATTCTATCAATTGTATTTTCAGTATAATCGTGCACTCGTACTACAAAACTTAGATTATTGTTACTGGAACCGTCCTGCTCATGTGATACTAAGTATTTATGGGATTCAGGTACTTGCCATGGTTAGGACTAAATCGTACGATGTACTCGTATATAGAGTGTGAGATGTATTTATACTAGTTTTTGCAAAAATCCTCCCGTTCCACGTTTATCAATACAGGCTCCCGAAGGTATATTTTAGCGCGTATTTATTCGCGTCCGCAAAGAGATCAGTTCGGCGCAGCTACATTAATTCTTCAGTAGATAGTAATGCATCCAGGTCCCTTGTCATTATTTTTCCAGATTCCGACGGTATGGTTTTGAGAGGTGCTCGTGGAGGTCCGACATCGATGCCAGTGAGGTAAGACATAGCAAATTTCATTGTCTCCACCCAATGTCCTGTGGAAAGAATCTATCAATCCTATGTCCATTAACCCTTAGCACTTCTATGTCGAGTGTGATTCGACGTTACATTTCGTACGCCAACTCCAATGTCGAGTTAAAGTCAACATTGTGCAACGCAATTTCTAAAATATTTTATAATATTTAAATTTGTTTAAGCAGTGCAAAGGGTTAAACTTTTGACTGCCACGGTGCTCATACGTGACCGCAACTTGTTCTTCCTGTGGTACCACCGTATAGTCACTTCCGGAAAAATCATTAAAAAAAAAATTATTATACGAGCCGCAATCTACAGTACTATAACGGAGCATATGTTATAAAAAAAAGAAGAAAACCAAAAAAATGCAAAGTACGGTGCTACGGGCATGGAAAATCAGCGTGGCAGTGAAAGTGTAAAAGCATCGTATCCTCAATTAGTTATACGGAGCTAGCACTGTCTGGGCTTCTTTTGAAATGTAAACGATAAAAGGTTATTAAAAGAAAAGAAGAACGTTTGTAGTCGCATGGGCTGTTACAGAAGAATACTCGAAGAAACGAACTTGAATGAATTTACGGAATATAAAATACAATGCTTTAAAAATCCTTGCGGAGGCAGGGCTTCAAATGTTTACTACGCCCTGTATCATTGATACGATGTAATCGATGTAGCTATATCTCGGTGCCTGTTTATCGACACGTTCGTCGCCACATCACCCATATGTGTGTGACGAGTTCAGTGTCTGTTTCTAAATGATGAAAATCGGTATTTGGAACTGTAATTAGCGCTTTAGATAGATAACTAAACAGTCACCAAAATTCAAATGATTGGATGACAAACGTGTTAAATCGCAGTTCAAACTGACCGTGCCTCGATATGGCGGTAACGGCTTTCGAGAGTATCTGCTGCTTCTCTTTGGCGGTGGTAAAATCGCCGGTACTCGCGGTTTCTAAGATCTGTCGGGCGATACGCGGGAACACGTTGACGCTGGTTGCTATGAAGGAGTCCATGCCGAGTGCACAGGCAGCGGACATAATCTGTTCGGTGAAATGCGAGCTTATTGTTAGTACAATAAACAGTAAAGAAAAATGATAAATCGGGATATCGTGAACACATTTATTACCTGATCGCTGCCAAGATAGATCACATATTTTCCATTATTCGCGAACAATGCCTGTGCCCCCTCCTCCAAATTGGTACTTGTGAATTTGATACCTACGAACGTTGCCACTTGTTCGCCGATCGCCCGAAGAAACTCTCCCATGTGAACTAAAACGTACGATTGGATTTTAATCGCACATTTGCCGATTCACGTTTCGTTCGCTGTCATCTTAACACGTTACCAATCGGTAGCCGATTAACACTAGAAGTACCGACCAGTCAAAATGACCGAGTGCGTGAATTTTTCACAAGAATTTCTTTTTAACATTAGAACTACCAATTTTCGTTTACGTATGGAAACTTCTTTTCTTGACCACTCATTTTAACAGAGAGAGCGTTTATTTTATCACTGAGCTGCCATTTACTTTTGTTTTAATATGGAAGCTTCTTTTGTTGACCAGTCATTTTGACCCCCTTGGTAGTTCTAGTGTTAATCGGCTTTTTGTCGCCGACGACCGATAGTTTACTAGTCGTTTGCCATGGGTACCAGTACTTCGTTATCAATTAGGGAGATATGTATAATTGTTAGACTGTACTATGAGCTCCCACATTGAATAAGGTCATCAATGTCCCAGTTTCTACTGAAGTCCTGATTTCTACTCACTATGAACTATTCTTCTTGACATTAATATTCGGTTGATAAAATAAGTTAGGGAAAGATGAATGATTAATTATTCAGATACTCCGGCACAAGTTGCACATGCTCGTTGCTCGCTAGGTAACAGCTCGTTGTTAAAAATAAATTTCATAATCCGAGCAGTCGTTGTAGTCTTAAATGAGTTGAAATAGGGACATCAACCTTATTAATATCGATAAACCGAAACTGAATCTGTCAGACTTGTATGCGCAGAAATAGGGACACGTTGTGAGTAGATATACGGACAGCGCGATTTTTGCAGAGTAGAAATACGTTCATTTCTTGCATTGCATTCAATTAACAATTATTCTATTTATTATTTATTTTATTTATTATTCATAATAAAAGTCTTTAAAATGATATACTTCCAATTTTATATGTAGTACGACTCCTGACGTGATAAGCGACCAATTTGTTCGCTAATTGTTACTTAAAATAATAATTTCAACTACCGTTTTTAGTATCATTTGTCTTAAATGAGTAGAAATAGGGACATTGACCTTATAATATTAAAAACAGTACGTGGACAACGAATGAATAATCTCTGAACTTTTCCGTATCTACGACCAAACGATGTTTAATCACTACTAGTTGGTAAAAGTGTTAATTTGCCGTTAACTTACTGTTAACGTTGCTGAACATAGGGATGTGGTAGTAAAGAAGTGGCGTATTGGGCGCCGCATCGCTAACTAATTTCAAGTAGTCTATCAATTGTTGCGCGGTGTTTGGTTTAAAGTAGAGATCTGGCAGGCACAGAAGCGCATCCGCCTTTACTTCCTCAGCGTGTCTAGCCTTGAATCAATTTATACGCTTACTTGCGCATTCGAATACGAATTCTCACTTGGTTTCGTGAATGCGTATGTTTCATGCGCGTACGTCCGAGGATGTGGTAGGCATACTTACAAGTTCAAGAACATCTGGCAGGGGGGCTCCGCCCACTTGAATCATCAAGTGTTGTTGTGTAGATTGTACAACATCCGCCCAAGCGCGTGCAACTTGTTTTCTTTCCGACACGGACATCGACGGACCCTCGCCGCTGGTGCCGTTGACTATTTCCGAGAATCGATTGAAAACAAGAATACAGATATTCGTGCAAAGGGAAATTTCGTGGGAGCAGAATAGCCTAACTATAGCATGAGAAACATACTTAAAACGCCATTGATCTTGTTCTCCGATAAATAATTCGCATACCGTGGGATAATCGATAGATTCAACGTTCTTTCGCTGAAATAGAATTGTGCAAAGATACTTGTACATGTACGTGAGCGTCTTATAATTATCACTTATAAGTACTTCTACAATGAAGTGCAAAGTCGGTGTCCCCTATCGGCAGCCAATTGCAAGCCAGTGATCACGATTCATCTACTTTTGCGATTCATCGTCTCATATTACTTCCTACGAGTCCATTTATTCGAAATAAAATACATCAGCATGATAATTCCTGATAATCGCACATTTGCAAGATTTCTCATTACATTGTCAAAATGCTCGGTCAGATGCTCGAGAAATGATCGGTTAGAACAGTGGAAGGTCGGTTTAAGCACCTCAGGGTGACACCGACTTTGCACTAGAGTGTACTATAAAAATACCTGTCATTGTGAAACGGCGTGAATACCGGCACAACGAATCCCTTGAACGTGTATGGAAATTGCTGCAACAGTACGAAATAGAAGAAGTTTCGCTTTAAAATATTTAAAAACGCCCTCTTTCTCGCGCGCGATCGATAGGCGCCAACTTCACGCTTGATTCTACAACCTGCAGCAAGCTCAAGACGTAAACACTCTGGCTAATTCCAATTTTACGATCGCATTCTCCACCGCAACTTGGGCACGTTTCGTTAAAACTTGATTTTCACATCGTGTCCCATTTTACTCGAGTATGATACACGCGTCGCGTTCTGTAAATTTACCGTGATTTCATCGACAAATATGTTTATATTTACCGGCATCGTAGAGCACGAAACGAACTTCCACGTAGCGCGATGATAAGTGATACAGTAACGTATGCGCGCGAGTACCGACTAAAGAGAGGAAGAGAGTAATGTTTTTCTCGCAGATAAGATTTGTTTTATACGTTGATTGCCATCACAGGGTCATTACGCCAGGAGAATGGCGGCGTTTCGTAAGTGGCGTTGCGCATTTGGCGGGAAATTTGAAAAGCCGAGGCCATGAAAACGCGTAAATCAATTGGCTCGGACGTTTCTTTCTTTATATCGCTTCGTTATTATTAACGTTTAAACGAATGTTCGTAAATTGTGTGTTCCTCGAGGTCTCGTGTTTATCGTTCGTGTAAGAGAAGTGTTATCTAACGGTAGTTGGCTATGTGTATCGAGTAAATATTGCATAACCGCGGTAATGCATCGATATAAATTGCCGTATACTTTGTTATCTTCGAACGAGGAACGCCAACGTGCCGGGGTAAAGATAGAAGCTTGTTAACGGGAGTTTTCCAGAACCGTTTTTGAGTGCATGCAAAGATACAGCGATGGGAAACGTTTATCGAAAGTGCACGTTGAATTTGTAAATTATAACGTATATTGGACAACTAAGAAAAGAGAAATATCAAATAATAATCCTACTTAAGTATTAGCTGGAAAAAAGTTGTAAGTACTATAAAGATGTACTTGAACTTATTGAAATCGCTATATTCTTTTCGAGGAAGTTGGAAATGCGCGTTTTGAAAGTAGTCTCGAAAGTCCAATTTAGGAGACCGGTTTCTTAATTTGAACCGCGTATCTCCTAAATTGGACCATCTGTTTTACTTCGTTTTTGAATGAAACTAATTATAAACATGAATGTACAATGAAACATGAATTTATGTGAAACACGAAAAATTAGATCAATCGGATAAACAATTCACACGCTCATATTAGTGATGATCTCTATCAGCGCATTTGAGCGTATTTAACACTTTGCCGAATTTGGGCGACGGTGTCGGTGCCTGATTATACATGATCTAAATAGGCATTTGGAAGTATAATTAACGCTTTAGACAGTTAACTAACTAGTCACCAAAATTCGAGGTTACATGGCAGTCAACGCGTTAATGCTTGTTCCATACTTTCTTCTTCCCACTGACCATATTGACCACGTTTTGACATTTTTCCTGTAAAGAAGTACAATTGTTTTAAATTGGGTCGATCCAAATTACGGATTTTGCGGTGGTCCAAATTAGGAAACTAACACAGGATTTACTTCTCGATGGTGAAAATAAAAAATACTACACAATGCTTTAAACCATTGATACCATATAAAATTCTACAAATTTCTTAAATGTCTATCGAAATGCAGTTGTTTGTAATTGCAGCGAATTGTACATACTTACCGTACATATTTTATAGCTTAAGTAACCTGCATTCGTTAATAGATCAACTTAGGTTTCAGCTTGTAAGTTACGTGTTTGTAGGACCTGCTACAATCACGTTTTGACACAAATGGTTGCTGATACTATGAAGCCGTAGAAATATATACATATATGGTCCAAATTAGGGACTGGTCCAAATTACAGTCCTTTCCCCTATGTGTAATTTCACGTTATACGTCTTTTCGCAAACAAACGATATGAAAACTAACCGAGGATGGCGGTAGGTTCGGGACTGGTGATAAAGAATGAGTCCTATGGCTATTTATAAAAATGCTCTTTATGCTTATTTACATGTAGAATCTTCCCCTCAACAATGTCAATAGTATTAATACATTATCGTAATGTTAAATTCTCTATAAGTTCCGAGATAGCCGCATGCTCCTGCGCAATTCATTGCCGTTTTCTTGTCCGTTTCGCTTTCATCGGACGCTTTGTTTCTCGAAACAAGAACGCATACCTACTTGAATGCGAATACATAATAACGCCAAATAGAATTCTAGATAATGTTACACGCTACTCGTACAGTAACTTTTTCACTTTTTATTTTATATTTTTTTACTTTACTCTTAATCGCGAAAGAACCCATTACTATAGCATACGGACGCGTACTAGGAGAGAGTTTCTCATTTAACGATACTTTATTAATGTCTGCTATTCTTCATTTGCGCATTAGTCATTCCTCGCTTCCGTCGCGTCTGTGCGAGTGAGGTCGAGCGAGCGTGGACGTTGACGTCTACGTCGCCCGTTCTACCCGCTGCTACTTGTCGGAAGTCGAGTCCTCTAAGGCTCGTCCTTCCACAATTTCGTTACGACATTCTCCTTTCTCCGTCCGCTTCCTTTTCCGCGCCTACGAGAGAGAAAGAGAGTTAGTCCCCCGTCTCTCTCTCTCGCGAAAAACTGAATCGTTTTGCAAATTCGAGATAACCGAACAGTGAAAGTTTGCGCGATATTTATTTACAGATGACAGAATCGTAGGTAATGCAGCGTTTTGACATGTACGCGTAGAACGATCGATAAGAGTTTAAGCGGCACAGCTCCACGGAGTTTATCGATGGACACCGCGTGTCTCGCAGTGGCGTAACAAGGTTATATATGCCGGGGCGAAATTATCATTTCGAATCTCTTGCTCTACGCAAGAAACCTCAACGGTATGGAAATGCTACGTATTCGTCTATGCGTAATGTAAATGTTTCGCAGCTACGAGGTAGATAAGCAAAATACTCGACTCCTCTCCACCGCGCTCGACACAACAATAACACCGATAACTTCAACGCTCGTTGACTCATTCTCCAGTCTCCATCCACCGTCCTCCGCCGTCGCAGGACAATGGATTTGACTGTTCATTGCAAACCAATACGTGAATCGCAATTGTGCGGACTTGAATATCTCTTGGTAGTCTTCGCGACTATTGGAGGCGAGCGAAATAGTGTTAAATAAATAGGCGAGAGAATCGCAACCGCGGCTAAAGTATTTAACGTCGATGATATAAACTATGAAAAGAACAAAACAATTAGGATAACGATGCGCGATGACTAGAATCCTTGGTGACTGGTACTTGTAGGCTTCTCACCATTCGTTACGCTACTGCCGTTCGGCGAGGGCTTAACCATATTAATTAACTATATATATATATATATTAATTTTAATTAACACTATATAATTCATATACGCGATCGACACCAGCAGTCGCGGTGAGTCTAATTTATTGACAATGCACCAAGCCGTCGATGAGTAACGATGGCGAGGCTTGCTTGGCGTCCTTCGACAGCGCAAGTTCGCTCAGCCATCCTCGTCAATAAGATTATACGCTTTATAATTCAATATATGTATGTATATGGATTATAAACGTATATAATTACGTATCCACGGCGGACACCCAATTACACCCGCCTATACGTAAATATGTATAATCAGTAAAATTCACACTTATGAAAAAGACGTGTCTCATATACATATACTTCAATATTGTATACAGAGAGAGATAACTACCGGCAGCCCGGCCAGCCCGGCTGCGGCTCGAAAACCTTTCCTCACCCGCTCTCTCGTCCCCACCTTCCTTCTTTTTCTACTCCTATCCATCTACCATTAACCCCACCATTGTCAATTCTATCTTCGTTCTTCCCTCACTCACGCTACCCCCGGCCGAATATCTCCTCCCCTTCTTGCTCGCGAAATACGCACCGTACAAAAAAGTGCAGACACACGATAGCTCGTAGCGAATCAACAGTCGTTTAATTATATTATGTATGCGCGCGTATATCGAGCGTGTAACAGCTACGAGAAGAAATCACGGATATGTACAATTATATAAGGATATGACCAATCGATATAGTCGCGGCTCTTGCGCGCTCTCGTTTCCTCATTTGTTTCCGACTGATCGGATTTGCTTCCTCGCCTCTCTCTCTCTCTCTCTCTCTTGTCTCTACATCCTCTTAATTCCCTCTCCCATCTGCGACGAGAAACCTTAATACTGCATCGTTTACGTGGAAGTCGACAACCCCGTCTAGGCGGGGCCGTACGAGATAATATTCCTAATGAGAGTGGTCCCAAAAGTATTTAAGAAATATTCGTGTACCTGGCGCGCGCGCGCCGGGTGAGGCGTCCTTTTATCAGCATTTTCAAATCGCCCGCGCTTCGTCCTCGTGGGGATCGAGGATCGAGCGCGAATCGGGGGAATGTCGAGTGACAGTTAGTTATGTAATTGATGAATATCTTTTACTTCACCGAACGCGGCGCGCTTCGCTTTTTGCGTCTCACTTGGCGAGCGCGAGCGTAACGATGGTCCGCCAACGCGGTTGACTTTATTTTTGCCACGGCGACGACCATGCGGGGGTAGGCGCCCAAGGAGCGTCGAGCGCGTTCGATAATATTAAAGTGGTTACGAGATTAATAAAAATTAGTCGCTGATAATTAATACATCACTGGTATATTAGTAGCCGTTGTTCGTTTCGCGACTGTATTATGTGTTATGTATATTTATATTATATACAGACGCGACTATGCGCTAATGCTGTTGATTACAGGTGCTTTCCTTTCACAAGTGATCTGATGTGATCTGATATTTTGTGATCTGAAATATTCACATCACTTCGGTAAGTGAATGGGACAAGCATGTATCAGATCGATCAGATCTCGCATTCATATTTCTCTTCTCCTCGTAATTGTTTCGTGGATTCAGGATCACACCAGTTCCTACCGAAATATAAGTAACCTCAAAACTTTTATGTACCCTCACATTAGTTTGTATGTTTGATTGGTCACTTCTTTGTTATACAATCTGTGTTTATTAATTGCGCTGAGATTGCACGAGTGCAACGCGAAAATAACCACCTCATAGTTTTCAAAATAATTTCCTAGTTCGAACCAATAGGAAGCGAGTAACCGCAAGTGATAGAAAAATATCATCTACTGATCTTAATCCGTCGGTAGATCAGCAGCGGTAAGGGGGGAAGTGATCTGATCTGATCTGATCTGATCAAAGCGGTAAAAGGAGAGCACCTTACATGTATATGCTGTGTACGTATCTCTTGTATAATATATGTTCAATGGACGCGTAAAGATTTCGCTCGAAACGTAGTGCTGTCGACGACGAGAAAGTGTTTTACCGTTGAGTCCATGTCGATGCGTTTTGTAGCCTCAGGTAGGTAGCAGCGTCTGTGTTACTCAACAGGATAAGCTAAAGATTGCTCGCTTGTTTCCGTTTTTTTTTTTTTTTTTTTTTTTTTTTTTTTTTTCAAAGGAGGGAGGGGTACGTACGTGTGATTGCAAAGTGGATTTGACGAGCGTGGATCGACCATCGTTGCGCGTGGACACGTTCAGATCTCACATCGATCTTACAATTAGCCCTTCAACGTTTTTGGGACGCGTAGACACCAGGAAAGGTTCTTCGATATTCTCTCTTCTCTTTTTTTTTTCTCCTTACTTCGAACGAAGTCGATAATGGTTAGAGCGTGGAAAAAGCGTAGGGAGCTTTGTCTTTTATTGAGTCTGTCGAATATGCTCGAAAGGGACAATTGGCACATAAGACTCGAAGTTCGTCTTTTTTTTTAATATGTACCCGATCGGGTCCAGTCATTGGTACTGCAACGGTCACTACCACGTAATTTTCAGCCTAGGGGTGCTGAAACTTTTACTTCCATTGATCCGCGAAGATTGACGTCGGTATTTCAAGCGCATCGTTTACAGGTTGCTTCTACTCTGTTTAGTTCGAGTTACCGCACGTGCGATTTGATTTCAAATAATTCGCCCAAAGTAAACGAGATACCGTCACGATCTTAGTAATTGGCGAGAAATTTAAACGACCCCGCGCATCGATTCGTGTCCCGTGAAATGAGAAGATCTTTTTTCACGCGTTCAATCACATTCACTTCCGGGCACGCGAGACTTTCGAACGTACAAGGTGGTCGAGGGGGTGCGCGAAGAAAGTAGTATCCAAAAATATATAGAATGCTCCCACTGACGTGATGAAACGTTTTTCCAAAGAACTGCAGTGTTGTGCTACGTTGCCCTTTACTCACTGGCCAAGTTGGAAGGCCCAGTCAGCCTTGGCAATTGATTTCTTCTTAACACATTCGCGCCGAATGACTCAGCCTTGACTCTTTGGAATTTTCCTGTCCGAAAGCCGGTTGAGTCACTTCCCGAATTTATGTGCTTACGTTGCAAATAACCTGCCACGAATGCGTTAAGAATTCGATCGCAATTGATCGCGCCTTGACTCGCTGGCCGCGAAAGGACAATCGATAAGTTCGTCGAAAATATAAGATACATTTGGAATGACAAATTGGAAGACAAGGGTTGGAGTTCTCGTGATGCCACTGGTCCACGACGTAATAATTAATATATCCGATAATTATTCCGACATATCGTTCCGCCTTCAGTTTACAATACTTCACGGTGAATTAGCGTATCTTGGTTCTCTGCGAAAATTAGGCTGCTATTTTTCCACACGATCCGCGCCACGAGACTCGACGTATCTACAACGTACGCGGTCTCGTTAGGTGAATTGTGCGTGTATCTGTGTGTTTGTTTGTAGGTGTGTGGATGGCGTGTGCGCGATACGGTGTAACCGTGTACTATACGAGGTCTATCAATGGCGATTATCCCAGTAGTAGAGCGTAAGCGTAGTACTCGACGCACCTTGGCCGCCTGTTTCATTTGCTCGCTCGCATCTTTCCTCCTCAACACGGATTCACGATGAAATTCTGCTAGTGCGTATTAGGAGGGATTGATCCACGAACGAGTAGAGTTGATATCCGTCTAACAGCGCGCACGGGTATACCATTGAATTAAATCTAGATGTTCCTCCTTCCATTGTTACAATTGTTCGCGCCATTGGAGACGCGAGCGCAAATTACAAAACTTCCAAATGTGTACGAGCGCACACGCCTAAGATTAATTAAAAAGCGCGCGCGTACAATGCGAGATGGCGAAACGCGTGAAATGCAATTTTCTTTTTATTCATTTATATCCTCGACCGACGAATCCAGCGTCGGTCGAATAAGAACGTTTGGGGACTGGCACGCTCCTGTGACGCCCCTGCGCGTGCGTCCCTGACTAGCACAGTTTGACTAGAAGATTTAGAATAAATTATCCGAAGCTGTGGATGAAATCGCAAAGTTATCTGCAAACGTATGGACGTTTGGCTTGTCGATTATTTTCTCGTTACCAGGAGGTGTGCTTATTCGTGGGCTTCTATTCGCCGGTGACAAAGCGTCGAATGATTTAGAAAGAGAAAGATAGATAAGAAGAAGAAGAAAACAGGGTGATATACGTAAAAAGTAGAAACAATTAGAATGTAGAGTGAAAGTTTGAGTACTACTACGGGGGATATGTCACGAAGGATTATGGCATAACCCAGAGGCTCTTCTCCTCTTCTCTTCTTTTCTCTTCTCTCCTCCACATAATTTGTTCCTTGAACGTTGACCATGATAAGTAGTCCCGTTGGTTATCACGCGAGGCTACGGACGACGTCTAAGGTCGGCACATGGCGTCGATCCAAGATTCGTCGAGTATCGAGCAACTTCTAGTTTATTTCTCCGTCATTCGCCCCATTCCGCCTGTCATCGTCCGAGAATGAAACCGACCCACTGAATGTTCCTGACATTTCGGGGAAAATGTCTCGCTCAGCGGGACATTGGAGGACGGGGAAACATTTTTCGTGAGATATGCGTCGAAGGGAAAATGGTCGTAGAAAAGCTTTGGCCTGCGATATGTTGTAGTCTTCCCCCCTAGATAAGAATTTGTACAGATGGCTCAGGTACCGATAATAGACGAATATATCATCTCGAGCGCGGACACGCGCACGCTAATTGATACACGTGCCGATATTGTATTTGATTAATGATTGCGTCTTCTTAAAAAAATCAGGTACAAACGTTTTCCCTTTCGGGAGTCGGCGTTAGAGCGCCACGAAACATTAGAGTCGCGGACGTTAGAAACGAAAGAAGTGATTTGGTTCTCGGACGATGACGATCCGCGGGTCCGCTGATCTTCGAGATTCGATCGAATAGTGGCGGTGATTGGTGAGAGGTTCGACAAACGTTATTTCTTTCGTTGATATTGACTACGGTGACGCGTAGTTCTCGACGTTACTCTCGATTCTCGCACGAGGTTTAACAGTAGCGCGATAAAATTAATTCACTATCTCTACCGTTTGATTCTGGCGACTGCGGGAGGATTTCAAAGCATTTCCTGGGTTCGAATTCCGCGGTAAACTTTAGCCTGTCCACGTCGGACATTGTACTCCACCAGCCTCGTTCCTACTTTAAACAGTAACTAATCGATACCTAAACAATAACAACGCATACGTTATCCACAGTCCGTGAAATATAGCTCCGATATCGGTCCGAAGGGCGGTGTAGGGTACATTAGGCATCCGATTCTTGACCTTCCACCGCAAGGACGCTGCCCCTCGGCAGAAGCAGAACTAAAGAGGTAAAATCAACACCCAAAATGGTCGTCAGCCTCTACGAGCTTCCTCCGAACTTCTTCGAGGTCCTTTTCGCGCGATACAGCGCCGAGCGAACGACGTTCGCGCAGGACGAGCAATCCAAGGACGTCTCAACGCAAAAGTGTCCCTGGAAATTCTTCACTGGCTTCTCCGAGCGGCGAAGATCGAGGAAATCGACGTCGCCCGTGACTGCCACTATGACTTCCAAACCCTGAGCTTCCTCAGTGAGACCTTTTTCAGGTGAAGAGCCGCGTTCAGCAAGTCCGACTCTCTAGTGTCCTCGCCGTCCGAGTGAACCTCTCTTCGACGTCCAGGCATTAGCAATCGATGTCTAAACCCACGAGAGGTTGGATCGGACAGAGCCTCCGACACTGGAACCTTTTCCTTACTGGAACCAGGAAGAGATACGGATCGTCCTACGGAGAAGCCCTTGCTCAGTCGGTCCAAGGTCGCCGGAAGAAGATGTCGTCTGGGAAGCGCCTGCTCCCGTTCTCTCAAGATGAACCTACCCAAGGTCTTCCAGAATGCTTGAGTACTGTATACATTCTCGTCGTCCCTGAGGACCCTGAGTTGCCTGTTACCACTGCCAACTGCCCCAGCGCCGCCCCATTCGAGTTCCTCGACTAAGGCGAACTTCATCGGTTCCTCCATTCGTCTGGCCTTGACCAATGCCTGTGCTAGAACGTCCTGAGCAGAGCTGCTGACCGGCACACGAAGTATGGCATAAGGAATTTCCGGTGATACGTTGTAAATGCAAACTAAGAAAGTGTCAGCCTCGTCCCAAATGTGAGTGGATTGATCGCGAGAATTTGAGTCGGGCAGCTTAGAGTGCCCGGCCGTGCTTCTGATGGATGCTAACCAAGCTCTGCTGCTTGGATCGTCGCCTACTCGCTTCAGGAGGAAACGACCTTGACCTTTCCACAGAGCCTGCGCCTGGAGAGGATGTTCAGTGGGGTCGAGCACGCGTTGCGTCGGTAATTCTTCCCTGTCTCTCTTTTCCCAACCTCTGGACACTTCTTCTACCAGGATATACTCGTCCACGCGCTCGGCTGAGATCCCACCCTTCTGCAGGGCCTGTAACATTACCTCGTGGGTGGTACTCTCTTGAGTTACCTTCAGAATCGTATAGGGCTCGTCGGGGATCACGTGATAAACCATTAGGAAGAACATTCTCCTCTTAAGCGTCACGCCACCGAGGCCGGGGTCGACGCTGGTCAATTTTTCGGGCTCTTTGCTGGAGGAGGGACGTTTGGAGGACTCTTTGTGATCGCGGCAGCACGTGTTGTAGTCGAGACTTTCCTCTTCCAGGCGAGAGTAAATGAAGAGGGTGGAAAGAGCGAGGGGCTTGTTCTTGCAGGAACGTAGGCGCACGTGTCTGTACCCTGGTCTCAGGCATTTCAGCGGAATCACGCGTTGAGCTATCAAGTGATGAGAACTGGCCTCCACTATACCGAAGCGCAAAAAGGCCAGATCCTTGAACATTACTTGGAAGCAAAACTTCTCGTTCCAGATTGGATTCAACGTGTTGTTTTGGATGACTTTGGTCTTGTGCTTGGCGCAATCGATGGGGATACCGACCAGCTCGATCTCGACGTAGGTGCTGGCAATGAAGTTCGTAGGGGAGACATATTGGCCAGAGACTACTGATAAGGTTAGATGGGCCGAGTGCAGACCGTCGAATTCCTTGTCCCACGGATTGAAGCGTCTGAAAGAATAAAATCGATAGATATTATCCACGTTCTGATATTATTATTCAAAGTGTTGGTATTAATTCGAATGATCCGCTTGAATCTACATCTTTTTTAGCAATTGAAATTTTCCTTGAGCTTACCTATACATCATGTGACCCTTGTCCCACATCACGGACGGCTTCCTCACGTACCCGCATTGACCGCTCTGTTCGAACATAGCGGCATTCAGGTTCAGTCCCGCGTCGTCCGTTTGATAATTCAAGGCGACCATTTGTATGCCGAAGGCCCAGAATATCACGGGATTGAAGTTCGTGGAATCGATTCGCATACCAGCAGGATACGTTCGAATCAGTTGCGTTTCAGCGTGTGCCACCACGCCCAGCGGTTGCTTTCGACAGATTTTCTTGGCTGTGCTCTCGTTCAAGGAAGAGCATTGGAAGCACGCTGGAACTCCACGAGTCGACCTAAACGTAGTTTTACTTTGTGACACTTATACGATAAAATCCAGAAGCTGGAAAATATTATTTTCCGCCGACTTCACGGATAGTCGAAATATTCTTTTCAACCCAATTACTCTTCTCGACTGACCTGAACAAATTTTCGATGTTACTGCCACCGCTAGCGATGGATGCTGACGTGGACAAAGATTGTGGAGAACCTGACGAGGATGCTATGCTGCTCGCCCCAATTCCAGCTATGCTGTGCCTTTGCACCGGTCCGGTATGCGTCTGATGGCGGGTCTTTCCTGTCACGTTGGTACCCGGGGTCGTGTTAAGTCCACGGAACTTTATGGCCTGCAGATAGATCACCAGGTCCGAGAGTTCCTTGGCTATCTGGCTGCTCTGCTTCTGCGCCTTGTCATCCACCGCTGGGTCAGACTTCAAACGACTGTGGGTTGCCTGAGTGCCACCCACGTACCTCTCGTAACTCGAAATCGAGTTATCTGAAAGTATTCCAGATAAATCCTGGTGAGAAGACGACCGAGATATTTGAGGAATCCGACGATTTTCTTTATTTAATAAAAAAACATTCTCGCAGACCGGCGCGCGATTGCTTCTTATCTGAAAAGCGTTGGGACGCTCGTTAATTCAAACGAGATAACGAAGAGTTATTCTTAGAAAGTTAATGGGTAGTCGTTTTTTTAGTTGTGAAAATATTTGACGTAGGAGATAAACTATCTCGGGGGGCAACACTTACAATTGAATTTACTCTAGAGAGCACAGACACGCAATGTCGTAGGATGAGCAGTGATTAAGCCAGCCGAGGTAACGATTAAGCGTTCCGTCAACGCAATTAGGTTAAGCCAAGGTTTAAGACAGATTAAGAATGAAAGCTTTTGGATACGCCAACGTGAAAGCTGCTTAGCGTGTATTAAGGCGGCAATATCTCGAGTGGATACGGTGTAACGGTAACTTTAATATTCCCCTTATTAAAGGATGCTCAAATACACGACGTGCTCCGCACTGCAAAACTTTACCGTTCCTGAAATTTATGGTATCACGTTGCCCGGAACAAAGGTTCTTTTTTCTCCAACTTCCGTAATGGTTACGTTTTATATTGTTAATTAAATTTCCGATGTAGGTATGTAAAATACGCGAAGCGGTAATTCCGTGAACATAAAAATACATTTGAAAATTAGTGTGCTCAAAACACAAACATCTACATTTCACGTAAATGATTTTAATTGATTTGGAATGCGTGAAACAATAAATGCTGCATAATAATAAATGTAGATAACGCGACGTATGTATCTAATTAGAGTCATATAAAATCTTATTTGTGCGTCCCTTCGTATTTCACGAGAGATAAATAAACATAAAATAATTCAAAGATCGCCTACCATCAATATTGTCATCCTCGTCGTCATCTTCTTCGTCGTCGTCGTCCTCGCTGTAATATTCCACGACCGACGTGCTGCTCACGTCCGTTCGCATCTGCTTCATGGAAGATGCGCGATCGGACATGACCATCTTTCCACGATGGCATATGGGGGCGTGTGCCAACGGGGCGGTAGGATCGACCACGAGCTTCTTGTTCTTTATTAGGATTCGATAGCGTAGCTGCGACGGAGAGGGTAGTTGAGGATCGTCCCCGAAGTCCGTCTCGAAAAGAAATTTCGTCACGAGTTTTTCGCCGAAGACCGACTGAAAATAAGCGAGAGAGAGAGAAGCCATTAATTTTGCAATATGATTTAACGAAATTTCGAACGTTTCTGCATTGTCGGAAAGAGGAGTGTATTATACGAAAGAGAGATTTTGGCTCATTAAATTTTCGCATTTTCGCGTCGAAAAGTTAAAGTCGCGGACGAATAAAACGTGGTTTTTTGTGGGGCTAATTTCAGTAGCGAATTAACATACGTTACCTGAAAGATTTGGGCCATGCGAGCCTGCTGAGTTTGCGAGCAATGATTCTCGATAGACAGGATCACCGGATACGGAGAACTGACGAAAGCGCTTCTGTCTATGGCCTCTACGACGGATCGAAATGGTATCTTGGTGGTGAAAGTGTGCCCGTGATAGATAAGGGGTGATCCATCGTCTCCGTCCCAACAGTCGAGCTCAACGCATCGGCAGCCGGTTAATAACACCTACGACGAAAGATTAATCTGGTTTTTTTACGAAGTGAGACTGTTTTTAATCGCTATGTGGACGACCCGTGCTCCCGGTTTCCAATTTTAGCATCAACTTCCTTTACAATCGTGAACGAGGAACTTATTAAAAATGTTTTAATCCAAAAATAGTTATAATTTTCGTTATATTTCATTAGTTGAATTATTATTTAAAAGATGTTTTAAGAGGGCCAGTAGAGAATTACACAGTAGCATGCGAAATTAAAAAAGTTATACAAAGACACGGTCGAAGCTCTACCTCTGCAGTAATTCTTCGCAAACCTCTTAAATCCTTAGAAATTAAATCTCTCTAAATTGCTTCTTTGCGATTCATCGTTCTTCAATGCACGCTTCTACCCTGGTTCCCTTACTTGAGAGTATAGCTGCACCGAGGATTCCCCTTTGAGTTGGTGGCCGGTTAGGTAAGTGTTGTGGGAGCTCGCGATGTAATACTGCGACAGTGGCTGTTGCATCTCGAGCTCCGACGGCGTCGCGTATTCGTTCGGGAAGGCATAATTGTCCTTGTCCATCATGTACCGCGCAAAGCCCTCGAAAGACAAACACCATTGTGTGCGCAGCGCAGGGTCCGGCTCGTGTCTCTGAAATGAAAGTAAACAGGGCCCGGCTGATTGCGTTGTGCCGTGATATCGTCCATCGCCTATTCCAATGTGACTTTCTTCCAAACAAGAAAAAGAGGGATCAACGACTCCAAAATTGGTCGCGAAAAACTACGATTTTACATGGAGTTCATTCGCGGAAAGATATTGTGGCCGAACTTCCGTATCCGACCCTTGTCCGATCATAATAAAGTTTTACAGGTAAGTAGCGTTTACTAAATCTAGGTGAACGCCGCAAGTGCGAATTTAACCCCTTGACTACGGCAGACTTTGATACGTACCGGCCATACCATACGGCAGGAATTGAGTTACGATGGCACTCAGAACGGCGAACTTTTGGGTAGGGATGCATTTTTGTGAAAACATATTTCAATAATCAAAAAACTGAATTTCACTACATGAAGACAAAGTTAAACATTTTCTTATTCGAATATTTCATTCTAGGGATAAAACAAGAAAATAACTGTAAAATTTAAATTTAAATTGTGGGATGAAGCGATTATTGTCTTTTTTGATTTTTCGCTAATATTTAAATATTTATATAGCAGGTGACCATCGGCATATGTACCAGTGAAATTAGCATTAACTCTTATCTAACTGAGATAAGATTTATGGGAATAAATATCGATATAATTTTCGAGACGCCTATAGGCGCCTATAGGCCCTCCGTGTCAGGGAGCCTAACTGCCTCGAGCGCCTATAGGCAAAATTTCTAAGCGCCTATAGGCGCCCACAGTAGTCAAGGGGTTAAGGAAACGTCTGCTTTCCGAGATATTTAATTTCTAATTACGTTTAATTTTTTAGATTTTTACGTAAAAAACAGACTAACATTCAAAAATGTTTTGCCGAAATGTTTTCTTTTATTAATATCTTGCAAGATTATAAATACTAATTTATCAAAATATCATTAGAATACATATTAAAAATAAGAAATATAGAAAATAATTTTATGCTTTTTGGTAATTATTCACTTATGGGGAGCCACCTCGGATTTCAATGTCCTTCACGTATGTTATCAAGGTTATCACCCTGAGTAATATTGTGAAGGTTTCAAGTTCCGCTTGTCATTTATTAAAAAGTTATTAACAAACAAATTTCTTCCAGAAACAATTTTTTCCTCTGACAAAATTGGCGGTCTCCTCTCCAAAGAAGATATTCAATGTTAAAGTTGAAATATAAATATGATAAATGGAGATTGATCTAACCAGAAAGGCCTACCACACTCTCAAGTTTAAATAATTTTTTTATTACGCGGGCCTAACCATCGCACCTGCCTAACCTGACATTTTGTGGAATTTCAGACTTCCTCTTACGTAGAAATTTCCAAAATTGTTGATTTAATCGTGCAATTTTTAAATTTAATATATCGGAAAGCAAGCATTTCCTTAAATTCGCACTTATGGCCTTCGACTGCATTTAGTAAGTGCTACGTACTAGTGAAATTTGATTAAGATCGAACGAGGGTCGGATACGGAAGTCTTACCGATATTGTTCGAAGGATGGCAAACAAAAATAATAAAAGTGGACGCTTGGCATAGCAATCACGGAGCGGACTGGAGTTTCGTGAAAAAGCATAAGAGCAAGCAGTGAAGATTCTTTACGCCCCTACCTTAACGAGCGCCTTTATCTCCTCGTCGGTCAGCTTCTCCTGCTGCCTCGACTCGAGAAACTTCGTAAAAGTGGCCAGGGTGATGACTTGCGACTTGGACGTGTCGACGCCCGAGCAATTGTTGACGATGCTCGCGGCTGCAACCGCATCGAAGATTTGCTTCTTATGAAGATTACTGCTGCTCTTGTACTCGTGGCAGTCTATGGAGTTATTCCTGGTGAGAAGACCTGGCCAAGAGATACGAAAAAATTCGAACGTTCAGTGGACTCTCATTACAATCTCGTTCGTGGTAGCACCTAAGGTTTGGAGTACTTGGCGCGTTGCACTCGTGAAAGAGAGGAGGCAAGATGGAGATACGAATAAAAAGAAAGAGAAGGTAAAGCAGGGAGAGACGTACAGTGGAAAGCTTTCAGGGGTGCAACGAGTGCGGTGCGAAGTGCTTGGGACCGTGTCGTTACCGTCAATGAGGGGCCAACCTTTTTCCCACCGGTCGAGCGGAAAAGAAGAAACGTGAGTAAAAAGGCGATACCGTACCGATTCTCTGTGGCGTGGCGTCGCTGGTCTGCCTCAGCACCGCCGGCCGGATATTGAAATCCCTCAGAGAACCGTCGCTCTGACTTCGGCACGTGATCGCGAGCTGACCGAACAGATCCCTGAGATCTTTTCTGGCGCGCAGGCTGAACGATCGGAAAAGTGCCACGAACTCGACGAAGTTGAGCTGAGTCTCGTACATAATGGAGGTGGCACGTGCCTTCACCTGCCACGGGGCCTCAGAGCCGCCTGAGAATCCGACACCCGATCCGTTCTTGTCCTTCTCTCTGGCGACACACAATAGACTACACAGGAATTATTTGCGGAAGTGAAAGTGGGCGGATGTATCGATCACTCTTTTTGCTATTCGAATTAGTCGAGATTCTCGCGAAGATGCGGAGGGAAGGTAATAGAATTCGAAGTAGCATTAGACCTCTCGTAAATATGAATCAATTGTTGTTGTTGCTTTTGGAAATGTTAATCCCTTCGGTATCTCGAGCACGCGATCCTAGATTGCGAGGCCCTTCATCTAATGAGAATCAAAGCGAGAACGCTTAGGCAAACATTTCTTGAAGCAGTAAGACCTAGGAGAAGAGCCGAATCGAGAAACTCCTGAGTCTATCGAAAATCATGAGAGATTCTCCTACCTCTGTAAACTGGAGTAAGGCAAGTTCGAGCTGACTATCCGTTCGGCGGAGCCCGGCGGGCTGCGGGGTGGTATCCTGTCTCTACTGGATCTCGGTGACGAGGGGATGACCCTAGTCAAGGATTCTCTGCTACCTGCGACATGACGTAACGGTGCAGTCGCTAGAGCACCGTCCGAGGGCGAGGAGTCGTACTGCTTCAAGCTAAGATCCTGGTAGAATAAGAAAAAAAATAGGGTGAATTAAAGGGATCACGATATTGTACCTGTATAATTAAAAGTTTAATTTATTTTTACTCCGGTAATTAATCTCGACGTGTTATTTTTTTTTTTTTTTTTTTTTTTTTTAATTAGTTGCTTAAGATCAAACGAGAGAGATGAAACTTCTTATTTATTCGGAATTGCCACTTTTACGTCCTGACGCGGCTGGCGCGGTGCCGGCGGTCGATCAAAATTTTCATGGGTCACGTCACGTTAATCGGGTGCTTAGGGAGAAACGAATGACTTCTGTGAAAAATAGTTGAGAAACGTGGTGAAGGATGGAAGACTGACCTTGGTCAAGGCGTGTATATTGCCAATGGATTTCGTCTTCTTGCCCTTCACGTTCCGTCTACGAAGGGTGCCGCTGCTGGTGGGCGACAGGGTGCCAATGCTCTCGGTCATGGACCAATCACGACCACCGAAAATTCGAATAGCATCCGCTGTCATCGGTTCGATGCACCCGTCCTCGAAGAAGAGTTGTAGATATTTCTCCTTCAACCAGCGAGATCTGCGATCCGTTAACTGTTGTTGGCGCTTGAGTCCTCGAAGTATCCAGCAAAGGCCCATGTACCATATTCTGGAACAACGCGTTTCTGTTTATTCGCGTAGAGTGGAAAGCTCATTGCTCTTTCGACGAACTTTGTAAAATCGTTTGTTCAATATCACGTAGGAAAATTATTTTTGCTCTTCCATCGTACGATTCCTTCAGAAGCAAGGACATTTAAAAAGAATCTGGATAAACGCAATTAACTAGCGCGCGCGTCAGTTTGATTAATTTCAGTTTTAGATAAGTTCACACTCCTCTCCGAAATTAAACCTTTATCTTCGCAATTAACTAAAATAAATTACTCACTTGCTGAGAGCCGGTGGACACAGTAGGAATATCAGTCGATTATCGGGGAGGCTGGAACCGTACATGAGGCCGATGCAGGAATCCGAGCCCGGTAGGCCGTACCTCTTGCAGATGCTCCTAAGATCGGCCTCTCTGTCGCGGTCGCAGCAGCCGATCATGACTTCTTTGACAGCCGCGAGATCGAGGTAACCCTCTTCGAGAGTCACCGACGCGCAGTCCGGTTGTTGTATGGTGTACTTGCCAGCAAGACCGGTCGGCATGGTGTCCTCGGGATTAGCCGTGAGGGAAAACTCGACGGCCGAGGTGCCACCGATCTGCGCCGTTTTCAGAGGGCTCCAGGGTGGTTTCTCCCAAACGAAGGTGCCGCAGGCGCGATCCACACGGGCAAACACCAAGGCCGTCCTGGCGGTGCCGCTCTCGCAGTCCCAGTGCACCAGGGTGGTGCCATGGTGCAACACCTGCGACGACAGGGTGCCAAATCGTCTTTAAGAAGCCACACGGAATTTATGGGAGCTGGAGATGATACTTGGGATGAGATGACTGGGCTTACGTGAAAGGATAAACGCGGATGGTGAAAATTACGGACGTAATTAACGCGGAGGATGAATCGTGTAGTCACGAATGCCGAGGATTACGAATTGCCAAAATATTTACGATGGAAGTACCGAGTAGGTTCGTTGCGCGTCACTCGTTTTTAATCCGCTTTTTCTATCGAGCCGGAAGCTTGGGTTCCTTCTTCGATTTATCTTTTTTCTCTAGTTTTTGTTTCAACCATTTTGTCCGGGAGAGCGCGAATTTGCGTTCACGCTTTCAATACCGGTCGACGAAACAAATTATCTAATAACGAGCATTCTCGCACAACCGCCCCGACACGAATATCGATTGAGCTGCGTCCGTGGGAAGAGTCACGTTCGAATCGTAAAGAGGTGAGAATTTTTACGATCACTTGTTAGGAACATATGCTCTCCCACGTTCGGCTCACGGTATTTTTCAGTTCTACGTGGCGCGCTTCTACCCACCACGCTTTACGGCGCAGTCCTTGAAATCCTCTTTTCGCGCTTTTCCTCCTCGACTGATCGCTAGTCGCGTGCACGTACGTCGACGCTCACTCGGTTTTGAAATTATCGGTCCGGTTAGTGGCCGCAAATCAAACACTTTTATGAGGGGGTCCTGCTGCGGCGGTGGGTGAAGATTTCGGGCCAGTTTACGCTACTAGGCCATATATTTTACTGATATGAATGCGAACGCGAAACACGAAGAATTGGGGGACTAACGACTTACAATGAAACGAGAGTGGATTACGGCTCTATTTGTCGCGGCGTATGGAAAAGCGGAAATATCAAAGTGAAAGCGAAGATGAGAAGCGGCGAGATAATTCGCAATTTAAATAAACTTTAAAATCCACCTCCCAAAACTCGCTTAGCATTAAATGTCGTATTTCCTTTAGTTTTATACCCCGCTCTTTCGACCTCGACTCCCTTGCAGAATTGTAGCTGCACCGTGGAGAGGAAGGCTGAAAATTAACGTTAAAATAATTGCGACTCGTATAACCTGTTATCGTCCTAAATTACGAGACACCGATAAAATCACATTCGCCGACTGCGGGCTCCCCTTTCCCTGGAATCTCCGAGAAAATTCCAACGCCCCGGAGCCCTGCACAAAGGATTTCTATGGAGCGAGAAGATCATGGAGCGAAAGCGCGAATTTAGGAGGAGCATGAGAAAGGGTAGGGCCGATTAATTACGACTTGACGAGTCCCGAGACTCGTCGTTACGACGAAACGTCTGGGATTGTCTTGGTCGATTACGAGTGGGTCGACGAAGTATGGGATGAAGGGAGGGGCTGGTAATCGTCCTCGTGCGTCGTCGTCGTCGTCGTCCTCCTCGTCGTTAATTCATCGTCGCTTGTCTCCTCTTTCGCCGCCCACAATCGCAGAAGAGAGAGAGGTTGGTTGCACCGCTTCGAAAAAACCGACCCGATTTAGCGCGCCTTCCCGTTTCTCCCTTCTTCGTCGTCATATTCCAGCCCTTTCCCGCCTTATCGCTCTTTATCTTTTCTTCGCCCCTTTTCGTTCATCTCTTTCTTCCTCCTTCTCCATCTCTTGATTTCGTCTACCCTTCCTCGGCCCTCTCTCGCGGAATCGCTCTTCCATCTTACTACCATCTCCTTCATGGGCGCGGCAAGATAGAAGCGAGACCCAACTACATAGGCGCGCGCACCCCTTTCAAAACCTTTTGACTCCCGCGAGAGCCACACCGAAAGCGTCTTTTACTTTCGAGAAACACGTTGTGCGGTATTAAAATTTCGAAATCGTCCTGCGTCGAAGGGACGAAGCGAACGGGTCTTCTAAAGTTGGCAATCCACTTTTCAACGTAATTCTTAACCGGTAATCAGGTGCAATTATTATTCTGTTTTGTTAATATTATGGACTTTCGAAGCTGCTTGCTAACTATCTCTTACTTGCCCTAGGCGGAATGCTTCGAGAAGATTGATCGATCAAGTGATTAATTAAACATAGAGAATATTTTAGCTCGTCGAAGAGCCAACCATAAGGCGAACAATCGCTTCGAAGTCTGACAATTAACGAAGCTTTGCTCCGAGGAGCGTGCAAGCTTCTCGTTGAAACGAAAACATTTCCTTTCTCCCAGAAATTCATTCTCCGCCTTGCCGCTCGGGCTAAATATGCTTTTTTCCATTCGCGAAAATAATACTCGACGCAACGGGGCACCCTGACGGTAATAAACAGGGAAAAATATTGCACGAGGAGCCGTATAACGAGAAAAAGAACACGCTCTGCCCATCCGCGACAAAAATATTCCCCGGTTCATTTGCAATCCGCCCATACCTCTCGCCCTTCGTCCTCGAGCGTTTCTCCTCAATGAGTCTCCGCTATCGGAAAAACAATAATCACCCGAGCTTTCGTCCCACCCTCCTAAATATCAGCGCAATCTGTGCGACCTCGTGGCGAGGGATGCAAACGAAGGCTGCTGGGTGGTTTCCTCGTCGAAAGGGGCCACGCGACAATCAGCGAAGAACTGGTATGACCTCCTGCCGACGAAATTACGCAGCTTCCACAAACTCGGTAGTTAACAGACCAGACGTTCGTTTCGGCGGAGCTTGCGCAGGTCCACGCGTTACCAATTGCTCGAAGGCAAGAGCGTTTGAAGCTGGAACGCGTGTTGTCTCTCGTGGCCGAGTGCGGCACGAGCACAAAAGTGGATCCTCCTCTTCCGCGTTTATTTTCGATAAACGTGCGGATTATCGGGGTCACGCGAAGGGCAGTTGCGCGCGCATTCCCATTTCTCGTGTATATATCATTATTCCTTGTTCGTTGTTCGGCTAATGGCGCACGTGGTTCGAAAGCACCTGATACCCACGGCACGGGCCCTTTGTGCAACGAATCCTACGCGTCTGACATTTAGAATGCGTTCCGCGTATTACGGCATTGCCGCGTAAAGGCCGCGGGCTCCACCGGTATCGGTTACATAATCATTGATCGTTGGCGATCAGCGCGTGCTCGCCCCGCCGTGCTTCATTATTACGATGCTCGATGCTGGGTAACAGTGAAAACGACGATGGGCTTTTGAGCCAGCCCAAAATCTCTTTCTCTCTCTCTCTCACTCTCCTTTGTTTGATCATCAATTCGCGTCTCGTCGATGTGCAATTTTATTACCTTCGGTCGAGGAGGTGCGGCAAGGATTTTACGACCACTAGGTGGAGGGTTTTCAACGTTTTCCTCAACTACATCGGGTTTGTAGGTCGAACAACGAAATATTCCCCGTGCTATCTAAACCAGTCGCGATCTTTGCGTGAATACATGGTCTACGAACTGTACTTCTATAATTAAAACAAAAAATAAAATGAAATATATTGAACACGATCATTGGTAAATATAGTTGTCTTTCGAACGATCTCGGCTGAATTTCCGTATCCGGGCCTTGTCCGATCTTAATAAAATTTTACAGATAAGTAGCATTTACTAAATCTAGTCGGACGCCATAAGTGCGAATTTAAGGAAACGCCTGCTTTCCGAGATATTGAATTTTTAATTACTTTTAATTTTTTAGATTTTTACGCAAAAGAAAGACTAAAATTCAAAAATGTTTCGCTGAAATGTTTTATTTTATTAACATCTTGCAAGATTATAAATACTAATTTATCAAAATATCATTAGAATACATATTAAAAACAAGAAATATAGAAAAAAATGTTATATGTTTTTTATAATTATTCACTTATGGGGAGCCACCTCGAATTTCAATGTCCTTCACATATGTTATCAAGGTCATCACCCTGAGTAATGTTGCGAAGGTTTTAAGCTTCGCTCGTCATTTATCATTTAAATGTGATATTAGGAGATTGATCTTACCAGAAAAGCCTACCACGCTCTCGAGTTTAAATTCCTTTTTAGGCACGACCGTAAAGAGAGTGACTTATGCAATCGCAATCGCGAAAACCGTTCGTATGTGTGTGTGTGTGTGTGTGTGTGTGCGTGCGTGCGTGCGTGTGTGTGTGTGTCCGTGTAGATCCTCGATTTCGGAAAAACGGCTGAACCGATCGGGACGAAATTTGGCACAAAAATCAAGTACACTACTGTGAGTTGACAATAAGGTTTGTGAGCCGCCATGTTGAATCAACACAAAATGGCGGGAGATTCAAAATTTGAAAAAAATGTAATTTAAATTTAATATTGCTGCCATTTCTAAACGGCTGAAGATAGCGATACATAAAGTTTGCTGGCACCAAATGGATATATACACAAAGTACATGCCAAATTTCGTTGCGATCCGTTCAACCGTTTGGCCGGAATACTGGAAGAATGGAAATAGTGCAAAATTCATTAATCCATTAGTCCACTATTCCGGCAAAACGGCTGAACGGATCCGAACAAAATTTGGCATGTACATCGAGTATATTTCCATTTGGTGCCACGAAACTTTATGTATGGCCATTTTCAACCGTTTCGAAATGGCGGCAAATTCAAATTTTTTATCCACTATTCCAGTAAAACGATTGATTAGTCCACTATTCCGGCAAAACCGCTGAACGGATTCGGATAAAATTTGGCATGCACATCAAGTATATACCCATTTGGTGCCAGGAAACATTGTGTATGGGCATCTTCAACCATTTCGAAGTGGTGCCAGTTTCAAATCTTTAATTCACTATTTTATAATCATAGATTGAAAATCCCGTAATTTCGAAACGGTTCAAGATGACCATGCATAAAGTTTTGTAGCACCAAATGGGTATATTTTTAAACTATATGCCAAATTGTGTTTGAATCCGCGCAAGCGTCTCGCCGAAATACTGGATTAAAGATTTCAATTTGTCGCAATTTCTGAATGGTTGAAAATAACCATGCATAAAGTTTCACCGCAGTAAAGGTGTATATACTCTATGTACATGTCAAATTTTGGTTCGGATGCATTTCATTGTCCGGTTTTGATCACTTGGGCCTATTGCAGAAATGCTGCATTTCGTGGGCGAGCGCGAAGCGCGAGCACCCGACGACTTGGGGTGTAGCGCTTGAGCGAAGCGAAAGCGCAGAGGACACTGTAGGATAGTTTAATATCTCAATACTTGAATTTTCAACAATTTCGAAACCTTTTGAAATTCGTGGGCGAGCGCGAAGCGCGAGCAAAGGCGATCTTGAGGGGGTTGGCGCTTGAGCGAAGCGAAAGCGCAGGGGGCTCCGCCCCCTAGTTTAATACGTGGGCCTCACCTGACATTTTGTGGAATTTCAGGCTTCTTCTTACATAAAAATTTCCAAAATTTTTTATTTAATCGTGTAATTGTAAAATTTAGTATCTCGGAAACCAGGGGTTTCCTTAAATAGCCACTTACGGCGCGCGGCGTTCGGCTGCATTTAGTAAGTCCTACGTACCAGTAAAATTTTATTAAGATCGAACGAGGGACGGATACGGAAGTCTTACCGCGATCTCTACTTTCTGACCTCGGATGGTGAACCTGTTGCAGGCATGGAAAGAATTCAGTTGGAGTGTGCTTTTACAAAGAATAATTCTCACCTGCAAGAGATGCAGATCCATTCCGGTGTGGGGCGCAGCGACTGGAAAGAGGGCTACTCCATGATCGATTGTCATTGGTTGCACGGGCTTGTAGGAGTCGAGATCGAGATGGTAGTCGTTCTCGTCGCACTCCTCCGCCATGTAGGTCTGCTCTATCGCGGTGGTGTGAACGCTGAGGGTGCGATGAAGGGAGCCCGTGGTCGCGTCTCGACCCCTCGCGTGTCGGTGCTTGTGAAAAAGGTTGACCTTGTCGAGGACGGCCGCGGTGTCGTGCACGGAGGGCACACCAGTGCCCTCCAATTTTTTCAGGGAACTGCCTCGTGACGGTGAGCTCCATCCCGCAGGCGCCTCCGTGTTACTCTCAGCTGCGGCTATCCTCGCCCCTGGTAAGGAGGAAGGCACGTGGTCGAGGGCCTCGACCTCCTTGGCGCTCAATTGGCGAGGAGGGTCCCGGTTTTCCTTGCATTCCGGCTGGGGCTGCGAACAGGGTGAGATTTCATTGCGCCGTGATTTTGGCCTCAGGTATACTCGTAGCCTCGATGCGAGGCTTGTGGTAACTTGGGATTGGCGTTTGCCAGACAGGATTATTTCGCGTAACGGTGAATTCTGAGGTTTGCCCGGTCGTCGATCGTTTGGTGCCAATCAGGAGCGACTGCCTTTGATAACATCCGATTCGTTAAGTTTGAGATTCGGAGGGTATAGGTGGAACTGGGAATTTTGATGATTTAGCTATCCACGGATTGTGTGTAAAGGTGTGTGTGCATGTATTGTGAGCTAGTATTTAGCAGAGATGTTTACACGATAAAAGCGAACTCTCGGTACATGTAGAAAGTTCGAGAGACCGTAGAACTCCACTTTCGAACTCTCGACCTTTGGCCTTCCGTTACATCAGCTTTATTCCGTGAGCTACGGAAACCCCGCCTGTGAACTTCGCGAACCCGCTTGTTCAAATTCCTAGAGATCTTGCGTACTCGAAAAGCCACATTTCCGAATGGTTCCTATAAAGGTCGGACGTTCTCCTTTTCGTCTCAATTTAATTTTTAACTTTACGTATCCATTATTATTTAGAAGATGTACTCTCGGTATTCATTGAGCGTTTAAGTAAATTCACGTTTCGAAGCTTGAGAATGTACGTGCAAATACAAAGCCACTGGGGAACTTCCATCTAGCCTTCCTGTCAGGCTTCCCATTTGCATAGACCGTCTGGCTTGCACGGTTAATTCAATCGCGAGTGCTCACCCAGAAGGAGATACAACGTCAATGTTACATTTTGAGAGTTGCATACGGTTGGATTTCATCGAGAACGCGTCCCTGACCCGTTGACAGTGTCCGACGAATACTATATTCATGCAACATCGAACGTCGCGCGGAGAAGCGACGCCCCATTCCGGACAGTTTGACAGACGTCCGGCGTCCAAGCACGATATCCATTAAATGCAATTAAGGATTTGCGAGATCGAAGTGAACGTCGAATAACGTACTCGAACGTTCCTGCCTCCTAGTTGAGTTTTGGTGTCGATTTCCGCTCGATTTATGAGCGTAATTAGAGATCGAGCTCATTTCTATCTCTTCAGTATCTTATTTGTTAATTTATCCCGGCACATTCTATTTCCATACTGCTGGAAAGTGTTCGATGAAAATTTCATTATCGACGCGAATCGTGCGATACGGCTAAATCGAGGTCACCGACTTTGATTTAATGCATATGTGATCGCCCACTTGATTGTTTATTCGAAGCCGGTCGCGGGATTTTAATTCGATTTACTTCGTACACGGATCTATTATTATCAACGAATCAAACGTGAAAATCGGTCAAAAGGAAAAAAGCCGAATGAGAGAATGCGTAATTGCTTTCACGTCGATGCCCGCAATACGTTAAAACTCTGTTAGTTTGTAATAAAATTGTTATTGCGTTCAATCGTCGAGCATCCATACGTCACTGTTGTACGTAGGAAGACAATGAACACGCTTCTCTGAGAAACGAAATCAAATATCGTCCGTCCTAAAAAGGTCCTTCAAACTTCGTCATCTCGAATTTACGGCTGTTTAATAAAATTCCAATAAACCCTCGAGTCGGTTCATATGAAGGAACTTTAGGAAGTGATCGGAAGTTCAGCTTGATATTTCGCTCGTCTTTACTCCGTCAAAGAGAAACGTGGGGGGAGGGTGTCCATGAACGAAGACCGATGGTTTACGGCGCGCCGACTATGGTTCAATCTCGAAATCCTCGTCGACCGCATAGTCGACGACGAAACGACGAAAGCTTCACGAAGCCCGCTCGGACCTTTCGAGCCTGCTAATATACGACGTAGGATGGGGTGTCCCAATGGCGCAAATGGCCCGTCGATTTGTGAGCGCGAGCTATGCGAAGCGACGCGGGCTAAGGGCCTACCAAACCCCGTGGCTATCCCTTTTTAGTGTCACATATCATGAACGTAGGGCGCTCGTCGCGCTAAAATTGGATTCGCACCGGCTCCCATCCAACCTTCGATCCGTAGGTATCGATAACGTAACTCCTTCGATAAATGATTAGCAGGGGCTGCGAGACACATGCTAGGTCAGAATACCCAAGAATCGCTTGAGAACACATTCCTTTTTCTTTCGCTCGGACGAAGATTTCCACAGGAGGTGACAGGATGAAAATTAATTAAGGGCGACGTTCGTTAATTACATTTACTACAAATCTCTTCGTAGGATAAGGTCGCGCAAGTCGTAGTCCCTAAGAAAGAATAGGTATAAATCGATCTCTCTTTCTCTCTTTCTCTCTCTTGTTAAGAAGTTGCCTTTCCACGGTAAAGTCAAGGTCCCTATTTCTACTCATTTAAGACAAATGATAGTAAAAACGGTAGTTGAAATTATTATTTTAAGTAACAATCAGCGAACAAATTGGACGCTTATCACGTCAGGAGTTGCACTCCATATAAAATTAAAAAAAGATCACTTTAATGATTTTTATTATGAACAATTGTTAATTAAGTGCAATGCAAGAAATTAACGCATTTCTACTCGGCAAAAATCGCGCTGTTCGTAGATCTACTTACAACGTGTCCCTATTTCTGCGCATACAAGTCTGACAGATTCAGTTTCGATTTATCGATATCAATAAGGTCGATGTCCCTATTTCAACTCATTTAAGACTACAACGACTGCTCGGATTATGAAATTTATTTTTAACAACGAGCTGTTACCTAGCGAGCAACGTGCCTATGCAACTTATGCCAGAGTATCTGAATAATTAATAATGAATCTTTCCGTAACTTATTTTATCGATCGAATATTAATGTTAAGAAGAATAGTTCATAGTGAGTAAAAATCAGGACTTGAAGAGAAACTGGGACATTGACCTTATTCACGGAAGATGAACACGGTGTGAAACAATAGGGTTAATTAGGGTAACTCGTTTTGCCGGAAGTGGCGCAGTCGACGTGATATTACACCTGATATTTAAAAGGAATGACTGAAGGGATGGTACAATTTGCGTAACCTTACCCTAACCTACTCTTCAGGATTGGTAGAGACCTCTAAAAATGAAAGTTCGTTACTGATGAAATACACGTCTCTAAAATTGTTGAAGCATACCGGGGAGGTGTTATCTATATGCGAAACGAGAGATGTGCACTACGAGATAGGGTGGGAGATAGCGCCCAGAATTTCTTCGTGCATACGAGTTTCTTTCTGCTTGGTTATTGGAGGAGCGACAGCCACTGTCTGTCTCATTATTTTCTATAAGGTAATCCGAACCGCGAAATACTGTGTACACCTCGCAGATGGAATGCGAAATGCATCGGCGCGCTTTGCGTGGCGCGCGTGCCTACTTCTTATTTTTCTCTTTCTACTTCTCGCCCTTTTACCACGTTACCGTTTTCGTCCTACTTTATCTCCCGTTCGGTTCGACTTTCTTCCTCCTCGTTTTACATATTCCGCGATGCAACGTGTTTTTCTTCGCGCGTAACGAGCTTCAACGACAGGCTGCTACGAGGCCTTGCTCGAAAGACGACTCATCTGTCGCGTGTCGCGTACGCCGCTCTCGCTCTACTTATTTACCTCGAATTGATGGCCGAGTACCTGTCGACTTTCATTTGCGAGATGAGTGGGATTTCACGCGTTATCCGCTTACTAGGGATAGAGAGATCGAGGGAAGACGCGTCTATCGAAGAGACGAGGGTAAATTGATATTGAATATATTTCCTTCGCACGTATTACTCGATTCCCTACATCGGTGACTTTTCTTTACTCGTACGACTGATAATCGTTTCATCGATAAATTCTACAAAGCACTATCGAAAGATAAGCCTCGAGTTATCGATATTCCAAGTAAAAGCGCTAGCTCGGTTTTCTTTACACTCTCCTCCTCCTCTCTTTTTCTTCTCGATCGACAACTCGATACCCACCCCCTTTCACGATTAAATCACCCAACGTCAGACGGTCGCGACCGCTCGAACCCAGCAATTAAGGAGAAGATAATAAATTAGGCGTTCGCAGTCTTAGTGAAAAGGTTTACAAGTATCCACGCTTCTTTTGAGAGCAATTAAGAGATCAAGGAGCAACGATCGTCGAGAGGCGATTACGAAGCAAACGCGATTGTCGTCGGAGCCCGTGCACCACGGAGGTCTTTCTTTTTCCGAATGCTGTCTATCGTCCTCTTTCTCTCACCCTCTTATCTCTCACTCTCCTAGTCCTCGTTTCTCATTCCAACACTCGCGTGTCTCCGTTCTCGGTGAGGAGAGGGAGCTTCTTCAACGAGGAAAGTCTACGACCTCGTTACCGCAGGCCATACCCACGCTTTATCCACGTTATCCAGCGGTCAGTGGAGGGAGAGGAAAAAAAGCGGACATTACGCCAGCGCAATGGGGCGAATAGCAAAATGGTTCGCCTTCTAGTGGTCACTCGTGCCGTGTCCGAGCCAAATGTGTGCTTCGTTCTAACAACGGCGTGAACATCGTCCTAGCATGAGAGCACTCCAGCGCCCGGATTTCTCAGATGGTTTTATCGCGAAACAACTGGTTCACTTCGCCTCTGGGTCCAGAGCAGGCCGACCACACCGGATCTTGCACTACTGCGATTTCGAACCTTATACGAGGGTACTGGTTTCATTCGGCGCCTCGTTCGTTGAAACGGTTTATTTAACATTCGAGTATTTGCGTAACGGAGTTTTTCCTCATTGAGACATCATAGGGTGATTTAACCCCTTAACAGTGTATGTTGCATTTATGCACGAAAAAAGTCGTGCCACCGGAGTGTGATGTGCATATATGCACATCTAAAAAAAAGCGATTTACCCTTGTACGATTAGTACGAATTATAGTATCCTACGGTGTTTTAGGTCCCTGAATCCGAATATGATATCAGAATTTCCAAATTTAAAATGGCGGATCCAATATGATGAACAAATATTTGAAATAATAATTGGATTATTATGAAAATTATCCTAAAGTTTTCGGGATCGTTGAATCCAGATATGACATCAGGATTTCAAAGTGCAGAATGGCGATTCTACATTTGAAAAAAATAGTTGGATTGACGAGATAGTCATTTGCCGTGTGCACGCGTTGAAATGTGATGTCATACTGTATTTTTACCTCGAACTATTCTGGATTGTTATTCCACCCCTTTGATATTCTGACATAAGATTTTTGTTCAGCGAGCTTGGAATCTCTCAGATATTAATTTCGAGCTTTTTTCTACTTCAGTCCGCTGTTTTAGATGCGCCTTTTAAATTTTGAAATTCTGATATTACATTCGTATTCAGCGACTCGAAAAACCTCCGGATATCGATTTTCGTAACAATCGATTAAATTTTTATTTTTTCGGTCGCCATATTGACTACGCCATTTTGAATTTTGAAATTCTGATATCGTATTCGGATTGAGCGACCTCAAAAACATCGATACGAAAATCATTACAGAAATGTAACCAACTTTTTTTCACACACTAGTGGCGAGTAAAGCAGCTCACTTTCGCCACACCGTTAAGGGGTTAAATAAGGGAGGGCATTCGAAGAAGATAAGTAGTAATATTTTTCCGAGAGACGGTATTAAATTTCGCAGTGGGCTCCTCGTATTTTTGCTATCATATTACGCGCTGTGAATATACGCGCGAATTTTTCTGTATCCCGTGAAAGGGGGAGTAATAAAAATTAATGTCACCGTGAACGCGGAGTTATAACTGGACGCTCAATTCGCCGCATTTTTCCGTAATTCCAAATTCCACTTGGCACATTAATTCGATCGCACGTAATAGCAAAATACCGTGCTAATCTTCGAACGCGCACTACCGATTGTCTTTCTACTTTATTCCACTAATACCCCAAACTGGTGGAACGATTCTACGAGCGATTACTCGCTCCCTCGAGCGTCTGCGACGTTCTTGCGCGAGCCTCTCTCGCTAACCCGGGAGAGATTACGCGGGGCCATCGCAGGAAGTTAATCCTCGATTAATTAACAATAATTAATTTAAATTAACGACCCTATTGTCGGGTCGCGTGATTACTCGCTCAGGGGCCACCTCGGAATACCACGGGCTTATTTGCCAGAGACGGTAGGTTACTTGTAAAATACGATACCGCGGGCGCAAAGTCCACGGAACATTCGTGACAGGGAAATTTTGCGAGAACAGCTGCTCCATTCTCGAGGTGACGTTCATTAGCGACAAGAGCAAGTAGTTTCCGCCGGCCTACAACCATCGTAGCTGCTGGAGGCCGATAGAAACCCCTATCCTTGTCGCCGTACAGTCATTTTCTTCCACGCGTGCCTCTCCCTCTCTTCCTCCATGTGGTTCGCCCTCTCGCCTTCCGTTTCTCCACCGTGTTGTCCTCTTTCGTCCTCCTTCATCGGTGATCGTGAGTGGAATCGATCGCTCAACTTCGATGCTAAAGAAGAAAGGAGAACTTCGACGAACTTCGAAGCCCTTCGCGTCGTCAAAGGTGAAGATTATGTGAAAATATTCGAAGGGAAGATATCGGATGAAACGTGTCGGGGTATTTCTATCATTATTTTTGCCGAAGGGTAAAACAAGAATTCCGACAATGAGTTGTTTCTCTCGAGTAGGTATTTAAAATTGCGAGAGTGTCTTTAAAGGAGATTACGATTGATTGTTTATTTAAGATAAGTTTCGGTGGGTGATTCACGCGAAGACCGTCGAAGAGATTCGCGCATTCATGGGTAAAATTTGACGAGTGCGCTTAAACGTTGAAACATTTTCAACACTTTTTCGTTCATCGGTGTTTCATACTCAATGAGAATCATCCAAGCTGGTCGTGTTATTCCGCATTAATATTTTTCGTGCGACATTTTTATACCCACTACACCCTCGTGCAATGTTAAATAGGAGAGTATCGTTATATAAAAGCTTATGTTCCTTCATTATTACGTAATCACGTGCACACGTACTCAGTAATACTCGTGTGCCAGACCGGCGCGCGGCGGCGGGCTTCGATTTTTGCGTTTTGCTTTTTGCCTCGGCACCGACGCCGCCCCCACTATCCGTCAAAAGTAATTACTCGGAAAAGTGAGGTGCTTTTCGCACGAAGTTCGAGCTTTTCCACACGGTTTGCCGGGAAGTTCGTCAGGCTTGGATTTTCCGATTCCTCCCGCGAGGAAAGAAAACGTCGGACCGCGGGGTGAAGGCGGTAGATTCACAAAGTTTCAACATTTTTTTTCTAACTGGGGCACCCGACGACGGCTAAGAGTGGGTAATTCGAATAGTTTTTTCCATCTGACTCCTCCGCGTCTCACCTCCTCGCGCTCTTCTCACTCTCCAAAGCGCGTTTCTTTGCCTAACCTTTTGCCCTCGTCCCAGTCTGCCACTCTGTGCATCCTCGGCCCGCCGCCCTTCATCCACGCCTAGCTCCGCGAAAACCGCGCTTTGATGCTTCCGGCAGAGACACCGAGAATGTACGGATTTTATCGAGGAACTTCTTTGGCGGGCTGCCAAATAGCGCGTGTACCGCCCCGTGAAACCGTTCGATACCGAATGCTTTCCACGTCCTTTTCTTGCTGCCTGTTTCTGTCTCTGTCTCTTTCTCTCTTTCTCTCTTTCTCTCTCTCTTCCCCTAGTTCCCTTTCTACTGCTGTGTCCGATACTCGCTTGAATAAGCCCAGCGATAATGGGATTGATTCGTTTCACAATGAGTGTATCGCACATTTCACGCGCAGAGATACTCGACGGGGGATCTAGTTCGTTCCATTGATCCTCGACCTTAGGAATCTGATTGCTCCCTTTGAAAACGACAGTGGGAATCGACACACGCGCAATGACAAGCTCCCTCGTAACTATAAAATAGTGATTTTTGTGTGAGATTCGTTCACTTCCATTTCTTTAGTAATCCGTTTGAATTCTTATTGTTCAACATGAATATTAATATTCTTCAGAACCCCTGAGAAATTTTTACTTTTGAATCATACTCAGTTTTGATTTAAGCGAGGGTCACCTTGAATTTCTACAACTTGTCCTACAACCTTCAGATTTTTCTCGTAGTTTTCGTATTACCTTCAGCTCGGCTGCGACGACTTCCCGCAATTCGCGCAAGAATGCTCCAAAGAATGGCACCACTGGACATTCCGGCATAGCAAGGGCACGTCCAAGCGCTCGCTCATATTCGGAAGACAATAGGGCGGAGGATAGGTATTCCAGGACCGGAATCGGCTCGGTAACGCTGTGCCAAAAGGGCTTCAACTTGTTCGATCTGAAACACAGATGTAAGTGGTTCTCTTTAGTCGAGAAGGTTTATGCACGCGAATAAGTCTTACAGGGAAATTAGGATACATTTAAAATTCCACGAGCGTAATCATTGAGAAATTTAAATTGGAAAAATAGTCAAGATCACCTTTCCATTCCTACAGGATGCAAACTTTCCAATGCTCTCCGTTCTTACAAAATGCATGCCTAGGATCCCGAGGAATGCTTCGGTAACAAAACTCCTCGTCAAATGCGACAGGGAGAAATAGGTAGAGAACCGTTTAAACTAGATTTATGAAAAAGTTCCCTGTTTCCCTTGTAACGCAACCCAGTCGCGACACAAGCCCCACGATAAACTTTTTCCAAGGAACAATGGTGGCTTCGAAACTTCTTCCTCCTTGGAGAATGCCGAGATCCTGGAGGGGAACGACGCGACGCGCGGGAAGCTTTGGACGTTTGCGTTCCCAGGAAATTGAGGCCGCTCATAAAGGTTTACGGGGAAGACTCAGTCTCCGGAGGCAGCTAATGCATATCCATCGGAAGTTGGCCGAACCGCAGTGCGTGGCCGGAGGCCACGTAGGAACACGATTTTCGTGGATTTAGTGGACGCCGAAAGGAATTC
Source organism: Tiphia femorata (assembly GCA_944319695.1). Lineage (NCBI taxonomy): Eukaryota > Metazoa > Arthropoda > Insecta > Hymenoptera > Tiphiidae > Tiphia > Tiphia femorata. The sequence continues at coordinate 2,529,646 of OX090902.1, read as the reverse complement.
GTGATGCCGTGCGCGCTAGAATACAACAGAGAATCGTGAAAATTGCGGAAGGAATGAATTCGTAGTGTGCTTCCGTGAAAGATGTCTTTCATATTCTACGGTTGATTTTTGGAACATGATGGAAAACTGCCCGGAATCTGGTCGTAGGAAAAATACGAAAATGTAACGTTTATTTAGGTACCTGGTCCGAATTCAATTCTTTTTTATACCGTTGTCATATGAAACGGGACATTAATTTTCCGATGGCGGAGGGATCGCAACATAGAAGCACAAGGGCAAATATGGAAAGGGACGGATTTTACGAGATTCTTGAATACACGAATTGACGACTCCTTCTACAAAGTTTTTCCGTTTTCACTTTCGTCGTGCCACCGATGTGCGCGACCTCGAACCGAGGCTGGCTTTAAACACGAGTGGCAATAAAAGCAGATTTCGTGAGTGATGATATAAAGTTTTTCCACGAAGCTCCATGCTGCTCCTTGGGAAATTAATGAATGTTCATGGAAAGGCTCCTTGACTTGTGCGCCTGAGGGATTATCCTCTGTTCGAGGATAAATGGTGATATTGCTCTCACGAAACTTTCGTCGAAATAGTGCGCGACTAAGGCGTTGGTAATTATAAGAAACTTACTTAAGAGTGGCTAGGAGAGCAAATGAAGCTTTTCGATTTTCGGTCCCCTTACTATTCTTTCCGATATTTGCCAAGAATGACATAGAGATTTCATACGGAAAAAGTAATTTAAAAATTTCTCCTTGACGTAGTCACTGCCTTCGGTCTTTAAATTTCCGCAAAACTCAACCGCCCGGAATATTCCTCTCCTCTCCAATTATTCCATCACCTAACCAAAATTGTTACCTCGAATGGAGTGATGGGGTACATCAGCTATTTAATAATGAGTTTCATATTCAACCTTATGAGCTACCAGCTGAGATAAGAATTTCACCGAAGGAGACGTCCCGTAAGGTACTTTTCTCTTCGTCGCTTCATCGTGACGTGCCTGTAAGGCTCCGAGGCTTTCCTCCACTTTCGAGAAAGAAAGAGGCAAGAGCGAAGGAGAGTAAAGGGTCCGGACGCCCAGGAGAATCGGGCGGGTAATTCCGGTCGCGGCTGATATTTATTAGAGTCTGTGACGGCTTTTAGATCCCGGAAGCCAAAGGCGTGTCTCGAGATCGCAGAGTGCTCGCGGCCAGATTGAAGCGTTTCGACGAGAGTCGCTTTATTCCTCCTGCCCCTTGCCTTTCATTCCGGTCCCTCGACCCCTATCTCCTCTCTTTGTTGTATAAACGTTACACGCTAACGATTCCAAGAGACATTTAAACGAAACGATGCTGCCACCGCGCTCCATTGTCTTACGTATCCGGCACGCTTTAAGCGGAGAATAACGCTGGTAAATAGGTCGGCGGATGATTGTGGAAGGATTTATTACTCGGTGGCTTCTCCATCCGGGTTCTGCTTACGCGGAAAAATTTAGGTTCGATTATACTATTGCGAATATAGGCATTTTTAACACGAGTTTTACGGAAAGCCGTCAATTTGACGAGTTTAGCCCTTTGAGCGCTATGGATGCATATATGCATCTGACGAAAGCTATCCGGTGTGGACTAAGGTCGCATATGAGCTGTTCAGTGCACAAATCGATTAACTCCATAAATTATGTTCAAAATTATGTTACAAATATAAAAAGTAGGGACTTAATCAAGTACTTCGATGCTTAAATTTATGAAAAATGCAAAAAGTGGAGTTAAACGATTTGTGCACTGAGCGGCTCATATACGAGTCTGTCGATTTTTCCGATCACCTACATAGAAGTATTACAATTGCTTTTGTGTGAGATGAATACAAGTGCGTTCCTTAGTAACTCAAAAATAACACTCTTTAATTATTTAATCTCGTGCAAAAAGGATTACTATAACGTATTACTACTCACACCTTGAATAGGCAATCAACAGAGTTCAGTCTAGCGAAAAAGTATTCCGATCGTCAGTCCTAGCCGCGCGCCGTCCGTACGGACCGCATAGGCCGCAAGTATTCAGCACTCAAAAGGTTAAACAGGAAAAGTCCCGTAAGGCTAGTGTTAAAAGTAACGATCGCGTATAATCCTTACTTGCCGATAGGCCCCTTCCAAAATCGAATACAGTGTAAATAAAGTATGCATTTCGGACAGTCATTCTTTTTCCGAAAAAGAGGATTCGATTCTTCTTAGTTGCCAAGAGGTGTTGATGAATTATATGTGGCCGCAATTCTTCCGTCTAATTCCACGGTGACGCGTGCTCCCGCTCCTGGAGGGTTAAGGTCGAACACGTGGCTTTGATAAATGGCAGACTCAGGGGTGTTTGTCTTTTAAAGGGCACCCATTCGATCTTAATGACTTTCCAGGACAAATGTGCCGCAAGTGGACTCCACTCCTGACGACGGCGCAGTTCACTTGAGGAACGGTGCACCGAATGGCTTGTTTGCTTTGGATCCTTGGCGTGCTATGATTGAATCGGCGCTCAATGCCTTTGATTACAGCTCGAGAGACGGCGAGTTCAAAGGCATTCTTCGAGAGAGATGTTTGCTCGTCCAGCCCCAAGGAACTTCTTACGAGCGCGCAGAAAGTAGAGAAGAAAGCCCCGCCTTTTACGATCGGCCTCTTAATCTGGCCACGGATCCGCGTCGAAGGACTCCAACATAGAATGTAGGGCATAAGTCGTGTAAGATCAATTCGAATTTTCGGATCGAGATGATCTTCGATTGAGACAACGTCAGGATTGAGATAACCTCACAGACCGTGAATTTGCGGAATTCTGTTATTTCAATAGATTGGGATTAATCGCTTCAACGATCCTCGAAGTTATTACGTGCCGGTGTGAGGCACCTTAGCACGAGGCAGCGCTTCTCAATACCATGGTAGAGCGAATATTATTTTGAGAAGCTTGTTGAAGACAGAGGATCCGCCTATGTGCATTTTCCATGCTCTCTGTTGCTTCCGTTTTCTTCGTATGCGTTACTGCACAAGGCGTTGTTTTGACGTGAATGCGTAGAATAATACTCAAGAAGGGAGTACTGGTTAATTTGCGAAGGGGAAATTGAAGTCTCAATCTCTTGTAGCATGAGAGGACTAATTATAAAATTTTGAGTATTCATCTACTACGGTAACGCAATGGAGGAATTAGAGGATATATGTGGAGAGAAAAATCGCATTTCGTTTATACACACTGTATAATCAGAGTCAATCTTTTGAATGATTCGTCTAACTTCAGTGCACTTGAGAAGTATTAATCACTTACTTGAGTCCGGCAATAATCTCCATGGCTGAATTAAAGTTTCCAGTGTTCCAACAAGTCTGCGCCACTCTCAAGAGACAGGATAAAATTGCCTGCCTTTCTTCTATTGTAGCGCCACTGGTTATAGCGTGGGTCACCCATGAGCTTACCTAATTAACATAAGTAACAGTTTCATGTTAATCACCCGATACAGTAACAACTACAGTGCTCTGCTTAGATTAATCTACTTTTTAACAGATTCATAGCTACTGGCAATTAATGTGAAAATTCTTTCCCTTAACACTAGATTTACCGAAACCAATGAATTTGACTGGTTCAAATGGAAAATCGTGTTTATAAAAAATGTTCGGTAAATCTAGTGTTAACGGTCGAGAAATCAAATTGTTTCGTCGATCGAGCAATCGAATTGCTTGGCTTATCGAGTAATTCAATTGATTTTCCGATCGACAAATGGATCCAAGATGGCCGACGCATTCACACGCGGGACGGTTTACGGTCGGAATCATAATACTTTCGGATTTTCATAGAAGTGTATATGCGAATCGTGTTTAAATGCATTTTAGTGCCCCACATTCGTTTGTTTCGAAAAAGGCATTCGGAATATGCGTCGATTGAAGAATTGTGTGAATATTATCACGTCGCGTTGCATCGTAGTAGCGCCATTCGTCGCGTCCCGTGTGTGCTCCGGATAATATTTGCCGTCGTAAATTTCACCTCACGATGCAACATTTGCGCTGAAATTGACATAGTTCGACTGCATTACGATGAATCAGGTTAGTATCATTACTATGATTACTTGCGCACAGGTAAAGCGAAAGTGTATGTGCACAGTGAAACTTCAGTCAACATTTGCGTATCACTGATGTGTAACATGTTCCATGTATCGATGAGTAGCGCCATCGGGTATCGAGGATTCAGCATTAAGCATATAGGTACATATTTCATTGTGTCACTTCACTTCGCGTGAAACGTTATTTTCAAGAATGTTCGTTACTTCATATTCTTCACTTTGCACCATTGTCCACGCAAAACTACGTGAATATCTATCGGAGAGAAATTCGCGAAATCGGCGGGAGAGAAAATTGAGCTTATTTCGAATTCATGAATTTCCTTATAAAAATGCGCACTTCCTGCTCGTGCCGTTCTCGATATGCAGCAGTGGGGCAGACTCTGCTTGCGGCTTTAAAGGAGCCGGGCGAGAGATATAAATCTATCTCTGTCACTCGCTTTAATTTTGATCGGACCGGATCGATAACCTCGTACTCACAGAATGCCGCGTGTTTTGTGGCGTGAGACTCGATAGCGCGATTCGCGAAACGGTCGAGTGGTTCGGGGGAGAGAAAATGTAAACAAACATTTTGTCCCTCCGATATATTGCGACCAATGCTCCTCGCGCTGCTTGACGCCGCTTTGCGCCACCCGCTTTCACTTAAAAACTTGGAAAGCCCTTGCAAACAAAAAGGGATCCCTAAAACGAAGAAATACGTATTCTGATTGGCCTACATTGACAACCAATCAGCAGCGTGGGTGTGGAAGAGTCCACGACAGTCTTCAATCGCCCAGTTGAAATTAAACTGTCGTAAGATGTAAAAGTGAAAAAGTGCGAAGTACTAAGAAAAGGATTAGCCCACAAATATCAGTTTGCTAATTTGCTTCTCATCAAAACTCGAACAGTAGAGTAGTAAGCGAAGCATATAGGAAGAAACGGCAACTATCGTGAACACTGTACTGTTTTAATATTAAATCACTGAGCTTCGCGTAAGTATTAACCTATTAATCGGGTATGTCGTCATATGGATTTCGTCATACCAGGAGGACAACCTCAATGGGCATGACGACTCTTTTCGTCATGGATATTTTTAAAAACAATATGTGACCTAAAACAACATTACAACCTAGCATGATCGTGTGATAACAAATGCTAAATTGTGTTATTCAAAATGATTGAGAAAGGAACTTTGACGATATTTTGGTATCCCGACTGTAATGTTGATTTGTGTATGCCTCATTGTTTCAAGAAATACACCGCGAAATAATTTTGTTTGAATAATTCTTTGCATTTTGGAAGTATTTGATTTATGTATTTTCTAAATGTCATATTATATTTTGTCCAAGTAAGTAATCAACAAGTGAAAACCGACTTTCTTTTATTACTTTAGGCATAGTGATAATACACTTTTCACTATGAAGAAAAAAGTCCGCGTTGTGAAACGAGTTGAACAAAAGTTCATCCCCCAGTTAGCAGGTTAATAATAAACTTCGGTAATAGATGGCAAGGCTCTAATTGGACGTCGAGTATCCATGTGATCAGTCCTGCATGTTGATTTACTGTTTAACCGCGGATGCGATAGTTCCCTTCGCTTAACTTTCTGCGTTATTTATGGACTGTGTGTGTTCGAACGACAGGTCATGAAGTGAAAGGAGTGCATTAACCGGAAATCTTGCGGATGTACGGCAATTGTAGAAGTGGAGTCTATAATTCTAAAACTTTACGTGGGTTGTTACTCGCATAAAATCAGTCTATACACTACTGAAGGGTTAAGAGTCACGTGACGACTCTGTGCTTCGTTTCGTTACTTGTCGTATATCCACGAACTGTTTCGAATACGAAGTTTACGAAAGTACTCTTATATTTTTCGTAACATTTGTACGCGAGATTATAGTTTTGAAAAATTGTGTCATGTGACTACGTAAAGTGTATACTGTTGTAACGTGGAGCCAGTGCTCAGCGACCTTTTATCTTCCACGGCACAGCAACGTTTTTTCAATAATTTCACAGCACGCCACAAGTAAATGTTTGAAAATACATAAATTATACTTATATGCTTTTATTCGACAAAAAATACAATAAAATATTACTGTGCGAATCGTTGCGGCGCAGCACTGATGTAGAGGACACTTATTGAAAATTGGACATGGACAGTGATTAATTCGAAATTATGTTTGCAGAGATATACGATTCGTGACGTTATTACAAGGAAAGACGCCATTGCTGAACATTCAGTGACCATTTCTTTTATAGAAAAGTCCAGGGATTTGAGAGAAGTAGATCGAGGGTGGTTCCATCGCGTTTGCAAAGGATATGGCGCAGAAAGGGGCTTTATGTATATTTTGTGCCCTCCGGCTACCGAATCGCAGTACGAATGAACGGAACCAGCAACGGTGAGCGGTTGTAACTTTCTTTTCATTTTCACGGCACAGTGTCTCTTGTCGCTATTCAAACGGCGCGGCGCCTCGTTCTTATGCATTTCTTAAATGGACCACAGGCTAACATACTTTACTTTGCACGATCTGTTACTCTTTGTCGTCATTGTTGACGTTCGTCAACGTATTTTTCAGAGTCCCGCAATTTTCTGCTTTAACATTTTTTTTTAATTCCATTAATTACTCGATCGTGTTGCCAAACCCGTTACGTCTGTTTCCGATTGACGCGGATCGTAATTTAAATCCGATTACACCGGCGAATCCAATTAATTGCGTTTATCCGACACTTGAAATAAATCCCTACCAAACGATACTACAATGAACAAGGGACTGTAAAGTTTTCAATTTAGAACTACATATACTATTCAATTACGGATGCAGCACTTTCGCGTATAAAAGCAGAGTTTATCAAAGCCGTTAACGCTCTGTTGACGATGAAAGCTTGTACATATACTCGTATATTTACTAATTCGTGAAATATTCAATTTGCAAATTTTGAAGACAATTCTCGTTCTCACTAGAGAACTGAAGCACGGATTCCAATTGAATCATAACCGATAGATTCTTCGGTTCGTGACGCGCATTAAATTTTACTCCCGTTAGTGTACCTACTGTGCTATTGGAATTAATCGAGAGTGGCAGAGGCAGGCGGTAGCACGCTCGTGGAAATTTATCCAACAGCTCGTGTTTAAATTTTAAACCTCGATGACATTGTTAAGAGCTTCGTCAGCTGTGCTAGTCGATTTCAGGGTATGAATGATGAAGAGTGCTCCACAAGCTCAGGTGACGGATGCGTCCCGGGACGTTATCCCCGGTTTAGGAAAATAGTGCACCCGCTCTCGCCTCACTGTGTGCGAGTGTATGTGAACTGCAGGCCACCTGCATTGGTTGCGTGTGTTCGTGTTTGCCGAATGAAATATAAGGCAGGGTAATTACTGGTCCGAAATGAATGCTTTAGTCCTGTGGGCGCAGGGTCGCGACTGAACGCTTTCAGAAAATATTCTTCAGAGTTTCTGAGCGAAGCCTTTGATAGCCAAGTTGCGTATTTGCCGAATACCGCAATGTGCTTTAGGAATACGTGCGTTTTCGCCACGCAACATTATTTGAATTTACCGTTTACGTGGACCTGCATTTTACAACACCGGACATAATGCTGTAGGTAATGCCACCTATGTTACAAGCGAGTATGTTATCAACGGATAGGTAAGAACCGAGCGTCTCTCAATCGTCGTTTTATGTTTTTCGGGGTCGCGCGTGAAGAGACGAGTTTGAGTGCAAGCGTGGACGTGGAATGGTCAGTGGTCAGCGGTTACGTGTTTGAATTCAATATTGTATCCCGTTCTCTTTAATAAACATCATTATATCTTGGGTTGCTTCAACCTGTAATCCTATTACTCACAATGCTAATCGTCAAAACGCCCGAGGATAAATATATATGGTTTACGTGCATTCGTTAATATTTGTAGGTCGTATTTCGTCGCATAAAGGGGATAAGCAGACGTATTTTTATTTCTACGATAAATCCCCTTCGTTGTTATCGATATTAATTGGAAACAGAAAATACGAAGCGATAAAAGCGCGACAAGAAAAATTGTACTTTTTTAAATCTTCTTTTCTTTTCGTATCGCAACATGCATCGGTTCTGGAATAATCCAACCCGAATATTGCACGGGCTGCGCGTATAGTGGCTTATACCCGTTGAATAAGCAATAATTGCGTTTTTTCCCCCCTTTTCATTTTCTACCGGGTTTTACGTTACATTATTCGCTGGAATACTGAGAACAAAATTAACATTTTTTGATCTCAAGTTAGATAATACTCGAGCAAAGATAATTAGCCCGAACTATTTTGCAAAATTAATTTCAGGGAGTTATGAATTCAAAGAGATGAAGACGAAGAAATACGTGAAAGATTAATAGAATAAGGAACAATTTGCATCCATTTGCAGCCTCAGAAGTTTTCTTGCTCATACCCAGACGATATTTGCCGAAAATAATTTACAATTTGGAATCATTCCGTTAAAAGTGCATCGATGTAATTTTAAAACGTGCTCGAAAAGCTGGAGTTAACCACCAGGAAAAATGATTTGTCGCGCGAACTTTAAGCAGGTTTCGTCTTGTGTCGTGAAACTGCCGCTTGGAACACTTTTGAGGAGGTAGTCGAATTGATCCAAGAGCGTAACGTAAGCAGGCGCCAGGTGACACGCGTAGATTGTGAAGCATCTCGTTGCAGTAGCGGGTGTCTCGTGAAAATACACGCGATTCTACGAGTAGAGTGGATACCTCATTAAAAGCAGGTGATGAGTATTTCCACAGACGAGAAGCCCGCTTCTCTCCTTTACCGTAAGAGATCATTTCTTTCCCCCTCGACTTGCAGATTTCGGCGTGACAAAAAAAAAACCCTTACCCTCATAAGCGTTTCTGGAACACGAAAATAACGCATCGCGATTTATCGACACGTACTTTCCCCTTTTCATTCGACGCGCATTATCGTGCAAGTACTCGCTTTGACTAACATACGACTACTTCGCGTGGATCCGCGCGGTGAAAATAGCTCGGTTAACACGCTCCATTTACATAGCATTTTCTCCTTGCCCCCGTATCTCGCAGCAGCAGCATATTCGTCAGATCTTATCCCTACCGTGCCTTTTGGTTTCTCGAGATTTACCTACGCGTTCTCGGCTTATCTTGAAAATCGTAGAAAAGACTTTCCATTATAATAATTCGTACTTTATAGAGCCACAAGGCAAGATCTGGTACTTGTCATTTATAAATTGTTTTTATTTGCCAACCAAGTATCAGATTGAAAAATGCGATATATGATTCAAAAGACTCTTTATTTATCCTTAAAACGGGGCTAAATGCATTGAAATTCTATATTTCAATCGGGCACTGGATTTCTCGAAAGAAATGTATTGGATTGTCCGGAAAGTTCGTGCTTTTTTCAAGGTTATCGAAACGCAGCACATGTAAATTTTCCTGCACATTAGTTAAATGAGATAGGTGTCATTCTGTTCTACAACCTTTCTCCATCTCTCCGGCAACTTGAAAATTTCTTCCTTGCAGAACCACTCGGGTGTTTCGGCGAATAACTTTTCGAAATGATTTCAAAAGATCGCCACGAACTTTCCGGACAATCCAATATTTACAGTGAAAAGTAAGTGGGCAGCTGGATCGATTGAATTGTTCGTTGATTTACAATATATTCGTGAGTACCTCATTAAAACGATTGATGAGGGTCTGCACGGAGAAGGAGGCCGTAGCACAAGGCCAGGAAGACACTTCCTCTGTCTGGGTCGAGCTGTTGGCGGTGCTGGGATTGCTGCAGCTGCGACTCGGCGACGGGGGTGGCCTGGCAGGTGGTTTCTGCAACGTGGCCGTGTCCTGCGCCACGTGCCTTAAGTACTCGCTAGGTGGTACCTGGTAGAACAGCTGATACTCGCTCTCCGTCAGCCTGAGCGCCACCTCCTCGGGGAAGTGCAGCAGCTTGTGCAGATCCTCCAGCTCCTCAGAGCTCCGAGGCGGATGCGGCTGCGGCCGCTTCTCCAGCTCTGAAATTATTTTCAATATTTTATAAGTATCTCCTCGAACTTAATCTGCCAATTAGTCATTGAACCGATGCATTGGTAACTAGTAGTAATGGGTCGTGGCAGATTATAACGATGGGCAGGTACAGATTAACCACTTAACAGTCTATGTAGCATGTATGCACGAAAAAAGTCGTGCCATCGGAGTGTGATGTGCATATATGCACATCTAAAGAAAAAGCGATTTACCTTTGTACGATTAGTACGAATTATAGTACTCTACGGTTTTTGAGGTCCCTGAAACCGAATATGATATCGGAATTTCAAAATTCAAAATGCCAAATCCAATATAATAAACAATGATTTAAAATAATTCGATTGTTATAAAAATTATTCTAAAGTTTCCGGGATCGTTCGATCGAGATATAACATCAGCGGATTTCAAAGTGCAGAATGGCGATTCTACATTTGAAAAAAATAGTTGGATTGACGAGATAGTCATTTGCCGTGTGCACGCGTTGAAATGTGATGTCATACTGTATTTTTACCTCGAACTATTCTGGGTTGTTATTCCACCCTCTTGATATTCTGACATAAGATTCTTGTTCAGCGAGCTTGGAATCTTTCAGATATTAATTTTCGAGCTTTTTTCAACTTCAATCCGCTGTTTTAGATGCGCCTTTTAAATTTTGAAGTTCTGATATCGTATTCGGATTGAGCGATCTCAAAAACATCGATACGAAAATCATTACAGAAATGTAACAAACTTTTTCTCACACACTGGTGGCGAGTAAAGCTCACTTTCACCACGCTGTTAAGGGGTTAAACAAAAAAATAAAGTAATGCGCTACAAGGAAATTCTGCGCGCAACGCGAGCGTAGAGAATAGAACTGTATATTTACCAGAGATAAACGTATAAGAGCTGAAGAGCTACGACAAGGAAATGGGAATTTTCATTTTATACCGTAAGCTTGCAGTGTTTATGAACGAGCCGCCACCGGGGAATGGAAAAATTTCCATTGTCGAAGGGAGGTGAATTTTAATGGGGTTCTAAAAGTACACGTGTATAACGTACGCCGTTAAATTCTCTGTCCGATCGGTTCTTAATGCCGGCAGTTCGAATCGCGAAAAAGTAGAATTAATTACCTAGCATGAAATGTATGCGGTGCGCAAAAAGAACGTCGTTTAATCTCGATATGGGGGCACGATCGTAACGTCGGCGTCGCGCGTCGTTTCGATTCTATCGAGACGCGTCGATAGCCCGACATTATCGAAGGTATCGACGAAAGCTCGACGGGAGATCGCTCGTGCCGACACGCGGTGCCGGTGGCGAAAAAAAAGACGTCGTTAATGACGAAAGGGGGTCGATCGATAGCTCGCGCGCGTCTCGCCCGTGGATTGATAATATTTTCTCGTTTCTCTCGACATTTAACACCCGTCGGTATATAATAATGTAGGCATTCGTGTTGTAAACGCGCGTCGCGTCGCTTTTCTCGTGAAAGGTGAGACGCGCTCGCGTGCCCCTTTTCCTAACGAAACAATCGCGGTTGAAATTTCCCATACGTGATGTGGGTGAAAAAAAGTCCTCCATCCCAGCCTTTTATCCTTCGTGAATAATTCTCGCGTATCTTTCGCGCAGCAGCCGGATTTTCGACGGGGCGGGCTTGCAATCGGTCAGCATCTGCGACCGTGTTTTAATTTCGAACGGCCTCCATCATTCTGTTTTGATTTTTTCCTCTTCTCTTTCAACGCTGGAATCATGCCCGACCGACCGACGATCGATGTGTAACGTCGCGATTCGTGGGATGTTTTGTTAGCAAGGCAGTTTGAGCTTCGATTTTATTTCATGCAGGTGGATGGATGATATTTAACCAGTTAACTGCGCTCGACGTGTACACACATCAATCCAGAATTTTTTATATTTTTGATCATGAGTAATAAAAAAAGCTTACCATTCGATATGGAAATTAAAATTCAAACAAAACTGCGCACTTAACTGGTTAAATATTATAGTTAAATAAGTCGGTCTGGTTTTTTTCCTCTCTCTTCTTTTATCTTTATTCTCTTTATCGCGAGTGCGCAGCACAATTTTATATCCGATCTAGTGGCTCTATGTAAACTACCCTTTCAATGAATGTAAACAAATTTGATTGGCTAATTTACATGCACTGCAAGTAAATCCTTCGCGTGACCGATTTAACGTGAGCGTTTTTTTATCGCGTAAGCTTAATTTTTGAAAAATCTTCCAACATTGCACGAGCGCGATTAATAGTGTGTTGAAAGCATGAAATCTTGACAGGCAAGTTCACAAAGAATCTTAAATTTTACTCAATCGGGTTTATATTAGTGACACTTGAATAAAATCGAAGAAGTTTTTTAGCCAATAATTTGACATCAATAAATCAAGGAATGACTCTGCCCCTTTAATTGTTTACTTTCTGTGAAAAATTCCAATAAAATTCACAAAAACTTCGCGCACCCTCGTCATTTCTCTCCGTTCTACAACATTCTTGAAAACTCGTACGACTTTCTTCTACATTTCCACTTCAATTCAACTAATAATCTTTTCGTTTCCCACAAAGTGCGAAGGACAACGGTTGTTGAGATAACAGAATTATCCCCGGACTCTATGAGGCGTGGACGCGCGAAGACTGCTGCGTCTATCGTGGATCCCTTCTGAGAAATTCCAATTATCACTTTCTCGAGAAATTCTACGAAGAGAGTGATGCGCGTCGGGGTACGCGTTGCGACGCACGTCGACCACTTCGGTGATTCTGAGCTTATCGCTAATTGGATCGCTCTTTGAAAATTAGTCGTAGATTGATGGCACGCACGAATCGACACCCTCGGGGTGCTGTGCTGTGACAAGGAAGTGAAGGAGCTAGAACTGGAATTGAGAAAGGGGGTGAGGTGAATACGAGAAGAGAAGAGAAGAGAGAGAGAGAGAGAGAGAAACAAGGATGAAGAGGTTATGATTTTAAACCTGACCTAGTTTCAGCAGAAATAATTAAGAGCGCCACGCCTCGTTGAGCCGCGCGTGTACGCGCATAATAGTGCATCCTAAATGGAGGGGAGCATGAGTATAGAGGAAGAGGGTTAGAGAAGCATGGCGAGGGGTGCAAGGGGCTTGAATATACGCGTGTGCACTCCCTTTGGGGACGAGGGGACCACTATGGAGAAGTAATTCCAGATATTTCGAATATTGCAAGGGGAGGGCAGCGTGACCAGCATTGTTACCGGGATTAATCGGGCAATTGTTGTGCGCGAAGCATTTGTAATACATAATTTCGAAATTCCATTTTTCTTATCCCCGCTCTCCTCTTTCTTCGGTGACCTACTCGCCGTTGGAGAATTCGTACGATTTGTTCTTTTACGGGCGCGATGGAGAGAGAGCTTCGTTTACAGAAATTCTCCAATGTAATAATTAATTCTCGTTATTGCGGATCACGATGATGATGTTGATTACGTTTGCGTTTGGACATCGCGCGAGCTCGGTGAAATGTAGGTATTATTGTTAAGCTCCGGGTGAGAGAGCGTGTCAGTTCGACGGGGCTTTGACCGCGCGAACGTTTAAGCCCTTCTGTGGTAGATTTCTCGTAAAATGTGTTCGCGCGTTCTGTTATAGGTATTCAAAAACGCGCCTTTATTCAAATACGTTTTGCCATTTGGTTTAGGGTAATCTTCGATAATTCATTTTCATTATTTAGACGCTCGAGTTCTTCTATAAATCTTGTAATGCGACGATTATTCGTTTTAATGCTTTCACGTGGAACTATAATTTCGTAGTGGCAGAGCAATATCGATGATTTTTCTTCCCAGAGGATTTGCATGCAGTTAAGAGGGTCCGAGGGTTGGCTCTGTGCGCGCATGTAAATGTCCTTCACTTCGGTAATATTGGCAAGCGTAATCAATGCATTAAGCGGATTATAAAGAACATTTGCAGAATATATCAACGCGTACTGGATTTTGCTTTTAGGGCAAAGCATGCGTGGTGGGGCAGATTAAACTGTTATGAAATTCATCAGCGAATGGGAGGACGAGAAGTTTTCGTTTTTCTTATTTCGCTGCGTAGGTGAAGATGGTTCTTTGTTCGCTTTTTTTTTTTAGGTCTTTTTCGCCACTTTCTTTTTCCTTGCACGGTGACAACGTTAAACGACATTACGTTGAGGTCTAGAAGGGCGAGATTCGGTTAAATTATCATGGTCGAAGGAGGAGGAGCTTCTTCCTTCCACGGAATTTATTGCATTAGCGTTGCTTTCACAAAGCGAGGGTAATTTTCTGCTCCGTGGCTGTCTAAGCGAAAAGTTCAAAAAGACAAGTAAGATTAGAAAATGGAAAAACGAGCAGCAAGTGATTTTCGAGTCTATGAAATTTATGGTTTCGAATCATTGAGAATATCAATAAAAAATAAGCGCGAAATTAAGGCGCGCGTGTGGTCGTGTTCGTTAAAACATTCATTGAAATTAACCCAGAGAAACGTATTTGAAAATGTGCCATCTTTCTAAGAATAATTCAAAATTTAATTTAATCGTGCATATTCCCTGTTTTGTACGCAAGTACGAAATCTTTTGATGTCGGCCCTAAATTCTATCTCGCAGATGGAAATTATGATTCACTGTCCCTTTCCGTTTTTCTCCTTCGCGAGGTGGGAAGGGCGAGGCTAAGAGGCAGTCACTTATACGGAGTACTATGTAAATCGATCAAGGACAAATCGTCGACGCGGTCAAGTATCCTCGTCGTACGACGAGGGTCTTCCATCAATGTCATCGAGCGCCCTCGCGATTTGTCGGCGATTTTGCATCGTTTCACAAACACACAAAGTGTGGACACAGTGGCGGGCATTAGTGCGCCACGGAGACGTACTCTGGATCAGCTGAAATTCCCTGTCACGTCGTCCCTCGGCTTCGATAATGGGGCGACGCGCGCTTCGTGAACGGAAGTGAAACGGTTTGTGGGAAATTCGTTCGATCGACGATGCCCCGAGAATCCGAAAGTTGTCTGGAATTTATCGTCGACGAGTGGTCTCTCGACTCCTTTCGTATTAAAGAAACAAAACAAATAGTAAGGTCAATGTCCCAGTTTCTACTCAAGTCCTAATTTCTACTCGCTATGAACTATTCTTCTTAACATTAATATTCGGTTGATAAATAAGTAACAGATAAGTAACAGATAAATTAGTTATTAATTATTTAGATACTTCGGCATAAGTTACATAGGCTCGTTGCTGGCTAGGTAACAGCTCGGTTGTTAAAAATAAATTTCATAATCCGAGAAGTCGTTGTAGTCTGAAACGAGTTGAAATAGGGACATCGACCTTATTGACATCGATAAACCGAAACTGAATCTGTCAGACTTGTATGCACAGAAATAGGGACACGTTGTGAGTAGATATACGGACAGCGCGATTTTTGCAGAGTAGAAATACGTTCATTTCTTGCATTGCATTCAATTAACAATTATTCATAATAAAAGTCTTTAAAATGATATACTTCTAATTTTATATGTAGTACGGCTCCTGACGTGATAAGCGACCAATTTGTTCGCTAATTGTTACTTAAAATAATAATTTCAACTACCGTTTTTAGTATCATTTGTTTTAAATGAGTAGAAATAGGGACATTCACCTTACCGATAAACGGTATTTCCCCTTGACGAGAAGAATCGATTTCTATCGTACTTTTACCGAAATAATATAATCTTCGGCATTGCGAGTCTCTACGGTACATTAAATACTCCGCTTGAAAATGTACCTATATGCAGAAAAGACTAGAAAAATCGTAGACCACGTGACAATGTTAAATTAAGCTAGTCCAAGTGCAATATCATTCGAGAAGCACAACCCTAAACCGCTAATTACCTATCACTGAAAAGCACAAAAGTTACCGCGCGGTGGAGGGATCGGCAACAAAGAAAGCATTCTCTATTCTCACGCTGCATTGTTTATGCGAGAATCACGGTAGCAAGAGGGGACCCAAACGAGATCTTCTTCTCCCTTTTGCTCGGTTGCGCGAGAGACTCCGCGGTAACCGATACCCTCTGGGAAAGTTCTGCTCTCGACACGTACCACCCGCACCCGGCTTTCACCTCATCCCGATGCAACTTAAATAAAGGTGTTAATTAAGCTCGCGGACCCGCAACGCGGAATTTAGGAAATTAACTCGACGAAATTGCGCGCTCGACGGGGGTCGGGCTGTGTGCGCGCGTGTGTGTGTGTGTAAGATGCGCTCGGTGCTCTCGCTCGCTAACCTTATCAGGTAATGGTGCGGCCACGTGGGGTGGAGGATGCGGAAGTGGCTGGACACCGTTCTCGACGGGGGATGAAGGTGGCGACCCGCGCACGGCCTCGTTCAGCCTGCGCGGAATCGCCAGGGCCCCCGCGGCGGATTCAGCCCAACGACCACGCGGACGTGTAGCAATCCCCGCGTATCATCGGGGCTGCCATCAAGACGGCTCCATCGGTAACGAATCCTTCGCCAGGGAGAATCGCCTCGCGCCTCCTCGCCACGGCCTCTCACCGTTTCACCTTTTTTCTTCCTTTTTTTCTTCGCCTCCCTACGACCTGCCTCCTCCGACCCCGCTGTTCCTTCCTCAGCGGCGAACCCGCGCGGCTCGCAACCTAAGAAAACAAGAAGAAGAAGGTGAGACTTGGATTTATTATCGAGAGAGGAGCGGGTGGGTGAAGGGGTGCGAGAATCTAGAGGGAAAAGGGATGGAGGGGAGTAGAAAGGAGCAGAAAGGAGCAGAAAGGAGCAGAAGAGAGAGAAGCGGTTGGGATTTATGGGCTTTCGGCGAATCCACCGTCGAGCCCATTCGACGAGGAGAGCCTTCGTTCTTCCACGCCGGGCTACTTCGACGAGCGCGAGTTTTTCTGGAAATTTATCACGTAGAATCCTCCCCCCTCCCCCCCTCTATACCTTCTCTCTACCTTCCTTTTCTTTTCTTTCGTTCTTTCGGTTTACATCGTTCCTCGCCCGCTTCCCTTTCGTCTTATCCTCCGTTCCTTTTCCTAGAGACGCAATTAACGGCGTTCGGCGCACCCAGAGGAGTGAGAAAAAAGGACAAACTTATTGCTTTGTATCCGGACGCTCGGGACACGGGGATGGAGAGGGAATGGGGGCGAGCGAAAATTCGCTTTGTTCCCTCGTCGTACACAAGCGAGCGATACCTTTGCTATCCTCTCTCTCTCTGTCTCTCTCTCTCTCTTTTCCCTTTTTTCGTGCCTCGCTTTCCCTCTCTCTTTCTCTATGTACATTTCTCCTTTTCTTCGACGTGTAAAAGCTTTAAACTTGATAGAGAGCCCCGCGGTGGGTAGGAATTATGCTATGCAAATATGCGACTGCGCCTTTGAGCGGCGGACTCACAATCAGCTGTCTGGCCGTCTGCTCCCCTTCGCCCCTCAAAAGGATCGTTTTATTTCGCGTAGAATCTTTTTTCGCGGAGTTTCACGCGGGTACCGTTACCCCTCCTCCCCTTCTCTCTTTCTCTCACTGTCTCTCACTCTCACTGTCTTTCAGCCTCCCCTATCTGTCGTCGTATCTTTTTACCCAGTGATGGACAGTAGGGCTACGGGCCGCACGGTGTACCTCGTGGATTTTTATGCACCCCGCGTAACGAGGCCAATGAAATTATTTTCTACGCGATAATACGGCTATTGACCATCGGTGTAGCATTCGCATTAGGAACAATAGGTGTAAAGTGCGAGGAGTATAATAGTGATTAATCGTCTCGCAATGTTATTTGCTCGCCGGCATCATTGATGTCGGTAAAGCGATCATCGTCTTTGGATAAATGGAAGAAATCAAACCACGGAGATAAATTTCGAGTGTTCACTTTTCAGTGTCCGTCACGATCGACTTTCGGTCGCTACGAGATCAAGCTTGTATAAGAAGGCTACCTAAAAGTGGAGGTATCACGAGGTATATTTCTCTCCACGGAGACGTTATCGAAGTCGTTTCACGTCGGATATCATTGGATCTCTCATCGAAAATCGCCACGATCACCGTCGGAAATTGTCAAATTTTATTTTTATCATTTCGGACCTTGTCGGTGGGGAGGAACGGGGCAGCGGTTGGTTTGGGAACGGAGATGATTGATCGCGAGAACCGTGGAGACGCTTGGCCCAGTTCCGAACGGGGAGAAAAATTCATCGAATATCTAGCCCGACTACCGTTGTCTTATCGTGGACCGTAAAGGCGGCGTGGCGTTGACAGCGCGACGTTCCTCGCCGAAAAAATCATTTCGACGTTGCCGCTCGAGGGTGGTAGCTGTTTGCTGCCTCCGACAGGCACCAGAGACGAGGAGAGAGAGGGTCGAGATAAAAATACTTTGCTTTCTTTTTTCGTGTCAAGGATCTAAGCCGGATTTTTCAACGACTGTATAACGTATTAACGAATCTCCGATTCCACTGACCTACAATCCGGTAAAGGCTGGAAAATAATTCAACGGGATTTCAATACTTTTGGGCCGGGCTACGTGGACATTTAATCGGTGGAGGAACGAAAGTTAATAACGACGACCCAGATACGCCGAAAATCGTTCCTTTGATTTAAGAATTCCGATACCACCCCGTTCGCCCGAGCGGAGCTTACATTTAACTTATCGGATGAGTTAATTTAACAGACTCGATGATGTTACGCGCTCGTGTCCCTGCGAAATCTGATTTAGCCGAAGAAACAATTTAACGAAAGCTCGAGCCCACTGATCCAGAATAAACGTGGATTAAACTGGATGCGGGAATTAATTCATGCTTTCTTCTCCTGCGAAGGGGAGACCGGTATCGATTACAGCGCCGGCAACTAATCCGCGTCGAAAAGTATCGACGTAGGTCCCGGACGTCGTGCATTCGATTCGTCGGTGGTGCTTTGCGACCTTGTTACGCAAAACTTTCGGAATGCGCGATCCCTCGTTAATCCTTAAAGCGGCGCAGCCTCGACGGCGCCGGGTGCAAGCTGCCGCTGACAGAACGCGGCCGTAAATTTCGCCTTTAAACTTCTCCAGCGTCCTGACGACCGATGGTAATTTCTCCTTGCCGGTTCGCCCGCTCGTCGAGCTTTCGCCATCGGCACATTGAATATTCCCGGAGCTGGCCATCCCTGCGGTTCCTCTCTCATAACAAACGGGAAAAACGTTCGATGAAATGGGAATTAAAACGATCCCAGCGCCCACGCGGATCTAATTACAATCCCGATATTTTTCTTACTCGACCTCGTTATGACCTAATTCTTATATCATTCGAAGTCTCATTGTGATCGTATTCGTCGAAGAGAAGCAGACGTGTCTGTGCTTGGCATCGAAACCGTCGAAGTAGCCGAAGCGTTTGCACAAGCAGGCGAAGATTTGGTAAGACTTTTGTATCCGACCCTCATCCGATCTTAATAAAATTTCACTGGTCGTAGTACGTACTAAATGCAGTTGAACGCCATAAGTGCGAATTTAAGGAAACGCCTGCTTTCCGAGATACTAAAGTTTAAAATTACACGATTAAATCAACAATTTCGGAAATTTTTACGTAAGAGGAAGCTTGAAATTCCAGAAAATGTCAGGTTAGGCAGATGCAATGGTTAGGCCCGCATAATAAAAAAATAATTTGAACTTGTGAGCGTGGTAGGCCTTTCTGGTTAGATCAATCTCCATTTATCACATTTAAATAACATATGTGAAGGACATTCAAATCCGTGGTGGCTCCCCATAAGTGAATAATTACGAAAAAAATATAAAATTGTTTTCTATATTTCTTGTTTTCAATATGTATTCTAATGATATTTTGATAAATTAGTAATTACAATCTTGCAAGATATTAATAAAATAAAACATTTCCGCAAAACATTTTTGAATTTCAGTCTTTTTTTTACGTAAAAATCTAAAAAATTAAACGTGCCTAATTAAAAATGCAATATCTCGTAAAGCAGGCGTTTCCTTAAACGCACTTACGGCGTTCGATTAGATTTAGTGAATGCTACTTACCTGTAAAATTTTACTAAGATCGGACAAGGGTCGGATACGGAAGTTCAGCCGAAGATTATTTTAGGAATCGTTTTGCAGCGCAACGGATTCTCAAATGTCGAAGACCCGCCTTAGCACCACGGATTGAAACTTTCTCAGGTGCACGTGCGCGTCCCTCGACATAATTATGCTCTTGCTCGCCGTTAACGAGCGACCTATTATTGTCAAGCCAAATGGTTACCCGGATAGGCGGGTGGTGATGGAGAGAGAGAGAGGAAGAGGTACGACCTTGTCTCCGCGTAATGGCACATAAATGTCCCACGTGGTGGTGCGCGTCGCACGCTTCAAGTACACCCTTGCAGGGAACACGAGCGCGCCCACACGACTCGCTCGACGAGGACACACACGTGAAAGCACACAGGATCTCGTGCCTGCGGAAGGCGATCGCGCGCGGACTACGGCATCGCGTACGATGAATTTCTGAAAGAGTGCAATTTTCTCGTCGTTGCATTCAGCACGAATCTGCAGGCTATTCTTCGCCCTCGTGAAAAAATGGAGAATCTCGTCAATGGAACTTTGGCCGCGCACGATTTTTCCTTCCACGTCGGAAACAGTGGGCGCGCGGAGATGCGAGAACGAGCGAGAAGGAAGGTAGGAGGGTGTCATTATTGCTCCAGGAGTAAAACGAGCGTACCTCGAGAGCCGTGCTCGCGCCCGCTCGCAAACGGAAGAGGTTTTCGCGGCTGCATCCTCCGCTTGTTTATTTTTCCTCTCGTGCGGATGGCTGCTTACCTCTTGCTCGCTCAAATGGGTCGGTCTGCGACTTCGCGCCCGAGTTCGCCGATTCTTTTCCCCCTCCCCCCGGCCAACTCTTTTCTCCCTGCTCCTCGATTTTCCCAAGCACACCGGTCCCGCGCTTGCTCGGGTCGTTTTGTTTCCTTTGTGTCGCGGTATGCGCGACACCTTGTGCCGAGGAGAGTTCTAAAATTGAGCGAGAAAATTGACGCGCGAAGTGACTTTCGCCAACATACTTCCTGCCCTATTTTTGCTTTCGGGGTGAGTTTAGAGGTCTCGAATTTGCAGCTCGGTCGAATTTTCTTGCCGCGCCTCGGTGCCCGTGGTTTCCTAAGACGGAATATTTTCTTCTCGAAGCTTCAACGGCGAGAGAGCAACGGCGAGACGAAAGCCACTACCCCATGCACACGTCTTTACAAGAGGTCGTTAAGCGCGTCCTGGCTGGAAAATTTAAAATCGCCCGAGAATGAAGTCGTTTCTGTGCAAACGACGCTTCGATTTCGCGTAAGAAGGGATTCTCGTGTCCTCGCGGCGCCTGGGTCCCGAACGGGCCACCTGCTCCTCACCATCCCAAAATGAACACTTAAGAATGCAATAATATGGAAATCTCGTGCCGGTGCCGAGGGACGGAACCCTTTTTCTCGTCCATTCTTCGAGGATTAGGTGACACTTTCATTGCACATCCAAGTCATTGCTCCTTCTCGCGTGTCCCACGGGGCTGTGACCTGGAGAATTCGTCCCATCAATTTCTCCGAACGTAACGCGATTTAAATGTGGGGTAGGACGGATCCGCGTGTAGGTGGAATTATCTTTGCGCGGAGGACCGTGAGTGAGGGACGATCGGAGTAATTGAGCAAAATCTATGCGCGTCCGAGAGTCGAGTTGAAAGTGTCTCTTCGAGGGTAGCGCTGCGAGTGCCGCACGAGTGGAGAGCGACTATTATTCTTCACCGTTAAATCTAATATTTTTCCTCGTATCTACCTTTATTTCTCATATTCACTGATACGCGGAGCTTGGAGGAAAATTTTTCCTGCAAATCATACTTACGCGGACTCGTAAGGATATAAGCGTGAAATAAAGTTTCCTCGAAGTTGGACGTCGATGGCCGGTCACAAACGACTTCACCGAGGGAATCTCAAGCGGAAATTCCGCTATCTCCGTAAAAGACACTCCGTTCTGTGGTGCGGGTGCTCCGCCTCCTCCTCCTTCTCCTCCTCCTTCTCGAGGCACGATCTTCCGGGAAGTGTGCCCCTTTGCCCGATGTCCTTGAAAGATTAGCCCGTCCAGTGGAATATTCGAGCCCGCTCCTTTAAGGTGGCTCGCCTCGGCCACAATGGTATCTTTGTGGCTTTCCGTGGCGTCCGACGGAAGTGGAGCTACCTCCGATAAGAGCCTTCTATCGAAATCCATCGTTATTTTCTCCCTCTCATTCCTACCCTCCTGCTTTTCTCGCTCTCTCTTCTCTCCGCCATCTCTCTTACCACTCGGTTCTCTTTACTCTTTACCCCCTTCTTTTCTGCTCTCTCGATCTGACCGGCCAACCGGAAACGGCTAAAGGTTCGCTTAAACGCCCTGCAACGTCGTCCCTCTCTCGCCTTCGAGTGAAATGGACAGAGGGGACGGAGGTTTGGTCGAGGTAGTTGACGCTAGCCGACACGAAGTGGAGTGAGAAAGGGTCGGCGAGACTGAGGTGGATAGAGAGGGTGGCTTAGAGAAAAAAGACCGAGCGAGAATGCAATTTCGTTTCTGTCCTGCTCAGACGGCCGTGCTACGTGATTTGCATAAGGAAAATGACTCTCTTCTCGATACCCCGCGAAAAGAAGGAGGAGTATTCCGAGGTAGGCGAATAGGAACGTGTGCCGACTTGATATCCGTGTCTCGCGCCCCCCCGTCACGTTTATTCGTCTTTTGGTATTGGTATGATAAGTAGGTGTTGCCCGCGGTCGCTCCTGTTAATTTAATTCCCTCGGCCGCTGTTTGCAGGCGCGCGTTTCCTTACCAGGGATGGGCTCGTTCCAATATAAATGGTAATGGGGTAATCGTTCGCTGGTAACGCGCCAAGTAAATGCCAAAGTTACCCAGTGCTTTCATCGAATTTGTTATTCCTCGTAATTATAGGCGATGCGAGTGGAATTAGTCGCGTGGCTTCTCGACGGGCTACGAGCCACGGTAGACGTATAATGATTAAGCCTTCGTAAGGATAGAAGAGACGCGAGAATATCTGAGCGTGTTTCACGAACGATCAGTTGGTAAGACTTCCGTATCCGATCCTCGTCCGATGTTAATAAAATTTTTACTGCTACGTAGCACTTACTAAATGCAGTCGAACGCGATAAATGAGAATTTAAGGAAACGCATGCTTTCCGAGATATTACATTTCAAAATTATACGATTAAATCAAGAATTTTAGAAATTTTTACGTAAGAGGAAGACTGAAATTTCACAAAATGTCAGGTTAGGCATGGCACGGGCGCAATAATTACTACGGGCGTAATAAAAAAATAATTCAAACTTGACAGCTTGGTAGGCCTTTCTGGTTAGATCAATCTTCATTTATCATATTTATATTTCAACTTTAACATTGAATATCTTTTTTGGAGAGGCAACGGCCAATTTTGTCAGAGGAAAAAGTTGTTTCTGGAAAAACTTTTTCCTTTAATAACTTTTCAATAAATGACGAGCGGAGCTTAAAACCTTCGCAACATTACTCAGGGTGATGACCTTGATATAACATATGTGAAGGACATTGAAATCCGAGGTGGCTCCCCATAAGTGAATAATTACGAAAAACACAACATTTTTTTCTATATTTCTTCTTTTCAATATGTATTCTAATGATATTTTGATAAATTAGTATTTATAATCTTGCAAGATATTAATAAAACAAAACATTTCAGCAAAACATTTTTGAGTTTCAGTCTTTTCTTTACGTAAAAATCTAAAAACTAAACGTAATTAGAAATTAAATATCTCGGAAAGCAGGCGTTTCCTTAAATTCGCACTTATGGCGTTCGCCTGGATTTAGTAAACGCTACTTACCTGTAAAATTTTATTAAGATCGGACAAGGGTCGGATACGTAAGTTCAGCCGATCAGTTTTCTTCCCGAACTTCTCAGTCCACTCGCATCTTCCACTTCGGTTATCGAGTTGAATGTTTGCCTCGCTTTTTCTGCTGCGTACCTGGAAATCGATTCTCTTCTCCTCTCACGAACGAGCGAGAAGAAGAGGATGGAAGAGAGTGACCGGTTCGAAGGTATATCCCTCTGGGAATGATTTATCGCGTAGCTGATTCTCGCTCGAAGCGCAGATCTCGCGAGTTTCATTAAGTAAATAGATGCTCCTTCTGACGGGAGCTTCTCCCTCCTCGGTGCTCTCTTTACGCGGCTTCCGGTTCCTCTCTCGATTCACCGTCGCCCACTTTTGCTTTGATCGCTCGCTCGCTCGCCTTTCAATCGATACCAGAACGGGAGAGTGCCCGGAGCGTCGGGGGATGGCCGATTTAATAAGTCCATTCGTACTTCGCCGGATCGATTCCTCGATTTGCCTACTCCTCGTCTTTGAATCTCTCCCGTTCGTTTCTCGGGGAAGAGAGAGAAGAAGGAGAAAGGGGAGGATGAAAAATAATCGGGAGGCCGAGAGACCAGCCGGGTACATTGATTCCGTTTGTCGAAGAATAATTCCTCGGTGACGAGTTAACCGGCTAGCGGACCGGAATACCAAGCTCCGGTATTCGATATCGACTGGATCGGAATTATTCGAAAGACGATTGGTCTTATGGTTGAACAGAGACTGTCTCGGCATTGTTTAGATCAGTGGCTTCCAATGGGGACGGTATCGTCCACCGGTGGGCGTTGAAGAGATTTAAGGGGGCTTTTTAGGTCCAAGGCAAATTTAGGGCTAGGGTCGAGGACCACTGGCGCTTCACTGAGCAATACTCGCAATAACGCACTTAGAAGTTTCATTAATACTAAAGATCATCGAACGCATGTTTCAACAGATAGTTGCAAATGTCTTTTAAGCAAGATCAGTCCGTATTGAAAGCAGGTTCACTAATGTAGGAATTTTGGTTGGGTGGAATAACTCGAAGTGGTTAATAGGAAAAAGAATAGAAACAGGTTAAATATAGTACATTTCCTCCTTGCCATTACACGTTCACTGTCTTCAATCGATTAATGGGCGTTCTGTGTCTCCTCTCTTTCGTCATTCTCTCTCGCTCATCCTCTCGTTATTCCTTTATTAACACGTTGAGCGCCACGTCAGTCATCGGTGGCTGACACTGGACTTTCCGTTTAGGCCACGTCAGCCACCGGTGGCTGACAGCGTACAACATGGTATAGAACTAAAAAATTTACATTGTTTTTAGGAATTACTGAAAATTTATTTAAAATTAACAAAACAGACTTGGCGCGTAACGTGTTGAATGAATGCCTATAGGCATCTCATTCTAAACGTAAATATCTTCTACTGCGATAAGAAACATTGGCCCTACAATACGAGCGCTTTTAAGCGGCGCGCGTGGCCTGGCGGGGTCTTCCTTAAGAATCGGCGTGGCGCTCAACGTGTTAAGGGCTAGAGCCGTATGCACACACTCGTGAGATCGAACACATGCACTCGTCGATCACGCCACGCACACTTCTTCAGTCCTACACTAATTACGGAACGCCCGGTATAATATAATATACTTCGCTCAAGAGGGGCGCTATGGAATTACGGTTTGAAAAAATGGCCTATCCACCCATAAAAGTTCGAAAACTATGGGTTACGTTATTGATTTCCAGAACGTAAGACTATGTTCTTTTCTTTTTTTCTGAAAAGGGGGCGGCCAGTAACTTTTTTATCGAGGAAGGGGCGTTAGGCTTGTAAAGATTGAGAACCTATGGTTTAGATAGCCAAGAATTTTCCTTTCGGTGCTTAGAGAAGCGGTAACCGACGGTACGGTATCTACAACATTTTATACCTGCACCAAGAGTATACCCTTTCTGAAACAATTAACGAGGACCGCGGACACGACGGGAAACGGAGAGTCTTGCCGAGTAAATACTCGTCTCTAATTTACTAAAATCATGAGTACATCATCTGTTCGTAACTTATCTGCTGCATCCAGAATAAGGTCAACGCCCCAGTTTCTACTCAAGTCTTGATTTCTACTCACTATGAACTATTCTTCTTAACATTGATATTCGGTTGATACAATAAGTTACAGAAAGATTAATTATTAATTATTTAGATACTCCGGCATAAGTTGCACAGGCTCGTTGCTCGTTAGGTAACAGCTCGTTGTTATAAATAAATTTCATAATCCGAGCAGTCGTTGTAGTCTTAAACGAGTTGAAATAGAGACATCGATAAACCGAAACTGAATCCGTTAGACTTGTATGCGCATAAATAGGGACACGTTGTGAGTAGATATACGGACAGCGCGATTTTTGCCGAGTAGAAACACGTTCATTTCTTGCATTGCATTTCATTAACAATTATTCATAATAAAAGTCTTTAAAATTATATTTTGTTAATTTTATATGTAGTACGACTCCTCGCGTGATGAGCGACCAATTTGTTCGCTAATTGTTACTTAAAATAAGAATTTCAACTACTGTTTTTAGTATCACTTGTCTTAAACGACTGGAAGTAGGGACATCGATCTTACAAGGGGACCATCAGACTTGTTAATGAAGGATTTTGATGGCTATCAAATATATTGTAGAGGGACCCCTCCTGTGCACAAGGTTAAAAAGATTTTCCACAATGGCCCCCGGGGTTTTCGAGAAAAACGATTTTAAAGTTTTCCGCTTACTATATATACCTGTACCTTTTAAGGCATTCTGAGGGAATCGACATAGTGTAGTAGGATAGGTGGACGGCTCAAACATTAGTGACACGGGATCTTGTCCCGGTATCTCTTTTCGTTTTTTTTATCTACACAACATCGCGGTATTCGTAATTAATAGAAACAGTGCCGTGATTGTTCAGTATGTCCTAATTAACATAAAAGAAAATATACTTTCGTCCTAACAATTCGTCGCATATTAATTTTCTATTTTAAAATTAACCTAAATATTAAATACTACATAATCACGGCACTGTTTCTATTAATTACGAATACCGCGATGTAGTGTAGATAAAAAAAACGAAAAGAGATACTGGGACAAACAAGATCCCGGGTCACTAATGTTTGAGCCGTCCAGGTCTAGCCTACTACGCTATGTCGAATTCCTTAGAATGACTTAAAAGGTACAGGTATACATAGTAAGCGAAAAACTTTAAAATCGTTTTCCTCGAAAACCGGGGGCCATTGTGGAAAATCCTTTTAACCTTGTGCACAGGAGGGGTCCCTCTACAATATATTTGATAGCCATCAAAATCCTTCATTAACAGGTCTGATGGTTCCCTTGTTAGCTTTACAAACACACCGCGTTTCTTCGGCAGCCTTTTCACCCTTCGTTCATCTTAGCCCTTCTCTCCATACAACTGTCCTCTGCCATCTGGAAAGCAGTCCGACCTCACATTCTCATCTCGAAACAAGGTATTCCTGCGGAAATATCGATGCGTAAAACCGAAATAGGTTGTTGGCGATGTTATCGAGGGGGGCGGGTGCGAGAGGGGCAGTAAGCAATTGGGTTACAAGTGGCCCGTTGTTCGCATAGCTCGCGCTCCGCGTGGCATCGAGGGCACCGACGCCGCCTTCTGCGGGACAAAACGGTAGTGGGTGATGCCTCCGTCCTCGTTGGTGAGGGCCGAACGAGTCGTGGGGGCCGTGGTCGAGGCCGTAGATGCATCCTTGCACTTCGTACCCACCGCCATTATGCCACCGATAAGGAATCAACGTCTGTTTAGCTTTCCACCTATGCCGAGCGAATGTTCCACCCATCCTCTCACACTCCACCGACTCACTTTTGCTGCAATCTCGATGGCTCGTGCGCACGCGCACAACCACTCGGTCCGCACGATGCAATTGTGGCGCGCGAGCTTTTGCATCCCGTGGATGCATCGCGTGTGATCGTCGACCGATGCGCTTGGAAGTAGTACTGGGTCGCGAAGGTAGGAGGAGGAAGAAGGAGAAGGGCTACAGTAGAGGTTAGCAACAGTAGCAGAAATTGGAAGAGGAGCGAGAGAAGAACGGGTAGTGGAAAGGGCGGGGAAGAAATTTTGTCACATTTCGTTTAAGCTCGTTCCCAGCTAGAGAACTTTATCTCGTTTGCTCTCGCTCGCCGGATATTGTGCCATACCCTATTTCTCCACTGCCAACGCTTTCCTCGGCCCTGGAAGAGTCCGCGCGGAAGCATATCTGGCCGGGAACAGAAGTCCTCGGGAATTTTCACCCTGGGTTCTTA
Source organism: Tiphia femorata (assembly GCA_944319695.1). Classification (NCBI taxonomy): domain Eukaryota; kingdom Metazoa; phylum Arthropoda; class Insecta; order Hymenoptera; family Tiphiidae; genus Tiphia; species Tiphia femorata. The sequence goes on along the minus strand of OX090902.1, from coordinate 2,501,582 downwards.
AGGTTTACGATGATTGCGGGGGATTGGGCCTCGCGTGCTAGGAGACTTCCTCAATAGCGAGCTTAGCTCGGTTCGCCTCGATCGCTTCTTAATTTCATTCGCTCGCCTTACCTCGCCTGATTTTTAAGAATGAAAACCTCCTTCTCCGTAGTGACGTAGGTTATTTCTAGAGAAAAGCGTGGACCGGCGGAACGAATGTATAGCTATTTCAAGCACGTTGGTAGAAAGACATTTTTTCAGATAAACTTCGCCCAATTCGAAAGTTCCGTTAACACTGACCTATTCGACTTTTGTTCTTATTCCCTAAAGAAAGGGGATCCTTGTTATTCGTGCTATAGAACTCGGTAAGGAAGGTGTATTGACAATAAGTATAGAGACATTTGAACAGAATTTCCCAGTGAATCGTTTCGCGTTAGCCACGTCCACAATTGTTTGCGACCCTGGCAATGCGATTTCCGTGTACCTTGCTCGAAGCATCGCGATATCCGGTGGGATCTCCTGATATCTTCGGTCCGAGTGGAAGCTCGCGAGATCGAAGTAATAACGGGGAGAAATGCGCGCTGGAGTGGATGTGCCATTATAAGTAACACGAACGGGTCAATTCCGTTCATTAAGCCGGGGGGAAGGTGAACGAAAGCTGGTCGAGAGGGATTCAATTTTCGTCGGACCCGCTCGAAGGCAATATTCGTTTATACTTGGAGCTTCTGCGGACGCGCGTGCACGATCACGCGAGTGTCTCCCGTCCTCCTCTTTCTCCACTCTCCGCCTCTTTCCTTTCTCGGTTCTCAGTATCCTCTGGCACGACGCGTCCATTTTGTTGCGAAAAAAAAGAGAAAGAGAGAGAGAGATATGGGGAAACAGGCGGAAACGTGAAAAAAGATGGGTCCGCCTATATTGCGCATTCAGAATGAACGATCGTCGCACCGTTATAATTATTCAGGGCCACGCGAAATTGGAGCGATACATTTCACAGTCCTGACGCGCGTGTCCTCATACCCATCTCTCTCCGTGTTTTTCGGCAGAGGGGGGGATGGATCTTTCTCCTTGGATTATTCGCGCTTTACGCTCGCATTATCAGCGCTTTTAACCCCTTAACAGTGTAGCGAAAGTGAGCTTTACTTGCCACCAGTGTGTGAAAAAGAAAGTTTGTTAGATTTCTGTAATGATTTTAGTATCCATATTTGTGAGGTCGCTGAATTCGAATATGATATCAGAATTTTAAAATTTAAAATGGCGGATCCAATATGGCGACCGCAAAATAAAAGTTTATTCGATTGTTATGAAACTCGGTATCCGGGGGTATTTTAAATCGTTGAATACGAATGTGATGCCAGAATGTAAAAATTCAAAATGGCGGGTCTAAAGGAGCGGATTAAAGTTGAAAAAAAGATCGAAATTCATATCTAAGAGATTCCAAGCTCGCTGAATCAAAATTTTACGTCAGAATATTAAAAGAATTGATATAGTTCTAGGGTGGAATAACAATCCAGAAAAACTCCTGGATACCGAGTTTCATAACAATCGAGGAAAATTCTTATTTTTTCGGTCGCCATTTTCGATCTGCCATTTTGAAATTTGAAATTCCGATATCACATTCGAATTCAGCGACCTCAAGAATCGTAGGATAACATAATTCATACAAATTGTACAAGAGTAAATCGGTTTTTTTTTCAGATGTGCATGTATGCACATCACACTCCAGTGGCACGACTTTTTTTCTGCATATATGCTACATACACTGTTAAGGGGTTAATTGGACGTCGGTAACTAGCCAATAACAAGTGGATCATGGGCGAATTTCAAAAGTGGGGGCGTCTTCCAAAGAAAATAATCTCCTGTGCGAGGACGCTTTATTAACGAACTGGCGCGCAACATTCTTTAAAAAGTTCTTTCGATTTTTTAATAGCATCTTCGCCCTCTGAATATAATCAACTTTGGCATGCCCCAGCTTTCGCCCTATCTCGCGTAAAGTTATACGATCGACAATTACCACGAAAGTTTCGAAAATTATGGCACGCGCCGCCCCTGGCCCGCGGATCATCTTCGACTGCGTTTATCGGCTCTCTTTACGCGCCTTTTTACGCTCACCGTCATCCGTTTACGCGCTTCTAACCCATCAGTGTCTCCCCTCCCGGTCGACTTTCATAAAATCGTCGTTGAATAGCATCAACGTCTGCAACCTTTTCCCCTTCTATAATGTCGGGGGGGGCGCAAGTGGAGCGAAGCTCTGGAGAGAGAGAGAGAGAGAGAGAGAGAGAGAGAGAGAGAGAGAGAGGCATGGAAAGGTGAAGAGAGAACAGCAAAGTATCCTTGGAGCATCTCGTCGAAGAAGTAGCGTGGCGCGCGGGCTGAGAGAAAAGTCGTGTCGCGGTACTGTGTTCGTCCCCGCAAAAGATTCTAATGCAATTTCGTTCTTTCAACCCACTTCTTCCGTCAATAAGCGATATTCCACGGCGGTGGAGTGGGTGTCTCGTGTCACGAGAGATTCTCTGAGAACAGAGACCGGAGATGCGAGTAGAGTCAAGGGCTCTTGCTATTCGCTAAGGTTCAACATTCGTTCTTGCTACGTATCGTAAAAAAATTCGAGAAGAGAAAGAAGCACTGGGGGATTTAACGAATCGTAAATATTCCTACCATGGAAATTTTTACTATCGTCCTCGGCCACGTCGCCAATTGGCCGATTGAAATTCTCCACGGAATCGGAGCAGCCATCTTTCCTCTCTCGTTATCCTCGTGGCCGTCTTCGTCCCGGTCCTCTGGTCCTCGTCGGTGAAATATTTGCCCGCGACCGAGAGGGCGCCCGGATAAGAGATTAAAAATTTAGCCGGATCCTCGGGTAGTTGGAATATAAAAAAAAATACGTAAATGGTGAAAGAGAGTCGTTTCGAGGGGTTGGTTGGACTAGAACTCCTTCCCTCTTGGTAGGCGAAAAGGAAGAGTGGGAGTGCGACGTCGTGAGAAAGCGGAAGGGGAAGAAAGAAGAAGAAGAGGGAGATAGAGGAGGAGCGGAAGCATGATATTCGCTGAGAATCGCTTGGAGCGAAGCGCGACGTTCGCTTAGAAAGTTTCTTCCCGCAGGAATTTCGATGCAGCTCGCCTCTTTCGTCGGTGGGCACTAGCGTTTTGCGTTGCGAAGCGTCGTAAATCGTTCGTGTGAAAGGTGAAACAATGGCGGTGTACGCGAGCCGGGAAAATTAGAGGGTAAACGATGGTAAATTGCGCGGAAAAATCCTGGAGAAACGTGTGGAATCGTCTAGCTTTTTCTGAACGCGCGAAATACTCATTTTCAGGAGGGATCTAATTTGAAATTACTCGTCGTGAAGTTACCGTGTAACGGAACAGTTTCCGTACTCTCGGCCGGTGTAGTGGAAAATAATACGGTAAGAATGTTGCCAATGAATTTACTTGCCCGGATATTTGGCACCCTTGTCGATTAATGTATCTATTATGTATGAAGCATAATAAAAAAAGAAATAAATTACACAGTGCAATCTACCGACATTCCCGTTGACTGGATTTAACGATGTGCCACGCAACAGGTCGATAATCGGTAAAATACCACCATTCGAGGTACTTACGTGCAACGGCAATCAATAGTTTTACTGAAATTTAAATTGGCTCGAGCGCGCGATCGGTGGACGGGGTTCGTTTGGAAGAGATTACCCGCGGATTTAATCGTTTCCATATAAAGCGTACTCATACGCGTTATAAAATTTTTTACCCGCTTGCTGGGTCACCTCGCGAGCGTATTTCCTGTTATTTTCAAAGTAATGCTAGGTGACCGCGTTCGATCGGTTTCAAAATCGCTTTACTCGAGATACTCGCGTACACCGTCGGGTCAATCAGTCCCGCCTAAATTTAAATTGGTTCATACGTATCGCCGTGGAACTCGTTAGCAAAACATCGCTAGGGGCTTTCCGATTGGATTCTTCCTTGCCTTTTTTTTCGTAAAATCTACCCATTTAGTGAATTTCCGAGTATCGTTAGTTGGGAAATTCTCGAACGCTGCTATCAAGTGAGTTGCCTGAGTGATTCCCTCGCGAAACATTCAATGTCCTTCGGTAGTGGATCGATTGAACTTTTGCAGCGATCTGAATTTCGTCGCAAAGGGAATTGCTTGAGCTCCCGTAGGAACACAGAGTATATCGAATGAGATATGGTTCTTGAGTCGTAGCAAATATACAGTAAGAAGTAAAAGGATGATAAAGCAACGAAACGCTCTTCTTGGCGATTGGGAAATTTTGAGAAGTGCCGCGTGCCGTTTAGCCGAACAACTCTTAAGTGCTTCTAAATTTTTTAAACAGATAGAACAATGACACGAAAAGAATCCAAGGTAGAAATGTCGTTGATTTCATTAGACGTTGAATATGTGATTTCATCTTATCGCACAAGAACTTCCTGATATACGTGTTTACGAAAGTCTTCGTTCAAAGTCTCTCAATGTAGAATGGTAGGTACTTCGTGTTTGCATATTTGTCGAACCGATGAGCGGTCAAATATTGCCACGTGAACTACTTATATGCTGCCTGTGAGTTGAGAGCAGTAAGTTTATCGAAACGTAAAGTGCACGATTCCTATGGGCGAGTTCGATCTGTTCTTGACAAATTAATAGTCGATGGAGGTGCACGTCTTCTTGCACTTTAGAGCAGGCACTACATAAATCCATCTGTGTCAACAACTATTGGAGTCGTATTAACACTCTTACTGCCATGACAGTTATATGTGACCGCAATTTGTTTTTCCTGTGGCGCCACGGTGGTCGCCGGTGGCCTCTAGAAAGTAATTAAAAAAATGATTATACTAACCAAATTTACAGCACTTTGAAAGGTCGTATATTAACACAACCAACCGCGTGTGCCACAGCGAACTATACGTTTTCCACCGCGTCCGGACAAACCAAACTGTACGCTGTCCACGGCGCATTTCTTTTTTCTAAGTAATACTATTAAATTAACGTTACTAATTCCATGGATTTTATTATATACTGTACATCAGGGATGGTTAACGTCCGGCCCGCGAGTGTATTGCAAAATATGAAAATTTTTATGAGTGTTCAGGATCGCGAAGAGATAATAACTTGATACCAATTTGGCTCGCGGCTAATGGTCCAAATTTGGAATTTGGCCTCTCCTAGAAACTAGTTGAGCATCCCTGCTGTACGTTATAAAAGCAGAAAGAGTTCGCAATCAGTTGTAAACAATTCCAGGTCAAAACTAACTGACAATAACAGAAAAGAGAAATCGCATTGCTAAGTTCAAAGTGGGAGATCTTCACGTTCGGTCATGCAGCGACATATTTCAAAGCTAATCTAAACATCTAACACATGAATGCGCACAGCTGTTAAATATTACGTTTGCATTTTCAACGGAATAATCGCCAAAGAATGTGACAATATTCGTCACTTTCTACTTATCCACGTTTTACTATTGGAATTTGTTCTCCCTCAAATAAAATCAAAGCAACTTGAAAGAATCAAGTTCTTCCGTGGGGTAATTTCTAGCAAGCGTAGATTGTTAAAACTGTTGCTGATGTGGATAACCGCTTTAGCATTATTTACAATGAAATTTTAACGAATGAACTTATCCTCTCCTGGAATGAGCTTGTCTGTCCCCTACCAAATGTAAATATTAACATGCCCCTGAACGACGAACGATTCATCGGTCCTTTCACGTTGCCACCTCCTGAACGTTAATCATCGAGGGATCGAAGGGCGTTTATATGCGGGCCGATATGAGGATCGGAAGGACGAAGAATAGGAGAAAGCAAAAGGAGCGAGAAGCCTCGCCACCGGTTGCGCTCCACGAGAAAAATATATACCTAATTTCACATAGGAGGATGATCCTTTCGGAACGATGATCCTTAGTATTTCATAAAGAGAGTAATATGGTGAATTTCATCCGTTCCTTGGAGTAATATGGTAAATCTTGTTCGCCGTGAGACGCCGGCGAGGATTATCGTAGGACCGGTAACACCGAGGAAATCTTTTATCCTTCGTGGAAGATTCTCCTCGTTGTGGGTCAAGGATATCGAGATAGAAAAAGAAAGCGACGGAAAGGGAGAGAAAGTGTAAAGCGATAGTAAGTCGTGCGAGAGAGTAAGTGTCGGAGAGAGCTGCTAGCATTGTGCACAGGAAATATCCAATGATCCCTTGACATTTTAAATTTCGCACGTGTGCTTGAACTTTCGGTGCATGAATAAAGTCCGCGATATTACGCAACACTTTTGCTTGAGACGATCACTGATATTCTCTTTGAATTCAGACTCATTGTCGAACGTCAATGTTGATCGAAGAATTGTCGTTTGGGAATAGGTAGGCGGGCGATATGATGCAATCTGCAATTTTCCTGTGTTACGTTTGCAACGGTCAAAAAAAAAAAGAAAAATAGAAAAAGGGAAAAATGGAACGAACGAAACAGGAAGACCGGTGGCGGCGTGGCAGAGGGGTTGGTCGTTATCGTAATTGTTATACAGGTGACTCCGCACAGATTGTATGGCCGTGCGGCGCGAATTTCAAGCACGAGAGAGGAGCGGTAAGAGCGCTTTCCACGAATTAAAAATGTGTCCTTCCCATTTGCCAACTCGCTCGGAAGGGAGTGCAATTCTCGTGCGGGTTTGCGCATCGGAACGAATTTTCCTACCTTTGCGCCCTGCTTTAAACGGATATATGCAAACGTCGTCCCCTCTTTTTTGGTAAAGACGTTCTTCGGAAGATTTCCTCGGTTAAAGGAAAAGAAATTTGTCGTGAAAGGTCGATCCGCGAATACGTGATTCTTATAAATACGGACAGTTCGTGAAGTGTAATCCGCGTGCGTTTTATTATTCCACTGAATTTCGTATCGAATGGTGAAATTCATATTTGCGCGTGACACGTCGATTTGTATCGACGCTCGTCATACAATTATATACTCACGATGATTTATCAAACTTCAAGGTCCCACTAAATTTTGAAGCGTACGTGAGTTCCCAGCATTTTTCTCGCTCTTTTTCTACTCTGCTTTTACGGGCTTCCGCTGTTAGCGCGAATAGAATCGCGCGTACTAAAAATATTGTCGATGGCGGTTTGAACAAGTGGTCGTGGGGCCCGCGTGCGCGTACCTAGTTACGTAGGAAGGTATCGATGTGGTGCAACAGTTCAAACCGCTTACCGGTGGCGGCGCCCATCCGTTCGCATGCGAGGAAGAACTCGTTTAACCAGTAGATAATATAAAATCAAATTTTCCCATTATAAACTTCGTCGAACACATGTGAATGACCCGGCCCCTCTATGTGGAGTCCAATTGGTCGTAGTTTGACACGGAGAAAGGATGACGAACGTGGTGGGCGAGCTGTGCTGAGCTAGTATAGGGAGAGAGAAAGCGGAGGAGAATAGAGGCGGGAAGAGAGCAAAGCGAATATCGGGCCATGAGAGAGAGAGAGAGAGAGAGAGAGAGAGAGAGAGAGAGAGAGAGAGAGAGAGAGAGAGAGAGAGAGAGAGAGAGAGAGAGAGAGAGAGAGAGAGAGAGAGAGAGAGAGAGAGAGAGAGAGGAGAGAGAGAGAGAGAGAGAGAGAGAGAGAGAGAGAGAGAGAGAGCAGAGCGGAGAGAAGGATAAACAGGGACGGAGAGCCCGAGAATATAGAGGGTGGAAAAGGGGGGTAGGGGGTGGAACGCGGCGAAGGTGTAATATGTGGGGCGGTCGATAGGACAGTGCTTGTATATACAGCCACTACCAAGGAGTTCGTATGCACTCTGTGCTATAAGTTACGCATCTACCCGAATACGAAGCAGCTTCTATACGTTCCACCCACCACCACTCGCATATCGTTATCGCGCAACTCCTATGAGAGCGCGCGCGCAGCACACTTTCCTTCTTTCTCTTCTGCGTGACGAGAAAAAGTCCGCGTGCAGATCCTCGAGATATTTTGTGCGCATGCAACTCCCACCACCCACAGCTCCCAAGAGTCGAACGAGCCACTCTTCGAAGCTCGCGTCCCCACGTGTACCACGCGAAACGACGAGGCGTCGCGACGCCTTCATAGCCGACACACGCGGAACCACCGGACACGTTTCCACGGATCCAAACCACATCCGTATTATCAATGTTATTACCACACGGGCTTCGTGTTGGTCGAGACTTGCTCTCGTGTTCGAAGAATGTCCCACGGTTTAAGCGGATTCGATGCTAATCTGTGCGAGAGTGTAAACGAAAGGAGTTCGGTTAGATTTTATGGTGCTCGAGTTATTCCGCGTTGAACCTCTGTGGCGTGAAATTAATGATTGGTTTACAGGAAGATTCGGAAATTTCAGTTCTTTCATTGTGAGTTTGGGAAAGTCCGGAAGATACGGTTAGTTCGCCTATAGCTAGTGATTCACGCAGATGATCGTGCAAGATTTAATACTTGGCTCGTGAAGCGTAGAAATTGCGAGACCGAAAACGATACGTACTATCCGAACGTGATTCGCGCGACACCGGCTCTATTATTTATCGACGAAGGTACCCGCATTCATGCGGACGCGGTTGAGTATCGAATGATGGCCTCACTGGCGAAACCAGAATTGTTCTTGATGGCGCGGCGTTGCGTTTCGCCGCGTTGTTATGGATAGTCATTGTGGTCTCCGTGGAACGAGCACGCGTGGTCAGATTTGAATTAATCTGTGTACGGAGTGGCGACGACGAGAAGAAAGTTCGGGTACTTTTGTCGTGTTGAGTTTGATCGTAAGATAGAATTCGAGCAGACTTTTGACAATTCTCCCTGATGTAATGTGTACGATTACGATGAGATAACTCGACGGTGATACAATTTTAGACTTGAACTTATATTTCTGTGCTACTATGTTACATCAATGTCAGTCTTCACCGAACTGCCCGTCAGTTTGGTGTTCCCGTTCCAACCGCTGCACAACACGTGGCCCTTGTCCTTTTTGAACAACGACCCCGCACTTGGCTTTTATGACTATCTTTTCCAGACGCGAATGTCGCGTAATGGTTCTTACGCCTTACAACTGGCATAAAAAAATAAAATAAAAAGGCTGAACTTCCGTATCCGACCCTTGTCCGATCTTAACACTATTCCTACCGCGACCGGTCAAATGACCGTTTTTAAAATTTCGATTAGAATTTCCTGGATTCAAAGTAATTGCATCGTTCTTAACCCTTTCGCTACGGCAGTCCATTCCGCGGGAGTAGCGCCACTGAACGGGGCTTTATCCAATAGAAAAAAATTGAAGATTCTTATTTCGTATGTAAAATATGAAGGAGTTAGTTCAGTACGAGCTATTAGATTCAAAAGATATTCTACCGGTATAGTATATTCTGTTTTACTAATGGTCAGCGTAGGTGGCCTCGCGGACGCCGATTATAGTCGGCACCCGTACACACAGCACCGTCTCGCGGACACCGACTATAACCGGCATCCGTACACAAAGCACGTCGCGCGGCCGCCGACTATAGTCGGTGTCCGTAGCGAAAGGGTTAAATCTCACGACTTTTCCTAAAAAATTGAAAATATTGAAAATATTGTACGTATATTTTAGGAAAAGTCGTGAAATTTAAAGACGATGCAATTACTTTGGATACAGGAAATTTTAATCGAAATTTTAAAAACGGGCATTTGACCGGTCGGTAAGAATAGTGTTAATAAAATGTTACAGGTAAGTAGCATTTACTAAATCTAGTCGAACGCCATAAGTGCGAATTTAAGCAAACGCCTGGTTTCCGAGATATTGAATTTTTAATTACGTTTATTTTTTAGATTTTTACGTAAAGAAAAGACTGAAACTCAAAAATGTTTTGCTGAAATGTTTTGTTTTATTAATATCTTGCAAGATGATAAATACTAATTTATCAAAATATCATTAGAATACATATTGAAAAGAAGAAATATAGAAAAGAATTTTATGCGTTTTTCGTAATTATTCACTTATGGGGAGCCAGCACGGATTTCAATGTCCGTCACATATGCTATCAAGGTCAGCACCCTGAGTAATGTTGCGAAGGTTTTAAACTTCGCTCGTCATTTATTATTTAAATGTGATAAATGGAAATTGATCTAACCAGGCTCTCAAGTTTAAATTATTTTTTTATTATGCGGGCCTAACCATTGCACCTGCCTAACCTGACATTTTGGGGAATTTCAGGCTTCCTCTTACGTAAAAATTTCCAAAATTGTTGATTCAATGGTGTAATTTTAAAATTTAATATCTTGGAATCCAGGCGTTTCCTTAAATTCGCACTTATGGCGTTCGACTGCATTTAGTAAGTGCTACCTACCAGTAAAATTTTATCAAGATCGGACGAGGGTCGGATACGAAGGTCTTACAAATAATAAAAATTGTCGCGACATCTGAACGTGTCAAATCTTCGAAGATATCGTCTCTCTGATGTTTCCTGTTGTCCGATATTTTAGAATTATTGGAGTTTTCTTGGTACCTATCGAATTACAGTCACGCGAAAATTAATCGTACGATTTAATCAATCAGCGGTCACCTGTACGCGAGGGAAGGAAGAAGAACGGAAGCGTGATTGAAAGTTCTTAAATTGCGCGCCAATTCGTTCGTCTTCGTTAATGGCGCGAAGATCCGAAACGCTCGGGGTATTAGAGCGAAATAGTGAAAAATCGCTGACGGTTATCGATTTACATGGCTTTCTCGACGGTATCGTTTACGATGACCAGGGCGAAGCTTCATGGCATTTCCCGGATTTACTTGAACTCTGACCTTCTCATCTCTGCCATCTCCACGCGCCTGGATTTCCGAGCGAGCTTCACTGTCTTCTAAAACTTCGAGGTACCAGCGAAATCTGCTTCGCTTCGAGGACAAATTGATTTTGCGTAACGAGTTTTGCAGCAACAACCATACTTCGTCTTTCGTTGAACATGGTGTTTTGAGGATTCTCACGAATATTTCTAGGACTCGGTCTTCTAAATTCGGGACCACCCTTGTAACGGAACGTGATTTTGAGGTCTATTTTATACGTGTAAAACTTCATGAAATTCTCACGTCATGTGGTTTCGTTCTAAACCGCGAATGCGTAAACTATGGCCTGCGGCCTACACGCGATCGGTAGTCAAACACGAGTGCAAGAATTTCGTTTAAATTGCATCTTAAAACTGTTAAATCACAAAATGGAGCAATAATCATAAAAAGTGGGTTGGCTCGCGCCTTCCCTCAAATTCTGCAGAATTGTACTAATTGCTAACCTGCCTTGACACATTTCCGAGCGAAGAAATGTTGTACACCTCTGTTGTAAACTTAATTGCGGGTACTTTACGAAGTGGCGTTACAAGGATGGGCCTATTCCAGTGGTACTTATTAATCGCAAAAATTGAATGGGACGTTTCTAAAAATAATTTGCCAGAGTTATCTACTACCCCGAAATACCTTGTTATCCCCGACACGAAATCCAGCGTACGAGAATACTTCCTAAAAATATACTACCCTCGAAAACGTGGAAGGACGAGTAATTCGTAGGGGCTCGGCGATTTCTCCACCGTCCCCTCTTCTTCATGGAGTTCACGAAAATTATTTTAGGAAGCACCTAATGTATTTTAAATTGCTGCCCCTGACGTGCTGCAATGATTGGCCGTATTTTCGGAATATTTTCGTCTTCTCTATCGGACCGTAAAGTTCGAGGGTACCGGGAGCGTTTCCTCGTTGGAGTAAAATTATCTTTAGCGTCGGTAGATACGAAGGATGAGGGAAATAATCGGGCGTGACAAACGAAGATCGAGGCGAGAAGTTTTGAAGAGAGGAGAAGAGGTGCTTACGCTCCCGTTCAAACTCATCGGCAACTCGGTTAATTAAACGCGAAGGAGGACGAGGCGTCCCATCGGGGCGCACGCATCGAATGCGCCGTAGGGAGATGGTGGCTGGTGTTAGTATTTGGCTGGAGGACATCCGTGTGTCATGCACGTGACACGCTTTGACACTTTGGGCGTCACATTCTTCGAATATGTACTATAATATTCACCAGGAAATTGGAACATTAACAATTTCGTTGTAAGCTTGCTTGGACTTTAGCCATCAAGGAAATTTGTAATCGATACGTTTCTCAGAATTTACCTTAACCCCTTAACAGTGTATGTTGCATTTGTGCACGGAAAAAGTCGTGCCACTGGAGTGTGATGTGCATATATGCACGTCTAAAAAAAAAAGCGATTTACCCTTGTACGATTAGTACGAATTATAGTATCCTACGGTGTTTTAGGTCCCTGAATCCGAATATGATATCAGAATTTCAAAATTCAAAATGGCGTATCCAATATGATGAACAAAAGTTTAAAATAATAATGGGATTATTATAAAAATTATCCTAAAGTTTTCGGGATCGTTGGATCCAGATATGGCATTAGGATTTTAAAGTGCAAAATGGCGACTCCACATCTGAAAAAAGTAGTTGGATTGACGAGATAGTCGTTTGCCGTGTACATACGTCGAAATGTGATGCCATATACCGTATTTTTATCTCGAACTATTCTGGATTGTTATTCCACCCTTTTCATATTCTGACATAAGATTTTTGTTCAGTGAGCTGGGAATCTCTCAGATATTAATTTCGAGCTTTTTCCAACTTCAGTCCGCTGTTTTAGATGCGACTTTTAAATTTTGAAATTCTGTTAGTATATTCGTATTCAGTAACTCGAAGAACCGCCGGATACCGAGTTTCGTAACAATCGATTGAATTTTTATTTTTTCGGTTGCCATATTGAATCCGCCATTTTGAATTTTGAAATTCTGATATCATATTTGAATTCAACGATCTCAAAAACATCGATACGAAAATCATTACAGAAATGTGACAAACTTTTTTTCACACACTGGTAGCGAGTAAAGCTCACTTTCACCACACTGTTAAGGGGTTAAGCTACTCGAACGCATTTCGCTCTATTATTTCCTTTCCTCATGGCTCATTTTATATGCGTTTATTTCTATCTAGCATCCAAGTACGTCCAAGTCTTCTGTAACCAACGTGTTAACGTCAGTGCGCATCATGTGAAGTTTACTATTTCTATTTTTAGGCACGACCGTAAAGGGAGTGACTTATGCTATCGCCATCGCGAAAACCGTTCGTATGTGTGTGTGTGTGCGCGCGTATGCGTGTGTGTGTGTGTGTGTGTGTGTGTGTGTGTGTGCGTGTGCGTGTGCGTGTGTGTGTGTCCGTGTATATCCTTAATTTCGGAAAAACGGCTGAACCGATCGGGACGTAATTTGGGACAAAAATCAAGTACACTACTGTGAGTTGACAATGAGGTTTGTGAGCCGCCATCTTGAACCGGTAGAAGATGGCGGGAAATTCAAATTTCGAATAAAATTTAATTTTGCCGGTATTTCAAAACGGTTGAAGATGGCAATACATAAAGTTTCCTGGCACCAAATGGGTATAAACTCCACGTGCATGCCAAATTTCATCCAAATACGTTCAGCCGTTTGGGCGGAATACTGGATTAAAGATTTTTTTAAGCAAATTTAAGTCTTTAATCCAGTATTCCGGTAAAACGGCTGAACGGATTCGGACGAAATTTGGCATGTACATGGAGTCTATACTGATTTGGTGCCACGAAACATTGTGTATGGTCATCTTCAACCATTTCGAAATGGTGCCAATTTCAAGTCTTTAATCCACTATTTTATTTTATAATTATAGTTTGAAAATCCCGTAATTTCGAAACGGTTGAAGATGACCATGCATAAGTTTCGTGGTACCAAATGGGTATATTTTTGAACTACATGCCAAATTTTTTCTGCATCCGTGCCGGCGTTTCGGCGGAATACTGGATTAAAGATTTCAATTTCCGCAATTTCTGAATGGTTAAAGATAACCATGCATAAAGTTTTACTGCAGCAAAGGGGTATATACTTGATGTACATGTAAAATTTTAGTTCGAATGCATTTAATTGTCCGGTTTCGATCACTTGCGCGCATTGCAAAAATGCTGCATTTCGCGGGCGAGCGCGAAGCGCGAGCACCCGACGTTCTCAGGGGGTATGGCGCTTGAGCGAAGCGAAAGCGCAGAGGACTCTCTAGCATAGTTTAATATCTCAATACTTGAATTTTCAACAATTTCGAAACGGTTTGAAATTCGTGGGCGAGCGCGAAGCGCGAGTGCCGCGGTCGTGCCTATTATATAAAAGCTTCGCTTTTCTGCATCCGGTAAAGCGAGCGCGAAGCGCGAGCAAAGGCGATCTGGGGGGTTGGCGCTTGAGCGAAGCGAAAGCGCAGGGGGTTTACCCCCTAGTTATTCTGGCGATATTTGCACTCGGAAGAGAAAACAAAAAAATGTCGTTATCGATGAAATTAGTATGCACCACTCTATTCGAGCGTGTATACCCTTGACCGGTTGATTTTCGATCGTCAGAGATTTCCAGAGTGTTAAGCAGCGAAGCGATGCTCTGGCGCCTTAATTAAGCAACCAGTCCACTCTCTCATTCCGAATTCGAGGATGCTACACGACGGGATAATTAAGCTAGCCCCGTCCGCGGATAGCAGAGCGAGAATGATCTCCACGTAGTTCGCATAAATAGCATCCTGTGTCCTTGTTCTCTCGAGACGTATGTTGGAAACGGAAGAAGACTCGAGAATAGCGAAGAAAGTATTCGATGTTCGCGAACGCCCGACAGAGAAACGATATTACCTGGTGCGCACCCTGCGCCCTCGTTTTTCCCTTTTCGCCATCGACGAAGATAAAACGAAAAATTGGTTCGTAGTAAAAAGAGAGGATAAAGTGGTAAGTGTCGTTTATAAAGTACGAGGTTTTGCGGGGTCGTTAACGTAAACTTTATGTTGCGGTGACGACGCGCTTGGATTATGGCTTGATGGATCGTTCGGGTTTGCTAAGTCCGTTTGCCTGGTTGGTGGTAATCGTCGATCATCAGGAAATCTGTTAGCTCGTTGCATCCTCGTTACGTAGACCGTGTAGGTCGAAGTTGTTTATTGGGTTTGCGAGTCTGTCTCCCGTTTCGATTTTCATCGGACAATTTTGATACACGAATGGATTCACTCGATTCTCGTTATTATCTTGTCCCGATAAAATTTACGATACTGTTGGCCGTTTATTCGGAAATAATAATTCCCGAACAATCAATGGGAGACATGACTTTTCGTTAACAGCAGCTTCTAAGTGCCGATTATCCGCTTTCCAACGACCGGATCTGTGATCGTGCATTCGCTTGGCTTCAACGTCGACAACGAAATCCGATAACTCATATCACTCTTTTGTTTGAGCCTCTTGGAGCCACGCCCAGGCAGGAAGTTCAGATCGATGGTTACGCGTGCGACGCGTGTAAGCGCTCGTGGATGTACCGATGTATGTGAGTGTGTGTCCGTTCTCATACCTCGTTAGGACATCTTCTAGGAAAGTTTTCGACGAGACTTTAGAGCTACGATTAAAATTACCGTGGAAAATTCCGATGACATTTCGTAACTTAACGAGCGGTCTACATTGAGCCTTTAAGGTAAATGTCCCTATTTCTACTGATTTGAGACAAATGATACTAAAAACAGTAGTTTAAATTGTTATTTTAAGTAACAATTAGCGATTAAATTGGTCGCTTATCACGTCAGGAGTCGTACTACGTATAAAATTAAAAAAATATTTTCAAGACTTTTATTATGAATAATTGTTAATTACATGCGATGCAAGAAATGAACGTGTTTCTACTCGGCAAAAATCGTAGTGTCCGTATATTTACTCACGACGTGTCCCTATTTCTGCGCATACAAGTGTAACGGATTCAGTTTCGGTTTATCGATACCAATAATGTCGATGTCCCTATTTCAATTCATTTAAGACTACATCTGCTCGGATTATCACATTTATTTATTTTTAACAACGAGCTGTTACCTAACGAGCGACGAGCCTATGCCACTTATGCCGGAGTATCTAAATAATTAATAATTAATCTTTCTGCAACTTATTTTATCAACCGAATACTAATGTTAAGAAGAATAGTTCATAGTGAATAGAAATCAGGACTTGTGTAGAAACTGGGTCATTGATCTTACCTTTCGTTGTTTTAAATATTGGATTCATGCTTCTCAAATGGAAGTAGAATATCGAAAAACTGTCATAATGACGGTACGAACATTTCTTCGTGCTTTCATCCGAGAATTAACTTCGTTCCATATTGAAATCATTTCTCCTCGATGTCGGGTAGGTGCGCAAATGTTGCTCCTACGATCCAAGCATTAGAGTTTCGGAGTTTGACAGGCGAGTTAAATAGAGCGACGTAGATCTGTGTAAGAGGGTTACTCGGGAAACTTAGAGTCAATCTACGTGTTCGCGTTCCGATCGTAAGTAGAACCATCCGTAACAGTAACAATAGTTCCCGACGTACAATATTTTCACGAAACAGCTTGTGGCTTCGCGTAAGAACGAAGCGCCGAACGTTTGAAATCACTCCTCACAGAAATTCTCCCTCTCGTCGGCTTATTTCTCCGATCAAGCACCACCCACGCCCGCCGTTGCGTCGACTCTCTCTGCCATAGATATTTTCACTTTCACCCACCCTGATGTCGGAGCTGCGATCGATATTTCTCTACGATCGAACAGTTTAATCGGTATAATGGCCGACCTATTCATCAACAGTTTCATTCGAGGAAGGACTCCCGCGCGCCGCGGTATGAGCGCGTTGTTAATCCTCCCCGTGACGTTTCATTCCACCCTCTCTCCACCACCGTTCGCCCTCCACCACCCAAATGGCTTTTGTGCGTGTCAATTGGACCGCGCGGTTTCGTACTTGCGTGCTCGCATTTAGGAAATTCGATCTGCGCTCCCATTGTTTCCACGATTCTCTTCCTTCCACCTGGCCCTCCTCTGCCACTTGGCTTCCTCCGCGCGAGTCCACGAGACTCTCTCCATGGCATCAAGGTGGTGGACACGACAAATAATAACTGTGGTTCTCCTCGAGATGTCCGGTATACTTGAGCGTGCCCCGTTAATTATGTTCATGGGACCACGGTCTACTATACAGGTCTGGCAACTCCTGGGTGAAAAGTGATGCCCATAATGAACCTTTTTTTTTATTTCTATATCAGCTACTATAAGCATCGCGAGTGGATGTTCTTCGTCGAAACAACCTTTTTAGTACTTAATACATTGTCGTCGGTACACGTAAAAGTACCTACGTTTTTCGCAAACAGTGAGTAAAGCGCGGGTCACGTAGTTATACGTTTAAGGTTATTACCTGCACCACCTATAACGCACCGGTACAAATTGTTCAATTAACACAATGTGTTACCATTATTACAATATCCAATGTTCAGAACGGTTACAAACCAATCGTACAGAATCGTGTTTCCAAACTGGTTATTAACCCTTTGCGGACCGCTGTCTGCGGACAGCAGCCCAATTATTTTTATCGTTTTGGACGCGTGTCTGCGGACAGCAGCTCAAGCATTTTCATCATTGTGGAATAGGATCAATATGACACTCGCGCGTCAGAATGTCCGGTCCGCAAAAGGTTAATAATCCACGAGGAGCTATGTCGGGGTTTTTAGATTATGTATACACCGAGAGAAAAGCATATGATATATCTAACTGTAATGGCATAGTGCCAAAATTATGGTTGGAAATATCATATTTATGGTAAATGTTAGTATAATGTCGGCAATAATTACGATAGAGGCATAGTGTAACCAACTATATTATGTTCTTGCTCAAAATTATGGTTGTTTCGACTAAAAATATAGTATTGTTGAAAATATACAATGGTAAGAAAAGTAACTAGGCATTTTACGTATTTAATATTGCTCATATAATTGACGTTATTGTATATTTGTTGCATAATTCGTTCATTCTACTATATTTTGTGCGGTTAAGTGAACTGTAAAAATATGTTTGACGCCAAATTTAACTATAAAACATACTGAGATTATAGTAAACCCAACCATTTTCTTCTCTCAGTGTATCAGCAACATCCGATCCAGTTAGAAATGAAAACAATCGTCAATAAGGGGATCATGTTCCACTACTGAAATTTGTAGGAGTTTCCAGCCCTGTATTCGAGACCGTGAATGGGACGCGCTAGTGCGAACAACGCAATGCGGCCTCACTAGTATTTTGTTCGCAGTCGAGGAGCTTTTTCGTACATGATGCACAGTAAGAGAAGCAATGGAGTCGTCGATGATGACGATTGCTCGATAGAAATTTCTGTGGACCTATGGTGAACGTTTTCCGAGAGGAACCGCGGAATGGACGCGATTAATTGGCCGCCTCTAACTTAATCGCTCGAGCAAGGCTGCGTTTGCGGGCCCAGTTCCTCGCTCTCATTAGCAGACCGCGCGAATGAGAACAGCTGACTAGATTTATCGCAACCCTCCACCTCTACATTGCCTCTTCTCCCTCAGGACGTGTACTCTATCAATTTTGATTATTCCCGCTTCGCGACGCGCCTGCGAGATCCACGGGGTGGGCAGACTGGTAGCGGTGCCTCTGTGTTATCCTCCTTGGACTCACGAGCGACATTGCAGCTTTTGATGCTTTCTACCGGCCCGGCCTGCATGACGTACAAGCACGCGAAAGCTCGGGGCTACGTGTTGGATTTTGCAGCAGAGACAAGAGTGGCATTGTCTTTATAAATTGAATCGGACTCCCCCGAAAGTTTTCTCAAGAAGTAGAAATGGTTAATCGTCGAGTCCAATTATCGGAATGTTCAGTGGAGGCTGCTCTTGCGATTACACGTCTACACTGAGAGAAAAGTATATGATCTATCTAACTATAATGACATAGTAACAAAATTATAGTTGAAAATATAATATTTCTGGTAAATGTTACCATAATGTTGGTAATAATTACGATAGAGGTATAGTATAACCAACTATATTATGTTTTTATACAAAATTATGATTATTTCGACTAAAAATATAGTATGGTCAAAAATATATAATGATAAGAAAAGTAACTATTTGACATAGTTAATATTACCGGAATATTTCATACATAGTGATAGAACTAACTATATTCACATAGCACATTTTACTATGCATATGGTAAGAAGAACAAAGGTAATAGTTGATAATAATTGATAGTAATAGTTGATAATTTGTATAAATCGTTCATTCTACTATATTTCGTATGGTTAAGTGAACTATAAAAATATGTTTGACGCCAAATTTAACTATAAAACATAGTGAGTAAACTCAACCATTTTTTTCTCCCAGTGTAGAAGTAAGGTTCTATCTTTCTCCTTTACAGTTCGCGCGTTGAAAGGGTGCTTTCGTTTCTCATCGGTCGTACTTTCGTTCCACCACTCCGAACGCGACGATTTAACGGGGAATAATTTCTATTGTCGTTATCGCGCTCTTTCAGCGTATTTTGCGACGGAGGCGAGGGACGCGCCGTGATTATTTTCGCGAGGTGATCGAAACCCCCTCGCGGCACGATAAACGAACCGCGATGGGGCTCGTTACGGTGCGCGAGGCATAAACTACAATATCAACGTCCACGCATCGATAAACATTTTAGCGGGATGCTGCTGGTACACGGGGAGATGGTGGGGACAGGGAACAGTAGAAGGGAGGCAGTTAAAATCGACGGGCACCGCCGTTATTTTACCAGCACTTGGAGAGGCCGAAATTTATGGAAATTCACCCGACCGGATGCGAAACGGCCACGTACGATGTCACGTTCGTGTAAACATTTCGATTAGATTAGCGCGCGGGAGTTCGTGAACGGCATATGTCGACCGGGGTCGGTCTCTCCCTCTCTCTCTTTCTCTCTCTCTCTCCTTCTCTCTCGATACTTTCCGTTTACCGTGGGTTACTTTGGCCCGCGGCCCTACTCCGTCCAGAGAGGTAGATAATAATGTGACGAGGAAGGTCGTCGGCGAATTAAAATCTGGGACGCGCGCTTCTCTCCTTTCCACCACCAGGGTCGCTTCCAATCACGTGGAAAAATATTTCGCTTCTATCGCGATTATTCGTCGATCCCTCTTCATTCCGCCCCGATGCCGCGCCAACGCTCCGACGACCACCAGTTGAGAGTCAAATGGAACACAAGTGGGGAGGCCTCGTGACTCGTTATTAACTCGCGAAACGTTTTAGCGCTCTTTAACCATCGATACCTCATAGCGTGTCTTTTGCACATAGGTTTGAGAAGTTCGCATGCAAAGTCACTTGAATACATTTTGTAAGAATGTATTTAACCAGTTTAACATTTGCCTTCCGCATTCCTTCGTTCCCGTCGAGTGTTGTTCGTTTTTGCTTATCGCGGAAAGAGTAGCTTGAGACTTTTCCGTCCGGTTGGACAATTGAATAAATTCTCCGGCACCGATGGCCTTGTAGCAAACCACTTGAACTTTCATGAAATTGTTCCGATCCAATTTGGCGAATGCAATGGACGAAATCGAGGAAATTGATCCATTTAACGGATACGCGAGATTGTCACGGCTCGTTGAAACGGCCTCAGAAATAAATTCCATGCCAATGTGTCAATAATAATCGAGCTTATGGTACCGATCGTGCTATCGTGGAAAATCTCACGTCATACTCACTGCTCTTTCTCATTTTGTATTTCATTCAGAACCATTCGCTTTCGTACGGAAGCGCCTTTAATATCTTTCGAAATTGTTTTCGACGGCTTGAATTCATTCTCACGGTTGCAATGCTAAAGTAGGTGGAAGGGCTTTTGGAATATGAATCTTCGGATCAGGACGGGATGCACACGTATCAGAAATGAATTGCAAAGATAACAATGTATTCCGTGTTTACTTACTCTCCGACGTTCGAAATCGGATCCATTGGTAAGCGATTCACTCTATCCGCTTCATTTCACTTCTCGTACCGTTTTTCTGTAACAAGACGGAAAGAAGTGGTAAAGTTTGTGCTCTCTTGTTCGTTTCAATGTGACAAGTGCCTCGTTCGAATGCCCATTTTATAATTGCAACGATTGACTGAGTTTTTAAGGGGAACGAATATCTTCACGATGTGCAAAACGTAGAAGCGTTAATGAGGCATTAAGCGACAAGGGAATGGTGCGGACGATTAATGCGCTTCGTGTGTTTTCCCAGCGAATCTAGAATTTCCTTCCTTTCTTTTAGTCTTTGGCGTTCACCATGTTCCATTCTATACGTCTTCTCTCTTTCCAGCCCTTTTGCCCTCTCTTTCGCACCGCGAACAAGAAGTATGGGGGTATGCGGAATAAGGAACTCACCCATGGGTGAAATTATTCTCAACGCCTATTCTCCCGGGGATTTCTCGTCGTAGAGCAGTTTTCCTGCTTCCTACGTGGTCGAGTTAACTGCTTCCGTCGCAAAAGCAGACCGAAAAGAGATTCGAATTGCTCGAACAATAAGATGTTTCGATGATTTAATTCGTCCTTTGCCAATGGGATGCTGTATTCCCAATATAGAAAGATAACACGCGCCTCGCGTGTTTTATGAGAAAATGAAAATTTGCTGCGAAATGTTGCATCGCTACTCGAAATATCTCCGAATAACTCGACCATGAATATTCATTGTTTCACCGTGAAAAGAGGTAGGAGTACCTGTTGCAGCTTGGCTCGAATAAAATAATGCATTTTAATGTTGCCCGCGCTCATATTCTTGCTGTTCGCGCGTACGGAATAATGTCTTTATCAGGATTCATTGACGTGATGGTACGGGCTTACAGAGAGTTAATGCGAATTCTGTCGATACGCGATAAGGATTTATTCGTTCTTCTAAAGCGTGTTTGAAAATGAAACAGTGCTTTGTATAAATACATAGTAGGATGTATGACTAGATCTATTTAAATATAAGGACATATGGTCGTGTATGTCTTTCGACTGTCCGAAAGCTGGAATGTTTCCTATATATGAATGAGGACGTTGACCACTTTGGAATTTTGCCACCGGTAAGATTCGACGAGGTTTCTGGAACGATGTAAATTTGTGTTTTATTGACAGAAATCGATCCACGTGGAATAAGGTACATTGTACAATTTGAAAGATCATAACAATGTTGACGAAATATCGAACAAGTCATTGATATACAATTATACATACACCCGCTTAACGTATGTGGCTGAAGTTTGGAACGTTCCGGGAACGTTCCGCGAGCGGTCCAGCAGCGGTGTAGGAAACGGCACTACTCGATTGTCGTCTATTTCAATACGCTCTATGTCATTCGCATTAACCCCTTGCACCATTGTAAATAGTACCCCTAAATACTCGGAAAACCACCCTGCAAATGAACGTACGTAAATATGCGCACCATGGGTCCTATGGGTTTGATCCATTTAAAATTTTGCACAGGGATAAGGATGGCATCAGGAAGAATCTAAAAGAAGTCGCATCTCGATATCCCTGTCGGAAGGAAACCGATTATGTCTCGCGGCATCGACCGCCCAAAAAACATATTTATTCGTAATCACTGTCATTCGCACACACCAATAACTCTTGACATACGTAGCAGGAAGTATTTCGGTTAAAAGTGCCACTAATCTTATGTAGAAATTGGGCATAACTTGGAATCGGTCCGCATGAGTCAGAAAATTTTTATTTGAAAAGGAAATCGCTTCCTGGTTTTGACGTGTCGCATATAGGTATTTCACGATTTCGATATTAAATTTCACGAGGACAATATAACATGCCATTCCTTAAGCTCTGTGCAAAATTTTAAATGCAAGAAATCCCTTGGGGCAAAGTTAGAATTTTTTAAACGTTCCCTGGGGTAGTTCTTCGCCGCAGACGGTCCCTTCCGATAGGCACAGAATGTTATATTGTCCTCGTGAAAAATATCGAAATCGTGAAATATCTATATGCGACGCGTCGAAACCAGGAAACGATGTCCCCTTCGAATAAAAATTTTCTGACGCATGCGGACCGATTCCAAGTTATGCCCGATTTCTACTTAAGATTAGTGGCACTTTTAACCGAAACACTTCCTGCTACGTAGATAAAGAGTTATTGGTGTGTGCGAATGACAGCGATTGTGAATAAGTATGTTTTTTGTACGGTCGATGCCGCGAGACATAATCGGTTGTCTTCCGACAGGGATATCGAGATGCGACTTTTTTTAGATTCTTCCCGATGCCATTCCTTAGCTTTGTGCAAAATTTTAAATGGATCAAACCCATGGGACCCATGTTGCGCATATTTACGTACGTTCATTTGCAGGGTGGTTTTTCGAGTATTTAGGGGTACTATTTACAATGGTGCAATGGTTTAATGCGAGTGTCATAGAGCGTATTGAAACAGACGACAATCGAGTAGTGCCGTTTCCTACACTGCTGCTGGACCGCTCGCGGAACGTTCCTGGAACGTTCCAAACTTCAGCCGCATCTTAACGTGAAGATTGACAATTTAATTTATAAAGTTAGTAAAATGTCCGTATGATCTGGTAAGCTAAATTGATGTAATTATGTCACTGGCAAAGTACACTCACTCGCTTAGCCCCACGCACCTTTTAATTTGTTCCATGTACTCCTGCGCGTGGTCGATGTAATAGGCTCTTGCACATTTTTATATATGTGGTGACCCGCCTGCGGCCGACCCATCTGTGCATCTACACCACTTAATCCCAGATCACCTATCATTCCAATGTTAAAGATGGCGATTAAACCGAGCAGTAGATTTAACAGTTCCATTGTCACGTCCAGCTAAACTATCGACTGAATCTGTCGTAATGGCCGCTTTTCGCCGATGGGCTATATATATATATATATATATCCATTCTACCACGATATCACACAGAACTGCGTGACTTTAACAAACATTAACTCTACTAGAATGGGCTAACAATCGATAACGAGATATTTCAAGTGGGCTATCTTCAAACTCACGGTAGTGTGTGATCTACTTTTGTAGCAGATAGTAATTCTACGACAGTAGAGTCCATGATTGACTGACTGTCTTAGCGGGCGAGACCACAGGTGTTGTTGGATAGGAAGTTCATTAGCTCTTAAGTATTTGCTCATTAGGCGGGGCAAGTTCCGTGGATCAGAAGATTCGTGCATGGTCGAAAGTTATTTTTGCACGGGGAGAAATTTATGAAACGTGGATTTCGATCCATTTTTAGAGCAACTCAGAGATTTATCGAATCATATGTGCCGCGTGGTTTACATCCTTCAACCATGGATGGTAAAAATCTTGGACAGTAAAAAATACTTGTCACGTCGGATTAAGATTTAGATGTCATTTCATTACATGCTTCGATAATATTAATGATTCTTTTATATAAAAAATCATAAATCGATGTTAACACGCAGTCTTCTAAGAAACTTAAAACTTGTTATTGAATTTTGAACATTAGTCCACTGACACGGTAACTTTCCCCCGATTATCACTTAATTATTACGAAAGTGTCGGAAAAGCAATTTACGCATAGTACATACAATATTAATGGATTTATTAATGCACAATTTACTAACATTTTTAATTACATGTTAAAAAAATATGTATTCTTGACTCGTGTTTTAGGCAAACCCCGCGTTTTCAAAATCGTATACCACTATATCGATAACACCATTTCGAGCGTCATTAGGACAAAGGCCCGCGTAGTCGAATTCCATAGTCTTTATATATCGGTATAAACCGAAGGAAAGAACGAGGGTAAAAATAAGATGTGGTAATGAGAGTGCGTGCCTGTTTGCCTGTCAATTATTTGAACACGAAGCGCGTCGATAATCGAGCGGCAGCGATTGGGCAAAATTAGCAAATTTCAGGAGATCCGATAAGCGGACACGAGTCACTGGGAAACTTTACAGTGACAGCGTATCGCCAGGATTCTGGAACTTAGAAAGGCTTTGACGCAATCGAGCTGTTTGATCAGACTATGGCAATTGTACTCTTGTGCATCTTGCCGCGTATATCATAAATGATAGAATGTTAATCCAGTGGAAGTATGCTTTCAAAAGGAAAGACGAGGAACATTGCTAATCATCGAGGAATTACATCATACATCATGATGTGTGTACAGAAGAAGACGGATTAGTTCTTTTTCCGCTCCGTCCGTTTAAGCGAACGCCTCCGGCAAGTCAATTGGAAAATGCAAATAAAATTTATACGCAAGTATCCAAATGCAACGAGAATTCACATATAAATACTTGTTGGATCGACGAAGCATCACAGTCACTCGTTTCGAACTCTCAAGGAGTCCACACGTGCAATCGAGAGCATCCGAGAAGTTCAATCTAAACGATAATCCTCAATCATGAAGATCTTCAACATGTTGTTCGGCTTCCTCGTGGTCGTTGTTTTGGCGATCTCTATGGTACCTGAGACGTGCGCCAGACCCGAACCGGATCCCAAGGGTGTAGCTGCACATGCGTCTGCAGGTGCCAACGCGATTAGAAGAAGGAAGCAGCAGGCGGCTAAGCGAAAGAGGCAACAGCAGCAGGGATACTGGCATTAAAGAGTAAGTTCGAAGATTTCGTTGGAGCTGTTTCGACACGAAGATCGTAAATTCGAAGAGGAAAATAAAACTTCGACGATCGTACTTGGTAATATTCGAAAGCACTATATATTCCGAAGCATCGATAAGACAAATTCTAGAAAACCAGTTTTCGGACTCCTTCTGTCTGATGTTTCCGTAGACGATGAGATCGGTCTCAATTTAAACATGTAAACTGTAATTGTTTCTCGACGTAAACGAGCGAACGACGATGGGAAAGTGAAGTTTCCACTTGGCAAATGGCCCGTCAGTTAAAGTCGGTGATTACGCGCATTCCGCGCAATCGTGATGTACTTACTAAAGTCGACGAAGAAGTCGGCGGAGTCGACCAAGTCAAAAGTTGTTTCGAAGCTTTGAGATTTAGAGCGAAGAGTGAAATTTGTTTGCGAATTGCACCGTCTATCCGGATCAAATAGACAAGAGGAATTACTTGTTTAAGAATTCGAAGCGGTAGTTTCGTTATTAAGGCGCTCATTGTCAGTATTGGACCAAGCCTTCTCTTTATTTTAAGGTACCCAAGGAGCAATGTCGGCGATCATGGCACGAGCGATACGGAGCATGCTCAATTCATTAGACTATCCCGATTCCGAGCTAACAATAAGATCAAAGCTGAAATGGACCTTTGGATTCTTTATTAGTTCACGGACATTGATTGTGTAATATTTATATCTCATGTACATATACATAATTTATATAATACAATATTATCTGCTATGTATTTATCCTTTGAATCTGTCAGACCGAATATTATCCTCTCGCAGATAGATTTAACCGAATATTAGCTCCCCATTCGTATCGTCTAAATAATTCTATCCGTCCCTACATACAAGTTTCGCTTTATTTTACGAGCACGCCTCTATACTCCATTGGCCGCAATCTCCATACTTTTCAGCTGCCTGGTATCTACCGTGCAATTGTACTTCCGCACTGTGTTTGCTCGTGTCTCTCCGCGCCCTCCCGATTTGCATCATTTTACAACGTTCGTCACTTCTCACCGAGGCACGAAACGGGAAACCGTCGGAAGTGGAGGGCGCGAAGCGTCGCTTATCTCCATTTTCGGGGGATTGGGGGTCGAGGAGGGAATGGGAGCAGGATTGGCGACCAGCCTCGCTCATACCGCGCATTGTTTCGTCCCAGGGTAAAATCGGTATTCGATATGAGAAAAAAGTAATATCCGCAGTTTAGTAATGCGAATACGCCCGAAACGATCGCTCGTAACTTTATTACTGTAGAGCGAAGTAATATTTGCACGGGTGCGCCGCACCGCATCGGTGGAAATTTCTCGTGAGGACACACGGGTGCATCGAGAGAGAAAGGGAGAGGAATTACGACGGATCGCATGTACTCCCGCATAATGAAATTTTATCGGTCGCTGAGTTATTAATCGTGCAACAAACTTTTATTTGGTTGAAGCTAAAGCGCTTAAAACGCCTACGAGCCCCGTGGAAATATTACCACACGGGGGCTTTGCAACTTCCGCCACGATTCTTCCGGGGCAGATTTAACTGTTTGGGGAGGGAAAAAAGTAGAGATCAGTGACGAGGTGTTTTTTGCTATTCTAGTGGAAAAGTAAGTAGACGAGGTGGAGTGCTTTCGTTGTACGACGAGGAAAGGCGAGAGAGGCTCTTGAAAATTTATCGCAAATATATCCTAGTCCCGAAGCTAGTTTCACCCTCTCATCCTAGTTTTTCCGCTCTCCGTTCTTTCGGATGGCTGTTAAGAAATATAGCCGGTTTCCGGAATGAGGAAGTCTGCCATGGGTGAAATTATTCTCAACACCTGTTCTCCCGGGGACTTCTCGCTGGCTATTACTCTATCCACTATAAGCGACTGGCCCATTTAATGTTACCGTCGCAAAAAGCTTCCTCCTCTTCTACCCTCGTTATCCCGCTAACTCCGCTAGACCTGACGTAAGTAGAAGCTCTTGCGAGGAAAATTTGAAATTGATCATCTATGATGCATTATACGCGAGAATATATCCTGAACACTGAATAGAACGAATAAATTGTAAACGTAAGAGATCAGCGTTTTAATAAATATATCTCGGTCGCCTTCGGTCTATCGCAATTGATCTTTGAACGTTTGGAAAATCAAGAAACGATAATACACGGATTAACAAAAGTAGTATCTTTTTTGTTGCCCTCGAAACAAGACTCGTTCTTTACTAAATCGAGGATGCTGAGGCCGAAAATCGAATCCGTTTGTTCGAATTGGCTCTAGTTTTCAAAATATCCTCAGGTTTGTTTTCTCACTGGTAAGTAATGCGCAATAAAGTCACTTTTCACGTTTAATATTCATTGCTTTGCCTTTGTCGATTGAGTTGTTTTTTTCAAACAACGTATTTGTCTACACAAGAATTTTGTTCGCTGAAGTCGTATATAAGAATTGTCAACGACGACTAGACAATTAGCCATTTAGTGCTTCGCAACTACGCAAGCGGAAGCACAGACCTATGTTAGGATGCTGGAACTCAAGTACACCGAGTTGCCGTTACGCGGGCAAATATGTTATTCGCAACACGTAATTTTACTTAACAAAAGTGAATATTATATGAATATTAAACGAAAAGGTAACGTTGTTACACGTCACTTATCAGCGAAACATAAAACTAAGGATGTCTTGAAAATTCGAGCCAATTCGAACAAGCTGATTCGAGTATTGAAATCAGCCTCCTCGCTTTAGCAAAGAACAAGTCTCGTTTGCGGTATAAGAAAACCACTGTTGATCAGTGCGATCTACGATAAATGTGAAGGACGATGACGAAAACATTCCTAGAAATATTGTTTGTCATAGAGGGTGATTCGTAACTGGTGGTACAACTGAAAAGGGGGTGATTCTATATTAAAAAAAAAAAATAAGTCGGAAATAAAGAATTGAATTTTGTCGTTTGAGGCTTTGCTTCCAAGAACATCGACTTGAAATATTCGTTGGGTACACCTGCACTTGACTGATTATTGAATTGGTTAATTAACTAAAAGAAGGGTGCATAATAAACCAAAATATTTACTTGTACTAGATTTTATTACAAAAAATTGTTGGAAATATTGTCCATTTTGCCGAAAACGGAATTGCACTCTACACAGCAAATTTCTATGGAAATTTCATTCGTACGTACGTTGCTGTACGTAGACATTGTGGATAGACTTAAATATTGACTATTCATATCGGTAATGTACACAGTAAGATGCTACAAAGTAATTCGGAATTAATAATGGAGCATTTGCAAACACGGAATTAAACCAAGATAGTAAACTACAGCGAGATGCGTTTGGTTACGACAAACTGAAGTGCACGTTTACCCGATGAATATTTAAAGTAAATTTTCTCAAAGACAAAGCCTCAAATGAAAAAATGTCATTCTTTATTTTCGACTTATTTTCTAATATATGTAGAATCACTTTTTTATCGGTTATATCACCAGTCACGAATCGCTCTGTATATACACGCGTGACGTGGGATTCCCAGAATATTTACTGAAAACAGACTCGCGAAGCTAATGGGAAAATTTCGGAATATTTGCGTTTCATCGGTGGAACGAGGTGAGAGCGTGGTACGCGCGTGCAGTAGGAAAGAGACGGAGCGGTAAGTGAACCGTCAAACTCGCTTCCGCTTAGTTTCTTTCGCCGTGCACGCGAATCGAGGCGGAAGTCGGAAAGGAAAGCAACCGCGGGTATGCACTGCGAAGAGATAAGGCGTGACTCCCGCGAAATCGAGGGAAATGTTAAGGCGAGGAATTCAATCTGCGAGCTTGCAAATCTCTTCGTTGGCTTCCACGTTATTTTCCGTGGTGCCATATCGTTCTATTGCACGTGGCGCGATGCTTCTGCGCGGAATATTTCTCTCATAATAGTCTCTCCTCTATGGTAAACATGACATTTCGAACCTATGACGCATTCACTACCAACAGGACCATCCTGGGTCGGGCGAACGTATGACGTGTGATCGCGTAGGAATAAGTTTACCCAGACAATTTTGAGGATTGTGTAAGTGGGGGGACACTTGCGTGTAGACTAATCGGCACGTGTTTGGGTATTTACCACGTTTAAACATTTCTCAGCACGACTATCGCATTTTCATCCACATGGAAATTCCCATTATTGCTCGGTTATTGTGCACCCTTTCCTAGTTTCAGACGATGTTCGTAATCAAGCGAGTAAAGTGATAAACGATCGAGTCTGATATTCTGTCGGGACTCGACGACGCATGTGTCGCTTACGTAATATCCAAGGAATTTCATTATAGAATGCAATTTGTTCAATGAAAGACGCGCCACGGTGAAAGTCATCGCAAAGCCCGGTTCTTCCGTGTCCGACGAGTGTCGAATTTCAAAATATAAAATTTTAATAGTGACAATTTTTAAGTCTGAATTTTAATAATGAAAAGGGAACGAGAGTCTTTTCGCCGTAGCCGTCAAAATCAGTCCTCGATTACGAATGCGGTCGCGTTACAAATAAATGAGCCGTTTATTTTGAAAGTGGCCTAAGTCCATTTTTTTAACACTAGAAGTACCGACCAGTCAAAATGACCGAGTGTGTGAATTTTTCACAAGAATTTCTTTTTAACATTAGAACTACCAATTTTCGTTTACGTATGGAAACTTCTTTTGTTGACCACTCATTTTAGCAGAGAGAGCGTTTATTTTATCACTGAGCTGCCATTTACTTTTGTTTTAATATGGAAGCTTCTTTTGTTGACCAGTCATTTTGACCCCCTTGGTAGTTCTAGTGTTAAAAAAAAATATTGTAAGATAATCACATAATTCGTGAATAATTTAGTGCAATAATTTAATGTTATGTGATACCCCATTTTTTTAAAAACATCGGCTTAGGCCACTTTCAAAATAAACGGCTCAAATAGTCCTGCAAACTACACGAGAGCACTGTAACTCGATATTACACGTTGTAATGGTTTTGTGTAACATCGAGTTACAGGCTCGTTAGTTTGTGCACAAGAGGCACGTGAGAAATGCTTCGTGGAAAAATTCGATACTCCACGTGGGAAGCTATACGAGATGTTCGCAAAACGAGTGGCTTTGTACACAAAACAAAAAGCATTGTACTTCGAGAGGGAGTTGCAGCAGTAGAATGGAAGTCAGCTTGTTACTTTGAAAGGTACACCCTACAAGCTGGGATCTTTGGTGAAAAGTGTAAAATTTTCAAAATCAATTGGAAATTCAAGCTGGGATTTTTTAATCGCAAGTATGGATTAATTTTACTATCTATGTATAAACTGATTTAGCTATTGCCATTCGATGCACAGATATGCGTTAATAGAGAATGAAATAGCATGTTTGCGATAAGGTTACCAGGAGGACGCGTACGTGTTGGTGTAGCACCGTCGTAGTAATACAGATATATTTAGGGAAGTAGGCACACACTTTTTTCTCCTTCTTTCAAAGTACTTTCCTTTATTTAACAAATAATATTAAATTAACAAATATATATGACAATGCGGTTTGTTCATGGTTTTGTTCAGTGCCAAGACGATATTTTGCTTACTTAACCCTTGCAGTACAAGTGCTTTCGTACCGTAACCATCAATGTAAATTTCTCTACATTTCGCGCTGGATGGTTTCTCGTTTGCATAACGAGAAGTGTTTGTGTCTCAAGAAAAAAGGTACGATAAAGGTGTTCATCTACTTCTAAAAAACTGCTCAACTTCTATGAGATCTGGCTTATATAGTACCAAAGCGGAACATGTAGGACAAAATGAAAATGTTCTTGCTGTAGTTTATCAGGCCTCAAAGGATCGACTTGTTCCGGCCTTTGGATGTCCTTGCGTTCTATAGAGTCAAATTAAAGGGAATAAATGACTATTGGAATACAAAATTTTGGGCAAAAAATTAGAAATAATATAAACTCTGGTTTGAATAAATGTCGATGATTAACTCACTGTTCTTTAGCCCCAAGCGGGGCCAAATCTTTTCCAGGTGCGCTGGGACCTTTTAGGGCTTGGTTTCTTCGTTTTTCTTTCATCATTTAAGCGGAAGAGTAGTACATCCGAGATAACATATGTCTTATTTGTAATCACGTCTCGTAAAATGTACTTTCTTGCTCCATAAATTCGAAAACTCGAGACTTCATTTAGTGGCATGAAAATTGTAAGAAATATCAACAACAGATCGAAGAGCCTCATAATCGCGATTCTATCGAAGAAATCTTCCAATATGAAACGTGATATCTGAATTTTACGTTACACTGGCTTCGTTTATATATCACGGCAAAGGGAAAAAGGCTGTCCTTCTTTGAAAAACCAATAATATAAATCACTCGGGCAAAATTTACTTTGCGCGCGCATGAGTACACCCCAGTCTCGCTTGAATCGTCAGTAGAGCGATAATATGGAAATCTGTAGTTTTAATAAAGGTGCCCCACCGTAACTATTATGATATTAATTCCAATTAAGCGCACCTATGTAAACAGTCATGTGTACACTATATGTAAGATTCTCCATTATTTTCCCAAAATTTACGCAATGGTTGATAAACCGGAATTGAATGACGAAATGCGAACACGTGCTTCGTTACTTACTCACACGTATCACCGCCATAGCCGATTACATAATTGAATGCGTGTAGTACTACATAGAATCCCTGACCTAATTAATAAATCGTGCAAGTATTGACTACGGTTTGTCATATATTCGAATTATTATCGGTTGTCGGAGAATGGAAAGAATAATCGTGGGTCGAAACAATTCGGCTGCAGTACATTCCTATGGCAAGAGTCCCGCAGTTTTATTTAACT
Organism: Tiphia femorata; assembly: GCA_944319695.1. NCBI lineage: Eukaryota > Metazoa > Arthropoda > Insecta > Hymenoptera > Tiphiidae > Tiphia > Tiphia femorata. Next base: position 2,469,494 of record OX090902.1, on the reverse strand, counting down.
GAAATTTGCAGCAATTTTTCCATATTCGTTTCACGATTGAGCCAATAATTTCTATGATACTGAACGAGTCAACTTACTTTTTAGGGAACGAAAGGACTAACCTTTAATATCTCCGCGGGTATGATCTCAAATCCTCTGACGAGCGAAATATAAGACTACAAAATGAAACTTTGATATAACGTATTCACGGGATCATTACTCGAGTAAGACACGAAAAGTAGATGACGTGTAGTCGCAGAGGCCAATTCGGCTGAACTTCCGTATCCAACCGTTGTCCGATCTTAATAAAATTTTGCAGGTAAGTAGCATCTAGTTTGCGTACTAGATCTACTCGAACGCCATAAGTACGAATTTAACGCCTGGTTTCCGAGATATTGAATTTTTAATTACGTTCAATTTTTTAGATTTTTACGTAAAAAAAGATTAACATTCAAAAATGTTTTGCTGAAATGTTTTCATTTATTAATATCTTGCAAGATTATAAATACTAATTTATCAAAATATCATTAGAATAGATATTAAAAATAAGAAATATAGAAAAGAATTTTATGTTTTTTTGGTAATTATTTACTTATGGGGAGCCAGCACGGATTTCAATGTCCGTCACATATGCTATCAAGGTCAGCACCCTGAGTAATGTTGCGAAGGTTTTAAACTTCGCTCGTCATTTATTAAAAAGTTATTAACAGAAAAAGTTGTCCCAGAAACTACTTTTCCCTTTGACAAAATTGGCGGTCTCCTCTCCAAAAAAAGATATTCAATGTTAAAGTTAAAATATAATTATGATAAATGGAGATTGATCTAACCAGAAAGGCCTACCACGCTATCAAGTTTAAATTATTTTTTTATTACGCGGACCTAACCATTGCACCTGCCTAACCTGACATTTTGTGAAATTTCAGTCTTCCTCTTACGTAAAAATTTCCAAAATTCTTGATTTAATCGTGTAATTTTAAAATTTAATATCTCGGAAAGCAGGTGTTTCCTTAAATTCGCACTTATCGCGTTTGACTGTATTTAGTAAGTGCTACGTACCAGTAAACATTTTATTAACATCGGACGAGGGTCGGATACGGAAGTCTTACCGCCAATTCCATTCCACTTTTATCTACCATTGGTCGAAATTGAAAAGAATGCTCGTGGGACGTCTGCACGATCTCGTCGATTTTTCACAACTGGCTGCATGTCTTCCAATTAAAGAAATCTTTTGGCACAAATTCGTCCTGTTTGATCAGATGACGGGGTCACGAAATTTCGTCTTGATGTGCCCTGCTAATACACTTTCAAGCTGTGAATATGCTAGTCCTGTGGATTCAACTCTCTGATGGACTTTTAAAGCGTGTCAATGTCACTCTACGTTATGTAAATAAGGTAGGTAGGTCGACAGGCGTTTCCCGTTAAAAAGTCGACAATCCTGAGAGGTATAAATACGATTGGAAGAATCGGTCAACGGGCATAGTCATTCGTTTCGAGTTCTCAAGAAAATCCACCGCGCCATAGAGAGCATCCGAGAAGTTCAATCTAAACGATAACCCACAATCATGAAGCTCTTCTACATGTTGCTCTGCTTCCTCGTGATCGCTGTATTGGTGATTTCTGTGGTACCTGAGGCGAGCGCGATGCCCGCTGATCCGGAGAACATATCCGCATATTCGTCTGCAAATTCCAACGCGATCCAGAGATTCAAGCATCCGAAAACTAAGCGAAAGAAGCAAGGAGACCAGTTCAGCTGGAATTCGGGAGTAGTATTCGTACACTAAAATATCGAATAATTAGACAATGGTCTAATAAAGCTTGCAGACTATTGCGCTCTCGCTGATAAGAACATTGCTAGAAATTGATAAGTAGATCTCTCATAAGCCAACTGCAGGCCCAGTTAGTCATTACAATACGATGAAATGAAGAAGCAAAATTGAAGATTCGTGACAAAGAAGGATGGCAAGAGCGACAGTTTGCATCGAGTAAAACAGTTTTATATCTCGAATGCATAAATTGGTGGATCAAGCATTGAAACTCGTTACCCGGACGCTCTAAAGTAAAACTGTTGGATCGAATATTCTTCTCTTGCGCTTACTGTATTTCGAAGCTGACGTTGCTACGAGAAGTAATAGAACATCTACTCACTTTTATTTATTTATCCTTCCGCCGATCGATCGAAGAGGTGGAATTAATCTTCGAGAAATTGGCCACTCATCGTGATCGTGTAATATATTATGTAAAAATAAAGACACAAATCTCTGCTCAAGCCCGAAGCAAAAGTTGCTGCTTTCGAGGCGCGAGCTTCGTTCCTCGCTAGCGTTTCGATCCGTACTCACGCCGTTATCGTATACTTAAAGGAAGTGCAGCCTCGGCTACAAGCTCCGGAACTTCATCAGCTTCGAACTTTTACCTGCAATTTATGGAAAGTTCTCCTATGGCCCGTGGTTAAATCTCACTGAATATTCCACGAGCCGGGTTTCAAAGGTTAATCGAAGACTATCCGGCCTCTACGACGAAAATTGATTTTCATTCCCTCTTAACGGTATCGTCCGATACTTCACGTACTTTCCCTTAAGATGCACGTAGTATCTCACGAGATAAATCGACGTTAAGTAGCAACGCGGGAATATCGCTGAAAAGAGTAAAACACTTTATCGTACGCTTTATCGTCAAACGGCAGTCCCGCGAGGAGAAAGAAAAAAATTCACGACTCTATCGATACGAGCAATTGGATCGCGAACCTTCAAGCACCCACTATAGAGCCTTAAATAAGAGTGACGACAAGAGTGACGTTCCGCCATGTTGTATCGAAATCGTGCGAGAGAGAGAGAGAGATATATATATGCTCTGTCTGTTCTGTGCTTCCTTTCTGTTCTACGCGTGAAAAGTGTAATTGAAGCACACCTATAACCTAAAAGCGACGGAAAGCTGAAAGTGATGTTATATGAAACCAACATTTGAAATGTTTTTACGGTTAGAAAATATTTATAAACATTCTGGTCCTTATTTTAATAATACGAGTAATGTTAACTTACATACGTTTTTAGTTAACAAGTTTGATTCTGTTCCCACAGGTCATGTTCAATATTGTCATGATACGCGTTCAAAATGATTGCGTAAATTTGCTACAGTCCGTTTGAAATTTAATAAGTCACTCCCTTTACGGGCGTGCCTAAAAATAGACGAAGAATTGTAATACTGAATTTTAAATATTATGACAATAAATCGATGGCGATGCACCGTTTTTTTAAATAACAAAATGTGCAAATATATACCCAGCAAACACAGTATATAATTGGTATATAACATAGGAGTAACACGTAATATAACGGATGTTATACCTTAGTTATGTTGCAGTCACATAAGTTCGTTTCATAGCTGTAATATAACAGTGTTATATATCTGTTATATGGCTTTGTTATTAACTGGTAATGGCATTATAACAGCAATGTAATTGGTATGTAACAGGTTATATTATGAATGTTATAGAATTGTAACATTGATGTTATATAACATAATTACAAACTTTATGACAGTTAGATTCTATTTGAGTATGGATCATATATTATGTGGTGAATATCGCATCGTGCTAGCTGCAAAAACTAAACCGATCAACTTGCTTAAAGATATACTACTGCGCTGTGCTGCAATATTTGTTACGTCCTGTGTGCGGGAGCCAATAACAATGCCATACGCGACTTCTAGATTGCCGGTCTCTTCCTTTGCGAATAGGAACACGTGTTCGAGGTTACGTTCTTTTCATTAAGATACGAAGCTAAGAGTAATTTTTCTTTCTTAACAACAAATTTATTAAAACGATATTAATTATTAAGTAATATTGAAAAAATGGATATTAAATTATGTATATTTTGATTACTTTTAATTATTTGTATATTTAAAGCAAGTTAGGTTATATGGATATTACGTAAACAAATATATATATTGCATCTGTACGTATAGAAATTTAATTTAATTTTACAATAAAAGCGACAGTAGGGTGTTAAGACATTCTCAGTTTTCTTTCTTATATTCTATTAATTATTGTTTACAAATGTAATTTTGCAATATTGGATTGTTATGAAACTATTATTTCTTCTGTTTTTGAATACTTACGTGTTTACAATTTTAGAATATACATTTTAACTGTTACATATTTGTTAAAAACATGAAAATTACATATTAATGTTACATTCCTCAAGTTTTGCAAAACTTACTTGGAATTACTTGAGGAATGTTATATTAATATGTAATTTTCATGTTTTTAACAAATATATAACAGTTAAAATGTATATTCTAAAATTGTAAACACGTAACTATTCAATAACAGAAGAAATAACAGTTTCATAACAATCCAATAATTAATATAACTGTTATATAACTCTTCCACAATTATATAATATGTTACTTATGCGTTATATTAACGTTATATAGCTGTTATATGTATGAGTAGGAAATTACTACTAACGTCTATATAACCTGATACAAACGTGTTATATTGCGTGTTACATTTCGTTTTGTTACAGCAATGTTACTGTTATATAACTGTGTTTGCTGGGTATGTTGTACAATATAGGACTACAATAAATAATACTCCATTCTCACTCTCTATTTATTTATACGCCGATTAACAATGAGTTTTACTACTGTATGTACTGATTTGAGCATTGTTTGCAATGATATATCAACGAAACTGAAATGTATTTCGCACGAACTTGAAATCCGGCGGGAACCGATCGAAAATGGCGGTCCGATCAGAAGTGGCAGCCCCTTGTCGTCCCTCTTATTTAAGGCTCTCTATCTTCCACGGGAGATCGAGAAGCCCTTGGAAAACAAAAAAAAACCAAACTAAAAGGAACAAAGCCCATCGTCCACGTCGGGGCCGTAACTTTTACTTTCGCTTACATCATTTTATAGACGAAAAAGGACATCGATAGGGTGGACCGGGTTTTGTCGAGGCGGAATTTACGAGATAAACTTTTATATCGGATCACTTACGACGCCGGCGGTGAGGAAGTTCAGGCACCGTGGCGGCGCTTCACGGCTGGACTTTTGCGATGAGAAACGCAGGGGCGGACACGCGGAGCTGAAAGACGGAAGAGAGGAAGCGGCAATGGAGGTGTGGGTCTGTGTCACGCGGACGGAAGCAAGGGACGAAATGAAGGGAGGGTTTGGGGCCACAGATGGCTTGGTGTGAAAAGGGGTGAAAGAGGAACTCTCGAAGGGAGGAGAGAGAGAGGGTCGCGTGAGGATTGGAAGCTCGAGGAGGTCAACGCGAAAGTTACAACCGGATAAGAAGTACTTTTGGGGAATCGAGTTCGTGCTCGATTTGTACCGGAACTTTTTCACCCCCTTATATCGCTATAAATATTGTCGGAGAACTGGGGCGCGTTAAAAAAGAAATCTTCATCTTCCTTTTCGTCCCTTCGCTCTTCCCTTTCTCTTCGCGTCCCTACCGAATCATCCTACCAAGATCGCATCCCTTGGGACGAGGACACACTGTGTGCCTCTGCGGTTCCTTCTCCCTTACGAGACTCTCTCGCGTGAAACTTGCTCAGCCAGCTTTTCCAAACTGACGACTGGAGCTTCTGGTAGGAGGAGGACGAACCTCGGAGCTTTCTGGCGTGACGAGAAGGAACGATGGACTAGGACTCCGAATAATTGGGATGAAGGATGAAAGAGGCTAGTGCGCTTCCTCGAGCATTTCCGAATTCCAGAAAGCCGATTCTGAGAATTTCCTAGGAATAGTATAATAGGATTGTGCTGTTCGATGCTCGAGTGTCGTTCATCCGTGCGACTATATCGAATAATTTTCGATATAGTGCTTTTACACCCTCGTGATCTCCTTTCTCTCTGAAATATTCACTCGGTCGTTTTTATCGTTCGGTGTTCCTACGTGCATCCGTATTAACAAAAACAGTACTGGTGAAGCAGCATGCATTGTTTTGATTTCTCCAATAAGGCCAGGGGCACCGCAATATTCTCCGTGGGCCATGTTTGAAAAAGCAAAGGAAACGAAGGGGTGGATGGAGAGAGAGTGAGAGTGAGAGTGAGAGAGAGAGAGAGAGAGAGAGAGAAAGAGAAAAACAGAAAGCAGGAGAGAGTCACGTTGACGTGGGCCGCGGCTATCCGTCCCGCTATGAATTCAGTCTGACTGGCAGATCGCCAGATTGTCGTTCGCCGTCCATTTACGCCTCTACCAGTGCCCCTGCGGCGCGCGTATTACCGGCTCCGGATTGATTAATAGCACGTAAGTTAGGGGCTAGTAGTAGCAATGGTATTACGCCGGAGAACGGGGGTAGGGCACGAGGGGTTGAGAGAAATAAAACAATGCCGTTGCCATTGCGCTCCTATTGCTTTACGTTCGACAAAACCAATACGCCGTCGTCCCCGTTTCGTTTGTCCGCTTTCCTCGATCCTCTCGTTCTCTTTGTTCCTGCTTTAACGCAATATTCACGCAACTTCGTCGTTAACACGGTAAGGCCCGATACACACTATCGGTCCGCTCACGGTTCGATCATAATTTTAAATTATTTACACTATCGAGTCGCTCACGGTCCGGTACGCGATCCGCTTTCGGTTCGATTCCATATGATCAGTGTAGTTTCTACCTAAATTATACAATCCTTGATTAGCCTTTACTAATTCAATGAGCATTTCATCTAAAAATAAACGAAAATCACTCAATTAAAATTTTATCACATTTTTCTACGCACGTTCATATAAAAATTAAGAGATATATATCAATAAATAATATATCATTATAAAGCAGTGTACATTTACATGCCTTTTTCAAATGGCCAAGGTTTTTCTTTTGCTCGTGTTGTTTCACTGCTCGACACTGCTCGAAACAGACAGATTGTCAGAAATCACGATCGAAGCCTGTTCACACCATCGGTGCAGCTCCGGATAAGTTCGATTACGCTCCAGCAAAATATTCTTTCGAAGAATCGGCTGGAGCGAGAGCGGAGAGAGGCCAGACCGAAACTGGACTGTTACCCATAGTGTGTATACGTACATTATAAACAATGGAAAAATATTTGATCGGACTGAGAGCGGACCGTGAGTGAACCGATAGTGTATATTAGAGAGCCATAATACTAGATTTACCGAACATTTTTTATAAACACGACTTCCCATTTAAACCAGTCAAACTGACTGGTTTCGGTATATCTAGTGTTAAATAAGAGGGACGACAAGGGGCTGCCACTTCTGATTGGTCCGCCATTTTCGATCGGTTCCCGCCGGATTTCAAGTTCGTGCGAAATACATTTCAGTTTCGTTGATATATCATTGCGCACAATTCTCAAATCAGTACATGCAGTAGTAATACTGATTGTTAATCGGCGTATAAATAAATAGAGAGTATAAACGGAGTATTATGTATTGCAGTCCTATTTTCTATAACATACATATTTGCACATTTTGTTATTTAAAAGAACGATGCATCTCTAGTGCATCGCCATCGATTTATTGTCGTAATATTTACGATTCGGTATTACAATTCTTCGTCTATTTTTAGGCACGACCGTAAAGGGAGTGACTTATTAAATTTCAAACGGACTGTAGCAAATTTACGCAATCATTTTGAACGCGTATCATGACAATATTGAACATGACCTGTGGGAACAGACTCAAACTTGTTAATTAAAAACGTATGTAAGTTAACATTACTCCTATTATTAAAATAAGGATTGGAATTTCTATAAATATTTTCCAACCGTAAAAACATTTCAAACGTTGGTTTCATACAACATCACTTTCAGCTTTCCGTCGCTTTTAGGTTAGAGGTGTGCCTCAATTACACTTTTCACACGTAGAACAGAAAGGACGCACAGAATAAAGAGAGCATATATCTCTTTCTCTCTCACACAATTTCGATACAACATGGCCGAACGTCACTATTGTCGTCACTTTTATTTGAGGCTCTCTAGTGTGTATCGGGCCTAAGAGATCGCGCGAATGGAGCTAGCTCTCTCACTTTCCTCTTCTTCCCTCTCGCCCCTATAATCGCAGCACCCCCTTCGGTTTCTAATTAACGTCCAATTAATTTTCCCCTCCACCTACCTACCTCTCTTTCGCTCGTTAGATTATTTGCGCGCTTAATTCGCCAGACCAGCGTCGCCCTCTTATCGCGGCCCACAATTCCACCTTATTCCGTTAATGCTCGTATGGGAATTTACGCGTGTCACGGTTGCGTGCGTTTGCGTGCCCGCGGGTACTCGCTCATCCGTGAGCACGACACGTTTCACGGCGAGCCTCTCCAAATGTTTTCGCTTTTCTTTGAACTCCCTTTTTCTTTTCCCTCGTTTTCCTCTCCCTGACAGGCACCTGCATCTGCCGGAAGTAACAAACGAATTTCCACACACCACCACTGCCAATCCAATAGAATTTATTTATCCGTCGCGCGTTTTCCTCGCCGTGCCTTCTACCGTTCTAATTACACAATGTCACCGTTCTTGGGTTTATTCGTCGAGTAGATTATAAAGACAGAGTCTCGAGAGATCGAGAAAAGATCGTCGTGGAGGAAATTTGCAGAATAAAGGCCACGCAAAATTCGATCGACATTTACATAGGTATACGCGAATGATGGGGTCTGTACCGTGAACGCAAGCAATACCGGTAAACGGAAGGTCATCTTCCGAATTCCCAATGGCCCCGTTACCTCTCGACCGCAAAACGTTAAACCCTTCTCTCTGAATTGAACAATAGCAGAGCGCGTCCGCGTCCAACCACACCGTGCCAATATCACCGTTAAACACTAGTGCGCGCCTTTAAAACGTTAATGCACCGCTCTTCTCGCATCGAGCCCGTTGGATCGCGCCTGTCGTTGGCGTCAGGGTGCCCTCCAGAGGTGGCAAACGCCCCTTGGGAGCAGAGAGGTAGGCCACCCCTCGTGTTGCTCCTTCCCATTTTCTCCACCCAGCCTCGTTGAGTCGCGCTGTACGGCATGACAAAGGGAATTTGTTGCGATCGCGTGTTATTTACGCGGATTCGCGTGGGCAGAAGTCTCGAGCAGGAGGCCGAGTTTCTCCCTGTCATTTGATCCTAGGGCACTCCTCCGCTCGGGCACGGTAATTAACAAGCTGGCTGCCGGTATTGACCGTCACGTGAAAGCTCGCGCTGCATATTCGCGCCATATTACTTGCGATTCATCGTGCGAGCCAGCCAGAAGGTGGTCGAAAGGGGGAGGAACGAGGAGGAACGAAGTGCGCGCACGCACGAGATTCCTCGACATCGGATGAATATTCCTTTCTGTCGGAGTTCATGCGTGAGAGTGTTTGTGTTCTGCTACACCCTTCCGTGGAATTTTTCTCCAGTGACTCGCGAATAGCCGAAGTAGAAGTGGTAAGAAACGATATCGTCCTATCCGGTATCTGACAAGGGAACCGCACGAACCGATTTTAATGCGATATGGCGCAATCGGTAGGTATTGGATAGTGAGAGAATGCCCTAATAGATTTTGTCTCGAAGATGTCTCGTTTCGGAGATATGAAATATATACAGGGTAGGCCATTGTAGTCTATTCAGTGAAATATAAAATGACTCTTTAAGGTCAAACCAATGGTACAACCGATGATGACAATCTTATGTCTCCCTCGAAACAATATAACTTGTATCTGGAACTGTATGTTTAAAACTTATGGAATCTAAGATACTTCAGTGAACAGATTATAATGGCCTACGCCTACCCTGGTGCGTTCTGCATATATTCCATATCTCCGAAACGAGACACCTCCGAGACAAAACTCGTTAAGGCATTTTGTTATTGGTCAAGACCTATCGATCGCACCATATCGCATGAAAATCGGTGCTAGGTCAATTCGTGCGGTCTCCTTGCGAGTGTTTTCTTCTTTTCTTTGTAGTTGTACGTCGCGTCGATCCAAGTGACAACAAACGAAGAGTCTTCTCACTATGTGTCTATTGCGGAACGAGAACAAATTTACAATGAGGAGCGCTAGGTTGTTCCTGAATTTACGTTCACATTTGAAAACCCGAAGAATTCGTGAAAATCTTTAACCTACCGACCAAGCTTCAAGCTCCGCGAGTAGAGATGTGCGAATGCAAGGTTTTGTAATTTGAATCGAGTCGAATTTGGAAAAAGATCGAATCGAATCGACAAAAATATCGCATTTCGAATACTTCGCATATTTCTACGCAGCCAGCGCGCGCTGCATGCACGACAGAATTCAACGGGTTGCAAGTCTTCTTATGCGATTCTTTGATTTTACTTCGAAGCGCAATGATCGGACCTTATCGATTCTTTCGAACTCGATTTACGTCGAATTCTAATAATTCGCACATCTCTACTCTGTCTCGGGTCTTTCTAATTTTGTCTTCCCTCTTGAGCGAGCAGCCTTCATCGGACGATTTCACTGTAACCTACTCTCGCACGAATGTCGTCCACTCTACCAACGAGCAGCAGGGTGGACCTGGCATAAGGGGACTACTGCCTCTAAACTGTGCACGCGCGCGCGCGCGCCAATTCTGTCGATGACGGGCCGCAGCGGACGAGCGCGTTCGAAAGGTGGAGGAGGTTAATAGAGGATGAGACGAGGTGAAGGGAAGAGGGAGGTGGATCGATAGCATAGACACGCGCTCGTTTCCCTTTTACAATGTTCCTCGGTGTGTGCGCGCGGATGAACTCGTTTAGGGTGGCGGGAGCTTCACCGAGGACGCGGAGGAGAAAGGGACGATGTCAGGTGGACGTAATATCAGCTTCGTGAGTGGAACGCGAATGTTTAAATTAACGAGCGTTGGTGCTAGGCGACGAATGACCGCACGATTCTCACGTTTCGTTATCCAGACCTTCGTATGTTCGTCCCGATGAAGGTGCAGGTAGAAATTTACGCGAGCCTTTGCACTTTCGGCCACAGAAGTCCACTGTGGTTGGCCAAAATTCAATATTTTGAACTTACGTGAAGTGAAACATGCGTGACATTATATATTTATACAACTTTCCTACACTAAATGCCGAAATATTGTTTCTTTGTGTTAATTGGTATTGCTTGTGGAAGAACCTGAATGCAAAAAACTGTGTTTGCAAACGATCCCGCACTAAATCGATGTAATTTGCTTCTCGGCCTTTAAGCATCGAAGCACTTGATTAAGTCCCTGCTTTTTATATTTGTAACATCATTGTGAACATAATTTATGGAGTTAATCGATTTGTGCACTGAACGGCTCATATGTATTCACAGCACTCGAAAGGTTAAATACTCTTCTATTCGTGCTCGAAAAATATCCCGTCTTATCTCATTGTTTCGCGTTCAACGACAAAAATACTGAATTTTCCGGCGCGCGCCCTGTACATTTACCGGTGGAAGCGACTTAAGGAACTTTTAATTGGCCCCGTTCTACGACTGTGCGCGCGTCTGGCGTCGTCCGTGCCGATCGTTAATATCTGGACAGTGGCCGAAGGAAAATATCGGCTCCTAGCTTATAGGTAGCGATCGACCCCGTACTGGAGAATATCGGGAATGGGCAGTAACGAGGATCACGTCGGCGACTCACGCTCGCTCAATTCTCTCCTAATTGTGCTTATCGACGTAGATCGATAGACGAGGCGGCGCGAGCCGATGAACCTGGTGTCAACCACCAAATTGACAAATTTAAACGTGCCACCGATTACTGCAGCACTGGTACACGGCGCACGTATGTATTTTTCCATTGTGAAATATGGGCTGACACCGGTTAGCGGTGAACCTTTGCACGAGCATAACGGGCCACGACGGAGCAGGAAAAATTTCGATGTTAAATTAATACGGCCCGTTGAAATTCTTTTTTCACGAGGGCCATCATACACGCGTAGTCGACTCCGTGAGCTAACCCAACGCTTGTTTCGCGGGGTGCGGTAAAAGCGAATAATAAAAACTTTTTCGCTGTGCAGACGCGGGGCGGAAGCTCGTTAAGCTGGTTATTAGAGAGAGGATTAAAGCTGCATCTAGCTCGGAGTGAAAAATTCCAATGCGCATTCGAGCGCCTTCTTTAAGCGCGCTCGAGAGATATTGCGCTTCTAGTTGCGATCGCAATTAAATCGAAAACGAATCGAATTCGATCGGTGGGGTCGGGTGGTGTGAGCGAGTGTGCACTGAGAGAAAAGTATATGATATATCTAACTACATATAATGGCATAGTAAGAAAATTATAGTTGGAAATATCATATTTATAGTAAATGTTACCATAATGTCGGTAATGATTACGATAGAGGCATGGTATAATCAGCTATATTATGTTTTTACGCAAAATTATGGTTATTTCAACTAAAAATGTAGCATGGTTGAAAATATATAATGGTAAGAAAAGTAACTATTTTATATAGTTAATATTACCAGAATATTTCATACATAGTGATGGAACTAACTATATCCACATAGCAGATTTTAATATACATATGGTGACAAGAACAAAGGCAACAGTTGATAATAAGAGTTGATAATTTGTATAAATCGTTCATTCTACTATATTTTGTATGGTTAAGTGAACTATAAAAGTAGGTTTGACGCGATATTTAACTATTAAATATAGTGAGATTACAGTAAACCCAACTATTTTTTTCCCTCAGTGTGCGTGCTCGCGAAAATCCGCATATTAACTTCGTCAAATAGTCCGACGGGAAAAATCATTTTTCCAATTGGACCGCGCTGCGGTGTACTCGTCGTAACGTGTCGAATCAAATTTTCCACTACTCGCTTCACGAGCGCTCTTCTCTGTGTGAGATGGGTCACGGAGAGTGAAACTCGCGCGAGACGTGAGCGTCGCTGCTCCCTCTTTTTACTTTCTCTCGCGCGCACCCTTTGTCCGTTCGCGTCATCCCCCGCGGGAGGCTCGCCCTTCGAAATCAGTTGGCGAGAGATTGGCAAAACGGTGGAGAGCTAGTTCTATCGACACTTCGCGTCTGCTTTCTCCTTCTTCCTCCGATATTCCTCCCCTCGTTTCTCCTGTTTTCAGAGCGCGCGCGCGCGCGCGCCCTAGTGACCTCGTGTGTTCGAAAGCGTAGATACGACCCTGCCCTTCTACCTGCCACGACCCTCGGGCGCGCATGCGGTACCTTCCAATCCACCCTTCGCTCTCCCTCCACTCGCGTAATTTTATGTCGGTCGCTGGGACCCCAAGACAGGTCCATGCTTCCATCGCCTCCAGCGTGTTCCACCTCCGCGTTCTTCACCCCCCTCCCTCCAATCTAGTCGACTCTTTTTCACGCGAGCACTGCGAGTTTTTCCGAATTTTCCACCTGCTCGTCCGCGCGCACGGAAAAAGAACGCGATAGGAGAGGGCGCGAAAAATCATTTCTGCTTCTGTCACACGTCCAACAGCGACAGGTCGGTGTGTCCGACTTTAATTCTGCGAACGTGTACGACCATGCGAGCGCGCCATTTTCCTCGATTTCTTTTGATATTCTTTTTATTCTTCTGTGGTTTAAGGTCGCGAGCGAATTTTCTAAGTCGATCGCGGAGAGATTTCTTAGCCATTTGAGTGCTGAATACTCGAAGCATGTGCAGTCCGTACGGACGGCGCGCGACGATCGTTGTGGACGAAATACTTTTTCGCTAGACTGAACTCTATTGATTAACTAGTCAAGGAGCAAATAGTAATAAGTTATAATAATCATTTTGCACGAGATTAAATAATTAAAGAGCGTTATTACCATGCCGTTACTAAGGAATGCACTTGTATTCATCTCACGCAAAAGTAAGTGTAATACTTTTATGTAGCTGATCGAAAGAATCGATGGACGCATATATGCGTCCTTGGTCCACACCGAGGGCTCTCGCCAGACGCATATATGCGTCTATAGCGCTCAAAGAGTTAAAGAAGAGAATCGCGAGGAAGGAAGGAAAGAAAGTGGAGGTTATTAAATTAAAAATACGCGATTTAGCTTTCGATTCGTCGTGCATCCATCTTGAGACTCGCGCGCGGAACGAATTCGCTCTTTAATCGAACGATGAACTTTATCGATAATTTGGGACGCGCCGGTGTAATTGCTTCGGAACGTTGGATTCAACAGAGGGGAATGGATGAAGAAATGACGTGTAACGAATATCCGGGCGAACGAATCGGTCGTATAAATTATACCGCGCGCAGTTCGGGCGACCATCAATGACAATTATCTCTTTGCAGTCCCTCCTCCGCGCTCGTAATTTAATGGCAGGGCAAACAGCCCGAGAAGTTTCCCTCCAATGAGATCTCGTTCGTTTATTTGGGTGCGTGGGGGGTCTCGGGCCACCTGTCTCGTCGTCGTGCGTCGTTCTGGATCGAGCGTGACTGGCGCGATAGGGACGATACGCATTCAAAGCGACTCAGAAGAGAGGCACGATAAGAATCGACGTCTCGTGCTCCTCCGTGACTGCCTCCTCGCTTGCGTCCTCCTTCCTTTCCGTGAGAAACCTTATCCAAATCTTCGTGACATGTAAATACGCGGGAAGGATTTATGGATGGTGCGTGAGAAACGTCTTTTAGACGGGGTTCGTGCCTAAGCCGTTACGGAGAACTGTATCGGGCACGTGTGTCGGCAGAAGCGCAGGTTTGTAAATCTTCGTGGACAAACCGTTAAGGATGTTGTAAATAATTGAGGATGTACTCGTGAGATGCTTCTTTATATGTCGTTTGAAATTAACATTAGAACTATCAAGCCTGTCAAAATGAATGGTCAGCAAAGGAAGTTTCCATATGAGATACAATAAAGTAAACTCTCTCTCTCTCTGTCAAAGTAAGTGATCGACAAAAGAAGTTTTTGTATGAAAAAGAATTGGTAGGCCTAATGTTAAAGAGAAATTCTTGTGAAAGCTCGATATATCCGGTAATTTCGACCGGTCGGTATTTCTAGTATGTTAAGAAGAGTTTTAAGTACTCAATCTCAGCAGGTCTGTATTTTATGTAGAAAAAAAATATTTTTTCAGGAATTCTTCCGATTGGTCTTCGATTTTCCGCATGGTTTAGTTTCTCGATCGATTTTGTCGACCTACGAATTTCTATTTATTTAGTCGTAACAACTCGTGAACATATTTCAGACCTGATTGTTTCGAAATATTCGACGGTACTCACTCTTTTCACCAATTCTTTTATTTCCGAGTGCACTCGTGAAGTCTCGCGGTAACACTTGTTTTCTGGTGCATTTGTTTTCGACGTCTCGTAAGGTGAAAGGAACGGCGCGCCGATACGTCACGCGACCACCAGGGTAGGTTAGTAATCGTTCTAGCAACCCTTCCGTGACGTTATTATTAGCACTCAATTTGTATGCGACTCAGCAGCCGCGTCGGGCGCTCTGTATCCAGCGAGCTTTTCGAAACGCCGGAGTATTCGAAACGAGAATAAACAGAGGGACGAGGTTCTGCCTACTGAGGATTTTTAACGAATTAAACCTCCTGGCAAATATTAACATTACGTTAAACGACCCTCTAACGAATCGTTGTAATTCGGATCGATGCGTATCGCGACCTCGTTTACATTCTTCCGATTCTTTCTCTTTTCTCGAAGCTTGCGCGACAACACGTAATATTGAAAAGCGCGCTGGAATTGGTTAATCCTTTGCACTCGAGGCCCTTTTCGGAAATTTGTTTCGATTTCAAAGTGTACTTGCCAGGGAAAAATATTTCATTATAGTGTTTTGGAAAGCTCTCGAGATAAGCTAGAAGAATATGCTATCAAAAATAGGGAGTTCTATTTAAGAAACTGATAGCCCCTCTCAAGCCATATAACATTAGTTTGAACAATTTTTTTATTTAACGCACCGTTTCGGCGATATTTGAATACATTTGAGTGTATCAAAAAATGTATGTAAAATATATAAAATATATCATTTTTCAGTTCTTATGAAAGAACATAAACAGCTCAGGAACCTATTCATGAACCAATACTGCGCTTCTATCAGTTGGAAATATCGAAACCTAGCATAAACAATAATTGTCGCCTCTCACTCGTCAACCGAGTTGCCACACGAAATGTCGCACAGTGGTACAAATAGCAGTTTTTGGATACAAATCGCTGAACAGGGTATTTTATAACCGCGATTTTAATGATTTCCTTTTTAATTTGTTCGTTATAAGTTGCTCTACAAACGTATCGTGTCGCTTTATTTAATTAGAGCTGCAATTAAAAATGGCGGACTGGAAATCGTAAGAAACTCCGTCACATCTGATGACTAATAAAAGTGGACTTTTATTATCAAGTTTTATATTAAATCTTACATTATTAATAAAACACTTAAGGTTAACTAACAAAATTTAATTTTTTTTAAATGTTTATGTGACCGGAGGTAATATGTGTTACTAGATAAGCAAAAACGGGATCTGATAGATTGATATACATATATGGTAAAGGTATTTAACCATCGTAAAATATTCTGACTCGTTTCAAATCTGTTACAGTACCTAAAAGTTACAATTTTTACTTTAAATATGTTATTAGAGGTCCCCGCAATATATGTATACAGAAAATCCATATACATATACTTAGTTTGATGTAAAAATATTAATTTCTTACAATTTCCAGTCTGCCATTTTGAATTGTAGCTCCAATTGAAATAAGCCACTTTACGGTCGTGCCTAAAAATCGGCACGATACGTTTGTTTGTAAAGCAATTCATAACATGGCCAGTGAGAGTCGCGTCGCTCGAAAGCAAAGGGTTAAATCACCTTGAAAAGATGGTAAAGTGGAATGAGGCGAATTAAATTCGAATTAGATGCATACCTACGCACAATGCACTTTTGCTCACGTGCTTATCCTAGATGTAAAACCTCTTGCCACTCGGAGGAATAGATTTCTCTTTCTACGAGTGTCATGAGCTTCCTGCAATCGCGACACGTGTTTTCTACCCTTAGTTACGTCGTCGTGAAACGCGCGCGAACACAATGAAGCTTACTTTACATCCCTTTGCGACAACGCGACGAAGAAGTGAAAGTGACGTAAGCGACACCCGCGTAACCTTCTGCGAGACGTTTGAATCACGCTCGCGACTAAAATGTAAATCGGTCGGGGGCTCGGTGGCATCGGCGCCCATTTACATTCCTAATGTATTCGTGGCCGGTTAATGTCACTTAAGACTCCGTTAACGTCACGGATAGTTAGCGTCTGCCTTCTATTGTTTCCGCCCTCGGCTTTCGACGGGCGCACTGTCGGCATAAAGTCGTTTTTTAGTGCAAAAAGTCGTTCGACGACTAATTTTAGAACCGATTGCGATGAAATTAGTCTTAAAATGCGCATTATTTATTGTACTATAGCGGAGATCTGGACTTTTTTCACATTGCAATTTGCTAATTAACTCTTTGCGGACGAACGCCGCATATATGCGTTTTGCGTAAAGCGTCAATATGGCCGACGAACTCATACATATGTACATGCGTTCGGCCAAAACAACTGCTAGAACCGAAAGACACATATATGCGTTCTCCGTAAACCATCAATGTGACCGAGGAACTCATATACATATAGTATGTATATGCGTTCGGCTAAAACAAGTAATAAAGTCGAAAGCTTGTACATACATCCGGCGAACACAACCGATAGAACTGAAAGATATTGGTTGGTGTGCTAAGAACGATAATTGCGTGTAAGCAGAAATGTGCGCTGCCATTTTCAAACGACTATCGCGACAGAGGCTCGGCCATACGGAACGCTTATTGTTAGCTTCGAACAAGATTATTACAAAATAATTGCAAATACGAAATCGTCAATACAAAATCGAAATAGTTCTAAACTTTTGGCAATCATTTTTTGGCCAGGATGTGCATAATTCCTTCAATCATGATATACAACGGTTTTTGGGCTCGCTTATTACGAAACCGTGACACGAATTTCAAAATTTAAAATGGCGTAGTACGTCGTTGCCATTTTAGAAGCGGATAACAAGGGACGTGTATAGCACATCTTTCCAGCTGAAGAGGTTAACAAATTGTAACATCAAAAAAATACAGGTCTCCGCTACAGTACAGTAAATAACGCGTATTTTAAGACTAATTTCGTCACAATCGGTTCAGAATTCAGCCTTTTCACTCAACGACTTTTGACACTAAAAAATGACTTTATGTCCATAGTGGGGGCTTAACGACTCGATGCGAAGGCTCGGAGGAAGATTGCGCTAGCTGTGATTCGTCGCGATTCGCTCTCTACCTTTGATCGAGTCAATGAACGTGCAATTGGCTGAAAGGTAAATGCGAGAAGAGAGCGGATCGTGGGAAAACGGAGAACGGATAGGGGAGGAGAGGAGCGGTGGAGAGATGGAAGAGAGAAAGTAGGCTTAGGTGGGAAAAGGATTTTAAAAGAGAAGCGAACGGAGCATCTTCCTATCTGTCTCAGGCAAATGGAGCGTCGAAGGCGATCGAGACAAAAATGCCAGCTGGTGGAAGGAAAGAGGAGGAAGGAGCAGAACTCTAAAGCGATTTTCACGATACCATTCTGTTTCGTTTGTTCGCGCGAGCTACGACGCGAAGCGACGTTCCGTCCTCTAGATGTTCCTTTTATTGCATAAGGACATATTGGAGGTGCGACACGAGGCGAATGCATTGACTGCGATTCTGGAATTCCCATGTGAGGCATGACAAACACATTTTTCTCGTCCTCTCCGCGCTTCTTCCTCTTCTCTCCCTATCTTCTCTTTCCTCGCCTCGCGGAGAAGAACCGCGACGAGAGAGCGCTCTATCCGAGCACCTACGAGAAATTCGATTTTACATTAAACCGCGCACTTGGGGGCCCTTTGCCGCGCGCACTCCCTCCTCGGGGGTGGTTCTCTCACCGACATTTTTATCGGAGTGCATCTTGAAAATTGTGTCGCTTACAAAGGCGCGGTTTACGTGGGCCTGGAACGTTACTCGCGAGCTAAAGTGAAGTTAACGTCAGTGTCTCCGTGACGTCATCGCGTTGAAAATCTACGTGGGACGTAGCGCGGGAGCGTAAGTTTATTTTCGTTTTTCTCGCGATTCGTTGGCTTTGATGTTCGATGACGGTTAAGGTCGACTTGACTAACAAGGGGACCATCAGACCTGTTAATGAAGGATTTTGATGGCTATCAAATATGTTGCAGAGTGACCTCCCCTGCTCACAAGGGTAAAAGGATTTTCTCCAATGGCCCCTGGTTTTCGAGAAAAACGATTTTAAAGTTTTCCACCTAATATGTATAACCGTAACGTTCAAGTCAGATTAGACACTACGTAATCACAGCAATGTTTCTATTTGTTACGAATATCGCGATGTTAGTGTAGAAAAAAAAACAAAAAAAGAACAACCGGGACTCCATCCCGGCTTACTGCCGTTTGAGCCATCCACCTACTCAACTGCGCTACGTCGATTCTCTTGGAATGACTTGAACGTTACGGTTATACATGGTAGGTGGAAAACTTTAAAATCGTTTTTCTCGAAAACCAGGGGCCATTGGAGAAAATTCTTTTACCCTTGTGAGCAGGGGGGGGGGTCCCTCTGCAACATATTTGAAAGCCATCAAAATCCTTCATTAACAGGTCTGATGGTCCCCTTGTAAGCCACAGAATGCGTTGCGTGGTTTTTGGAAAATCATCCGTGTCGCAATTTGAAACCTACAACAGTGTGAAACGTCGATTTTTAAAAAAACGTACCTGAGACCCTGTACCTCCGGAGTTTAACTGTAATGTCGCGTAAAAGCGATGCAGGGAAAATTCGATATTCAAAATCGAACGATCTGGAGAAATATCGCGATTTGCATAATCTCGAAAGCATAGGAATATACGTTACACTCGACGTAACCACGATCTCAATGTCGACTTTAATCCAACGTCGCACTTTAACATCGTCGATCATATTTCGATTCTACTCTGGATCCCATTCGCGTCCATAACTAATATTGTCCTTTCGAATTAAGTCCCCGGAAGGTTTTATTACCAGGGCGATCGTGTCGACGATACCGCGCGCTACTCGCATCGATGTTATCGAATCAACCGGTCGAGCCTGACGCTTCCTTCGCCGAGTCATCGGTCAAGTAAGGAAGAGAAAAAAAGTCGGCAGCTCTTGATCGCAATATCCGGGGCACGCGAGGACGCGACATCTTGAACTTTTTCCTCAGAAGCGTGCGAAACCGTAAGGACGATGTCGCGAGCGCAAATCATCGAATTATCTATATCAGATATTGCGATATTTATCGAGCATCCTCGATAAAAAAGTGTCACGCGTCTCACGGCGCATTTTTTTTTTTTTATGGAAAATTTCGAAAAGATGAAACAGAGATTTTAGCCCACGCTAGTATCCTTTTCGGGGAAATCCAATTTCTGGGACAATAGGTACCGCGGACGACTGTGTAAACCACACGAAGGCTATTGCGTTACTTCGTAAAATCACAATTTGTTCGGGTACAATTTAACGCTCACCTATTCAACGCTCGCTCGCAAAACATCCACGAGCGTTTCACGGGATCGAACCCTCCCCACGCGACAACATTCTTCATCCAATTGCCCATTCCATTCCCATTTCCAGGACGATCCAACATTATCGAAGTAATTCCACTTTCCTCCACCCCACCTCCAACCTTCTTCTAACCCTACGCGTCTATCCGGGCGGCCTCGCGCGATTTATCGCGTCGTTAAAGACACTCTTGCCAACCCAAACGCAATCGCGCGACGTTTCTCCTACTTCTCAACCTTCTCAACCTTCTCAACCTTCTTCTCCTCACGCTCGTCCTCTCCTTCCTTTCTCTTCTTCGGAACGAAGAAACGAATCATCCCCCAGGTCTCAGTCACTAGTGATTTCTCGACACATTCCCTCCGACTGGAACTAAGAAAGGTAAGGACTAAATGGAGAAAGCTTGTGATTGACACCCCGGTAAATGCGATCCTTTCCCGGAAGGAGGGCCTCCTGGAGTCTGGCAGGGCGAGAAAAAAAGGGTGCGAGAGGATGCGAAAGGGTGAAGAAAGGAAGGAGAGACTCGCTCTGGGGCTGGCACGGAGTGAAGTTTCGCGAAGGGAGGCAAAAGGGTGATCGAAAGCGAATGGGGCGTACACACGTCGTCGAGCCGGCCATAATCGTTCAGAAGGGAGAGTAAAAGGAGGGAAAGACGGCTGGGAGGGATCTTCACGCTCGTCTCGTATTCTCTTAGCGCGCACAATTTCTTTGAGAGAGAACGAGCGACGAGAGTGGGGTAAAAATAACATCGTGGATCGAATTTATTAATTTATCCGCTAGGATTATCACCGCGAAATATAAGTTGCCTCGAGCCACGTATGTGTATTATTT
Organism: Tiphia femorata; assembly: GCA_944319695.1. NCBI lineage: Eukaryota > Metazoa > Arthropoda > Insecta > Hymenoptera > Tiphiidae > Tiphia > Tiphia femorata. The sequence goes on along the minus strand of OX090902.1, from coordinate 2,448,326 downwards.
GGACGGTGAGCGCGTGGAGCTTGTCGAAGGGGTAGTTGTTATTCTTTCTCGAGTTCGGAAATGTCTGTTTACGTTGTTCGAGAAATGTGCGATTATATTGTGGGAATGGAAATGTAACGGTGAAGGTTGCAATGTTGATTGCATTCAGACGTTCGTAGGAGGTGGTAATGGGAATTGCGGTGAAAGGTAAAGCGATATTAATAAAAGGTAATTCTCGTTAATTACGTGGCGGTAACAGCGATTCGATGTAACGGGCTATAATTCAATATTCATTTTCAATTGCATCGATTAAGTTTTCCAATTGTTTTCATTTTCCGGTTTAGTGGTGCGATGCGCGCAGAGAGATCCGAATAGAATGTTTTCCTTTATTTACTCCTAAAAAACAGTTGAAACCTGATCTTCGCACAATACCTGGACAATTTTTAAGGTACACTTGAAATCGTGATTGTATTTTTAATTCAACGATTTTTTTTTACTCTCATTAGCTAGGGCTGCTCATGTCGCATCTTTAAGGTGATATTAATCACAAATTCCCATTGTACATCGAGTGATTTTTAATTTAACGATCTTTTCTTTACTCTCATTATCCGAGGGCCGCTTGTCTCGGGCCTTGAAGCAGACGACATTAACCGAAAACGTTAGTGGCGCCCTTATACGGAGAGTAGGTTCAACATTCACCGTTAGCTCGATTTGTTGCACACCCTGACCCCTTTTGCGTACGTATCAGCGTGTAATAGCCTTTCAGTCCTGACGCCACTTACGCCGCTCGATAATGCCATTCACGGCCGTAAAAGCGTACCGACGATGTTATCAATGAACATCACTGTCCAACCCCAGCACCCTTTCTTTCTCTTTCGCTTTCGCGCTCCGTTTTTTCACCTCCTCCCACTTTCTCTTCTCCCTCGTACGAGTCGCTGCAATTTTTCACTCTTCCTAAACGCGAAACTATACGACCGCGCGCGCGCGTTCTCCTTTCCATAAATGGTCATAAACGTCGAACGGTCCCGTGATCGAATTTTGTTTAGTGACTGTAAACATTTCTTCGAAACGTAAAGCTGGGGACAGACTAAGCGAACAATTGTTGGCGAATTGTTCGCGAACTGTTCGCCGACACGTAAGTTCGCCTAGAGTGGCCGTGGTCGCGAACTGCTCGCGAACAGTTCGGCAACAATTGTTCGCTCAGTCTGTCACCATCTTAAGGATTGTCTCGTGAACGAATATCGTGCAACAGTTCGCTAACAGCTCGCCAACGCGTAACTTCGCCCAGCGTGGTCGTATTCGCGAACTGCTCGCGAACTGCTCGCGAACAGTTTGGCAACAATTGTTCACTCAGTCTGTCACCATCTTAAGGATTGTCTCGTGAACGAATATCGTGCAACAGTTCGCGAACAGCTCGCCAACACGTAACTTCGCCCAGTGTGACCGCGTTCGCGAACTGCTCGCGAACTGCTCGCGAACAGTTCGCCAACAATGTTCGCTCAGTCTGTCCCCCCAGCTTTGCTCCTCGAAGAGAGAACTTCGCAATTAGTTGGCTCGTGAGGGAGAGCTCTTAAGTTTCTTGTTTTCCTTTTTTGTGTCTCCTTCCACGTCGTCGACGAATAAATCATTCGTGACTGGCGTGACGGTGCACGTTGAATCACGAAGTGCGGCATGCGGAAAGGGACTCTCGTCCCCTAAATGCATCGAATGAAACTTTTATTAGCTTAAAGAACCTCCTGCGAGAGTAATCGAGCGCGCTCGCGATAATATCGACACTCAAACCCAATCCAATAAAAAAACACGCGGGGGAAGTATGCCGAGAAGGTAGAGTGAGTAATTGTGGCTATCTTCGGTACTTCGTGAAGGAGTCGGGTCAATAGAACGTCACTTTCCACGTTTCTTTCTTCTTCTTTCGTTCTCACAATGTTCACCAATTTACAGCGATCCCTGGTCCCCGAGATGTTTACAGTCTGGCGAAATGTACCGCGATAGGTCCCACGCCCGTGCATTACCGCAGTGCGATATTTTCTCCTCGGAATTCGATTTTGCGAAAAGCAGACTTTTCTCGCGTTACGCCGGACGCGTATCGATTTCCACGGAGTATCGAGTGATAAGCGAGAACACGGTGAAAAATGCTCATCGGGCGAAATAACTCGTACGAAACAGCCAGTTGGCCGATCGTGTAGTGTAGCCACCTGGACGGTGTAATCCATTTAGTTGAAAAGGATTGGATTCTAACGATTTGGGACGCAGGCACGGGCCGCATTAATTCTCTACTTTCCTTCTCCAGCTCACGGATCATCAAATTTTCAGAGCCCAGTGGACTTTTTTTTCGAAAGATCACAGCCTCTGCCATTCTCGAATTGGACAAAATGCTCGGTGAAAAATTCTTCCCTGCCCGTCGCTGCGCGGAGACACGCAGTTCAATTAGAAATATAACTTGTGCTCTCTCGCTTTTATTTGCAGGTTCCATTGGTCGCGCTCGATCTCGCAAGATAATTCACATATTCGTTGAAAAGCTCGCGCTTGAATGCTGCCGTTCCGGCCGCCGCACAGTGGGACAAACTGTTCATTCTTGTGTCAAAATCAAGAATCTCTCGATTGAATAAGATAGAGACATGAATCTTTTTCGAGGTTACAGCTAAGATGCTACAGAATAAGGGAAAAATAAGGAGAAAGTATCAGAAGCAAGATTTAACTTAGAAAATTGATCCCAAAAATGACATTTTCGTAAAATATCGCGGTTTTTTTATTACAAGATGGAATTGCATCCCTTTTCGAACTTTCTACAAAAAAGGTTTTATAGATTTTGACACGCTGAATATAATGGTATTAATTATAATTTTTTCGAAAGTGGACGCGTGAAGGTGATACGATGGTCAACTTTGTCTTTTTAAATGGAATCGTATATGTATTTATGGATACATTTCGTAGTATATACTGGCATTCTCTATAAAAAAGTATGGATCCAAGTATGGCGAGAAATGTAGTTTCCCATGCTCCCTCCTTATTTTCCCTTATTCTGCAATATCTTAACGGTAACCTCGAAAGAGATCCATGCCTATCTAATTTCTATCAACAGGCAGCCAGCTAGTAACATTAATTTGCCACCTGTGATCTTCAATTCCGTCGACGGGCCGGCACGCCATATTTTCGCACCTCACGCCTCGTCACTCGTGCGAACATTACCGCGTCGGGGCGCGTTACATTCTACCGGATATCCGGTTGCTCGACACCTCGCTAACCCCTCCTCGCGTATCTATTTCGTTATGCCACGCCCGATGCATCACTGGGTCGTAGCATCGGAGTAGTGTAATTTGCGAATGCGATATGGACTTTGAAGCACGTCGCGTGTGCACCACCATCCGCTTCTACCGCAGTGCCAGTATAATGGACGTTATCCTGGAAGAATAAATAGACACGAAAGTAGACACTCGAGATGACGCCCTTGTCTTCCACCGTAGCGGTACGATGACGCGCTAAATTGATCGTCACTTTAACGTCGATCTACGGAAACTAATGGGGAGAAAGGTTGACCCATCTTGATGTCACCAGCGAATGCCTGTAATATAATTCTCCGCCACGGTGGACGTTTCAACGATCGTGCTCGTTCAAGCGATTCGATACGTACAATTTCAAAGATATCTCAGAAAAAGAAACGTTTCGTCGTTCGTACTACGTTTAAACTTTTTTTGCTTGAACTGCTTCCTTTGAATCTTTCAGTCCCCCGCGGTGACAACGACATGCGTGTTTTACGCGCAAAAATACACGCTATTACGAAGGTTAAGATTAATTATCCTCGTCGTTGGTCTTGGATAATACTAAGCACAGCTCTGATCTTATGATTATCTTTTTTACCTTCTGATAAAGTTTTCTCGGAAACTATTACTCCTACAGCAAAAGTGCATAAGATATAAAATGTGTATTCCGACGAGATGTACAACTCTCGTCTGAAAGATTTTTCAATATTTTGTAAACCTACTGAAATATTGTAATTTGTAAAAAAAAAGAACTGGATTTTTTTATGTTCGACCTTGAAAATAACTTTGAAAATGAAATTTCCCCGAACTATCAATATCACATTCGTAATCAGCGCATCAAAATATATCAGTATACGTAGTTTTAAGAAAATCGAAGGTATGTGCTTTTCGGGAGTTTATCTAATTGTAACATTAATTAGTAAGTCGTATTATTAAAATGATAGGAGAACGAGATGGCCGATTGTCGTTGGGACAAGGATGCCAATGGTAATTGGACGGACGTAACGCGGAAGCGTCGTCGCTCACAACGCGCCACTTCGGATCGTTCGTTTCCGCGCGATTGTGCCGCGCGGGTAATCCTTCGTCGGTAGCGAGGTCGAAGCCGCGTATATTGAGGGGCGAATCGTCCGCAGCGACGCAGAAAGTGCATTGCGACCCAATATCCGGTTGCATTTACATCGCGATGGTGGTCCGCACGAAATTTAGTTCGCGCTTCCATATATCCCCGCGCAGTCGAGCTTTCTCGTTTCGATGGACGCACAATTTGTCCAGCGCAGTTTCGTTCTCGCCACGATATCGAGCGACGGTCCTTGCGAAAATTGTGATCGAAGAAAAGTCGGAGAGACGCGCCGTCAAATTTGTGAGAACGGACCGTTCTTTCTCGTCGCGCTATAGATACATAAGAATATCGACGAAGAAAGCAGGAACGATTGCTCGGAGTCCAATTTCTGTGGCGGAATTCTGTAACTCCGTAACGACAAATGTCGCTATCGTTAATTACCGACAATTGTCGCTTGCGCGACCGGTAACCGTGACTGTGGATGATTCTCTAACATGTCCTTAAGGGGACTAGAGAGGTTTGCAATTTCAAAAATTAACTCGCGTTTAATTGTTTGTAACGAGACCTCGCATAAATATAAAGCTTTGTTATTTTACAGGGTGTTACTTACAACATTATAAAATAAGAAAATCCATTCCAAGCCATTCCCTGGTCAATAATATCGGCGTTGCAATATAATCGGGCAAAGGGTTAAATGTACGGTTTTGTCACGATTTCAGTCGAACTGATGAACATTTTGGGAAGCCCAAAGACGATTTCTTATCGTTAGGCTTCCCTCTATTTATTATACCTGAAATCAAATTAAAATAAAATATTGTTACAATTTTATAGTAACAAATAAAGTCGAAAGATACCAAATTTTTCGTTTTCTTAACGCCATTTTGATAATTTTATTGTTATTATTAATTTTTCAGGTATAATAAATAGAGGGAAGCCTAACGATAAGAAATCGTCTTTGGGCTTCCCAAAATGTTCATCCGTTCGACTGAAATCGTGGTAAAACCGTACATTTAATCCTTTGCCCGATTATATGTATTGCAACGACGATATTATTGACCAGGGAATGGCTTGGAAGGGATTTTCTTATTTTATAATGTTGTAAGTAACACCGTGTAAAATAACAAAGCTTTATATTTATGCGACGTCTCGTTACAAACAATTAAACGCGAGTTGATTTTTGAAATTGCAAACCTCTCTAATCCCCTTAAAGATTATGATCGTTGCAAAAATCGTTACAAACGTACCGAAATAATTCGATAACTGTACACAGCGTTGCAAAATTTTAAGCAGTTAAAACCTAGTAGCTTTTGCTTATTTCTGATAAATATTTCAATGCATATAAAACACAACCATGCAGATAGACTTTTCATCTATTGTTTTTAGCTCCGCTGCTGACTTTCAATGATCTGTGATTATAGTCTAAACAACAATTTACCGCGATTCCTTCCAACTGAAATTCTTATTTCCAACGACCAAATTTCTGTGCTGTCAGATATGCAGTAACTTGTCTATTTTGCTTTCGTTTTTTAATATCTTTTTTCCACAGAAACCTCAAAAAAGTTAAAATAATTGACAGTAATCATAGAATCAAATTTAAAGACTTTCCCCGATAACAAATTTTTCACTGAAATGAACAAATTTGAAATGGACACTAATACATATGTATACATTCTAGACTCTATGTTCTCCAACTCTCACGGACTATCGTTAATCCCTTAGCAAGATTTTCAGATTGATCACAAACATATCGACACGGTTTCGACGCTTTTCGGAATGTAACGATTTAGATTATCGAGATTTGTCGATGACTACTAGTTAGAGAATAACCTTTCGCGATAACGATAGCGATATTCATCTCTAAGGAGTTACAGAATCTCGCCACTGATCACGTTATGCCGGGCATTCGTATGGACGAGTGAAGCGTTCGTATCGAAAGCACACGGATAAATCTGTACTTTGTGAGATGGAGAAAACGATACAGCGAGATACGAGACAAGTTGATTCTCGAATTATTGAATATTGCGCTTCGATCGAAAGAAGTGCTGCTGGACGAAATTCAACGAGAATGCAAGGTGGAGACTTATGGGAAGCGGATAACGGGTAGAACGGGAGGCAGGAATGCGTTAATCAACTAACATGAGACTAAGCCAGGAGAGGTGGGGTTCTCCGGCGTGCTCGCAGTAAAATATTCAGTAGCACCCCTGGGATTCCTTCTGGGGCTTTGGATTGATCGTCCATCGGGAGCACGAATGTAGTCTATACGCGAGCACTCGCGCCAGCTCAATCGATATTCAATTCGCTGGCTACGTTCCGCGGAAGATCTCCAAAAATTTGGTCAAAACTTCATTCGCTACGCCAAAAGTTTCTCCATTCTCTTAAAACTTACATACCTTCATTCGTTCTCTTAACACTTTGAGTGCTAAATACTCGCGGCGTGTGTGGTCCATACGGACGGAATACTTTTTCGCTAGACCGAATTCCATTGATTAACCATTCAAGGCGCAAATAGTAATAAGTTATAGTAATCCTTTTGCACGAGATTAAATAATTAAAGAGCGTTATTTTTGAGTATTAATTATTTATTATAAACATTAAAATTTATAACAAACTAGAATTTGGCCAGTTACCTAGAAAACAATAAACAAGAAAACTAAATTTAAAAGGAATGCACCTGTATTCGTCTCGCATAAAAGTAACTGTAATACTTCTATGTAGGTGATCGAAAAAATCGACAGACGCATATATGCGCCTTCAGTCCATGCCGATAACATAGAGTAAACGCATATATGCGTCCTCAGTCCACACCGATGGCTTTCACCAGACGCATATATGCGTCCATAGCGCTCAAAGGGTTCAAACACACATTTCTCTGTTCTCGCATAAGCAGGTAAACTGGAGCCACGATCTTTCTTACGTCGGTGAAGAAATTTTAGTTTCTTAACGTCCGATAATTTTTTTAATAATTCATTTAAACTTCTCGAGATTTCTCTCTTCGATATTCTCGAAAATACAGACTCAGATTTTGTGCAGGTTGATTCGGTGGGTCGCCATTCTTCGCGGAGGAGAATCCAATGCGCAGAAATGTTTCGTCTTTACTTTTCCAAAAATGTTCGTCACCCTTATCCACAAGGATCGGCATCGCAAACTTTCGCGAACGTGCTCGCTTCTCGTCGAATCGTCTGATTTATGACTGACTCTACTACTGACTGCATCGAGCACCAGCAGCGTGCCCGGGTTGTCCCATTCGCGCTTCGTCGCGCGTAAATCGTCGAATTAATTGCGTCGGGTTAAGTGACGGAGCACGATACTCGGGCAAATTTACGGGGACCGTTCATTGTTTCGTGGGATTCACGTGTAGGACGTTTATCAAGGTCAGTCAGACACGAGTGTAGTTTTTGGGAAATTAAAAACGAGAGATGAAATGAACCCTTCGTGTCTTTCCACCCGAAATGGTCCCATCGCTCTTATTACACATATCGACTTCACTCAATGCAAAAAGTATGAATGTATTAGGTGCAGTAATGAATAATCAAATTTTTTGCAAATTTCATTTTTAGGCACGACCGTAAAGGGAGTGACTTATTATTTTTTGAAGAAGTTGTTAATTACTTAAATGTCAAAGCAATTTTTGTCACTTTCAACTGCCTTGCAAGCTCTTTTTGCGTTTGTGCCGAATTTTCATCGAGCACCTTCTCCAAATCATCGTTATCGCATTTTCGTGCGCCTCCAGGACCTTGTTCCTCAGAAATCATCACTTTTGAGCCGCTTGAACTAAAATGCACATACATCGTACAATACAATATCTTCTCCCAGGAAAGAACAAATTGATTTGCATGCCCTTGCTGCGATTTTTTTTTTTTTTAAATTCGTGGGGAATACATTGGCGAATATGCTTATTATCTGTTACCATTTCTGAATCTATTAAACTGAATATTCTTGAAAGTTATGTTAGGCTATCCGGCATACCAACTATCATTTTTAATAGCACTATGTCGACATTATCTAACCGCAAAAGAGCGGGAAAGTCAATTGATTTTAACTGCTTATTTTCTTAACTGCTTAAAAAAATGTGGATTATTCATTTCTAGATATAATAGAATAAACGAGAAAGTGGCTGTGCGCGTGAGTTTCTGTATGACGCAGAGAATCGATGATCGGACGTGTGACCATTATCGCACTCCAATATTTACCATGTTATTTAGGTAAATTGACACAATATTACTAATCAGCACTCTCATCGCGGCTTTGTTGTGCATGTTGTGTCTAAACGAGTGCATCTGAAGCTTGTGCACGAGTATAAAGTCGCAACCACAGTTAATCGTTTAGCAGTGTAAATTTTACATAAAATCCTGACCAACGCACTCGCAACTTCACTCGCATCTTCGACAATAAGAAGAAAAGAAAATTCTTGCAATTTCGTAGAATGCATCGATCTTCGATTCGACGAAATCAACGCAAACAATCCCAGAGAATTTATCTGTGAGTAATAGCGGCGATAATCACATCGTTCTCCGATCGTCCGAGAGATTACCTCCTTGGCGAGATCGCCGTGCCGCCACTGTTGCCTCGAGAGCCGACTATCCTCTCTCGGAGTGTTCCAATAGATTTTGCACGAAATCAACGGATAATCTCGAATCGTGCGGGACGCTTCAACGTTCGAATGCCTTGGGCGTAATCGATTGGCGTCACTTGTCATTTGTCACGCACCGCGGGATAGGCTATCCCCCGCGCGAGTAGATTTGCCGTGACTATTTGCACGGAAGAAAGTCAAGAGGCGGCCAAATTGATTCGGTAAACTCCTAACCTCGTTGGTCGTGTTCTTTGAAGGGCCAGTGGAAGTCGGGACGCGGTTCGACGATCCAGACGGACGCCGTGCCGGCATGCTCGTCCCTCTGTATCCGCCTGGGAGCCCCTTTGAATAATTTTCGTGACGCGGTCCAACCGAAATTCTCTTCAGCCCGCGCGCGCGATAAGATTGACGTCAGTGTTCGTTTCGGAGTATGCCTCGGTGTAATTAGACTCGTCCCGTTTGACGTGTTAATCTCACGAATTAATCGCATAGTACGGTAAGGGGTGTGAGGCTGGAGGAAACTTGATTGACCGCGCCTTCGTCGAAGAGTTCTGCAAATTGTGGTAAGGTGGCGAATCCTGGAAATAAGCTAAGTAGATACGGGCTTCGATAGTTTCAAAATTTGCGAAACTTCGTCAAGTGCCCTTGGAAAATGTTAATTAGATCCCTGAGAAAAGCAAGTTGGACAAGGGATGTGATAGAGTTGCAGGAAATGGATTGGTAGATGTCCGACACAAGAGCCTGACACGTCGTCGATGTCACTACTGAATTTTGCCAATGCATCTAAATTTAGTAACTTGCACGAGTGCTTTCATTGTAGGAAGAATCGAGGAGGGAAAATGGTTTTCTTGGGATTTTACTTATAAATATCGAACCATCGATTTGAGCAGGCAGGGGCTTCGTTAAATCGAACGGATATTTCGTGAAAATTGCGCGCGCTTTAATGTGCCGCAAATCGGCATGATCCATCGCGTCGCGACCAAAGATCTCAAGCGTAATTAGCCGCGTCGCTTCGCCGTAGTTACGTGTAAATTTGGCGAATTAATTGCATCGGGCTGAGCAACAGCCGGCGGAGTAGCTAAGTTTGCCGGTACCATGTGTGTTTACACTCGAGCGTTATGGGCATTGGATGGTAAACTAACGAATATGCGGCTTGACGGTTTTACTTTCGACCAATAATTCCCCTAATGGGTCCGGCGAATGGCCGTACTGGCGAATAATCGAAATAATTTCATTCTCTACAGCTGCACTTTGCGCTCGCTTTAGAGAAGCTTGCAAAGTGGACAAGGAAAAGTAAGCGCATTAAAAAGAATTCACATTATCGTGACGATATTATAGATTTTGCATTTTCAAGAAGTCTGCGATATGTAAATACAGACGACTATTGCCTGACGGGTATTGAAGTGTTTTTCTGAACGCACCGCGCGAATTAATCAACGCTTCGAATAAAGAGACGGGTGATCTTAAAGTTGTCCTTAACCACTTCGCAACTGAGGACGAAATATCTCGCGACTTAATATCGTTCGTGACACGCTTCGGCCGAGATATTTCGCGATGCGATGTTGCTTACCGTACGCTTTGGACGAGTTGTCTCGTCGATAGTTTTGGACAAGGAAAGTAGTTATTTTTGTAAAAATTTTAACGTAGCATTATGTATAACACCGTGTTTTCAATTATACCGTTCAGTGGAAAAATAAAATTATTTGCTAAAAAAAAACCATAACGCATTCTTCATTTGACATCGCTAACCCCCTTCGTATACGCGAATGCAATAACTTACAAAGTAAGCTTTATCCAAAACTATCGAGGAGCTATCTCACATTATAATGAAAACCATCGACGAGATATCTCGTGCAAAGCGTATGGTAAACAACATCGCATCGCGAAATATCTCGTCCGGAGCGTGTCACGAACGATATTAAGTCGCGAGATGTTTCGTCCGTAGATGCGAAGTGGTTAAAGATCAACGTAAAAATCGTCACGCGAAGGAAGAGCCAAGCTTTCTGTAACGTGCATTCGAAGGTATCGTTCATTTTTATCGATCGGAACACCGTTATGCTATTCCTTGGGTAAGGCGCGAGAGATAAATTCTCGTGGTTAATCGAACGTGGGTAAACCGAGTCGCGATCGAAGGACGCGTTTGGTAAACTTCTAAATCCAGCTGGCTCTTGCAGGCCGCTCGGATCGATGGTCCACCGGGGTACGCGAAAATAAGGGAACGTGAGAGCGCCGCTCGGTCGGCAGGGGTCGATGGTCCAGATATATTTCTTACCCCATTACCTCCCCTATCCTTTTCCGCGGTGCGCTCGAGCTTTGATTTTCCGACTAACAATATCGAGCGCTTCAATTTGCGGGAATCGATTCGTGAAATTTTACCCGACCTTATCGTGGCGAATGAATCTTCGCGTTTCAGAAAGCCCTGTAGTACAGTGCGACTGTTTCTCTATTCCGAGAAGAAGAAAGTATCCTATTCCAGCCATTAAAATTAACGAATGCACCGCTTTCGTCCTCACTCTTTTCCATTCTTGCGCAAGCGTGGAAGCCTGTTACACGTATACTTGCTTTTAAAAAGTAACGGGGACGTATGTATCCGACGTTGTCCTTTCTTTCTCTCTCCTTGTCTCTCAGAGCATTCGCGTGACTTCCCGCCAGCTACTCTCTGGATCGTGACGCACGCGAGACGAAGATGAGAAATGCGAAGTGCGCGGGTGGAAAAAAGGAAAGTAAGAAAATCCCCGAAGAGGTGCGTGGGGGTGGCTCGGAATATCTCGGAACGCAATCCGAGCCCTTAAATTACAGACGTGGGAAATTTGCAATTCCACCTAGGCGAGGCGCGTCGGGTGTTATGAGGAGCATAGCACCTGCCTCAGGTAGGAAAATTACAGCCGTGGTCAAAGGTTAACCGTTGCCAAATGGCAGCCGACGCGTTTGCTCAATTACGCTTAGTAGCTCCCGTTGGTGCTCACAATGAGCCCTTGGAACGAAGCGAGCAACGTTGCTGCCCTACCGTGCGATAATCAGACGGGCTTATCTTACCTTCTGTTTCTGATATTCGAGTAGCTGTAGCTAGGGGCTCGCGTGGAGGTCGCACAAGTCGCCCGTCCCGACGCTATTAGCGTCTACCCCTCGTTTAACCCTTTGACTGCTGTATACTCACGGTCGAAGCATTCCGTCTGGACGGCGATCTTGGCGATTGGAATTCGTAGGAAAGGAAACACCTTTCGGCTAATCTGAATCTCGTTGATTAAGTATGCGAGACGCAATTGACATATAATTGTATTTAAAGACTGTTTTTAGCACGATTATTTCATTAAAGTATCGAACACACATATGCATCCATGACAGTCAAAGAGTCAAACTTATATGTATATGCCGCAATAGTTAATTACAATTTTTCATATACAATTCTGACTTCATTCGATCCGCCTTTTCGCAAACGCTTCGATTAAATCGGAACTTTGTTCAATTAATAGTTGCATCCTAGGAAATTTACTTATTATGTTGTGCCCAATATCGGCGATGCGTAACAGGGAAGTTTTCTACCGACCAACGATCATTTTTACATTATCAGCCTAGAAATTAGCCCTTCGGCTGCTGAATACTCTCGGCCGAAGCACTCCACCTGGACGACAATCTTTGCGATTGGAAATCGTAGGAAACGAAACACCTTTCGGGTAATCTGAATCCCGTTGATCAAGTATGCGAGACGCAATTGAGATACAATTGAATCTTTTCGAGCCGGATTAAACGATGCAAAAAAAGTCGTCCTTTAGCATTACTATTATTTCATTAAATCGGCCAACGTTTACCGAACGGATGTGTGCGCCCATAGTCCACCTGAATAGCTTTCGTCGCATGCACATATGCGCCCATAGCAGTCAAAGGGTTAAGCTCTTGCTCCTTGCTTTAGCACCACCTGCTCGTCGTGACCATTCGTGGCAGCCTTTTCGGATAGTCTTTCTATTTTCTCGATAGAGTTACAAAAAAAAAACAAACAAAGACAACTTGTCAATTGGAAAATTGGTAATTCTTTTACGCAGAGATGTAAACGGAGATTTCTATCGATTTCTTGAATTGCACTCGATATCAGTAATTTTCTTCGCCCGTGGAGCACGCGTGGAAAATAAATGTCTCAGGAAAATTCTCAGGTTCTTCGTATAGAATTCGATAGTACATACACTATTGTCGTCACGACTTTCGACCCTCGCTCGTTCGGCATTCCAACCTACTCGAGTTTTGAAGGAGAAGAGACGAGACACATTCGAGGAGGATCTCTTCACGTCACATCGAGACAAACGACGGGCCGGGGGCGCGATTAAATAAGCGGGTCTCGTCGTCGTCCGCGGCGGGAGACCGACGCGGAGGATTTTTACTCGACCAAAAGTCGCTTCGGTCTGGTATAAGCTCGTAAATATCTGGTAATTGCCCGAGCGAGGCAACCTGCCAGCCGTGAAAATTGCAGGTACTTAGAAAAAGGAGAGAAACGTGCGCGGACGTATTTCCCACCAAGGGCGAGAAGCTTCGCATGGGAATTGTGAGAGAGGGAGGGAGTGAATGAGAAGGATAAAGGGACGGGTGAAAGGTGAAGCGAAGAGGAGAAGGAAGAAGCAGAAGGACGGAGAGGAGAAAGAGGAGAATTGGAGCTTCCACAGCTGCCTTATCCTTCTTCTTCTTCTTCTTCGCTTTCTGCCTCTTCTTCTTCGTGGCACGAGAGACTTTACAAAAAGGTTTCTCCAAGCTCCCTCAGGATTCTACGCTCGTTAGATTTCGCCGAAATAATGGCCGGGTCTAAAAATATCTCGCGGCAGCTTCTTCCTGTCTGCCCCGGCGTCGCGACGCCACTCGAAAGCGTCGCGTGCGACCGTCCAATGCTTTCTCTCTCTTTCACATACGCTTCACATCTTGCTCTTTTTTTTTCTCCACGCTACTGCTGCTCCTGCTGGGAGAAAGTCGAACGCGTTGAGACGTTCTCGTCGAAGTGCCCTCTCGAGCTTATGACTCGTCAAATATCGATACTTCGGGTGATCAATAGGTACTTGTTGATGTTAGATACCGATACTAGGGTCCATCCTTGAAATTTGCAGTCTAATGTTTTAGTATCGAGTGACGAGTCTTTCTCGTAGAAAATGACATGTTTATTATTAATTGCGTGATAAATGGTCCGGACAGCCACGAAGGTTAGGGAAATTCAGAAGTGTCCGGTAATTGTGAAACTAGGGTGAAAGGTGAATTTTCTTTTCGAAAATGATTTGTACTATCTTTTATATTATATAACCTGTGATAATACTATGTACGTGGAAAATCCAGAAGAACTGAACTCGTGGTATCGCAGTTTATACAAATATGAGAAAGAATACAAATACCCCTTCACGATCGAATCCACACTTGTGTATCGGGGTAGGCAAATAATTCCAAGGGCGTATGGCATAATTTAATCAATTAAATCTCGCCATTCTAATGGGTGAAAATTCGTTTCGATTCAAATTCCAGATGCTGAGGTAAATTCCGAAAGGTGGATATATCGAGGACCTAGAATTATTCCGGACGTTGGAGTGCGCGAGGTTGCGCAAGATAGAAAGCGACGTGGCATCGCTCGAGGTGAAGGTAACGCGATCTTTCACGCATGATTGATGGACGACGCGGTCTCCTCCGACCCTCTTCCGACTTTCCTTAGTGGCGTGCTAGTTTCATTCGACGAGCGATAAACTTCTTCCATTCTTTTGCGCTCGAGTGGTGCTCGTAGCTTCCTCAAGGTTTTCGGCGTCGAGCAAGAAAGAGCCAGAAAAACGGAAAATCTCGACAATTTTCTTCACGTCATTTTAAACCTTTGAGTGCTGAATACTCGGGACCTATGCAGTCCGTACGGACGGCGCGCGACGATTGCTGTGCACGAAATACTTCTTCGCTAGACTGAACTCTGTTGATTAACTATTCAAGGCGCAAATAGTAATAAGTTATAGTAGTCCATTTGCACGAGCTCAAATAATTAAAGAGCGATTTTTGTTGAGTATTAATTATTTATTATAAACATTAAAATTTACAAGAAACTAGAATTTGGCCAGTAAATTAGAAAACAATGATTTAGTAAACTAAATTTAAAAGGAATGCACCTGTATTCGTCTCACAGAAAAGTAACTGTAATACTTCTATGTAGGTGATCGAAAAAATCGGCAGACGCATATATGCGCCTTCAGTCCATGCCGATAACATAGAGTGAACGCATATATGCGTCCTCAGTCCACACCGACGGCTTTCACCAGACGCACATATGCGTCCATAGCGCTCAGAGGGTTAACGAATAACTCACGACGAAGTAGCTCAAACAGCGTTCCCTATAATAGTTCCTTTCTCTTTTTCGCAAGTTGACGTATACCTATTAAAATTCCATTCAACGATCGCGATTATGTCGCGACAGCTTGGTAAGCAGCTTTAGCAATATTCTCCATAAAACGCTTCCTATCGGCGAAGGTGCCACGAGACATAAAACAAGCCAATGGAAGAGAAGAATCGTTAAATTCTGAGCGCCATACCACTAGTAAATTTCCGTTCGGTGCCGTCCATTACTTCTGGGCCGCCAATAAACGGCAAATTTAATTTACCCCCCCGGAGCCAATCTATCGCGCTCAGCCCTCCTCCGCGCAACCCTAAAATTCAATTATCCCTCTTTATTTGTCCTTCCAATTTTACTACCCACCCTCCCTCTTGCCGAATTTGGCGCGAACGCAACACCTTCGTGCGAACGCCTGCGAAGAATCTTGTCGACGACTAAGGCTCGTCTCGAGGTTCGAGCACCACAGGACTCGTAACGACGTTCTAGTGCCGTCGGGCGGAACTGACGACTTTAACCGATTCCTCCAATTTCTGCGAGAGGGTCGCCCCGTGACCTCCGCGCGGGCGATGAATTTGAATAGAAGAGTGAACGGGACACTGTTCAGTTGTACGACGGAAAGAAAAATGAAGGGAAAGGGACGAAGAGGAGTGGAGGAGGACGCGTGAGGAAAAGAGAAGAGGAAAGAGTGGATTCGTGGGAGGAGGGTGAGTTGGGCGTGGAGTGAGAGAAGAGAGAGAGAGAGCGAGAGAGAGAGAGAGAGAGAGAGAAGCGAAGAAGAGCATGGGGATGAGAAAACAGAAATGGGTTCAGCAGTTAATATCGGAATGAATGGAGGAGCAATCGGCATCAAGCGAACCGGAATGACCTTATTGCTTCGACCGGCTAGGCTGCAGTCTGCGATCGGCTCGCTACGTTACAACGAATCGCCATCATCGCAGTTCAAGCTTGGAGAATGGAGAATGGAGAATGGAGAATGGAAGAGAGAGGAGGGAGAAGAGAGAGAGAGAGAGAGAGAGAGAGAGAGAGAGAGAGAGAGAGAGAGAAAGCGTGAGTGGAGAATGGTCCCGGTGAAATCCAGCACTGGATGGATTCTTGTCCCATATATTCATTTACTCGGAACTGCTCGCTGGAAAGTTTCAATTTGACGAGTGGACTGAATATGAAAAGAATCACCTGGGACACGAGAGAGAGAGAGAGAGAGAAAGAGAGAGAGAGAGAGAGGATGGAAATTTGCAGGCTGGATTGAAGACACTAGTGTCGAAACGTTAGCGAAACATACACGCGCGCGTTATTTAAATATCAGTGAGGAGGGGTTTAAATATTTGATCTCGCCGAGTGTAAGCTTTACGACCCGATTGGGTAATTTGGAAGACTGGATTCTTTATCTCTTTTCTCCTTCTTGTCTTTCTTTAAATTCGCGACAAACATTTGGAACCTCGCGTTAACGGAACTAACGACGGTGAATCGCAGATCGCGAATGTTTACTCTTCTCCCCTAGTGGGCAAATACAGTCGAGGATCTTAATTGCTATCCAATAATTAAGCCCTTGACCATTTCTGGGGCGGTTGAACTATCGATTGCGCAATATAGTCGTTCACCGTGCAGCACAAAGGATAATCAAGTCGTTTACCTCTCTCTCTCTCTCTCTCTCTCTCTCTACCGTCGGTTTATCGTAACTAGATCCGTTCCACGTCATTCTCCACCTCCAACCCCATCTACTTCTCTAGGTTGTGGCCATTATCCTAATATATATATATACATGTATATGTATGTACACGGGTGTACATTTGGACACAGGACAAGTTCGCGCGCCCAGACGCCATCCACTTGACGCGAATTTATCCTGCGACAAGCTAATGACGGAGCGACTCAAAATGTTAAACACATTTTTGTTTTGCTTTCTCCCTTCCTGCCTTTCTATCACTCGAACGAGCCACGGCGAGATTGGACGAGAGAAGGACTTTTATTTTTGTGGCGAGTCGAAGGCTGCGATCGAGAGATCGAGATATTTTTTCAATTAGCAAAGGGACACTCGAAAATTGGAAAGGTCCCGTGGAGCGGTCGTTTCGATTGTCATGATGACGTGCATTTGAAAAGTTCAATTGCTCGAAGAGGGAGGGAGAAGGATTGAAGGAGAAATTAATTTGAGCCCGGGTGCTTCTCTTGATTACAGGAGTGCTTTGCCAATAAATAATGCAATTCGACTTAGCAATGCCGAATATAATACGCTCGCGTTGCCTAGACGGTTATATCATTTCTACTACGTTTCACGTGGCGCACGCGAGTTCTCTAAATACCTGGTCCGTGCTTGTTCTCATAAATCCTCGAGTACCATTCTCGCCCGGGGGCTTTTGTCGAGAACGAGAAGGGTAAGGTGGAACGGAACGAAGATCGGAAGTAGGAAGATGACGAGAATTGGAGAAGGATAATCTGCGGAAGGAGAAGCGGACGAAGGAGAGCAAGGCAAAACGGAGAGCAGAAATGACGAGTAAAAATTACAGAGGAGGAAGAAGAGGGCGTGGAAGCCCAAACAAGTGTATAGAGAAAAGAGTGCGGCAATCGTAAATCTAGATGACCAAAAATAACAATGAAGATGTAATTGATCGTTCATTTATTCGCGAACAGCTAATGAGTTGCAATAACGACGTCCGAAGCTTCCAATTCGTCCTTTTCTTCTTCCTGCTTCAGTTCGGGAATGTATAACCGATGATCAACTAATAATTTATCTGGCGAAGGTTGACATGTCAAGCGTGTTCTGTAGACATTTATTTTGCACGTTACTTTATAAAATAACAAATTTTTTGTAAAAAAGATCGGTAGGCGGGGTGAAAAATCAGAACCTGGTAAGAACCACCACAAAAAACAAACAGGGTACGACCCGGGGTGGGAATTTTGAAGCGTAGAATAATTCGACGAGTAAAGAGCGAAGACCGGTAGTAAAAGGAAGAAAAACGCATACTGAGAGAAAAGTGTATGATATATCTAACTATAAAGGCATAGTATCAAAATCATAGTTGGAAATATCATACTTATGGTAAATGTTACCATAATGTCGGTAATAATTACGATAGAATCATAGTATAACCAACTATATTATGTTTTTACCCAAGAT
This sequence comes from Tiphia femorata, assembly GCA_944319695.1. NCBI lineage: Eukaryota > Metazoa > Arthropoda > Insecta > Hymenoptera > Tiphiidae > Tiphia > Tiphia femorata. The sequence continues at coordinate 2,430,014 of OX090902.1, read as the reverse complement.
TATGGCTGTTTCAACTAAAAATATAGTATTCTTGAAAATATGTAATGGTAAGAAAAGTAACTATTTTATATAGTTAATATTACCAGAATATTTCATACGTAGTGATAGAACTGACTATATTCACATAGCACATTTTACTATACACATGGTAACAAGAACAAAGGCAACAATTAATAATATAACCATTCGCATAAATCGTTCATTCTACTATATTTTCTATGGTTAAGTGAACTATAAAAATATGTTTAACGTCAAATCTAACTATAAAATATAGTAAGATTATAGTAAACCCAACCATTTTTTTCTCTCAGTGCAGTCGCGAGGAGAGTCGACAAGAGGAAGAACGAGAAGGAAGAGGGAAGAGCGTGACGACGAAGAGGAGGAGCGCGCGAATAGTCCGCTACGGTGAAATAGGTAAGAGCATAACGATCAATGGAAGGCGGTTCCCCGGGATATTCTAAGATAGGCGCTTACGAGCGTGTGGACTGGAAAGGAGGGTGGGTGCACTTTTACCAGCGGAAATCCCGCGGATAAGATCGCCTGGCATCGCGCGGCGACCCACTACGAGCTTCCTCGGTTCACCGACCTTGAGGGATTCGCAGATGCGAGGAGAATAACCTCGCGGATTGTCGAAGCTCTGCTCCGTGCTCCTTCTCTCGCTTCGCTTTTCAAACCTCCACGAGAAGCCCTTGGCTCTTCTTCCCTTGTCGCGATTACATCCTTGTGGCACGCTCAGCCGCACACAGACGCACACACGCGCGCACACACAGATGCAGAGAGAGGAAGAGAGTGAGAGAGGGAGAGAGAGAGAGACGCACATGAATGAAGAGACACGAGAACGACAGGATCCTCTTGTCTTAGCCTCCCTCGTCGGCCCACCCATTCTCTTCCCGACATCATCGTGAGGATCTTCTACCGATGCCCTATGCGAGATTCCCCTCATTCTCGGATACTGGGAAGCCAATACTCACATGTCTCGCGGAGGAGCTGCTGGTACGTGCAAGGATTGCGATCTCTCCTCCGGTGGCAGTGGCGGTGGCGGTGGGCCACGAATCTCCGTTAACGGGGGATTTGAACCCCTTCGATGGGACTCTAAGCTCCTTCACGGCTCCCGAGACCGTCTGCGCAAGCCCTTCGTCCCTCTCTCATTCTCTCCCTCTCTCTCTCTCTCTCTCTCTCTCTCTCTCTCTCTGTTTCTTTTTCTCATTCGACGTCTCGTCCGCCAGCTCGCCTCGTCCTTCTCGCGTTCGTCGTCCCGGTACGACGCCAGGGTTCGCAGACTGATTCGACGATCGGATAATGTAATGAGCCTGCGGCTGCGTCGAGACGACGATGATTGCGTGGGAGGATGACAAGTGGGACGATTGGGAGACTGGGGTTGGTCGAGCGGGCTCGAATTCGTGGTCCGTGGAGATCGTTGAATGGCGGCAGGGGTCACCAACCCCTTGCTCGATCTGTTGCTCCGAGGATTCTGCCCCGCTAGATTCGAGAGAGGGGCCTCTCGAGATTGTAATTGAGCGCGTAATGATTTCTTCTATCCCGTGGCGCGCGCTTCGTAATCGCTGGGTCAGTAGGTGGGACGTAGTCGCGAAGGGAATTGAGGAACGTAGACGAAGGAATGCGGAAAGGAAGCGGTGGGTGATCAGACCGACGAGCCTTCAGGTAAATTGATTAAATTGGACTGGCAAATTGGCGGTGAAATAATAAGCGGCGAAGATTCGTCGCTAATGGTAAATAAACACGTGAAGAGAACGTGATTTGCTGTTTAGGAGCATCGACCTAAATTGTTTCGTTGCGTGGGTGAGTGATGCGCGTAAGATCGATAAAGGGACACTGGGAATTTGTTTATTCGGTGGAACTGTTTCGAGAGTGTTGACGGATCGACGAATCGATCCATCGAAGCCAGGAGGATGCTACCAAATCCGCGAACCGTCGTTCCTCCCAGTGTCGCTCGAATTTCTCGTTGGACCGTATTTAAAATTCGGACGGACGTACCGGGGGAATGCATGCGAGATTACGTATCCGCTCTGACACGATATTTTGTAAAAATGTAAGCGAAATATGCGGAGCGTCAATCGCCGTGGAAAAACAGAGAGAGAGAGAGAGAGAGAGAGAGAGAGAGAGAGAGAGAGAGAGAGAGAGAGAGAGGGCGATCACGTGCCCGAAATAATTCCCTCCGCTAGTCCACGTTTTTTCATCCTTTCGCCCTTGTTTTCCCTTTCCCTCTTTTTTTTTTGCTTCGTTTTTTTTTTTACATCGCTTAATATGCCGGAACGGTAGGGGGCTCACCGAATGCATCGGAATATTCTCGAAAATGAGAGAGCAGTCGCACACGTGCGAGCGTGGATGGAATATCCTTCACGCGCGCATAGGCGATATTAATTTCATTGCTGGTAATTTGCAAGCGCAATTGAACAGCGCTCGATCATTTCGGCGCGACGATTCTTTCCGCGCGACGAGAACGAGCGGGAGGTACGTTAATTTTGTGGAACAATCGAAGCCCCCGTGAAAGCCACTCGCTCCTGTTTAAATAGGCGAAATATCACCGGTCAATGTTTCGCGCGATAGTGCACAGCTCTTTTTTTTTTCTACGTCCATCAATTTTGTAGATTCTCGAATTTCGAGGTCCAGGCGCGCCAACGGCACGAGAACGTTCACGTTCGTCGCTCGTCCTTCACGCCACCCCGGCTGACCCACTTCCCTAGGATCTCAACTTCGCGCGAATATCCATTTGCAAATATTTCATGGAGATCGTAAAAAGCTCTCGCGACTATCGTTGCCTCGTATCCAATTTGAATTTCAATTACGCCAACTTTCCCTCGCTATTATAATCCAAATTGGTCTTCCTTCCGTACATAATGCTCGCGGGATAGTTTCCTCTAATGCCTTCGTATAACTCGCGTTTTAAGAGAAGGATTAAAAATTCTTGGCTCGAGGTTTCCTCGCGATTACCTTTGTCTTCGCGGCTCTCGTTTCTACGATCCTCCACCTTCTTCCTCGATGTTCCATATTTCGAGAATGCGAACGCGCGACGATAGAACCGATCGAAAACTCGAAAGGAAGAGGGAAAAGAAGAAGGATAGGAGGCACGAGAGGAAGTAAGAGCACGTAGAAGTTTGGCCTGTGGCTCGCGCGGCGGGAGTCCCTCCTTCTATTGGAAACCTCGTCGTGTGTTCCCGGTTCTTTATTTTCGCACGTTTCATTCTCTCGACGGGAAGAGAAAAGGATGGAGGAGAAGAAGAAAGACGAGAACGGAAGAAAGAGACTGGAGAGAAGAAACCGTGCGTTTACAGGTAGAAGGAAGAGCGGCTCTGTGCGCGACAGATGCGCTGCCGTAGCCGCGAGCTTTGGAGCTTTGAGAGAGTCGAGGGTGGAGACGAAAGGGGCTCGTAAAGGAGGAATGGAGGGTAAATAAAGGGGAGGGAAGAGGGTGAGGTAGGTTGGAGCGGTGGTGAGCAGAGGTGCCACTGGCCGGAGTGTAAATGAGAGATTCGGTCAGAAGGATGTTGATGCGGGAGGAGAGAGAAATGTCTGTATGGGTCTCTGAGAGAGAGAGAGAAAGAGAGAGAGAGAGAGAGAGAGAGAGAACGACAGCGCGCAGAGAATGAAAGAGAAGAATAAAAGGGTGGTTCCTCCTATCCAAGAGCTCGTCGAGTACTCTGCCACTCTGCGAGCACGCGTCGAACCTCCAACGACGCTACCCACACGCTTCTCTTCTAATCCTCTACTTCCGTTTCCACGGCAGTTATTCCATCGTTATTCGATTGTTTGAGAGAGCCCGCCGAGAGCGTGGGCGGGCGCGCGGTGCGTTTAATTACAGAAGTAGCCCAGAGAAGGAGGAGGAGAAACAGGCGGTAGGTAATTCATTGCCGCGCAAATTATTTCTGCTTTCGTAAGCGTGCACCACCGTCTCGCAATAACTCGCGCGACTCTCCGCGGGTATCAAACGGTTTTAGGTCCTCTCGAAATTTCAGCATCTCGTGCTCTGCCCGTTTACTTGATAAAGCTGCCTGCACTCGTGGTAATTAAAGTAGAGCTTGAAAAAGTTCTTTCGAGTGAATATTCCGCGCCGATCGAGTATTCCTTGTTCCAGAGGTGCGCAGGTTTGTACTTTTGTTGATGCTTAAGAAACGGTAGGACGTTCAGAGAGAAGGGTCGGCAATTTTTGTTCGCAATCGCTTGCAAAAGCTCCGGGAGTCCTAGAGACTGCGTCGTAAAGTGCTCTTCTTCTTTCTCTTCTTATACATTCACCACCTGTTCCCGAAGTAAGATGGCTCGCAAAAATATAGAGTAAAGCCACGTAAAGCACTCACGACGATTCCGCAGCTCGGCTCGCGCTCTTAAAACCCTCCAGCCTCTTATCAGCGTAATCTTCGATAATGCCGAATACGGAGAGAGAAGGAGCCACTGCTGCCACACCGCAGCTCGTCCACTAGCGAATTTGTGTCGCTGCAATATAGTCGGTGGAAACCCACGTGTGCGCCACGGGCATCCCAATTGTTTCTCTAGCACGAGCAGGAGTCGATGGCTCGTCATCGTAATTCCGCAGTCGTAAATGAAAGGTGAGAAGGGGTGAGGAAGTGAAATGCAGGCGAAGAAGAGAAAAGGAGGTAGAGAGAAGAGAGAGAGAGAGAGAGAGAGAGAGAGAGAGAGAGAGACAGAGAGAGAAAGAGACAGAGAGAGAAGAACTATTCGTCGTTTCATAAATCCTCGGGTGTAAAACTCGGAACGAGGGAAGGAGGATTCCCGTGAGGGCGGATATGAACGTGTGTGTTTGTGTTCCTTCAAATGGAAGATATACAGGCGAACGGAAAGAGAGAAGGAGAATCCTTAATGTCCTCGTCACAGATGATTGGCCGATCGGCGAAGCGTATAGACTCGGGTTGTAAACCTCGTGGCGCGGTGTTGGCGCCTCGCTTATCCCACCCGTTAGTCAGACGGACAGACGGATGTGTGCAGGTGCGCGATGCTTGGTCGTGAGAAAACTTTACAACCCTTTGGACGAGGCGAAGCGCGAGCGTACAGCGAGCATTCGTGTTGCAAGCCCCAGTTTGCTCTTGTACACGCTTCTCACGTATGTAGGATTTTACTGGCGACTTACGTGGCCGAAGGTGAGAAGGAAGAAGGGATGGAGTACGTTTCTGTAGTGGATGCCAATGGTGAAACAATATCTCTGCGAGTTGGAGGCTATCGGATCTTGCGTGAACTCGCGCGATCGTTAAAAACTTATTCGAAAAATTTCATTCACCGATACCATTAATATTTCACTTCGACAAATTTGATCTAAAAGCTGAAAGTTATCGAGTAGAGTGAGATTTTCCGAAGAAGGATTTAACGATTTACACTGGTTTTCCCTGGAAACAAGACTTATTCGTTACTAAATCGAGGATGCTGATTCTGAAAATCGAATCGGTTTGTTCGAATTGAATCGAGTTTTCCAGATATCCTCAGTTTTGTGTTTTGCTGGTAAGAAACGCGCAGCAACGTCATTTTTCCGTTTAACACTATTTCTACCGGGATTTTGTGTATACCCATTTCGACCAGGAGGTGTATTTTTGGGTCCAGGATGAGCTCCAGGAAAATGATACTCCTAAATTAATTTAACAATTAATATGCGAATAGTGAAAGAAGCAATTAAGGAAAAATGATTCAACTTGGTATAATAGTGTTAATATTCGTTGCTTTCTTTTTTATGATTGAGTTGTATGCCATGAACAACATACTTGCTCACATAACGGCAATTCGGTGTACTTGAGTTCCAACATTGTAAAGTAGCGCTGTGTTTTCACTTGCGCATTTCCGATACTGTCGTTAAATGGCTAGTTATTCAGTCGTCCTCGCCAGTTCTTAAACATGTTTTTAACCCTAATACCTAACCAAGTTCTTATGCGGATAAATATGCCGTTGCTAACTCATAACTAAGTCGACAAAAGCAAAGCGATTAATATTAAACGGAAAAATGACGTTGCTACACATTACTTACCGGTGAAGAATAAATCTGAGGACATCTTGAAAACTAGAGCCAATTCGAACAAATTGTTTCGATCATTGGAATCTGCATCCCCGATTTAGTAAAGAACGTGTCTTGCTTCCAGGGAAACAAGAAGCAATGTTCTTTCTGTTGGTCCGTGTTATTACATATTAAATAACCATCACGAATAAAATGTCAATGTAAAGAAAATCACAAATTTAACAGCCGCATCATTATATGGAATGACATGCGCTAACAATTATGCTGGAATACCTTCGTCGCCCGCGCATCAAATAACACGTTTTACTTATGAGGTATTAAACGTCGACGAACACCTTCGGAAACCCTAACCCAGAGTAACGAGAGCTGTCGCGCATTTCCTTAACGTTAATAAATATTTACACGTCGTTCCAAGCGACGACCTAATGCTAAATCATGCAACGGGGTTCGCTCATCCCCAACCACTCTACCGACCACCACTCGCGTTATTAAGCGGCAAACTACAAGGGGCAAACCCTAGATGCATCAGCAATAATTACTACTTTTCACCCTAGCCTCTAATAACCGATTCACGGCGCACGCGCGTGCCGAGGCCGTGTCGGCCTGTATAAATTTCACGGCATGCCTCTCCAACTTGGCTCGTTCCACTGGAACGTCCAAGGCGATTGCGGAGGAGAGCTCGCCACTCCGATAAGCCACGAGCATGTCGGACAAAGTCCTCGTACAACGACGGCGTGTAATCGCAGCTAAGAACGATACGCGCTCGCGCGTCTTTGGCTCCGGTTTATAGCACGTCCAACCTGACGCGATGCTATTATAAAGGGAGAAGAAGGTGCCCGGTGCGCGTGAGCCCGCGTGGGCGAGGCTCGCCTAAGACATACTTCCCCAAGAGTTTGTCCTACTTGAGGCGAATGAGGAATTTAATATGGGATTAGAAAGCAACTTCCCTAGTTTTCGGACTTTAAGGAGACGAGGAGTGGAGCGCCTCTAAGTAGAGGTCGTCGTGAATTTCCGATACCTCCTCATTTCTAAGGCGCCCGTGTAAATGCGAATGTATATTGAAAATCGTGACGCGCTCTCCAGTGGAGATCGTGGCTCTCCCAGAGCGGAAGTTTCGACGGTGGGTTTAGTTCGTGGTTGGATATTAATTTCTAATCGCTTGCTCGTTGGATAGGATGGGGTAGTTGTAACTCGAATGGGGTATACGAGTGCGGTGAGAAGGTGGAAAGTGAATTCGTAATGTGGGGTAGGACAGAAGGAATAATTAAGGGGGATTTAATTAGGAAATGTTAATTGGTCGGTTGGATATACTTTCGGCAGAAGTGTTCCCGAGAACGTCGTTAAGGAGTTTTATTCGAGTCGCAATACTGCGGTGATAGAGGCTTTCGTCACGATTTACCTGCGCTTAAGCTTTGCATAATCCCGTTTGCGACGGTGCGCGTGAGTGTCCCTCGTCTGACGCCACGCGGATGTCATCACTGAAATGCGTTCGCCTAATAACAGCGCGGACTTGATTCGAAATGGTCGAAAATGGTGCTCGTTAACACTGGATTTGCCGAACCCAGTCAGTTTGACTGGTTCAATTGGGAAATCGTGTTTATAAAAAAATATTCGGTAAATTTAAGTGTTAACGAAATTTTCTTGTATTGGCAATTGGCTTCTTCGAAAATGCAGTAAGTCACTCGGCACGAGCTACGACATTTTACTTTTTATTTTCTCAAGTGACACGGTACGTTTACGTCCACCGAGCTGAACGTGCTGGAACGCGCGACGAAAACCTTCATGCGTTCTGTCCCCGTTCTAAAGCCTGTTCTATAATTTCTCAGTTCTGTCATGCTAATGTCGCGAAGTTTCTCTAGCACGCGTTCGACGTAATAAGACTCGCACTACCGCACGATGTCCGACTTAACGCGAGTCGGTCTCGTTACACTTCCATTGGCACCGCGTCCCAGCTTTCAGGTAGCGCGTTACACGATAACACGTGGTCCGTTCCATTATCATGCTAACGTATCGCTTTACATCGTTTGCGCTTCCCGCTTGGCGCTTTGGGCGCGTGCACGCTGGCTTTTGTCCGACTAATCTTCACTTTAATCACTGCTTTGTACCCGAACCAGGAGACGAGCTAGCTCGTTTCGAATTTGTAATACTCGCGGGATCTCGGCCACGTGGGTTCGTCGAAAAGTGACTAGCTAACGTTAGATTCGATACATCGTCGGAGATGATTCTTCAAATACAAAATTTCACGTGTGCTAGTAGACGGATGTTTATGTAAATTTCTACGTCGTAAAGTTCTCGAGGACGTTAATGTTCATTTTAATGTGCGTCGAACGGAGTCGAGGAGAATAATCTTTGCATCATATGTATTTCACAGAGTCCACTTTTGAAAATTCCTCGCTTCACCACTTCCACCAGAAATAATTGCAAATTCATCCCCATAATTTCTATTTTAAACAATCCGCAAATCCAATGCAGCACCCATACCCACTTTACCAACGCCGTAAAATTGACTTTCACGGTACGGGAAGGTTCGACTGTACTTTACATACACCTTATCGTCATCACGAGATAATATTGTAATCTCGGAGGATCTCAAGCTAAAACCGAAAATGTGATTGCACGTGTACACGTTCGGGGCGCTTCCATCCTCCTCAAGCCGCCGGCTCTCGGTCTCCGAAGGGACTGTCGTTTATTAATCCAACGAGCTAATCCCGGCATACGTCCTCGTGCACAGCTCTCGGCACAAATATGCCGTTCACCGCAATTGACAGACCATTCGAGCGCGCAACGAACCCCACGCCAGATTCACCAATTCCGCCAACCAGGTCTGTCCAGGCGTTCGACGGTTAACGATTGAATCGTTAAAACCTCGCAGATCTCTCTCTCTCTCTCTCTCTCTCTCTCTCTCTCTCTCTCTCTCTCTCTCTCTTCGGCACTTTCTCTCTTTCGAGCGTATTTATCGCATTTTTTCTCCTCCTCGACGTCCCCTCCTCTCTTCTCCCACCCCCCGAAATGACCTTTGAAAACGAGACGACCCGCTGCTGCTCGAGCGCACCCGCCGGCCGGCCGCATCGATTGGTTGATCCGGCTCGAGCGGATGAATAGGGGTGCCTTGCCCGTGTCCCCTTTGTCTTCGTTTTACCTCTCTATTTCTATCTCACTTTCTGTATATTTGAACAAGTGGATGCAAATCCAGCAACAATCGAACGATCGACCGGGGTCCACCCTCGAAGTAATGAAATTTTTTATGCCACTCGTGCCTGTCTCTTCCAATTCTACGAAGAAAGAGAGAGGGAGGGGGAGTAGGAAGGAGGAATTCAAAGATCGTAAGAAGGACGATGATCCTCGGTAAGGGTGGTAGTTCGTCAAAATTGTTTGAAAGAAAAAGAGTCGAGCCGGAGATGAAATTTCTTTATCGAACTTCTCCAGCGCTTCTCCGTCAATTTTTTTTATGCTCTCGATTCTCTACTCCTCATAACCGGTAGACACGAAGGTGGGAGCGTGGAGTGGATGGCGCGAGGAGACGAGAGTGTAGTTAATCGAAATTACGCGAGACGATCGGCGGACCCCGTGGTAAGAGAGTTGAAGACACTCGCCTGTCTCTCTACTCGGGGCAGCGACCGGAAAAACGAAACTCGTAGTTTTCACAGGAGGAGAGTAGGAGGAGAGAGTCCTTGGGCGAAAAAAGTTCCGCGGCTGAAGAAGAGAGAAGGATAGGGAGAGAGAGAGAGAGAGAGAGAGAGAGAGAGACAGAGAGAGAGGGAGAAAAGTCACATCAAAGTTTTTCCCCAAGCCCCGGCCGTTCTTTCTATGCAAATGCACGCGTGTCACTCTTCTTTGTTCGTAGTTGACCGAGCGGAAATGCCTCCATTTTACCTTCATCGCTCCCTTTTTTGAAATTCTCCGAGAGTCGTCCGCTCGTTTCGCCTCCCCTCACTCTCCTCCCGTCCGCCACCACCATCCTCTGATGAACGAGCGTGCTCGCGTCAGATTTTATTGTTCGCCGAGTAATGCGATGAAGAATTTCGTATTCGTGGCGACGACGCCGAAGCACACGCTCTGCGATAATTACGGAAGGACAATATTTACGTTCGGGTACTAAAGACCGTTCGATTAGTTTTTCCTAATTCGTTCTTCGTCCTCCGAGGATTCGTTGATTCCACTGGAGCAGGTTCGACGAATCAGATGTCCGATTTATTTCGACTTTTACTCCTTGATTTACTACTGAATTCTAGTCTCGAACATTTCACGTTACTCGAATTACGATTAAGGAACGATGCTTCCTCCTAGGGTGATTTAGGGAGAATGCCAATCGTGATTGGCATTATTTCTCTTCACAATTGTCATTCGCAACTTGAGCTCGGTTAATCTTAACATTGACGTTAACTTACCAGAAGATGCGAGGGATCTCTCTCGTCCGCAGTACTCGTCACGCAAACCCACGCACTTCAACGCGTCTTCCTATACAACAGAAAGGTAATTCTCGCATTAATACTAGAAGTATCGACCGGTAAAAGTGACCGGTTGCATCAATTTTTCACAAGAATTTCTTTTTAACACTAGAACTACCAATTTTTTTTTGCATATGGAAACTTCTTTTGTTGGCTACACATTTTGATGGGTTTGGTAGTTCTAATGTTAATAAACTTTAACGTGATTCGTTGTACCTACTGTGGCTATACACATACACAGTCTCTCTATTTCTCTCTCTCTCTCTCTCTCTCTCTCTCTGCAGCACACACCCTCTCAGTTCAATTCTTAACCGCCCACTACCCCTTTCGTCAGAACTTTTTCAAACTGGAAGCGGATACCAAGAGTCCCGTTCAACGACGCTTCGTCGTTTGCATCACCGCAAAAAACGCCTGAGAATTATTCTGTATTCTGAAACTCACGCCGGCACGCGCCTCATTATGGACAGCGAGTGGAGGCGGCGAACGTCGACGCGCGCAGAGGCCGTTTAGAAGATTGAATGGCGTAGGACGGAGGTTAGATATCGAGTACCCTCTCGAGCTTTGAATAATTATATCGTGGAAAGCGGCTGTCCGCTGGGTAGGTAGTGGAGGTGAAGCACAGGAAGCTCTCGCGGGCCTCACGGGTGGTGGAGCCTCGAGAAAATGGGGATCTAAGGGTGAGCGGGATGTTAAATAAGTCGCACAGGGGTGGGACGAAAGAGGGTGCTAAATTATTTGTCGGTCCGTTGAATTATGCAGTCCGAGGAGGGCGTGGGATCTTGGCCTTTCTCCTTCTCTCTCTCTCTCTCTCTCTTTCTCTTTCTCTCTCTTCTGTCTTCTCCCTCTTCCTCTCGATGAGAGACGATGTCGAGGACGATGAGGAGAAGAGACGAGGGACGAGGACTAATGTTACGCGAGGGAATTATGATGTGGCCACTTTGGGGTGATTGTTACCCGCGTTCGCGGTAACCGTTTGTTCCCGAGTTGATGGATGGCGTTTTGTCTTTCGGGATTTTTTCTCGGTGATGCGTAAAGAGAAAGACGCGCTCGGAGAAAGCTCCGTATTCGGTCCACCTCTTCTCGTACGTTCTTTCCTTCTTAGGATGACGCTCGTTTAACCGGAGCGTGACATTAATAGTTGTTCATCGTTTAACCACTTGCGCTATAAAGATGTGCCACGCACGTCAAGATGTTTTTGTTCCAAAACCGCCAGCGACGTGGATACCGCGTCGATAGGCATTTGTCGCAGAAACAAAAACGACGTGTCCGTCACGTCGGCTAACAGTTAGATCGTTCATTATTCGAGCTACAGTTCCAGAGTGCACGACATCGCGTAGCGTCATCGATATCTTGGAAATACTTCAGTATTAACATTCGGTAAGGCGTCAATGTAACGCATGTTATATTGTAGAGCGCGGCACGGCAACCGAAAGTTAAATCGTAGCGCAAGTGGTTAAGAATTTCAACGAGAATTTTCACTTACTCTTTCCGCGCTTCGTATTCCCTCGTTTCATCGAGTCTCAGATTGAAAAATTCATGGTCTGGTTAATGGATCGTCGTTTACTCTCCGTAACATGTTGACGACTGTGAGTTTGTTTAAAATCGTCTGTCATCCCAGCGTACCATATTTGTTTTTCACAAACTAATTCCCACGGAGGCTGATACAGAACCGCGTGATCCTCTTTCGTTTTTGCGAAGTGCAAGGAGGATCGTGTGGAGGGAAAGAGGAGAGCCACTCCGTGACACGATCGCCAGCGTGAAATCGTTTCAAAGTCTAGGAGCAATCTATCGTGTATGGAGTGCAACGAAGAACGAGAGAGAGAGAGAGAGAGAGAAGTGTGGGTACGCTTGACCCACCTGAAAATCTTTAAAATTCGATCGGGCTAACCGCAATTTCCACTGAGCACATATCCTCGGGTTGGTGTACATAGTCGGGTGCAGGTGCCGGTATGCTCCGTACATATAGTTACAGTCGAGAGCAGCGACCGAGATGAAGCGAGACGGAGAACGTGAGAACGTCGTAAGAGTGAAGGTGACCGCGGTAAAGGAGACACGCGAACGAACTGGAGGAGAGGAAGAAGGAGAGACAAAAGTGGAGAACGTGTGGTGCTTGGGGCGCACGGTAGGAGAGTGGGAAGGAGAGATGGCCGGTATGAGAGTAGGTTTAAAAAAAAAGGAAGGAGAGATGGCTAGTGAGAAGTTTGCGAGAGCAAAGGAGACTCGGGTGAAGGAAGAGTTCGGAAAGGATACGGTTGGAGGAGCCGACGAGCAGAAGAAGGAAGAGACGATGTGAGAAATTCGAAGGAGACGAAGACCGAAGCTGGTAGAACGAAAAGGAGCGAATCTGCTCTACATTCTCTCCTCTTTCCTTGTTCTCTCTCTCTCTCTCTCTCTCGCTCTTTTACCCTCTTCGTCGGATGCGGAGCCGCGAACGAGAAAAAGTGGCAGCTGGAATGGAAGGAACTGGGAGAACGTGGGCGATGGAAGAATCGATAGGCTGTGGGAGCAAGAGAGGGAGAGAGAGAGAGGGAGAGAGAGAGAGAGAGGCAAGGAGGATGGACGAGAGCGAGGAAGGAAGGAGCAAGAGATAAAACGAAGGAAAGCAAAGAAAGCTCGGACGCGTAGTTATCCGAAGTTAGTTATGATTGTGGAGGGACAGAGGTCAAGCCACAGATAGACAGGGTGTATGTACGTGTGTGTAAGAGAAGAGCTTATCTGTAATACGCAATTCTCCGAAAGCATATGTGCGCCTGCGCAGCCCCGTGCGCGCACGTGATGCCCCTAATTAACACCGTCGAGATATCAAGCTGAGGTTCATGTGTACCTTTCGATTTAGTATCGCCTACTTCATCTACTTACATTTAGGAGATGAAAATCGGATAAAAGAGAGAGGATAAAGTACTTGCACATTTTTTCAACGAAAAACAAAAGTCAGGGACTGCTTAAGACCAAAATAAGTCATTGAGCCACGATCCTCGTTAAGTCTAAACGATGGAGGGCAGATGCGATGCATTATTTTGTGAAAACTCGTAGGGCGAAAATGAAGTGAAAATAAAAGTAACCGCGAGAAAAAGAAATTATTAACAGCCTACAGAGCGAGTAAGATGGTAATCCAAGTAAACCAGGCGTAACGGGTGATCTCGTGAACTAAGTGAACGAGATTTACCGGCACGACGCGCGACGCACAGGTGCAAATGGAGGGAACAGAGAAGATGAGAGGATTGAAAGAGCAGAAGCATCTAAAAGATGACTGTTGTGAATGCGCTCGAAAACTCGCGAATGAATAGAAAGAGAGAGAGAGAGAGAGAGAGAGAGAGAGAGAGAGAGAGAGAGAGAGAGAGAGAGAGAGAGAGAGAGAGAGAGAGAGAGAGAGAGAGAGAGAGAGAGAGAGAGAGAGAACTCGAAGAGAATCCATGCACGTCGTTACAGAAGCACAAAACATTTTTGCCATATCACGAGTACCATATCATCTCTTCTATCATATTCACCGTATCACCTCTTCCCATCATATTCCTTTAACCACTTCGCTACGGCGTGCTTGTGACAAAATATGATCGCTGTGAACGGACAGCATTACCGACTGACTGACACTAAGGAATGCTACGAAGTAATTACAAGTCGTTTCTTGTTCTCTAAATTTTACAATGAAATTTATTATATTTACTAGTGTCATTTTATTTTTTAAAATAAGGCACGCAATAAGGCAGGTACTCGATGAACGAAAGTATCTCATATGTAAAATATGAAACAAATGTATATATACGCCCTTTGGAGCGAAAAGGTTAAGCGTCTGCGTACCACAGGCCCCTTTCGAGCTCTTCGGATTTCGTGGCGAAGAAACCCAGCGTATTTCGTCGATACAGACAACTGACGGCGCGCTCAGAGATTGTGAAACGCGCTCAACCTTTCAGACGTATGCTACCACTATCAGTAATCCAAGTAATACATTTCGTATTTCGTTGTTAGCTATTTTAAATTAACCCTTTCACTCCGGTGCATTTTCGGAGCAAATCATCGATACAGACAGCACGATATTCACAAGTTATTCGCTGTGACTGATTCTCCACTGACTTCTGACCAAAACAGTACCCGAAGAATCGATATTATTCTTAAGGTTTAAAAAAATAATAATGGCAAATAAATTGAATCGATTGGTAAAACAGGAAAGGTTATAGTAAACAATCGCAGATGACGTATATTTACGCATTTCGTGTGTGTCGATGGATTTGTGACGGCGTATATGTATACAAATGTATACGCCTTCAGTAGTGAAAAGGTTAATAGGCGTTTTTCGCCACATAATCGACGGAGCGCGATCGCTGAGTTTTTCGACCGTGTTTTGTGAAAACCCTCTGGTACGCAAACGGTTAATAACACTTCTCCACGACGCATAACTCGTCCTTTCGCGTTGATAAAAATACATAACTGACCAACGCATTTATGCTTTGTTCCGCGTAAATTTTCATCGTACATCGCACGAAGATATCCAGAAGTTGGGGTGGAGTCTTAACGAGGAAGCGAGAAGCAAAGGCTATCCCCGCGAGATGATCATGTAGGTGATTATGGAGTTGAAAACGATTACGATTAAAAGGAATCGTGGAAACTCACGTGGAATCGTTGGAAAAGGTCACGCTCCTTCTTTCGCGGAAAAGGGGAGAAACTCGAAACGTCGCGGCTGCCTCGCCGGCGCGGTGGTATAATAAAGGAGAGGAAACGAGGCGGAGAGCTCGCGGTAATTTCAACTTGGATGTAATTACAAAGTGCACAGGTGTGTGTATCTCGAGTTGCCAAATCTCTTTCCTACGTTCCGAATACACTTTCCTCGACGCGCACCTACTAGCGCCTTTCCGCTTCCCCGTACGTTGTCCCAACGATCAATATTAATGTCACAATTAGGAATGTTGCAATTTACAATTACTGTAAATACTTGGATATTCCGTCTCCGTCCATCTCCCTTAGAACCGTATCTTCGTCGCCCATTTTACGGCAGTTGATTCGACGCAACGTTTTTTCCTCGTTTCTTTTCTTCCTTTTCATTTTTAACGTTTCTCATAAATTCCATTTGTCTGCCCGAAGCTCTCTCGTCGTGTCAATTTCCAATCGTCAGCATCAGTTTCGATTCCAGCCATCTCCGTGACACGAGAGAAAAAAAAAAAAAAGTGTAGAACGATGGAAGCACTTTTTACACGTGCTCGTCGTTCCGAGAGATTTTCCGGAATATTTGTTAGTCCCGCGTGGCGCATTCTAGGAAGAAACATAGGACGCACTTTTTTCTCTTCTTCATCTTTTTGCTTCCGTCTTTTCGCGCGCGGACCACCGGGACACGAGATTAAAAGTGAAAAGCGAGAACGCGGAGACTACGAGGGAAGTTGTCTCTGTTATTGTTCTCGTTATTCATTTAAAGTGTCTCGTTGATCGGCGCCAGCTTTTCCCGTTCGTCGATTTCCATAAATTAACGGTAAATGCGAACCTACGCGAACGATTCCTTTGGTTTTATCGGGCACGAATTTCTTCGTCGGAGGGAAAAACGCGAAGGAGAGAAGGCGCGGGAAAAAGAATCTCGAGAAGGAACACGAAGGAGAAACAAACGAGACTGGTGGGATTAAATTCAATGAGAAGTTGCAGCTTCGACGAGAAAGTGAGTTAATCAGTGACGTTTAAACAAAAGTACAGGGTACGGCTTCTCTCGCGAGTTAACTGGATACTCTTATAAAATAAACAAAAGTTCGAACGTTTCTTCTTCCGCTATTTCATTATCGTCCCTGAGATCGGATTACCTAGGTTACACGAGCACGATCGAACATCTTCGCTTCGATTAAATCGGTTCGCATTCTCGCGTGGTGGCCGGCAAGTGGCTCGCCTCCTTCATCGATCTCCCATGAAGTGAGAAGAGGAGGGCGAGCGCGATAAGCTCGGCTCCAGTTCAACTCGAGACGCGTTCTTTAGGGTCTCGTGGAAACCGTGGGCAGCTGTGAGGGGCGCGGGTTATTATCGCGGCCGACCGGGCAAGTAATTTTCGAAAATTATCCGGCAAACCCGCGGAACACCTGGACGGAGATAATACCTGATCCAGGAAAAGTCCTTGAACTTTCCTCCTTTGAGCTGCTTCCAAGTAAAGAGTTGGTCGCGGATGTTCGCTCGCGGAATCGCGAGATTGTGGCCCACAAGCTCGCGCCCGTTCCGCCGAGCTGCGTGGGCGACGGAAGTGTTCCGTGGAAATTAGAAGTGGAAGGGAAATTACGTGGTACCGTTGACCCGATTAGGGTAAGCACGGATGCTTGCTTCAGTGACGCGGTACGACCCAACGCACAGTGGTCTAGATCATATAAATTAATAAGTCACTCCCTTTACGGTCGTGACTAAAAAAGAACAATGTTTAACCAGTTAGCTGTGTTTTACGAGTATATGCGTTATGAAGAAGTGGCAAGGTTTTGTGTTTTTAGGCACGACCGTTAAGGGAGTGACTTATGCAATCGCCATCCTGAAAACCGTTCGTGTGTGTGTGTGCGTGTGTGTCCGTGTATATCCTCGATTTCGGAAAAACGGCTGAACCGAACGGGACGAAATTTGGCACAAAAATCAAGTACATTACTGTGAGTTCACAATAAGGTTTGTGAGCCGCCATCTTGAACCGGTACAAAATGACGGCAAATTCAAATATAGGAAAATTCATATCTTTGGTACTATTCATTGGATCCCGATAAAATTTTACACGTACATGTACACGTATACAATGACAAATTCTGGAAATTTCCAAATTTTTTGATTGGCCGAATCAAAAATGGCGGCTAATTCAAATCTTTAGTCCAATATTCCGGCAAAACGATTGAACGGATCCGAACAAAATTTGGCATGTACATCGAGTATATACCCATTTGGTGTCACGAAATTTTATGTACCGCCATCTTCAACCGTTTCAAAATTATGGGAAATTCAAGTATGGAAACGTGAGTTATGCGGTCATGCCTATGGCAGGGAGTGAAGCTTTTCTGCACCCGGTAAGGCGAGCGCAAAGCGCGAGCACCCGACAATCGTGCCGACCACTAACCACCACTAGTTACGTGTATACTCGTCATGCGTAAAAAGTAGTTACAATTTTCTATATATGTTTAACCTCTTAGGCACGGCATGCTTGTCCGCGAGTCGGTCTCTCTGAGACGGCGCGGTTGGCCGCAAATGGCACAAAAACCGTTCATGGCGATTTCCACTACGACGTTGCATCTCAAAATCATGATATACACGAAAGATACTATAGTAGCGCACCGTTTAAATTCACGGTATCCGCGGAAGGCTACTATAGCGGCGCGCCGTAATATAAGATGATAATCGCAAACGCCACTATAGTGGCGCATCGTGCCTAAGAGGTTAAGTTAACCGTTTGCGTACCACGGGCAGCTTTCGCGCTCTTCAGATTTCGTGTCGTAAAAAGCCAGCGCATTTCGTCGAAACAGACAACTGACGGCGCGCTCACTGATTGCGAAACGCCCTCAATAGAAGGTCTTTCGGTTATAATTTTCTTCCAAGATACGGGCAATTTGCGTAAAAAAAATATATTCTACTTATTTTATTCTTACTAAAATATACTTTAAAAAAGAATTACAGTTGATTATAAAAGTGTCACAAGCGCTTATAATTAATTCGCGCTACGCACGCGTTCTAGACTAGTGTGCGACGCGTGTAAAACTGTCTCTACTTGTAAAATGTAGTAATCCTTACGAAATTTTGCAGGAGACTTTCTCACGAGCGTATTAGGACATTAGAAAGGAAATATTCGTCATCTGGAAATATCTCGTTCGCTACATTCTCGCGTGCGACAGGGTAAACGCGCGTATTCGATGCGATGCAGCGCGCACGAGTACAGGGGTGAAAAATTTGATTTATGCCCTCCGTGCGGCGTGGTCGGCAAGTTGTAATAACCGTTGGGAAAACCGCAGCAACCTGACGGCTGGCCTTCATGAATGTAAACAAAATATGCCCTCACATTCTATACGCGGTAGGACGTTCGGATTTCGTTGGTTTCAATTCGAGACGACCTCCTCTCTCTCCGTACGTTTCCATAATAGAATCAGTTTACGTTTGGCAGACGCCACCGCGGGCGCACCGGTCCCCGCCGCATAAAATCGAAGCGAATGAGAGAAGAAACGAGAGGAGGAGTTTTAAAGGTAACCATACATTGTATCTTGGCCCACGTGGTAACTTTACGAGGATCAT
The DNA here is from genome assembly GCA_944319695.1 of Tiphia femorata. Lineage (NCBI taxonomy): Eukaryota > Metazoa > Arthropoda > Insecta > Hymenoptera > Tiphiidae > Tiphia > Tiphia femorata. The sequence continues at coordinate 2,411,384 of OX090902.1, read as the reverse complement.
TTAAGTAGGGAGAACAACTTGAAATTATTTTTGTTGCGATTAATACGCGTGGTTCTACGATCGTATTGCATTAATACTAGAAATGTACAGAGCAAACTTTATGTACAAGATGGAGAAGAGTTTATGAACGACGAAACTAGTCTCTATGGGTACAGTTTTCGGAGTGAAGTAGAGATACAAACAGAAAACTGAACGGTGGTAAATAAAAGCGCCATGCGCCGAGATCACTTTACATAGCGACATAGATGATACTGCGGGTGTTAAAAGCAGAAGACTAACTATATAATATAATCGTTGCTTAAATGTTTCAATAATTTGAAGCAGTGGCGTAATGTCTACAAGAAAAATTTCAAAAATCGCCAACTTCTTGAGGATCTTTAAGGACGTGTTATAATTTTCGAGGGTTCGTAAGTTTGCTTTTGGTAAGACAGGAAGGGCCATCGTATCTATCTCGTCGCGTACTTTCGATCAGCAGGAGAGCAAAATCATGCTGGCCACGTTCGCAATATCGCGAGTCTCTCGCGCTCGTGACGAGAGACTGGTGTTTAGGGCGAAACTTTGCTCGAAGGAAGAAGAAGAAGAAGAAGAAGAAGCAGCAGCAGAAGAGAAGGTAGAAGAGCAGGAGGGCGTCTCTTTTTGCGTGCAATATCGTGCCGCGACGTTTTTTGCGAACCCTTCGTGCTACTCCGTTGGGAGTTTCGAAATTTCGCTGTATACCCCTTGAGGCGTGCAGTCGATCGTGCAGAAGGGGGAAATTTAGAGGTGTCGAGAGAGACGCGGACCGGCCAATCGGTTTTCTTCTTTTCTTCTCCACCAATTTTATTTCGTTTTCGAAGATTTAGCAGAATCGAGAGGAACGTCTTCGTTTTTCTTCGTAAAGCTACGCGAATACTCTGGCAAGCTGCTTATAAAATTTTATAACGGTTTATAGTTAATTTCTGAAACTCCACGAAGTTCCGGCGAAAGTCCGAGCGAATTTTCTCGCACGAGGGGATACGTCGGCGGACGATGGTGATGGGCAAATCTAGTGGTGGTGGTGGAAGTCGCACCACAAGGTAGGAGGTGTTAACTCTACAGGTAGATAGGGCGAAGAGCGCGCGGTTTAAGCCGAGGCAGTCGGTTTAAGTGGAATATAAGAAACAGTGAAAAGTTTATAGGATGAAATTTAATGAACTTATTCCAAAGTGTGAATGTAGTCTAAACTTAACCTATCCTGAAATATATTTAGCGTAAGAATTTTTGTAATTCCACAAACTATTTTCAGTTTTTGGATCGGAGGCTGATTATTGCGATGACAGACGATACTGACTTCTTAGATTTTTCTTTTGGGAATTTTTTCCAAGATGGCGTACGAAAGTTTACATTATCGCGTTCCATGACACGTGTATCGCCAATGGTACACGTTAGCTTGCCAGTCGGGTAGCTTGGCACGGTACGCGTTAAGGACACGCAAAATGTTTGGTAGCAATTACACGTATTGTCGGAGAATTACTTCGATCGTAAACAGCAATCTCTCGTTAATTTATTAGTTAAAGGATCACATCGCGTGATTGAACATTCGCACCGAAGTCGTCGCCTCCTCCTCTCTCCGAACGAGATTGATAATTAATTTCAATCCAATCTTATGTTAATTAATTTCAAATCGACGAACTGTAGCTCACTGTAGCGAGTAATTCGATATTTTTTATCTCACGGATCATTGGTGCTCTCCGAACGAATAGAATCCGAATTTTTCTCGAGTCGGTAATCCGAATAAATTGGCTTTGTTTGCCGTGTAATTCGAACGAATTAGCCAATGATCCGGTTAAACGAAGTTCGTCGGTTATTCGCGGAAGGAGTGAGACTCGAGAAAGCGAAAATTTCTTGAGCGGCTCTTGGACTTTGGACAAACCGTAATCGCCGATAACGAGAATTTACTTGCAGAGAATCGAGAGCGACGAAATTCGGGCCGAGTATCCTTCGATGCGAAACCCGTCGAAGTCCCTAGGCAATTTCCACGTCGCGTCGTCCACCGGCCTCGAATGAGAATCGAATGGAATGTGAGATTCTTGCTCGAGCCCTTCGGACCATTCGATTTTCCACGGGAGGTAATGCACGCGTGAAACTATCGCAAGCGGATCAATTGTTAAGTAAAGCGAATTGTTAAGTAAACGATGGCGGCACGCTCTTACCGTGAAAATCAATAAATGTGTATCAAATCCGTAAGGCACTCGTGACCTACTCTCGGTTTTCTCTCGCAAACGAATCCACATTTCGCTGCGCATCGTAATTCGAATATCGAATTTCACTTGTTTTTCTCGTCTCTCCCGATTTAGCTACCACGCAATCCCAGTTTTGCAATTAATTACGCAATTAAAGCGCGTTTAAAAGTAACATGTCGATTTCCACCAACAAGCTCGTCTCGATGAGCACGAGAGTCTCGGGGAACGGGAAATGGATTGTTTCTTTTCTATTTTTCAGGGTGCAAGAGGGGTCGCGTAATTTTCATTAGATCGGTCTGTGTGCACGGGTGAATTTCTCGATATCATTCGAGGTTGCAACGGTTGGTTTAATCGCGACGGTGTCAGTGAGTAAATAAGCTGAAGGGAGAGTACTTTGGATGCGTATCGATTGGACGCTGATTACTTAATCGGCTTCCACAAGCTGTCTGGAAAAGAAGGTAACGGGGATGACTCGGTGCTACGAGGAGAAATAATCAATTTCGAACATCGGTTTACCCTTTGGTATATCAAGTAATAGTAATTAAGTAATTAATTACTAGTAGTTGCAAGTAATTTGGACCGCCCATTAAACTTTGGACAATTATTTTCGAAAAAGGTTTCAGGTTTACGATAGGTCTTCCATTAATTTCGAGAGTAATTCTTCACGACAATATCCAATTACGACACTACTCCAATTATCCAAGTTTCATTAATTCTCTGCTCGAGACCCTTCCGTTTCCTAGGCGATCGAACGATTACGTAATTCGTTAGATTCTCCCGGCTTCCTCCTCGAGTTCCTGCAGTGTTCGTCCACGAATGATCCTGGACGGACTCGATACCGTCCAAGGCCAGGCGCATTAACCGAGGCTTTAGTCCTGAGGAAGGCGTTGCGAGGTTGGAGGGCCGTCAGGCCATCGGGCCATCGGGCAGTCACTTGCCTCTCCGTTTTCACTTCCACTGGAAATCCGCCTGTCGCCCTTGTCAGTGCGTCACGCAGCTCGATTGTGATGTTTGCGCGTAGCTGATACCGAGTCAGCTTGAATCGTACGATCGCCTAACTAGCGAGGCTGTTGCGGAAATTTTGGCAATTTGCTAGACAGGCTGAAGAAATTTGAACGAAGAACTCCGCGTGCCCTTTAATTCTGTTTCTTTCTTGAAATATTACGAGCATTACTCAATTAGCTCGCGTTACTGGAATATTATACGATTAGTACAATGTTAAACGCCCGGTCTCGATGATACCGAAGAACTCTACGCGTTCCTTCGTTTTTCGCTTTCGTGTGAGTCGCGAGCCATCGTGGATCTTCTTTCGTCCATGAAAAGGCAAATTAGGACGAGCCCGTAGAGCCCAAACTCACCCATGTGCAATTCGTACCATTAATTAAGCATCTTATTTTTCATCGAATCGAACGTCTTCGAGGGTACCAAGAGTCTTAGCCGATGCTTCGCTTCGGCCTAATTGCCCTTTGGCATTCTCCCGGTACGATGTCGGTCGTGTCGTGTGTCTCGAGCGATTGGCGAACGACTCAGTTTGCACGTCGCGCGAACAGTATGCAAAGTCAATAATTAATGAGATAATCGATACCCAAAGTGCCTAATTGGGGTGCCGTTGGGCCGGCCAGGTCCGGGTATCGTGCTATCGTGCAATCACGTGGTTACCGGCCTTATTAGTCACGGGGACCGGTGGACCGGAGGTAGAAGGAAATTCGATTAAAATACGCGAACTTCGCGTCTACGTGTTTGTCGCGTCGCGACGCCGCTTGGTGTCCTCTGGAAGATTGACGCTCAGGCGCGAGGATGATTCACCCGAGTCGCGCGCCGGATGGACGCGTGAATTATTAAAATCATCGTCGTTACGGCGGCGCGCATTATTTTTAGCTGGATAGGTTGGAAGCCTATCGTGACGCGCGGCTCGTCCCACAAATATTCCACGTCGCCGTAGCCGCGAGCTTTGCATTCGCCGTACTACATTTCGGTAAATAAATATGTCGTGTTTGTAGGAGAGTAAATTTTCCACATCGTCCCGCCGCGATCTATCTTGATGCGATTCTTCTGGAATAAATTTGAAATCTTGGTCGTATTAGAATGTCGCGTTTCTACGTTACCGTGGGCCGCAGATTGTTCGGATGGACTTTTGCGAAGAAATGTCACGTGGTTGAAGGTAGCGAGATATTTAGATGTTCGTATCTGGCTTGATTTCCACGTCGTGCGAATTGGCAACGAGCGCGGAAGCCACGCGGGGCCGTAACCTTTCGCCAGTGTCGTATTCCTCGTATTTTTCCAAAGCATTGCGTACTGACCTCCAGTGCACGCGCTCGATGCGACCCCCCGGGTTTCGCAACATCGGCCGTCGGATGATGTTACGTTTCGACATTTCTCTGACGGCTTCTACCTGCTTCTGTATTATTTCTTGCTCACTCGCGCGTCTCCGCTTCCCACCTGCTTACATTTCTATACGTCGATTCTCTCTCTCTCTCTCTTTCTTTCTTTCATCGAGAGTTTTCAATCGTATTTTCATGCGTGGCGTAGAAAGAAATAAAGAACGACAGTGACGAGTGTTCACGAGACGGAACATTCTTTATGCGACGAACGTACCGGCCTCACGCTTAACCTTTCGCGTTACGAATAGCGTGCTTTTTTGGAGTTCGTAGAGATTGTTCCAAGCAACCAAGTTCTTCTATATGTAATAGTGTCGCGATTCAAATCGTACGATAGAATTTGTCTTGTCATCGGGCCGATAGAGACTGAAGAATTTCAAAAATTAAAATTCACTCGTGTGCGTTTTATCCCTACATGCGCGTCGAATCATCGCGTTGGCATTGACGGATTAAAAAATATAAAAATTCTCGGATAGGGGTGGCGTGCCCTGTTACATTCTTAGGTATATAGCAGAGAGAGTGAGAGGGAGAGAGAGACAAAGAGAGACAGAGAGAGAGAGAGAGAGACAGAATGAGAGAGAGCCGCGCATCGATCGAAACAAGTCGCTCCCAGTTTCTTCCCCATTTCTTTCGAAAAATACTGGAGGATGCAGCCCTCCAGGACGCAACACGTGATCTCCCAAACTGTCACATAAATTCCTCAGCGAGAACGTGACGTGTGCCCAGTGGGTACCCATGGGAGGACAAAGACGTTTCTCTTCCCCTCTCCCTCTTCTTCTCTTCTTCCTTCGTTCCACCTCACCGTTCGCGCCTTTACCTTGCGCGCGCTCCCATTGGCCGAAATCCTCGGGCGGATAACGACGCCACTTAAAGTCTCCCAGTTCCACGATACCTCTCCGCGCCACCCGCTCCTCTAGTCGATTGGCCTATCGCCAATTTTTGAATCTCATCCGCCCTCGAAACTTCGAACATCAAGCCCCTTGTCTTTGGACGCTTGCCATTTTGTTATTCGATGGCGTAACCGATGGTCGCCGGACTCTGGCGTGCACCCCGCGAGATAGCAAAGAGAAGAGAAGCACTTTGGAAATAAACGAAAGACAAAGATTCCTTATAAGCAGTGTTGCAACAGATACATGTTTTAAAGTAGTTAGATATAGATACAGATACTATGAAAATGTATCTAAGATACACTTAAGATACTGTTCAGGCAAAAATGTATTGAACAAGAACAAAAACAACAAAATTGAAAAAGAAGTTTTCTACTCCGTAAAAATATAAATTATTTTTCATTTTGCACATTACAAAAATACAATCTTAGAATTTGGATAGATTTTGCCAGGTAAGTTATTTTACTACAACAGCCTGGGTACTTTCTCATAGGGTACAAAGTACAATCAACCATTAGTATCCATACTGTTTAAAGTCACCAAAATTGTATTTGTACCTAAAATGATAAATTTAGATACAGATGCGAGATAAAATGTAACTAGTTATCGATATAGATACACAAAAAGTATCTAGATATTGCAATTAGATACATGTAACTAGATACATTACAACACTGCTTATTAAAAGCATAGACTTAGGACGGAATTCATAGATGTGTCTCGAGTTTCAAGACGATCTTCAGTTCATCTTCAGATGCTGTACGAATCGTTTTATTTGCTACGCAACATCTGCAGATAAATTCAAGACCGCCTTAAAACTCAAGACATGTCTATGAATTCCGTTCTTATACTCATAGACCGAGCGTTCTGTGGCAGGCGCTAAAGATTACATTCAAACGAGAGAGCAATCGTCAAAGTGAGTGTGTCTCTCTGTCTAACACATAGACTTATACTCATAGACCGCGCATTCTGTGAGAAGCGTTGAAGACAACATGATACGAGAGAGCAATACTGGGAGTGAGCATGTCTCTGTCGAACTGGAGCGTTGGTGGGGGGAATAAAGAAAAGAGGAGAAGAGCATACGTTTACGCGTCTAAACATTTCAACGTATACTCGCGTTTAAATGTTGCTCTTCTCCTTTTTTCCTTATTCCCCCCACCAACGCTCCAGTTAGACAGAGGCAGGCTCACTCCCAGTATTGCTCTCTCGTATCATGTTGTCTTCAACGCTTCTCACAGAATGCGCGGTCTATGAGTATAAGTCTATGGTCTAACAGGAGCATTGGTGGGGGGGATAAGAAGAAGAGGAGAAGAGCGTTTATGGTGCCGCTCGCGTTATCATTCCCTTTCTTGTTTTCCCACTCTCTTACTACGGAGCGAGAGAGAAGGCCTCACTTTTCCTATATCTCTGTCGTTCAATGTAGTCTTCAACGCGCCCATAAGGAGGCGCAGTCTATGAGTATAAGTCTATGATTAGAAGAGAAGAGAAAAATTTGAAAGAAAGAAAAAGTGAAGAACTAACGAAAAACGAACCTTGACAAAAATGAACAAAGGATTCGTTATATGTATTCTACCATTTCCTTGCAGAATTCCTTCCGAAGCAACAATCCCTACGTCTCGCGTTTTTCTTTTCTTTCTTTTCGTGAATTTTGTTCGCATCGTGCGGCGCGGCCGTTTAATCCTCCTGAGCGCGTAAAATTTGGCGCGAAAGGCGAATCGGATTACGCGGAACGAAGAGATGGAGAAAAGGTTGGAAGGGGGAGTAGGACGAGTAAATCGAGGGGTTGGTTTAATAAGCCCGTGGCACGGGACGCGGCTGGATCGCAGCATTGGTATCCTCTTAACACCGGGACCCACCGCAGTCCGTGCTGCATTCACATGGAAATCAATAGGCGTGTGGCCGTGCACGTAATTGGTATAAGCGTCTACTTCCTATGGAGCTGGCAACAATAATGACATGGCAATTCGTTCGATTCGTGATACTTATACCGCTCGATTCTCTTCTCCACTTCGTTCTGCCCCTCTTCGCTTTCCACCCGCTGTCATCAATTTTCCACCATTTTCATTCCTGAAACGACGAGTTAACGCGTGGAATTCAGATTTCACCCCATTGACGCCGAAACAGCAGAGATTTTTCCTCTCGTGCGATTCTCTTCCGTTTCTGAGAATTTTTCAACTCGAGGATACGTCGAGCGGTCGCCTAAGCGGGTGCGAGCTGCTCGAGCAATTGGATTCCGAGATTTTCCTCGCTAGTCGTCCCACATTGCTTGACAAGTTTGATTTTACGGGTGATCGTAAAGGGAGGGCACCGACGCGCCCATGATTTTTCTCTCCTTTTCTTCCCTTTCTCTCTTTCTCTCTCTCTCTCTCTCTCTCTCGCTCTCTCTCTCTCTTTCGGTTTATTTTCCACGAGGTGCTCGCGGCCAAAGTGATTACAACGGAAGAAAACTTTTATGGACCTTTATACGATCCCGAGGCCGCTTCGAATTCTCTCGATAACAATGAGAATTTTCTCTTTTATTATTCCCTCATTTCGTAGAGCTAATGTTCCACGGACGTTCCTCTTCCGTTGTTGTTCGATATCGTTCGATTTATCCAGACAGTGCAATCATTTGTTTAGGTAAGGATAGGTTTTAGACGAACGAATTCTTCGTTCCGTTTAAACTCGATTGAGCCGTGCCGCAGGCGGCAGTATGTTTCGGATGCGTTCGAGATGAATTGTCGAAGGCATCCCATCCAGAATACAAACTGCGTGAACAAGTCGAGCCGCGCATCTCGATTATACGGCCTGATCGTCCAAATCACAGAGTCGGGGGTACAGAATTAGAGAAAATGCTATTAAAAAGTGTAACAACTTACTCCCTTACTTACTGTCTTCTTTTAACCGTTTGCGTACCACGGGCCGCTCTTCAGATCTCGCGTCGAAAAAACCCATCGTATTTCGTCAATACAGATAACTGACGGCGCGTTCACAGATTGTGAAACGCGCTCAACCTTTCAAACGCATGCTGCTATTAGTAATCCAAGTAATACATTTCGTATTTCGTTGTTAGCTATTTTAAATTAATAGGCGCACTGAGAGAAAAGTATATCATATATGTAACTATAATAGTATAGTAACAAAATTATATAATGTTGGTAATAATTACGATAGAGGCATAGTATAACCAGCTATATTATGTTTTTACCCAAGATTATGGTTATTTCAACTAAAAATATAGCATGGTTGAACATATATAATGGTAAGAAAAGTAACTATTTTATATAGTTAATATTACCAGAATATTTCATACATAGTGATGGAACTAATTATATCCACACAGCACATTTTACTATACATATGATAAGAAGAACAAAGGTAATAGTTGATAATAATAGTTGATAATTTCTATAAATCGTTCATTCTACTATATTTTGTATGGTTAAGTGAACTATAAAAGTAGGTTTGACGCCAAATTTAACTATAAAATATAGTGAGATTATAGTAAAACCAACATTTTTTTAAAAATTTTTAAAACCAACGATCGTGCTCCTTGGCGTTCATCGATCGTGTTTTGTGAAAACTCTCTGGTACTCAAACGGTTAATAAACGCACTGCAACCCATAGACTTATACTCATAGAGCGAGCGTTCTGTGAGAAGCCCTGAAGACTACATGAAAACGAGAGAGCAATAGTGAGAGTGAGTGTGTCTCTGTCTCACAGGAGCGTTGATTGGGGGAATAAGGAAAGAAATAGCTGGTAAAGGGGTTTGAGTGCATGGGCCCTCGTTTGCCCTGGGCAAGGTCCCAAAGTTCTCGATCATACAAGAGTACTGTACAAGAGTACAGAGGTCATGTATTTATTTGTACTCTTTTACGGACGGCTCATTGAACAGCATTTGAAAACGTGGCTAACGAAAACAAATGCTTCTTTTCACTTGCACCATGCGTTCTTGTTTTCTGTATTGTTTCTCACCATTTTTCATTCCATTTGGATCTACCACCGAGTGATCATCATGCACCAGCCCAATAAGGACCGCATCATGCGGGATTTAGTCGCTTTACTTCAATCGTCATACGATCTGAACGCCCATGGCCCCCTCCAGCCAGAGGAGAAGGACGTATTGAACCGAATACTTGTGTTTTAAATCATGTTTTTAAATTTTATCGAATAAATATGTTTATTACAATCCTGATGTTTGATCATTGTTGCGTATTCTATAACTTTAAATTAATTTTGATTACTATGAAATTAAATTATCAAACATTGGTATTGCAGCTGCAATGCTGCATGTGCATGCAGCAGGTCTCTGCAGCAGCCGTGAAAGTGTACTTATAGCAACACATCCCAGAAGCATCGTTGCAATTGTATTCTCAAAGGTGCATCTTTGGGACCTTGCCCAGGGCAAACGAGGGCCCATGCACTCAAACCCCTTTGCCAGCTATCATATCTAGGGGTGATCTAACTCTGTTTCAAATTTGGTCCAGATCGGCGACCGACCGGAGCGTGTACTCTGGTCGTGAGATAATTCTCAAAACAACACGATTCCAGCTCTCCACAAATTTCTCGAAGGGGTAGAGTATTTTCAAAACAAGGCAATACGGACTTTCGAAACACGTGCTTTTATACCTTCGCGTTATCCTAGCATCCTCTGTTTCGTCCTTCGGGCTTAACGAACCGGCCGATAGCCAGGACGATGGGCGCCTGGTCGTAAATAATTATTTTCCAATGGAAAGTGGCGGGTGACGGCGTGAACGTCGTGCTCAGCAGGGCAGGAAGGAAGGAAGGAAGGAAGGAAGTCGCGGACGTCGACGTTGCTCGACTAGACGAGCGTCTGTCTAGCGTAAATGTTACTCTCTCGACAAGCACTAGTCGTGCATGCTCGCTCTAAGCTCGCGCTAGCAAGTTCACCGATGCACGCACTCGCGCACAGACAATGCGCACGCACACAAACACACTCTATTCCTAGCCACTCGATAAATCAATACAAATGTCCCCTAGACCAGATTGGAATCGAATAATGCAACGATTATTACGCGTACAAAGGCTTCCCGTCCTGCCTCTCCTACCTCTTACTACTCCACCTCATCTACCTCGTGCCTCTCCTGTTCTCCATTCTCGTCCTCCTTCTCCGTCTCCTCACTCGCTTTGGCGTATTGGAAACGTTGCAATTGCCGCGCGTCTCACATTGGGACACTTGGCGTGCGACGCCGTCGGTGTAATCGAGGACTCGCTCCCCTGCAGCAGTGGTATTCAACTATTTTTCCTGCTCATGTCATTCGACGCGATACGACGCGTGTTTTACGTGGTCGTGTACAAAGTGTTGGTGCACGATGTAGCGCTGGTTACAAGATAGTATACAGTTCGGCGGATAACGAGGTAGTGAAATTTGAGAAGACTGAAAATTCGTCGATGAAGACAGCCAGGATGTGTATCGATGTAAATAATTTGTTTCGTTGTTGATCTTCTTGCTTAATCATACATCGTGGGCTTGTTCACTAAGAAATCAGCCGAGCAACTGCGACGTTGGTTTTTTTGCAGAGGTAAAAATGATGTACCGGTGATTTGAAGTTTGTTTACAAGAATATTGTGAGTGGGATTTTCGAGATCCCTCGAGATTGAGATTTTCTAGCTGAATCTCTTCGCGCGTACTTTGGCACGTGGTATCCTAGCGAGTACGATTGCCTCAGGTTGAATATCACTGAACCAGGGAGTGTGTCGCACCAATTTCACTCCGCGCTACTGTGAGTCGCAGCTGCGACGAGTGTGAGGTAGAAATTGCGAGGAGGGCGGACGATTTCGTGATTCGTTGGGCGATACGCTCTTTGAGGGCACCTGACATTATCCAGTATCGATGATTTCACGTTGAGAGAGGCGCAATTTTGCTTTCTCAATTTTTTTTTTCGCGCGTCCCTCGAGGCTCGTCGATGCTCGAAGAA